>BSAI01000108.1:15293236-15483871 GCA_036245035.1 Adrianichthys oophorus | reverse complement strand
TAATAGTACGGCTAAATAACTGTGGAACAAAAACAAAACAAGATTTGGAAAGCTGAGATAAGTTACAGATCCTATGGACACACTGGACTTGTGACGTATATTTGTGTTTTTGAACGAATGTTAAGCCCATGGTGCTCAGACTGGACAAGCAGGGAGGGGATTCTTTTTGTTTTTTCTACTGTTTACTAGCACATGCCTGCCCCCTACAGTTGGAGGAAGCGTGGTGCGAATGTTGAAGCGGTACGAATCTTGTGAATCGTTGCTGAAGGCGGTGTGAATGTTGCTCATGAAGAAGCATTTGTGATTTGTATGTATCTGCCTCACATTTCAAGTCTCAACGTTTTCCTAAGACTTTGACTTGATGGTTTGCTTAATCGAGGTAAAAATGTTTAAAATGCCACTTTATTTTTGGAACAAAAAAAACTGCTTTACATCAAAATTTAAACTTAAGGGGAATTTTGATCATATATTGAGTTAAAACTCCAAAGAAAAACTGGCTGTCAACAAAACCTGAAAGTCAAACTTTTTTTTGTTTCAAACATCATGTTGTTTGTGGCATTTCAGTTTAATTGTGGGATTTGCTTTCTTTGATGCAGAAAAATGACAGGTGTGAAAACTGACCTAAACTCCAGAGTGAACCCATCAGGAAAACTGGCTCATCTGAAAAGAAGCTTTTTGATTTACTTTCAAGTAACCCTGGTGTTCTTCACTGGCATGAATGCAAACTGATCAGCTTAAGTGAAAGCAAAACCCTAAAGCAAAATAAAAGGTGGAAAACTGTGTCCTACCTTCCTTCATCTTTTTGGTAGAAAAAAAAGTGCAGACCCTAAAGAAAAGCAAAAATCATAAAAAGTTGGAAAAACCTGTCTTGCTGGATAAAGTGGTGTAATATCACGGTGCTGAAGAATATTTGAGGGTTAGAGAATCCATAAGAAGGACTGTTCGGTCATTATTGGTCACACTTTGTGTGAAAGCAGACCAAACCAAATCAAACAAAGGAATTTTTGGTTTTCCCAAAGTCTGCCAGACAATCCAGGCATTAAACGTTTTGGTTCTTTTAAAGTTTTAATATACCTGTGTGTCCTTTTATGCAAAAAAAAAAGTAACTCTCATCATTCATGTTCAGGTTCATGATTTAACAATCATTTGAAGACATAATATGAATGAATTTATTTACAGATTTATTGAAGCTATGATAGTATTAATTGTTGTTTTTTTGGGGGGGTATATTTTTTTAAGCTCTTACTGATTCATCTGTGGCTTTAGACAGCAGACCCATGAGAGGAAGTCTGAAAGCATATTTGATAAAGGAAAGAAAACTTCAACTGGCAAAACAAATGTCATTATGTTGATTATGTTTTTAGGCTTCAATGCACAGGTGTTTTCTCTTCATTCAGGTTGACAAATATTTGACTCTAGTCTGGACGACACAATCGCAATGTTTAGATAACCCCAGCAACTGGAAATGGGTTGTGATTGAGTCTTCCCCTTTTCAGGTACAACAGTCTGGTGACGGGGCAGAGGGCAAAGGGCATCATTGCATTCTGCTGGGCTCTCTCTGTGGCCATCGGCCTGACTCCAATGTTTGGCTGGAACACAGGTGAGATTCCTAAAACAAATTATGTGAAGAAAAAGCTGACAATGTTTTTACAAGGAAACATATTCTTGCAAATATTTTACTTTAGGTATGAGTTGCATGTTTTTTCCCATTCTACATATGAGATTTTCCTTATTTTCTCCTAATATCAGCAATTCCAGAGTTTATTCTACTGTGAAACACTAAAAACAAACATTTTTTCTAGGTAATTGTATTATCCCATAATCTTTAAACCCATTTGATCTGTTTATGATGTTTGTCGCAATAAAACTACAGTTAATATCATTGTAAGTTGGTGCAAGGGGAACCATTATGTTTCCAAATGCTAATAACATAAATACAAGACAAAGAAGAAATGGAACAACATATCTATTCTTTATGTGTTCTAAGTGTTAAGTTTGCAGTATATAAAGACATGTACTTATTGGTGAACAGTTTTTAATGCATGTTACGTATTTCACCCTTTAATTGTCTGCTGAACCAAATGGCAGAGTACATATGAAAACACGTTTTAATTGAATAAATTAAGGCAATAATTTAAAAAAAAATTTATTTATATATTTTATTTTCTGATAATTTTGGAACCAATTTATTCTCCAATCATGTTTCCTTTTTAAGAGCCATTCTGATCATCATTCCGTGTATTATAAGTTGTCTTTTAGTTATGATTATGCCGTTTTTAGGCAAAATTTTTTTTTTTTTAAAGTGTCATTTTCTAGGACAGTCTACATTCTAGGATAGTTTCTGCAGGGCAGCAAAAGTTCATTAGACATTTGCCTTTAAGTTGTGGGCTGGACTGCTGGTTCGAATTAACCCCGCCCCCACTTCCCGTCAAACATCTGTTTACATGCCCTCCTGCTAGCTCACATCCCCTCACACCCCCAACATCACCAGTGCAACAAAGATGGCGAGCAATACTTGAGCTATCCAGACAAATAGTTTTGAGAAAAAATGAATTAAAAAAAACAGTTGACACTTGTTTGTTTTTAACAGGTTGGAATTCAACGATGACTACAACTGAGAGCAAGAAGTGTTCTGAAGGCATGACCGAATGCTTTTTTGAGAAGGTGGTTACCCTGCACTACATGGTCTATTTCAACTTCTTTGGATGTGTGCTTGTGCCTCTGTTGGCCATGCTGGTCATCTACGCCCACATCTTCATGGCGGCGCGGCGGCAGCTCCGCCTTATGAGTCTGAAAGTGGCGCAAACTCCAGCTCCTGGACAGAGAGCCCTAACTCCCAGCTCATCTCGCTCCTTTCTGCAGAGGGAGGTGCATGCTGCAAAATCACTGGCCATCATCGTGGGTCTGTTTGCTCTCTGCTGGCTTCCTCTGCATATCATTAACTGCTACAACCATCTATGTCGGAACTGCGAGCGCCCACACATACTGATGATGAACATCGCCATCATTCTCTCCCATGCAAACTCCGCTGTGAATCCCTTCATTTATGCCTACCGCATCCGGGAGTTCAGGCAGACTTTCCAGAAGATTTGGAAGCAGCACATCATGAGACAGAGAGACAGCTGCAGGGTTGGGCCGGTAGATACCAACAGCAGAGAAATCAGAAGCCACAGTATTAGAAGGACCTCCCAGACCAGTAAAGATGAATCATCAGGAGGCACAATAGTGAACAGTTTTGTTCTGGAAGTCACTCCTGACCAGGAAGGACAAAATGCTGCTCATGAACTTCCTTGGCAGTGGACATCATATTCCAATGTAGAATCCAGCAGCTGCATAACCAATGGACATCACGGGAAAGGTGGCCCTTCAGCAGAACAAGAGGAACCTTACATAATAAATTCTACAGAAGATGCAGAACGTTCAGCTGCAGAAATGAATGAAGCATCTAATGCTGGGGCACTACGGTCCACAGGAAGCTGCATTTCTTTTGTAAATGTTCAAGCTTTCTCACAAAAACACATGGACTGTTTGGCAGATACCACTGATGTGACATGATGAGGTGTGTTGCCAGCAGAACATGAATAGTGAAGTGCAAGCATGTCAACAGTTTAATAAAGACTGGACCACCTGCATAAAAAAATGTACTGCTCACTTTATGAAGTTCATTCATTCATTCATTTTCCAATCCGCTTTATCCCTTTCGGGGTCACGGGGTTGCCGGAGCCTAACCTGGCTACTCATGGGCGAAGGCAGGGGACACCCCTGGACTGGGCGCCAGTCCGTCGCAGGGGTCACAATCACACACCCACATTCACACCTAGGGACAATTTAGAATAACCAATTAACCTATGAAGCATGTTTTTGGACGGTGGGAGGAAGCCGGAGTACCTGGAGAAAACCCACGCATGCACGGGGAGAACATGCAAACTCCACACAGAAAGGTCCCCCAGCCAGGACTTGAACCGGGAACCTTCTTGCTGTGAGGCAGGAGCGCTAACCACTGCGCCACCGTGCAGCCCCCCTTTATGAAGTTTGGATAATATTTTTCTAGTGTTATTGTCACTTACTTATTTTATTCCTTTTTTGTTTGGTCCGGTATTCAGTCTGAAGCCCAACAGTGTATCTTATCAAAAGCTGATTCAAGTTTTAAGATTCAAGATTCAAGTGTCTGATTTTTCTTTTTTAAATAGAATTTCTTTATTTATGGTATTTTTTTAGGTTATATCTTGGGTAAAAAAGTACATCTATGTGGAAAAAGTCAATATTATGTAGATCTAATGGAAACTTTACTTCACCAGGACAAGTTCTGTAAAAGGCCTGACAGTTGTGAATAAACATTTGAGACTGAATTGTATTAAAGTCCCACTACAACTATATTTTAATCTCTTGTTAAAGGGTTCCCAGTGGTCTTTTAATTATCATTATGCAGTTTTTGGGCAAAATCAATTAACCTGTGTTGTTGCTCTATCCAGGCAGAGCAGCTGTAGTTCATCAGAAATTCATCTCTGAGTTTTGGGTGGGACTGTTAGGGCAGAGTTAGGCTGTACTCATTTCCCATCATCCTTTTGTTTACATGACTCCCACTAGCTTACAACCCCAATCTAACATTACTGGTGCAACAAAAATGGCAAGCAATATTGGAGTTACAGTTTGGATCCAGATTCCAGCTCAGACGAGGAAAACAAAGATGGATCTTGTTGTCTCCATGTAGATGCATCAGAATGGAACGGAGTGGGGAGCTTGTGGCGCTATGATTGCAGTTTGAACGTAGCAACTAGAATCTCTTTTAAACTGATTTTTTTTCTGCTCCTGATTCACAACAATTTTGATAAAGAAACTACTCAGAAATTCTGTTTTAAGCTTAGTTTTGTTTTTATGTGATCCATCATCAGAAAAATGCTACAAGAACAAGTTAAAAACATCTAAAACACAATTTTCATTGGAGTGAGTCTTTAAGTTCGAGACGTAACACAAATGTTTCTGTTTTTCTTGTGCAAAATCCTTGATGTCCATTTCTTTTTAATGAATGAAGTCTAAGTGTAAAAACTGATTTTGAAATCAAAGAGTGTTAATTTATCACATTGTATGCAAGTGACATAGTCACCTCACCTTTGTTTCTTATTTATTCATTCATTCATTTGCTGTTTTGATTGTAATTTCTCAAAGATGGATTTCAGTTTTTAGCATTTTCTCTACTTTGCTTTGTCTGACTTCATACATTTTAGGTTCAGCATGTTTGTGGGACACATTACAAGCTAACATGTTCACAATGAGAAAAAAACTTTTTTTTCTTTCACTTTCACAAAAATGTAATACATTATTATTATTTTATCAATTAGACTTGAAGGGACTAACTAGTTCAGACTTTGTTTTTCAGTTAAAATAACTCCTTTTAGGTTGCAGAGGAAGAGCGGTCGATCTCTGATTGGAAGATCCCAGGTCCTTGGGCACGATTTTGAACCCTGCATTGCTCCTGGTCGTCATAGGTTAGTGCCAGTGAAAGGCAGTTGAGCTGCCATCAGTGTGTGTGTTCATGGATGAATAGGACTGTGATTGTAAAGCGGTTTGGGCCTTCTAAGAAGTATATTAGTGTACACCATTTATCTTTTTTTTCAATGTGCTCATGATTAAAGTTTATCTTTCAAACGAACTGTAACATTACTCCAAGACTGTGACATAGAGACTTTAAAAAAAAAAAGTTTTTAAAAAATCTAATAGGATCACAGGAGTCTGGTTTGAAATCCCAACACTGCGTCTCTGATGATACCTGAATCTGGCTGTTGCTTGATACTTTAGCTATCATGTGGCGAATGTCCTGCTAAATATGAATAAACAACTGAAAAAAACCTCCTCTGAAACAATGTCTTTTTTTTTAACAATGATTTAAAGTCCCACTCCAACTATAATTTTTCTACTGCAAAAGCATTCCCAGTGGTCTTTTAATTATGATTATGCCATTTTTAGCCAAAATAAAAAAAAAAAGAAAAACTGTCAATTTTTAAGACACATTTTCTGAAGCGCTGCCGGAGTTCACCGGAAATTCGCCTCTGGGTTGTTGGCGCAGAATTAAGCTTAGGCTAGGTTTTGTTTGTGTGTGATGTGTCCTCCATCACGAGTAAACACGTGAGAAAAAAATAATAAAAAAACACAAAAAACAGCAACTTTCATTGGAGTGGATCTTTAACGGAGGATTTAAAAAGGCAAAAAGCAAAATGAGAAGTCTTACACGCTCAACATGACAGGCAGCTTTGTTTTGATATTAATATTGACTTGCTAAAACAGCTGATTTTCTATAATTGTTATTTTTATTACCATATGCTAGGTGTGCCATATTACATGCAACTTATTTTTAACATGTTTGAATTAAATTTCAATAACAATTAGTTGCTAGTTATGGAGGACCAATTTGTTTTATTTAATGACGATTTTAAATAATTAATGACACTTTTATTTATCAAATTTAAAGGCGTATATATTTATTTCATATTGTCTCTTCTGGACCTCTATTGCTAGTAGGATACTAGAAGTTAGAGGCGCGGGAAAGTATGGTGCGCTGGGGTTTTGTTCTCTAATACTTCTCCTCTCCTCTTCTCTATTTTTTTTAATCATTTATCCACTATTATTTTTTACTTAGTTCTTCATACCTCTGTTTGGTGCAGTGTAATTAATGAGTTGTCTCCTCTTTTCCACTCCCCTCCGGGGGAGCGAGAGAGATTCCAGATTACAGGTGGATCGTCTGTGCTCTTGTCTTTGGCCTTGGATCTCGCCTCTGGCTCGTCTCGCACCCCCAACTGTCCCACAGTTCCATCTGGATGAAGCCCATCTTATTCATTATTATTATATTCATACTTGTAGTTGTAGAGAGTTAGATAAGCTCATTCTTTTTAACAGTTCTAGCACATCGTCTCTCCTTCCTGGGAGAGGATTGCTTCTTCATGTGGACTTCCCTGATGTTTTTTTTTTTTGTTTTGGTTTTTTTTAGGAGTTTTTCCTCACCGAGAAGGATGGTCTAAGAGCAGGAATGCCAGTTTAGCTTAGTCTGTTTAGTTTAGCTACCAGCTATTGTTTCCCTTTTATGAATGACTTTATGTTCTTCTGTACAAATACTGGTGTGAAGCCCATTGAGACAACTGTGTTGTGTTTTGGGGCTGTATAAATACAACTAAACTAAATTGAATTGAATTTTGATCTGTGCTTTTTGTTGTACCAGGTTTCTGTCACAAGCGAGAATTACTATAACGCAGTCAGAGTGCACTTTCACCTACTAAGTGTTTTTCTCCAAGTAAATCCTTTCGCTTGATTGATCAGCAATTTGATAATTGCCTGGCAACAAATACTGACAACTCAGATCAACATCTATAGTGATATGATTCAAAGGCATCAGTGTAAACAGGCTTGTTAGCGTCTACCCAAAACAAATGTCACTGCTCATGCCTGGAGTTAAACTATATTCAGTCAGGTTAACACGCATAAAACGCCTGAAACACACATGGACACATAAAGTACATACACATGACCACACTCTGCTCAGCTACAGGTGTTTACAGAGTAGCCTGTCTGCTGATGCCAGTCAATGACCCTGTTGCAATGGAAATCAAATGATGATTCATTTGGTGATGTCTTTTATTGTCCCATTATGCTTTGTCTTTCCTCATTAGAAGCCTCTTCCAGCGTGAGAAGAACCCGCATTAAGCAACGTTTATGTGTCTTATGGCAGTCCTAAAAGATGTGTCTACGGTACAAAAATAAACACGCAAGGGTATGTATGTGATACGTAAAGTCTGTTTATTCAAAAACTATGCGGAGCAAATGTTTATAGCCCTCTCTGTGGTCGATGAAAAAATCAATTTAATTGATGGAGTCGTTTCATTTTCATAATCTATTCTTTCTGGGATGCTTTGAGAAGCATATGTGGCAGGAGTACATGTATTAGTTGTTTAAGTCTTTCACATAAAACAAAAAAGGAAAAAAAGAACATGTTGAGAAAGACTATCAACAACTTTTATGCAGCACTGGATGGGAGTAAATAACAGATAGCATTTTTAGAAATATAAAATTGAAAGTTGCATGTTGTTAATTTGTTCCATTTGAGTAATGATAACATTTCCACGCTAATCTAATTCAGGACAATTGAACAATTTTGTTTTACTTTCTGTTAAAAATCAACTTGATGAGCAATATGGCGTTAACCAAAAATAGTGATTATTTTTAATCTGTCCATGTTTCATGATTTATATTTTTGTTTGTAAGCCCAATGTCCTATAATGATACATATTTTTTTCCCTTTCTGAGGCCTTTTGATGAAAATTTATATTTATTTATTTGTGATTTAATTTGTATTGTATTCTATATTTTTGTTGTTGTTGCAGGTACTCTGAATTGTTTGCATCATCTCGTTTTAATTACAAATGTTGCTAATTGGTAATTCAGATGGACTGATTAAAATTAAATACACGTTGGGTCACAACCATTGACTCCATGGTTGGAGCGAGAACCCTTGCTTTCCTTGTATTTTAAATTTGTAGACGAGTTGGTAAGAGAAATACATGTCCCATGATGCATTGTGAAGATTGCCACAGGAAACAAATACCTCTTTTCGGTGCATTGTGGGTAAGCGGAAAAAAGGCTCAAAAAGCAAACTGAACGACTAGCCCACGTTGCTGAGCTGCTTCAAAGAACAAAAAAAAAAAAAAAAGAAAAGAAAGAAGTTACGGTAAGACTTTAAATCCTAACTTTTAAGATTGTAATTTATATTAAAATATTGGCAAATATCTGTAAATGTGATTCAGAATGTTCGCTTTTGTCGACATTGCATCTCCATATTTGCTAAACTTAATATTTCAATGACCGAGATATATATATATATAGTTCGTGTCTTAAATAATTTGCATCTTATGACAAAGATATTGTTTTTTTTTTTTTACAATTAAGTATAGTGATGTTTGTATTTGCCATAAGTTTTTAAAATTATTTTTGGTGGCCAGTCGGTTGGCTAGTTAGCTAATGTGGCTAGTATAGCTAGCTTGCTAGCGTTATAGTATAACTGACCTTTGACAAGATTAAACGCTATATTTTGTTATTGAAAATGTTTCTTTAGCGGTTGAGTTTTTTTTTAACGTAGTTATGATTTATAAAGTAGAAGAAACAAGCTTCTAGCAGGATAGCTAATATTCAATTGAAACATTGTCATATTTCTTTGGAGTACCTTAAGAATCTTATGCACCATACCATTTAGAGCGCAAGGAAACTTTAAAATATATTTGTTTTATGTCAGATAGATTCAAACACATGATAGATATTTGAATGAGCAGCATCTGGAGAATTTTTCTCAACTCTTAGTAAGCAAGACGATACGCCAGGTTTTATGATAAAACCGTATGTTCCAATGTATCTTACCATATGTTTTGTCTTTTCTTAAATTATCTTGAAGGATTGTTGCCAAAATGTCAATTGGCGTACCAATCAAGGTCCTGCACGAAGCAGAGGGACACATTGTGACCTGTGAGACCAACACTGGAGAGGTTTACAGGGGCAAACTGATCGAGGCTGAAGACAACATGAACTGCCAGGTGTGTTTTTTTTTTTTTTTTTTTTTTTCCCCCTCAATGCACACAAGCACACTATAATTTGCAATGGAAGGCACGCTAAAAAATAAAAAAAATAGGAAGCAGTTTTCTTAGATTTTTATTTTATAAAATCTGAAAGGTGTAAAAACATGCCACAATGTTAGCATGCTTAAAAGTGCATTTTATTGTTAGCTCTCCCCCTTTTATTTTACATAATGCTTTTTTAGAGAGAAAAATTATCTAAGCCAAAGCCATTTTTATATAGTGTATTACACAAATTCTTATTTAGACATGCACATATTTTTTTTGTTTTACATGAATACAAATCTGATTCACCAATCATCACAAGCCAGTCCTACAAAAACATTTGAGTTTGTTGAGAATTTGGCGTTTAGTATAACAGTTGCACTTTAAAAAAAAAAAAAATTTTAATAGCGATATAAAAGTAATTGTTTAACATGATTGTAGCCAAAAAAACATGTGGAGAGAGATTTATCATTACTGTTGGAAGTAAAATCACTTCTGGTTTATAGTTTGAATCCCCACTATAAAAACTTACTTGAAATGAATAATAAAGGTTGTGTGCTTTTTAAAATTTAATTAATGTTTGTTGACTCCCAAGTGTTAGTTTTAAAAACGTGTATTTTAAAATAAATAAAGAAATGGAGAAGATGGAAAACAAACCAAATGTATGGAAAGTTACCCCTGCAAGCTTCATAGCTGGTTAAGCTGCTCTTTTCAGCAATACCTGTAAACAAAGATTTTTGAGCCCCTTCGTGTTCAGAGCTAGGATTCATTCAGGTCATGACTAATACGAGCACTCCAACATCTTATTTTAGTTTTCTCATGCCATTCTGAGGTTTGGCTTGCTGGTTCACTCTAGGTGATTGTTCTGCTGCAAAACCTAAGAAATATTTAGCTTATAGCTAACAATTTTTTTTTCCAAGATGTTTTTGAATGGACAACAGAATTTGTGATTTCAGGTTGTTTTTTTTTTTGTTTTTTTTCTTCTGGAAATGCTGTTGCATTATTTTAAAACGTTTTGGGACTCTTTAAGATGTACTGTGTAGATGAACTACTGTGAACCTTTATGCTCTTTTTGGTGTTATGTAATTCTTGTCCCAGAACAGTAACAAACAATTCAAGAATACCAATCTTCTTTTGTTTTTTTCCCAATATATTGATTTTTTTTTTTTCCAAAGTTCTTTGTTCTTTCTATTGTATAATTGACCTGATGCTGAAAACATTTACTTAGACGCTGTTATTTGCATCTTAAAAAAACTGCCACATTTGAACAGTACAATTTGTTCTTAAAATGTTTTAAACCCATTATTTTTTTGGAGGACTGAATGCATTAGCAAAATGTACTTCAATAATAGCCTCTGAGTGCTCAGACTTTTTACATGGTTCAATTCAAAATCTGTTTATTTTGTTAAAGAAGTGAAATTCTTTCTCCATGTCACTTTGCTTTACTAAAGAAAATTGAGGAAGCTTAAAAGAACCTCCAAGTACACATGGATAACTATTTAATACAGAATTAGCAGAATCAATTTTTTAAAGTTAAATTACAAATCTAAAAAAAAAAAAGAGTATTTAAAAGTTTGTAAAAGTGATAAAGTATCTGAAAAATAAAATGGCGAATATGTGTTGCTTAAATGGAGAACTGTATTGTGAAGTTAAACTGATACCTCAGAATTCTGCCATTAGGTGTCTTAAGTTTTAAGGTATTCGTTCTATTGAATGCTGAAAATGTATAATAAGCCAATAAAAAAACAGTCTTAGACCTGAATGATTGAATTTTCTGTCCCAACAGATGTCCAACATCACAGTAACCTACCGTGACGGTCGGGTTGCCCAGCTGGAGCAAGTGTATATTCGTGGCAGCAAGATCCGCTTTCTGATCTTACCTGACATGTTAAAGAACGCTCCAATGTTAAAGAGTATGAAGAACAAGAACCAGGGTTCTGGAGCAGGAAGAGGCAAAGCAGCTATTCTGAAAGCACAAGGTGAGAGGGAACTTCTACGCCTACTGCTCCTCACTTTTTTTGCTCCTCAGATTTTTTCTTGTAAAGGCAAAAGTTTCTCTAACAATGAACTTAGATGGTTTGTGTTCACGTTTCCTTATTCTTGGTACATCTGGCTCTCCAAATGCTGTATATAAAAGGACAAATTTTCCTAACTTAATCCTCAATTTCTTGTTTCCCTTTGCAGTGGCTGCAAGAGGCAGAGGTCGCGGTGGAATAGGAAGAGGCAACATCTTCCAGAAGAGGCGATAGCTTTTCTTTTCTTTTTTTTTTTTTGTTTTTAGTTTCTCATGTCGTCTTTGAATTTGAAAAACTTGGCTGTTCTTTGCAAGTTATTTCTTGAATTGTTCCTTTTTTAACAAAAATAAAAGATGCTTCAAAACTCCTTACATTTATATCCTTTTTGTCTTGTTTTTAATATAGGTAAAGTCCATCTGTACTTGTTTTACCTGCCGATGATCACATTTCTATCCTACAAGCAGCAGTTTTTGCATACAAGGTACACATTTCTTGTGTGTAAAATCAGGTTTTCATACATTCGTAAAGTAATTTGGTATTTAGGGGGAAAAAAATCACGGCTACCTTCTGGATTTTAGGATTTCCTGTAAAAGCTCAAATAGGGTACATGCATCAATAGGAAAAAAGAAACTGGAACATTCTTTTCACAAAAGATTAATTATTTAAAAAAATAGTTGCAAATACTTTTGCTTTAATTTTTAATAGCAGTTCTACTGAATGACTGTGTGACATTGTTACTCTTGGAGTAAATTAAATTCAAACCCTAGAAATCGTAAAAAAAAAAAAAAAAAGCATTTGCATTCAATTGCAACCATAATAGGGAATAACAAAAATATGTTTATTTTGACCCCCCTCCTTTCTATAGAGGAGAAAAATATAGAATATTTCAATGTAGTCAGTCTTCATAGGCTTTTATTTAAATTGCCCAGTATTCTATTAATGTTAGCAAAAAAATCTATTTTAATATGCAAAAAAAGAGGAACATTTCTCTGTTTTGTTCCACAACACCACTAGGGGGAGTGTTTGGGCCACAAAGTATTAGAAAAACCATGAAGTTAATTTTAATCGAAGTCGCGAGTTAAACGAAACGGTGAAAATCCGATTAAGTTAGCATTATTCATCGGGTCTTAGGGTTTTTATTGGATATTTTGCTGCTTTGGAGAACGCAGCTTGCATCCATGAAGCTCGGGACCTGCGTGTTTCAGCTTCATCCATCATAACATCTGCTACATTCTACGCCTCTTCAACTGCTAGCTAGCTCGCAGAAGCTAAACCTTAGCTGGGGAAAAAGGCGTTTCAATATTCTGACTTTCGGGGCAAAATTGCACAGTAAGGTAAGATTTAAAAATAATAGTTTGTTTTTATTTTTCTGTTTTTTAAGTGTCAATATTTGGGGGTAAACGCCTGAGTCGCACTGGCTCACTTGACGTCTACAACATCTGTATTTTGACAGATGAAGCAGGTGCTAATGTTAGCACAGCTGCGCCTCTTTGAAGTCAGAGTTAGCTTACTGGTACGCTAGAAAACAGTAACACTCGGTTTATTTTCTGACACGAAGATAAACATATCAATGAAAGGATAGAATATGGTTTTAAACGGTTAACCTAAATGTAAATTTCATTTTTGAGAGGAAGTAAGCTGTCACTACAGATGTAAATATTGCTACTGTGGCGATGTGCACTAGTGAAAGTCGTTAAAGTGAACAGCTATGTTAGCTTTTTTAGGACAACAAAAATACATATTTTTGTGGATATTAAAAAGAAAAAAGTTGTGTATTTATTCATGAATACAAAGTTCTTAACCCCCCACAAAATAAACTGAAATAGAATACTGAATAATCCCCATGTTTCTATCATATTAAATTTAATAGTGTGAAAAAGCGAGCATATTCATTGAATCTGAAACATGTTTGCTTGAGGAGAAGATCCCGTTTAGGTAACTATGTCTTGAAATCACACACTTAAGAGGTTTTTTAAGGTTCTAGTTTCTTGAAAAATATTTTTTAAAAGGTCTAAAGCTGGAATTCTATTATAAACACATCTGGAGATTAACGAAACTTTGTATGTGAAGAACCAATTGTCAGGTCAGGAATATTTAATTAATTGAATTTGATATAAAACAAGTACAATAGAAAAGTGCAAAGTTTAGGGTTTAATTCGGGGGGGTGTTTACAAATGTATATTTAGCAATTATATCTATTTATGTGCAATCGCTCCTCATTTCAGTGTCTCAAAAGTAACACAAAAACACAACTCTAAGTACAATGTTACTTGTCCATATTTTGTTGAGAATCCTTTGCAGGCAATGTCTGCCTGAAGTTTGGAACCCATGAACATCACCAAACCCTGGGCTTCCTCCTTTGATAAAGGCTTTTTCAGGCCTTAACTGCAGCTGTCTTCAGTTGTTGTTTGTCTGTGGGTCTTTCTCCCTTAAGTTTTGTTTTGAGCAAGTTAAATGCATGCTCAATTGGGTTCAGACCTGGTGATTGACTCAGCCATTGTAGAATATTCCACTGGTTTGCTTTCAAAAACTCCTGGGTTTCTGTTGCAGCATGCTTTGGATCATTGTCCATCTGTCCAATCAACTCTGCAGCCTTTGGTTTAATCTGAGCAGACAGTATTTCTCTATACACTTTGGAATTCATTCAGCTGCTTTTGCCTTTTGACATGTTCTCAATGAACACAAGTGACCCTGTGCCAATGGATGCCACACAACATTTTACAGAAGATGTGGTGTGCTTTGGATCATGAGCTGTTCCAATTCTTCTCCAAATTTACCTCTTCCCATCATTCTGGTACAGGTTGATCCTAGTCTCATCTGTCCAAAGAACGCTGTTCCAGAACTGGTCTGGCTACTTTAGGTGGTTTTTGGCAGCCAATTCTGGCCTTTCCATTTTTGAGGCTGATCAGTGGTTTGCATCTTGTTGTGAATCCTTTGTATTTACTCTCGTGAAGTCGTCTCGTTATGGTGAACTTAACATACTTGAAATCAACTCGAGACCTTTTAACTGCGTAATTGATGACAGGTTAATGAGGGGAGAGCCCATGCTGCCTTTTTTTCCTTTTCAGTCATTCAGTCCAATTACTTTTGGTTCTTTCTTCGTTTGGAAATTCAGTGGGCTCTAATGAAACCATGTGAAGGTTTTTAAGGGAGCTGTGGGAAAATAAGTGTGAATTTTTTTGTAGGTCAAAGCTTTGTCTTTATTCACTTTAGTGTGAGCAGAGAAATTAAACATTTAGTCTAGATTTCGCAGTAAGCCAGTTCTTCTAAATTTGTACAACTAAATTCAATTTAATTTTATTTTATTTATATAGCCCAATATCACAACCATAGCAGTCTCAGTGGGCTCTAAATCTCATTTTAGATCAATCATGGATGATCATGATAAAGGCAATATAGAGTTTTTATTTTGTTTAAAATGAACAAAAAAATTGGAAAATACAGTTTCCGATGAAAATGTTAAGCGCTTCATTACACAATCCTGATAAGAACTTTGTGTTTTATTTTAATATTTGTTTTATTTTTGTAAAGGTGCAGACCCAGTTTAAGCCTTTAGTTGCCCTTCGATTGTAGATGTTAATCCATTAATTAAGTATAAGTCAAAATGGTGAGTCAAATCACAAAAACATGTTCTTGGATGCGAGCATGTTCTACAGATGCGGAAATAAGGGCAGTTCTTCAACAACAGATGCATTTTTGATCAAAGAAACCTCTTTCAACCCAAATACTGGAGTGAGATGGCTTTTTAAAAGGGGTCTTCACCAGGGTGTATCGCTCTTTAATGTCTTCTCTGTACAGCACTGGACAAGCATGTTTGAAAATCTTGCAGTAATGAAATTAGCATGAAGACATATTGTGCAACCACTCATATATTAATATTAAACTGCTTTCCAGTGTTTTGAGGGGGAGTTATAAAGTGATGTCTAGGAGTTGAGTCGACCACAATTATGTGACCACCAGTGGTAAAGCAATGAATACTGGACAAAAAAAGTGGATAAACTGCGTTGCATGCACTCTGTAACACAATGCGCTCAACATTAATAGAAAGAGTTCCTTTTTTTCTTAGAAAACATTCTTTTTTTATTTTGTTATTAACGACTTAGTAATAGCACTGCATTATTGATATTGATTCAGAAACAAACTCATCTCTGTAAAATGGGTGCTAAAATATATAAAAAATAAATTAAGTTCTGAAAAAACATGTTCTTGTTGAAAGCAAAAACCCTTATATATCTTTAAAAAAAAACTAAGATTTTAGCTGCAATTCTTTTAGCTACATAAAAAAATATATGCATCTTTATTATTATGGCTGATTTTGAGGTAAATAAATGGATGTTCTTGATCCTCCTTGTGTGTGTGTTAATGCCTCAATTACAGCAGGAGATGAAGGATGACAGTGACATCCATCCCTCCATTACCAGGAGCTTATCACTCACACAGCTCTGCAGATGCAGACACAATTCCCCTGTTGATCTTTTAATGAAACTAGGGATCCTCTTCTGTTCCAGATGGCATTGTATGGGTATGTCTGTACGATTGAGTCTTTTTTGCTATTATTTAAGTATATTGCAGCCCCCCACCCCCCAAGGCTCTAATATTTCCTACTTGTTAGTCCAGACTTAACAAAGGTTGGATCATGTGACTTTTGTAATATCAGAAGCATAGCAATACTTTGCAGCAAATGCTGGCAGCTTGGCAAAGTGTTGCCGCTTTTATCATTACAAAAAAGGAGAACTGTTTTACATCATAACTGGTACGCTAGTGTTGATTTCCAATTATGTTTGTAAGAAGTGTAGTAATTTTTGAATCTCCAATACATAATAGGCTTATGTAAACTCTCATTGTTGTTATTTATTCGTATTTATTTTGGAAATAAAAAATAAATCAAAGCTTTGAATAAATGGTCCCCCTATGAGCCTACATTTTAGCTCTTCTTTTCAAGCAATGAGAGAAAGTGGAAGAATTGGGGCTCTTGTGGTTTTGGGGAATGTTCTTCATTTTCACAGCTATCTATCTGCTAATAAATTCCGGCATTGTTGGGTACTCATAATATATAAAGTGAAAGAATATTCTTTAAAACGTAAGAAAAAGCTGGATGTACATTGCTTTTTGTCTTTAAAGTTCTTGAAGTTTATAGAATTCATCTTTAAAAGGGCAACTTTTTGTTCAAGATTTAATTGTGTAAATAATAAAATAAGTAGTTCAGTTATAATAATTTTAGGAAACTAATACAACTAGAAAAGTCTCAGTGTCTCAGTGCGGGAAAGGGAGAGAGGGATGAAACATAATCATTATCTCGATATCACGAGAAAACGGTAAAAAAAAAGGTATGCCTTTTATGGCTTCCTTACAGCGACCACGATACCCACATAGCCTACATGGAATCTCAAGAATCACAATGGAAAAATATATTGTTCATGAGTTAATCTTAATGTTGTCAAATTTGCAGCATTTAATGCAATTTTAATGTATTTACATAAATTTTTCATGTTAGTATCAAATGGTTCAATTAGTTAGCCAAAAATGCTCTGAGTTTATATAGATATTACAAATTATTTACAGCAAATGTGTCTATTTTTTCTTGTATATTCTAAAAAGACAAAAAAAAAAAATTTTAAAAGAGTTTTTGATTATTTACAAATTGATCAAGGTTTTTTTTCCTTGTTGTATTCTTTAATGATAATAAGGATACAATGCTTTGCAGATATACTTTTAACTTGACTAATGATAGTTGCACCAGAAAGTTGTAGGGGGGGCTTGAAAGGATAAGTTCTTTAAAGGGGGGGTGTGAGACAAAATAATTGAGAAGCACTGCTCTACAGGCACAAGGACACCCATATTTAGACCCCCTTGTGGAGAACTAGTTAGGCAGTAGTGCGTAGGGTCTTGCCTAGGGACCCACACTGAATGAAGGTGTCTTTTATACAGATAACCTGCTCAAACAGGTGACATTTATACAGGTAACAAGTGGAGGGTAGAGGAACTTCTTAAAGAAGGTCAGTGAGAGAAGAATTCTTGCTTGTTTATCTGTGCTGAATGCTAATTTTCTGCACCAATATACAAATATATTAATTAAAAATCATACAATATGATTTCCAGTAATCATTTTTCACATTCTGTCTCTCAGCTGAAGTGTACCTATGATGAACAGTGCAGACCTCTCATCTTTTTAAGTGAGACTATTTGCAGAATATGTGGCTGACAAATACTGTTTTACCCCCTCTGTAGGTAGGGAACAATAGCAGAGATGCATGTTTTGTAGTTTGTACATAATTGCTTTTTGAATCACTCTATTTTTTCTTTTTTAAGTGACTATTGTCTACCTCCCACTTTCATCAGTCAGATTTCTCAGTGTGGATGAAGAGTAAGCCTGAATTGTTTCATTTGTAAAAAGAGTTACCACATAGTGATTTAAAACAATGGCAGACTTGATACATTTAATAAAAACACATTTGTTACGTTCGTTCTGTTCTGTTTTATTTTCTCATGTAATGTTTTATTCTGAAATTCTCTGTTCTCTTAGGAACCCTTCTGTCCAGGTTTCCATCTGATGGAGCAGTGGTTGCTATTCTTTGTGAAGAGTTACCATGTTTCCTTGCCATGTTACCCCCTGGCCTTCTGCTGAGGCCCCAGTGTCGTGCGGAAATCATGCACCATCAGTGCAGCCTTCACAAGCTCTGCCCGATCTACTGTGCAGCTGTCCTGCTCCACCTTTAAGCAACCACTCAGAGACACCATCCCCAGACCCCATGGAGTCTCTCATCGTGGTCACGGAGTATGAACCTACTGAGCCACCGGGGGAGTGTGAAGATGAGGAGGTAGTGTGAAAATTGTTTGCACTCATATCACTATATACACATTGTGGCTTTTCAACCTTTAACTGCAGGTCTTCTTATAGTTTTCATGAGCAGATGAGGTTAGTGTCTTGCCTGTTTGTAGTTGTTTGCTTTAGTAGTTCTTAACAAAATTAGCACAAAAAACAGGGGAAGAAAAATTGAACGAAAAACTAGAATGAAAAGAAGGTTTTTTTTTAATACTTGAGAAAATTTGAACAAAGATCACCTTTTTATTTGAATTCTTCCATATTTTCAATATATGATTAAAATATTTTTTTTTAGCAAGAAGACAGCATTACACATTATCCCATAAACATTCATTGTTTTATTCAGAGTGTTTACTTTTCTTCTTTTTAAAGGTTTATCTCAAAGGAAAATACAAAGAAACAAGTTTAAAAAATGTCAGCATAACACATCAATGTGTTCAGCTTGAATCAATAATAAGCAGGACTAAATCCTTTGGTTTATGTTTAAGTTTGTCTTTAATGGCCACAAAATGATTGCAATGCAGTTTGAAATTTGGGATCGATTAAAAACAAATGATTTAATTGTCATTAGTATGTGCAGTCATGTGGTTTGTGCTTAAAAAGAATCTAACTTGATGCTCAGCCTTATAAGTAACTAGTTTTATATATCTGTAAATACAGAAATATAATTTGAAACAAATCAGTAGAATATCGCACCCTCTCTAATTTCAAGGTTTTTTCTGGGCTACAACATATTACAAATCATTTGACTGTTATAGCTTCAAATAAAGCCAGGTATGTCCTCCATATTCATACACATTATTGTGAGGGAAAGACATCAGTGGTGGTCTTGAAAAAAATGTAGCTTCACAGCCATCACCCTTGAAAGGGTTTTAAAATACATTTTAAGCAATTTACTGTTAAAAGAGAAGAACTATAATTTTGGAAGGCATTCAAGACAAATTGCAGTGTTTCCACTCTTGCAAGATTCCCCCCCCAAAAATGAAAATGTCAGAGACTCCGAGAACTTCAGACAGCATGAAAGCTCCTTCTTTCATGGACAATAAAGGGTTAATTCAGCATCTTGAGAATTAAAGTCATTGACAGTAAAGGAAGAAACAATAGTCTGTTTTTTTTTTTTGGTGGAAAAATCTCATGTGAATTTTGAAAAATTAAGTAATTTAAACATAAAGATCACCTAAACTGCATCTGAACCAGTCGAATAGCTTTTTTAATTATTGCTTATGAGGAGAAAAGAGGCATGAATCCTAAAAAAAAGTCATTTTTACCATATCAACATCCCACCTTCAAAAAAATAAAACTAGCTTGTTTCACAATGATTTAAACCTGGGACATTCTTGTTATTAGAAGGTGAACAATCCAATGTTTGGCGACTTCTGCATCAATTGTGTCAATTGCTTCTCTCTACATAAGAATTTTGTAGAGACATATTTGTGGCCATCTGTCCTGCAGCAAAATCTGGGTTAAAATGGGTATGAGAACAAGGATTGGGATCAAAGCAGCAAATCTGTCACAGAATCACGGACAAAACAGAAAAAATTGAGATTTTGAAGTGGTTAAAGTTTTTAATTTAACCCAACTAATGTGTTGTAAAGCTTCAAGAAAGAGACATTTTAAGAGAATTCCACCACCACGACATTGATGTTGATGGAAACTCCTTATTTTTATGAGAATATATCTGATAATTGTAGGTGGGATAATTTAATAATATCTACCTTTTTTAGCCTGTGGTTTAAGCTTAAGTAACATTGCAAATTAAATATGGCATTGTAAAAATACATTAAATCTTCTCACAAAAAGAAGGACATTTTTACTTTGTGATTTTTTTTTTTGATAGCAATGCTTCCTGGTGATAAACCTCTGTTGGAAATTTTTTTTTAAATTTTTTTCCTTATAAACAGTGACCTTTTCACAGACTAAACAGGTTATAATCTTTTTTAGGTAGAGGCAATATTATGGTGTGGGGCAGCATCTTTTTCATGGTTGCATGGTTTGTTAAAAAAATAAATCGCTAAATGTCCAAAGTATCAAGTTTCTTACATTTTTGAAAATCGAATCTACCAAACTGTTTGGCTCTTATCGTGTTGTCATATTTATTGCCCGCTCCAAAAGTGTGTTCCTTACATACGTGGTACCATTTAAACACGTTTTAAACTTGCTTTTTAATGCTGTAAAATATATATTTTTTTGTATTTGATCCAAGTTTTTTTTTATTCCAAATTTCCTACATCATTTTAAAATAATGCTATAATTCACGCTGATACAGATGTCTAAATGTTTGGTAGAGGATTGACAGAGTCAGTTCCCGTACAGTTGGGGAGTAAAAATCATTCCAATGCGTTTTCTCAGATGGAACAAATGGACAGCTCCGATCCTCCTGAGCCAACTTCCTCCTCCGCAGCTGTCCAGGCTCCATCCTGCGACCTGCTGTCCCACACAGTGGGTCAGCCCAAGGCTCTACTGCCCCAGAGCCAAGAACAAAGGGGTCGATTAAGCCTGTCTGACCGGAAGCTTTCGCTGCAGGAGCGCTCACAAACTGCAACGTCCCCTTGCAGCTCCCCTGGACTCAACGGGCGTTACATCTATCCATCGTTACCTTACTCTCCCATCACATCACCGCATTCATCTCCCCGGTTGCCCCGCCGGCCCACTGTGGAGTCCCACAGTGTCTCCATCACAGATCTTCAGGTATGAGTAACCAGAAAGTGTTTTGCTGTTTATTTTTAAAAACAATGAAGTCATGTTTTAATATGTGTTTCTGATTTCACCAAAAATACAGAAATGATTTAGCAAAAATGATGATGGATTTTTTTCCAACGAATTGTGGAGAAACAGTACTTAAAAAACTGTCTTATGTTACAGAAAATCCCATTAAAAATTTTTATTTCTGAACTAAAATCTTGACATCAAGATTTTTACTGCATTTCTAAATAGCTTAGGGGTTGTGTACATTTGCAAATGGATGGATAAAGTAAAAAATGACAGGTTTGCTGTGAGATGCTATTTACTGCCATTTGGTAGTGGATTTTAGTGCCAAACATAACCTGATGTAGGAAAAGCTTCTTGTCTTAAAAAAACAGCAGCCCCCTGCCACAGAGAGCAGTGGGCTGCTGGGACACACATGTTCCCTAAAAAACACATATCTCTTTAACACTTCTGAGAGGAAATTATAAGTAGTGTGAAGGTAGAAGGTCTCAAGTTCTAAGGTAGATTTTAGATAAATGAGTGTTCACAACTGTTGAGGTATTTAGCCTCTGAAAACACACTACTACCTTTTATTTATTTTTTGCCTCCACTTTGTCTCTAAGGATTGCGTTCAACTGAACCAGTACAAGCTGAAAGATGAGATTGGAAAGGTAATGTTCCCTTTCATCGCATTGCCTTCACCTCTCCGCCTACTTTCATGTCTGTCAATTGACGCACGCCATCAAGGACGAGCAGTAACAGCCTCTCATATCCTCTCTCCTGGCCGTCCTCGTTTCCAAAACTCGAAACCCATCAGGCCATGGGAGAGTTGGAAGATGGATGAGAGGCTGGTATAAATAGCTCTCTCTAAGGATCGTGTTTGGGAATGGTTGATACGTGTGTGTGAGAGAGAGAGAGGGAGTGGGTTTTTTGTACATTTCTGTATCTTGATGGTTCAGTAAGGCAGAACGGGAGTGTTAGTGACAGGAATGTGTGCGCTTCTGAGCCCTGTCCGGACAGTTCAAGCCTTTTAGGAATGTGGGAGCGCTTCCTGTAGTGAGATCATCTCTCAAACTGCAGGATGAGCTCTCTGCTGCAGTCTGCTCCCCCAGCAGGGACTAATCCTGCTCTCCATCCTTCTGTTCTTTTTTTTTTCAGGAATTTGTCTGCATACAATGATTATTAGGGCCTTCTTTTTTGCTCAGATTTTCTGCATATGGGAAAAGAAACATGAAGCAAATTCAGTTTTCTTATTAGCCTGAAGTTGAAAGTAAAAAAGAACTAATCTGATTTTCTAATTTCTTACTTGCTAATGGTTCTCTTTTCACTGTAAACCTTTATCTAATTCCTCATCATTTAGGATTTTGCTTTGCCCAAAATGGGTTTGCTGCTTTTTTATGTCTTCATCAGTCTCAGTTCCCAGCCATTGTTTCATTTCTCTTCTCAGGGCTCCTACGGTGTTGTGAAGCTGGCTTACAATGAGGATGACAACACATATTATGTAAGTTTATTGCCCCACACGCACCAAATTAAAAGGACCACTAAAGTTTTGGTTTGTCCCACTTTTATTTCAAATATAACAATGCAACATCCACAACTATTGCTTTAAAGTCCCACTTCAATCATCTGCTGATCTATTTAAAAGCGTTCTCAGTCGTCCTTTAATTGTGATTATGCAGTTTTAGCCAAAATAAAAAAATATGTGTTGTTTCAGTTTAAAAAGCCTACACGCCACATTGAGCAATTAAACCCTCGTCATCATCACTTAATGCGACAAGCAGCCCTATTAAAATCTGCATCTGCCCTGTGTTTTTGCATATTTGGTAACATGCGGCTTTCATGATTGTTGAGGGAGCTGAACACGAAGAACTTTAACTAATTGAGTTGATTTCCATGCGGGAATAAAGCTTGTTTGATTATTTGCCGGTTGATGTTAAGTATTGTATCTGCTGAGACTGCAGACATAATAACGGTTCAGCTTTTCAATCCTGGCTTCAAATCCCAAAAGCTGGAGACCCACTTGATTTTTGAAAGGCTGTAGATCTGCCTGTCTTTCTTTCTGCTCACTAATGATTGTTTCTGTTAATTTACCTAACTACTGGTTATATATTTCTAGTTCTGTTAGTAATCAGTTCAAACTAGCTCATTACTTCCAGATTTTGCTATTTTTTGCCAAATCTTCCAAACTAGAGATGGTGGGTGCAAACTTTGACCAACAGGGAATGATGGGAAAAATCTGGGGAAAGGTCTTGCAGCCTGAGACTCTCAAAACCAAACAGTATATTAGAAACTGAACTCTGAAGTTTTGAAAGTCAGTTTGGATTTGTAGCATGACTTTAATAACCGCTTGAGATGATAACACTGATAGTTTTCAAGATATAGAGGAATGAATGTATGGTTTCTGCCGCCTAGATTTAATTTTAGTGATTGCAAGTAAAATTTGAAAGAAATGCACATTACTTTTCTTTGTCTTTCCTTTTCTTCTTTGCATGCAGGCGATGAAAGTGTTGTCGAAGAAGAAGCTCATGAGGCAGGCAGGGTTCCCACGTAAGTAAAGGGGCTGATACAGCAGTCAGCTGTGTTAAACATTCCTGTGAGTCACTTTGCATACATGCTGAAGGCCATGCTCCTCCACACCTGTTATGACTGTTTTTCAGGAAGACCACCTCCTCGCGGAGCCAGAGCGCTCCCTGAGGGGCCAACTCAGCCCAAAGGCCCACTTGAGCGGGTTTATCAGGAGATAGCCATTCTTAAAAAACTGGACCATCCTAATGTCGTTAAACTAGTTGAGGTAAGTCATTTTATCACGTTAAAAGACAATAACTTTTTTCTTTATGTTAAAGAACTAAAGTGAAAGCTTACAATTTAAGTTTATATAAAATCACCACAATATATTTATGTGAAGTTGAAAGGGATTCTCGATAGATGTGCAAGTTTGTGTTAACACAGATCTCTCTGCGTCTGTGACTCTGTGCCAGGTTTTGGATGACCCCAGTGAAGACCATCTGTACATGGGTATGCTTTGCTTGGATTCTTTGTGCTTCAGACTAGACTAATAAAACAAATTGTATGCTAAGACTGCTTTTGAAAAAGCAATGCAACCTTTATCTGACCTTAATTTCTTCTGTTTTTGTCACAGTGTTTGAGTTGGTGAAAAAGGGGTGAGGAAAGCCTCTTCAGTTGTAGAAATTATTAAACTTTAACAACCTTCCTCCTTGGTAGTTATGATTTCTGATGTTTCCGCAGGGCTGTGATGGAGGTGCCCACGGATAAACCGTTAGGTGAAGAGCAGGCCCGTTTTTACTTCCAGGATTTGCTGAAAGGAATCGAGTATTGTGAGTCCATATGTGATTCTTTTGCACCCAGTCTGTTGATTAAGAGTGTTTTATATTTAGGACTCAGCCTTTTAAAAAAATTCTTAATACGTCATCTGCATCAGAGTCACTGTTCCGCTGTTTGAGAACAGAAATCATCTAATGATGCATTAATGGATGTGATTTAAAGTAAACAAGTTACAATCTTTTTTCAGCTAGACTGTTGTCTCAATTTTTAAAGATGAGTTTGGTCTGTACTGTTTATCATCCAACCACTTCAGCTGTTAGAAACACAATGTTAAAAAAATAATCTAGGAAATCCCATTGTATGCTTTAAAAAAATTGGGTAATTATGTGGAAAGTATTTGTTCTGTAATAAAAGTTAATCTTAAAACTTTGTAATGTAACCCTGGCTGGTAAAGGTGAAGGTCAAAGGTTTCTTGATGGTCTTCATCAGGTTTGCACTGTATCTGTTGTTATGGTCCATTCTTCCATTCAGATCTTCTCAAGAGCTGTGGTGTTTTGGGCTGTTGCTGGGCAATGAAGACTTTCAACTCCCTCCACCAACTTTCTTTTGGACCGAGGTCCAGAAACTGACTAGGCCACTCTGGAAAAAATAAAATGGGATCATTGCCCTGCTGAAAGATCCAGCCATGTTTCATCTTTAGTGCTCTCAATGATTGGAGGTTTTTGTTAAAATTCCCACCATACACTGCCCCATTCATCCTTTCCTTAACCTCTTAGGACCCGAGCTAATATCTGAGCTAACCATCTAAACATGTAGTCGCAGAGCCCCAGTTAAGCAGAATTAACTGCTGTGGAAATATAATCCAAAATGTGATGTCCACGTATGTGGACGCCAGGTCTTAAGACGTTAATACAGATCATTTGTCATGTTTCCTTTGAGGTAAAGTAGCCACAAAGCATGATGTCTCCACCTCTGTGCTTTATAGTGGATATTGTGTTCTTGGGATGCATTTCAGCAGTCTTCCCCTTCCAAACCTGCATTCCTATGATGAATATGACAGACCTGTCTTATCATTTAAATGGAGCAAAGTTCCTGAATTAGTTATTGCCGGATACATTTTTTTGCCCCAATTGATACCGCAGTGACCTAATTAAGATACAGTAATAAGACCCAACCATCAAGCTAATGTGACCATAAAGATTGTATATTTGATGATAGAATTGACCAATTATTATTACATATTCAAAAATGTAAAACAGCCATATTTACTGCTACATGGAAGACAATTTATAGGTTTCCATCTTTGACTGTTAACATGATTGTAACAGGTGTTTTACAACAAGAAATTGTCTACAGAACCTCCAAAATGATCTGCTTTAGAAGTGCATGTGGTTGCCTTGCATCAAATAGAAGCTACATATTCTGGGATGTGTGGTCCAAGCTACCATCATCATCACTTTACGAAATTGTCCTCCAATAATTAATCAGTTGCCTTTTTTGTACTTCTAGCATCTCAATATTTTCAAGCTCTAAATTCATTTTTAACCATTGTCACATTTTTTCTGTTAACTTTCTCTTTTTTAAATACATTTTTGATGCCTTTTTCTTTAATTGTTTGTATTTAATGCCATAACTGGAGTAATGAGCAAAATAATAGGATTATAGCATATTGGAGGAACAAAATAAACATAATTAAACTGAATTTTAAATAACAAAAGATGAGAAAAAGTTTGACATTGTTGTAATATAAAAACGTTTCCCTTTTTTTAAATAAATTCTTCATCAATAAATATGCATCAATAATAATAATTTCTAAGTGTATTGCCGAGATCTCCTCTGTCATGTAATTTCTGTTTGCCTTTTGTGCTAGTCCTTTATCTGAGCCACTTGACTCCATCCGCCCACCAAGCTCATTTTCCATCATCCCTGTGGCTCCCAAAGTGCTTCAGCTCAGAAGCAGAACTTGCACTCAAGTGTTGTTTAGGAGAGCGGTTATGAGGAAAGGAGAGCTTTGGCTCTGTATCAAAAACACATCAATAGTCTGGAGTCATTAGAATGGCTGTTCTCCAAAAAAGAAATATGCTAGTCTTAAGTCACAACTAACTGTAAAGGTTGGTGTGGGGAAAAAAAAAAACAACTTTAACTGCCAAACATTTTTACTTAATTTCACCATCTGCTCGGACTGAAGGTGTAATCTTCCTGATGGTGGGAAGTATTGTCGTTTATCATTTCCTGTCGATCCAAACATCACGCTTCATGACTCCAACAAAGGATTTATTCACAAATAGAGATTCAAAAACTCGTGAGTGTGAAAAATGAAAATGCTATTTTAAGACCTGTTTTCACAGCTTTTATCTGGTGTGGGTGCAGAACATAGATAATTACCTCTGCTTTCTGAGCAGAGCTTCTCAAACTGGATCTCATTGTAATCTTGTGTTTCAACAGTACATTATCAGAAGATCATCCACCGAGACGTGAAACCTTCTAACCTGCTGGTGGGAGAAGACGGCCACATCAAGATCGCAGACTTTGGAGTCAGTAACCAGTTTGAGGGAGCCGATGCTCTGTTGACCAGCACTGTGGGAACGCCTGCTTTCCTCGCCCCTGAAACACTTTCTGAAACCAGAAAGAATTTCTCTGGGAAGGTGAAGAAGCTCTGTAGTGCCATCTGCTGTTAGGTGTCAGGATTGCATAAAGCTGTCTTTTTACTTTTTGATATTTTAAAAATCTATATTATTTACATGTTTTATTATTTTAACATTGAGATTTAATGTTAAATAAAGTTAGTTTAACAGTTTTTAACTCTGCTTTTAAGGCCTTGGATGTGTGGGCCATGGGGGTAACTCTCTATTGTTTTGTCTTTGGAGTGGTAAGTGTGCAGTGGAAAACATTGGAAAATCAGCTGCATAAGTGCACCTCATGGTTCACATTGGTGTTTATTAGAGCCCATACATCATTTTCATTCACAGTGCCCATTTATGGATGAGCGCATTCTCAGTCTTCATCAGAAAATCAAGACACAGCCTGTAGTGATTCCTGAGCGGTAAGCTCCCTGTGTCTGGTAGTTTTGCCATCATCTGGCTGTAACCTAAAGGAATGCGTATATTCGCAGTGATCAATGTAGAAATATGTTGATGTTGTTTAATATGTTGCTGGTTTGTGTTTATTTGTGTCAACAGTGCAGACATATCAGATGATCTCAAAGATCTGTTGTTTAAAATGCTGGAAAAGAATCCAGAGACCCGAATAACAGTGCCACAGATAAAGGTAAGCAACACCTGTAGATGTGTTAAAGCGATAGACCACACGGATGTTAACAAGAATGCCAGTATTCTCACACTGTGCTAAATAAAAATGGTTACAAAAATAACAAGCCTTGATTATTTTAGCTGGATTAAGTTCATATTTGGGATTAGACATGTGGGATGATGATTCATTTTGGAAGTATCTCATTTGCAGGAACCACAAGCAACTTCTTTTCTTCCATTTTCATGACTTTCTCCATCATCTGGTTTGATTGCTGTATAAAACTGTAAAAAAAAGGAATAAATATTTACAAATCTATTCATAGATTTTTCTTCGAAGGATTTTTTTAAATATTTTTTTTTTGTTAAAAATTTGTTTTTTCCCCACTTCCACTTGGATTAATGGAAGCTCACCTTTGTTCAGTTAATAGAACTGTTGATGGGAAAATGCTATTCATAGATTGTTTTTGAATGAAAATAGGATAAGACCCTATTCATTCCACTTGGGAACACTTGTTTTTTTTGCAAGATTAATTAAAAATATATATTTTATTGAGTAAAATCCAATCCTAAATAAAAATTGAAATTGAGTCCTCCAGTATTTTGGGAGCTCTAGTTGAATCTGTTTCTTTAAATTTCATTCAAACTCTCCCAGGCAAAATGGACATTAATAGCAACCTAACAAGCTAAACGATCCACTTGCATACTCTTCATATGTCTTAGCTTGTCTTGATAAATGATTATTTCGATAAAAATATGTAATGACGTACAAGAAAAGAGCTGTCATGTTTCCATCTGGTCAAGAGTTTTTTTTTTTTGTAAAATTGTGCATCTCTGTGTCATTTTCTACTGACTGTATTATTTTGAACAAAAAACCTGTAAAAAAATATGAATGAACATATTTCTTTTTCTTTAGAACAAGTAAGCAGAATATAATCCCATCCAAAATATGCTCAATACTCAGAAGATAATTCAGAAGACATTTTGTTTAGTTTCTAGTGTTCTAATGTGTTACCAATTTTTTCATTACAGCTTAATACATTTTTTAAAAATCTTTTCTTAGCTTTAGCTAATTCTCTGCCTATGTATTTTGTAATTCTTAACGTAACCGCTTTAAAATGTTGAAATGTTATCTAGCTAGTACGTGATAATCATAAGTCAGCCTCTTCTTAATTGGTTCCTGTACTGAAGATGGGACTCTACGGGCTAACACTGAGCTCTAGGTTGATGAGGATGTATAACATGACGCCATGTTTATGAAAAATCTCCCACAGATGTGCTGCAAGGAAACTGTGCTAGCATCGTCTGTCTCTTGTGTGTAGGTGCACTCATGGGTGACGAGGCAAGGTGCTGAGCCTCTTCCTCCTGAGGATGACAACTGCTGTATGCTCATTGAAGTCACTGAAGAAGAGGTGGAGAATTCTGTTAAACACATTCCAAGCCTGGCAACAGTGGTAGGTTCTTTATTTCCTCTTGTCTTACAGAAAGTTTACGAGGATTACACGGTCTATTATGTTGCTTGTTGCAACACGTGTGCAAATCAACCTTTAGAGTTCCACAATGACTTAAGCTATGTTCACACAAGTGGAAATTATGGAATTTACCTGAATCCTAACCCAAACGTTTTTAGAGTTGTTATAAAAAACATTTAACTAGGCAAAAAATGGGTAAAACCATAACCGTTAGGCTTGGTAGTTAAAAAAATAACGTTTTTTTTAAGCGATATGGGGGACTTCCGGAGGACATCTGATATCAACAGCCATTTCCTCTTGTCGGCAGCTCATGTTCAAGCAGCCACTTTCAATGGACAATCTATGCAAACGGGTGGAAATGTGCGTTTCGGTTTTCCGTGTTCAAAACTCTCACGTTCACACATAACCTTGCAAGTTTCTATGTACAAAATGCATGGTTATCGAAAAGGCTTTGAAACTTACACCAGGTTAACTTTGACCAATCAGGAACTCAGATTTGGTAGTGACGTATGGATGGTATCCTTTTTAATTCATGGAAGTACCTACTGCTTGAAAATTAATTAGGAAGGAGAAATTAATAATGAAATGTTTTGCATAAACAAGATACAGAAAGATTTAGGTAGGCTCCACCCACTTTACTCTTCATTTATTACATTAATATCATAGTGATATCAATGTATATTCTAAAACAGTTTTACTTGAGTATATTAAAAAAAATCTTAAATATTTAGATTTGTGATATTTTGATGCTTCTCCTTGCAGATCCTGGTCAGAACCATGCTGAGGAAGCGCTCCTTTGGAAACCCCTTTGACTGGGGCCGAAAGGAGGACCGCAGCAGTCTGTGTGCTCCAGCACAAACTCTCACGTAAGGATTGTTTACAGATACTTAGGACCCTGCATTAATATTTGGAGGCTGTGCATGTGACACTGTCCCCATACGTTTGTTTCCTGAGAGCTTTTTGGGTGATTTTATTCCCCGTAAACATTAGTTTTTCCACTCTTAAGTCTTGTGAAGCAGCAGTGAAGGCTGTTAGCAGATCCCTCTTCCTACCCTGCTGTGTGAAATCCTGCTGCATTCAACCTAACCAAATAAGGTAAACTAGGTTAGCACAGCTTCAGCCTGTTTGAAGTGTTGGAGTACACACTGTGGGAGGGCAGGCATGAATTGAGTGGCAGCCGGTTTCACTCACAGGAATTAGATGAGTAGATTCCTGTTGTTTAAGTTTAGTTTGAAGGGGGGGTTTACTTAAGCTATCAAAGCAAGTGTTTAGGGACACACAAGCTCATTAAAATAATGGCATGTGTTTATTTTGGCCAAAGCATACATTCTGGCCACAAACTGCACAAACTTGTACAGGTCAATTTTTTAAATGAAACCATTAATCATATTTTTTTTTACTCCTGGACTTTGTCAAACGAATTGATCGCCTTTGTTTTGGACAGTCTAGCCTCCATATTTACTGTTTCATAAGACTGCAGTGTTTCCAACTAAAACATCTTAAACAAAAGTAACTCTTTTTAGGAAAATGAGACTGTTGATGCATCAGATAAACATTTCTGTTGTTCTTGGAGACTTGAGAAGAATCCAGTGTATAAATTATAGTTCATATTATTTTTAATGTTTCCATCTAGCTGTCGGTAACTCTGCCCCTCCCACATCTCAAATGCAGCACAGGTCGCTGTTTGCAGTTGCATTCACAGCAGTAGTATATGGAAAATAAGTCCACTAGTTGAATTTTTATCAATGAATTAGTTATTAATCATTTTTAGAAGTCACAAAAAAGCCACAGCAGTGCGGCATGTTTTGTGAGCGCAGGCCTTATATGTGCTTGACCTCTTGTGATGCTGAAAGAGCTTTTTAAACTCTCATTCTTTCTTTAAAATGTGTGTTAAAACGTTACTTTAAAATCCCCCAAAATTCTGAATCCATTCAGCTTTATTTTTTCCTCCTACTCTTTCAAATGAACGGTAGTTACCTTTTTTCTTAACTTTTTCCCCCACCATCCTTCACCTTTGCACCTGCAAACTACTGCCTCTATTTAGGTTCAGTTCAGTTCTCTCAGCACAACTTTAAATAAAAGATTTTGAAATACAGAAGTGTTTTGTCATTTTCTTTTGTTAAACAGACAATGAAAAGCTATTCCTCAGAGTTTTGATGCTGATCTTGTGCTTGTACAGATTACCTTCATAGTGCAGCCTCCTGATAGTATGTAAATTGTGTGTCTTGGTTGTTTCTCAGGAAACCGGAGAGTAGTGACAGTGCGTGAGCCTGCCCTTCGTGGGAGAGGATGAGACACTTTCCTGATAATATGCACAGTGGTATCCTCTTGCCTACAACCACACAACACAACTCCCCTTTACACTCCTCTGAACTGGCAATCGACAGACTTTTTGTTTAATGGAAGGTGGGAATGTACATTGAAAAAGGGAAGATTATTCATTATCTAAGGCACTTTGACATCCACTTCTGAAGCAGCTGTGCATCAGCTGTGGAGCATATCCCACAGGGACCTTCCGAGGGTTTGATCCCCTTACCTTTTCATTTTTGACTCACTTCACACCTTTTGTTATCCTGCATGCAGCTGTAGTGCCGGCATGCTTCATCTCAGGCTCTAACTGTACAGTTTCAGGTGGAAGTGTAGTTAATCCTCTTGTGTTTCTTTGTCTCTACTTGATAGTACCTTCAGGTACGCAGGGATTGAGAATGGGAGGCGTTGATGGCTTAGATGTGGGGATCTTTGCCATCACCGTAGCAACACTCTTTAGTAGAGAAGATTTCCTTAAGATCCACAGGCTGAACATCCTTCAGAGTAAAAGTTCCAAGTTTTGTAAAATTTCTCAGAGTGAAATTTTCAGACTGTTTTTGTCAAAATGGGAAAAAAGGGAAAAGAAAAAAATGTTTACTCTATACTGAATGCATGCATTTATTTTCTCAATGCAAATACTGTATAAGCTATTTATAAAGATCCACATTCTTGTCACAAATTGAACTTTTTATTTGCCTTTATGTCCCAAAATCTATAGAAAGCTTTAAAATATTTGATGTAGTGCTTTGTGAACCATCACCTTTACAATTATTTAATTGAGTTGGTAGAGAAAAACAGCTTTTAATATTTTTTTAATAGATTAATGACTTTTTAGGTGTTTGATATCACTTGAAACTGTTGGGCTGCAGCTGACTAAGTATTAAATGTATTGAATAACTATTGCACATAATGAAAAAAAGTATTGGTGTGAAAAAAAACTGTAAACGAATTTTAAAAAGTTTTTTTTTTTTTTAATTATATCTTTTTAGACACATTCAGCACTATTTCTACAGCATCTCATATTTGTTTCAGTTTTCAAACTTAATGATTTTGAACCTTATTTTGACAGTTTTTTACCGAATAATTTGTCGTGCTGCCCCTGCGACAGACTGGCGACCAGTCCAGGGGTGTACCCTGCCTTCGCCCATGAGTAGCCGGGTTAGGCTCCGGCAACCCCGTGACCCCGAAAGGGATAAAGCGGATGGAAAATGAATGAATGAATGAATTTGTCGTGCCAGGTTTAAATCAATCTACTAAAAAAGAATATTTTAGGACACAAAGAGGTTTAATTGTAAACCTTAAAATATAAAAAGGCTTTGCACTGACTCAAAACAGAGAAAAGGAAAATAGTGTACATGCGTTTTTTTAATTTTGCTAATCTATGCATGGATTATCCACAGAAAATCAGTCATGTGGGAAAAGATTTAAGATAGACTACAAAATGTCCTTTATGAGGTAATTTTTTTTACATTTTTTTCCACACTGCAAACAGTCACCTTCGTTATTTCTCTTTGTTCACCCTCTTGTTGTATTTTATTTTAAAAGCTGTTGGTGTAGATAAAGTAGTCTGTAGTAAAAACTGTTTTGAGACATTTTTTTATTATTTGTATACTGTAATACTGTCTGTATTTCAAAGGGACTTTGTGTTTTTGTACTTCTTTCTGTGTTTGCATGTTACTCTGAACCGTACCTGCTGTATGTCTGTTTCTACGACTCGTACTATGCACATTATGCATCTTTGAGGTGCCATGGTACTTCCTGTCTGATTGTACAGTGAAAACACCCAGAGGCTGTATTTACCTAATGCTTTTTTCTCATGGAAATGAGAAATTTTGAGATATAAAAAAATTAGAATGACAATTTTGTATAATAGGTAAATTATTCAGAGAGCTAAGTAACACTGCCTCACCTCTTTTTTTATGTACAGTAAAACTTTACAGACTTTGAAGTTCAGATTGACTCTCTGGCCTGTTGAGAGACGCTTTTTAGATAAGAGGCAGAGAAATAAATGAGCTAAAGTATTAAAAAAGATGAAAAATCTACTGAAGCATCATCTGGTTTTGATTAAAAAAAATTATAGTCAAAGCAAAAAAAAATGCACAATTTTGTACTTGTAAGAGTTTTTTTTAGTAGTCCTGCCCTCATTTTCCAATTTCTCACATTTGCATCTAAAAAAAAAACTGCAGGATCTGTCACAATGCATGCCAAATCACTTTATCGTCAATGCATGAAAGGTTATTCATGACAAAATGGGATCTCCACATTTATCATTCTTTCCATGCCGTACCTTGGTCTTTGGATGAATAAAATATACAACTGCCTTTTCTGGAATGTGTGTGATCATGTTTTTATTGAATCCTTTATCGTGTGTTTACAGTTGCAGAGGTTGTCCACTAGTGTGTGTTGTTTACCACAAAGTTTCTTGCAGCTGACAGGATGACTGATGAACATTTTTGTAGCTGAAAGAAACCAAATTCCCCTTGATGCCAGAAAACACGTGTAAAAATATGAGCATTTCTGATTTATTTACTAATTCATTATATCTGTTTTATTGTAAGAGCCCTTTTTAATAACCTCAGATGAGCAATAAATGGTAGTCAATCAAATAAAAACAAGACTGATCCCAGTATTAAATTAATAAAAAAAAAAACTAAATGAGTACTGAAACTAAATTGTTAAAAACTAAGGCATGTCAGTAAAAAGTAAAATTAATTATACCTAATACTGCAGTAATAAGACAATAGATAAAATATTGTAAAAACTTACAAAAAAAGAAACTGAAAGCTGAAAGCCAAGATATCCAACTGATGAGGTGAAGTTTTATCATTCTGTCCTGTTATATTCTGATGTCCAACATACTTTTAAAAATGGCTGACATTTTGCAAAAAAGCTGAATTTTTTTTCAATCAAATGCCATAAAAGGCGTCTTCAGATATTTCATTACGTTAATTTTTTGTTGATATATATAAATAATTAACTATTTTCCCTTTAATGTTTTCTAATAAGATGGGGAATGGCATAAAATCAAATAAAAACAGAGTTTTTGCTATTTCACATTGTGGATATAATTTAATTGCAAATGGCAAACAAAACTTCTCTTGTTTCCTTTGTTTCTTAATGGGAGCCTGTCCAGGAGATTTACTCTTTGCCGGGGAAGACGGTGACACTTTGACCCCTCGTGCACATTTTTTAGCACTGCAGTGAAATCCCTGTAGTCCTTTGCAGGTTTGGAGGATTTGTGGCTTTAAAAATTCCAATAAATGTTTTTGAACATGTTTTTGAAAATGTTTTTATATCAGGTTCAGTTGTACGTAAATAAAAAATCAGGTAACAAATATAGTTTCATTATATTTAATTATGATGCCAGTATCTATGCCTAATTGTATTGTACCTATTGACAACACACAAAACGATGCAGCTGTTCTGTTCAAACTGAGCTCATACTTTAGCCTTTCCAAGCAAAAACAACCAGCAGACAGGTGTGATATATTTGAGCTCTGGGTGGTTGTAGCCACACATTTTTGCTTACTGCAGCACAATATAGGCTCTTGTTCATTATAGCCCCCTGAGGCAGTGTGTAGAAGCTGTTTCAGATCTTGAACTGCTTGGTCCCTTTTGCTCCCCGTTAGGGCAGAAAGAAAAGGCTGAAACACAACATCAGCTAAAGAGGAATGCTGACTTGGACAGAACCTTCCCTTGTTTTTTATGGTTAATTGTTTATTAGCTAGAAGATATACAAAAAAAAAGGAACAATGTTGTCAAAAAAGGCCAACAATACCTTTGATACGGATTCTGTGGAGATGTGAACCTAAATTTTTACATTTTTCTCTGTCTTGTAAATTCGTGCTTTTATTTGCTAATACATATTGTCTTCTAACAATGACTGAACTAACTGATAATGGCACACAATGATAAAATCAAGAGTGTTGCGCATTGGTTTTAATTAGACTTGAGCAAAACTGGTTGTTTAACCCTATAATGTCTGCTTTGTAATTAATGATGGTCTAATAAACTACCATATTTTCTAAAGTTTAAGTCACACTGGAGTAAGTCTCAGTAGCAAAGCGAAAAGAATAATAATAATAAAGAAGAATAAACTATATATAAGTTGCTCTGGAGTATAAGTCGCACCCCTGGCCAAACTTTAAAAAGACAAAAACAGTAGTGTTGAAAGGTATAAGGCACTTGCACAGGTACCATCAAATGTGGCATCTACCAAGGATATGGTCTGTCCCCACTGGTGTTCTGCATAGATCAGTCACCTCCTGTACATGGATGGCATTAAGCTATACGCTAAAAGCGAGGGCGACATTGACTCTGATCCACACCATCAGAATCTACAGTACTGACATTGGGATGTCATTCGGGGGTTGGGAAATGCAGTCAGATGGTGGCAAGGAGAGTTACAAGTACCTTTGAATTCCACAGGCAAATTGCAACCTGGAGCAGGCAACAAGGAAAGCCGCAACAACGAAATACCTCCAGTTAGTAAGGCAAGTCCCTACATGGTGTGTACCACCGAACCATAACTGAAGAGGCTGAAATCAAGAAGTCCTACCAATGACTAGAACGGGCTGGCCTACAGGACAGCACAGAAACGCTCATCCTGGCAGCTCAGGAACCCTGAGAACCATAGAGATAGAGGCTCAGATCTACCACACCAGACAAGGCCCAAGGAGTAGGCTGTGGAAACTCCAAAATCAACATGGGAATCACCTCAGAAAATGATAGAGAATGAGAGAGCAAAGATCCTGTGGAACTTCCAGATACAGACGGACAGGATGGTAATGGTGAACCAACCAGACATTGTAGTGGTGGCTAAAGAACCGAGGAAAGCTGTTGTGGTGGATGTGGCAGTACCAAGTGATGGTAACATCAAGAAGAAGGAACACGAGAAACTGGAGAAATACCAAGAACTCAGGAAAGAACTGGAATAAGCTTGGAAGATGAAGATGGCAGTGGTCCCCGTGGTAATTTTTAGTAACTTTTCATCTTTTCCTTAAAGTTTGTATCATTTTCATTCAAATTACTGATGGAGATTGTTTTAATAGAGGGTTTTGGACTTGTGTGGGTTAATTTTGCCTGAAACAGATCAGTTGTATATTGGGTATATGGGTAGTTTCCGACCCCGCCTTCTCCCAACATTATTTGGGTTGGCTCCAGGACCCCAAAAGGAAGTCAACGAATTCTTAAGATGGATGAATGGGTGGTAAACTAGTCACTTCTCTTTAGTCACATAATTTTAAAAGCTGACCTGAGTCCTAAAAAAATTCTATGTAAGATTTTAATGAGGGAAAATGTGGACAACATCAAAACTGCCACCAGCTGTTTTCTGAGGCTAAAGCTTTTTCCAGCAGATTTTCCGATTTTCTTTTTCCGTCATGCTCTATTTTGCATGTGTTTTTGTTTAATAGGTGAAGTTCAGATGCAAATTTGCCCAGTGGCGTTCACATTGGATGCTGCAGAGCGTCCAGAGATGCTGCGAGCTCTGGTGATGTAAGACAGCACTCGTTTATTTCCACTGCCTTTGATGATTATAAACTCCATTTTACACATCAAACCCAATGCTAATTCACCACTCTAGTTCAAGTAGAAAATAAAGAGAGACGAAGATGGAGAAAGCAAATATATGGAAATTTGTTCTTCTTCCAGGATTTTTTCAAACTTTCTTGTATTTCATTTAAATAGGTAAATATTGTTCTGCAGAACATCTGGTGGAGAGGGCGACTCTTTTCTTCTTTTCAGATCAACAGATTCTCTGCAGCTTTGCATAAAAAACACATGGAGTAATCACAACATCTCTCCTGCTCCTCACAAACAAACAGCTTGATCATACTTTTAGTCTAAAATTACATCAAAAAAAGAACCGAATGTACGGAAAGATGGAGGTATTTTTTTATTAGATTTTTTGGGGAATTGGGACTTTTCGTTTTGTTGAAGAATATTGGAAGGTCTCCTGAACTCTTGAGTCAGAGTACTCTACACGTGTTGATCAGCCAAATGAGTCTGATTGGGGCATAAGTGAGCCATTTGTAGCAGAGTAAATATCAAATGGTGGCACTTTCGTGAAAAGGAAAAGAAAAATCTACCCATAATTGCTGTTTTTGCTCTGAAAAACTCCATAAGGGGAAAGAAATTCCATAATTATCTTTAACCCAGTAGTTTTTTGGTATAAATTCTGAGGAACATTTAACAGTAAAACAATTTGGCTGCATCTGAAGTGGCCCAGTGAAGCGACAGGTTGGTTAACTGCTGGAGTTTTAAATTGGTAGTGAAAACGGGCTGTGTGACTCAGGCTGGGAGAGGAGACGTGTCTTTGTGCCAGGCGAACTGTAGGCCTGGGCTGCAGTTTCAGAGCACACAAACATAATCTCCAGCTGGACAGACTGACCAGCAGAGACTCGACTTCACACACAACGGTTAAGCACATAACTATCACACACACCCACACATAAAGGAAAGAATGGAAAAACTCCCAAACCCAAGTCATTGCCTTTCTGCACACGGTACCTTGCAAGCAATTAACTTTGGCATCACACTTTTGCAGCCAGGCATTTTCAAAGGGTTGCACCACTTCAGGACTTTGGCTCGCTCTCACACGGCACTCAAGAGGCATGATGTTCAGTCAGCTCACACACAGATTCAATAAGATTTGCCTTTTTTTGCAGGAACAAACACAAACAACAAAAGATGAGGCCAGAGGATTGGAAGTTTTATGCTTAGAAGTATATTTGTTACTTTTTAAACAGGATGTTAAGAAAAATCCACCACTGCTGTGTTGAGTTTTACAATTTTGATGGCATCATTCCTCACATTTAAAAATAACTGTGAAATTAGTTCAATTTCAAGGTGAAAGCAGGTCATTTCCTCTAGAAATTGTTCCCAGAGTCGAACCGAGCAGCTGACAAATTTGCTAAATGAACCAAACAAAGTGATTTGTACTCGTGGAGCATCTCTGGATCTCTTTGCCCTGATTACATCTTGAGATTTATATTTTTGTCCCTGCCAGAGCAGGTACATCACCTGTTTCTGAGTGTTCAGGTGGCTTGGGTTGTGTGTTAGTCTACACACACCCGCTGCATATTTCTGGCCTTTTTAACAAGCTGACACCTGCCACAGGAGAAAGGTAGCTGCTCTCAGCTGCCACCTTGACTGATCTTTTCAGTTCACAAAAGCTCTGGTCCTCACGCTGGTTTTCAGCCCAGTGACGTGAGAGGTGGCAGAAGCTCTCCTGGCTGCCATTAAGAGAAGCCACGAGTGTTTGGCAGATAGCAGAAGCAGCCAGCACTTTTTGACAGGCGCCGGCAAGGTGGCCTGAAGCACCTCCTGAGGAGTAGGAGGGATCATTAGAGCAGCTCCTACACCAGGAGCACTTGGATGGCTGTTACATCCCTTGACATCATGAATCATATTACACTGTCATGCTGTATGGATGGATGTGACGGAGAGATACAGGGAATGCTGCCGGTAGTTCTTTTTTCTTAGAAAAAAAATTACAGAAAAAAACCCCATGTTTCTATTTTATATGAAAAACACACACTCACAATATTATACCCCCCTTTCAAAATAAAAGCACAACTCCTGAAACACGATCTCTACAGAGAGAATACATTCAAACCAATGGCACTGAGTTATTTTAAACGTCATGATGGAACAGACGTGATGTTTACTTCATGGCTAAAACCTGAGTTATTCCAGAATATTCCGATATGAAACCGCACAACAATGCACATCAAAAATTAAAGACAACCAATTACTCTGATAGAGCATTACTTTGCATGACTAAAGCTATGCTAATATATCCATGTGAAATATACACACTTTAACAAATGTGTTATTCATGTCTCAACTGTCTGAGACACAAAAACCACATTAAGACAATGACGATTACAGCTATTTTTCTGAAGTACATTCACTTTGGAAAGTACATATCAACAGAGGCATGACTAAAATGGTATATCTATAGAGAATGTCGTTCTTTTTTAAAATTTTATATATCTTTTTTTAAAAACTCAAATGCCTGCATTCTGATGTGAATTGTTATAAGATTTTTCCCAAATTTTTCCTGTATGTTTTTGTATTTATTCGTTTTTCTCCTAGTCTAGACGAGTCTGACTCCTGCTGTATTACGGCTCTTCATCTTCAGCTTCTTTGTTCCGTTTTCCTCCTCTTCCAGCCCCATCCAGGATGAAAGCAGGTGTGACCGTTTGGGTCGAGCTGGTAGCTCCAGTACAACGTTCAGTCACCGGGTCGGCACCGGAGGGTTCTGCTGAATTCACTGCTGAGGTTCCTTTGTCACAAAAAATCCTCATAGTCCAAGAGCTTGGAGTGTTGACGTGTTTTCCAAAGACGGTACAGGCGGAAGTCGAAGTACATCTCAATCATCTCTTTGCCTTCAAGAGAAAAGGAGATCAAGTCTGAGTAACAGGGTTTTTTCTTAAAAACCAGCTCCTATGAAAATTGTGTTTTTAAAATGTTCTTATGGCATTTTTCTGATGATAGAGGACGAATAGTAAGAAAATGAAGCTGCATTTTTGAGTATTTCTTTATAGTGTGAATCCTGAGTCAGCGTTCACACTATAATTATCCTGTTTCTCTTCATGGTGTGAATGCTTTAAAGCATTCGGGCACAAACGGAGACGACTTTCTTCATGGATTCAATTTGCTCAGATCCGTGCGGCCAAAAAAAAAAGTGCAAATCGTCACTTTCATTAAGCATGAAAGACATCTCTAATGATTGCCGTCTTTATCTTTATGGCCTGTTAGTTGTGTTTTCATTCCTCCACAGCAGAGCATTTCTACATTTTTGTCAGTGTAATCGAGCACGCTGCTGCTGCTCTATAAAGAAGGCAGAGGCTCCTCATCAGCTGGGGGTGGAACCAGCAGTCTGAAAGTCACTTCAAGAATTGGTTAAATATTCAAAGCTCTATTGAACAGGCCTTAAATGTTCTAATGTCACTACATTTCATATCTAGAAGTCATGTGATCATACAGTACGTGGTAGTGTTTTGTGAGTTCTGTGTTTTTGGTGTTTCAGGAAGGCAAACTTTGCCTTTTTGGATGTCTGCAGCTCCCTGCTCCGCCAGGGGTTAGATCAAATACGGAGAACTTATTTCTAGCTTCACAGATATTGGGATTTTAAGTATAATTTTAAATACATGTGGCCAACAACAAAATCCAGCCTTTGACACACTTAAAATCCATGGGGGCAAAGCAGCAATGTGCGTCTTTGTTGCACGTATTACGTGTGGCCAACGTGAATTTCCATCTTTTTTTTTTCTCGTTTCATTTAAATACATGCGAATAACATCGGCCATGTAAGAAATAACAAAAATTAGACAATACTAGGAATAGTACACGGAGATTTGCAAAGTAGATGCATGCAGTTAGCCCCAATCGGAAATAAAAGAGCGGTCTGATTTTGAACCGGTAATCCGTCACACAGCTCCGTGCATAGAGCCCATTAACATAAAACAAAGAAATAGCAATAAGTACTCTGAGACTTCCAAAATAAAAAATTTATGCTAACAAATGTCGATATGATGGAAAGGTTGAGAATGCCTAGGAACAAAAATAGATTTCTAAATCAAAGGCGACTCAACAAATAAATCTGAATTTTGAACAAGCCAACAGATGTTTGAGTGAATCCCTCCTGCAGCCTTGTCAGGGCTGGACAGGTGACATGTGGGCTCATCATTTCATGCATCATATGTGTCTGCGATCGACTACAAGTCTGAGTGTTTGGCTGTCTGTTTGGACCCACCCTGCGCAGACAGTTCCAGCGGTGACTCAAACTCCACAGAATAAGGCCTCATCAGATTTTTCAGTTTCTGGAACAGCTGTCGGACACAGATAAGAGAAGACAGCAAAGACCAATTAATCCTTCTTCACTTGCACATGCTTGCAGCAGGGGAGCCTGTGCACAAATAGACGAGCAGCATTTAACACGCACTTCTGACTGAGGGACGACTGCACATTGTTCCTGCACGTGACACAGAAATGGCAGCAAATGCAAATGTGTTAGGTTGCCCTGCAGGCTTTCATGTGACCTCTTCTACTGTGGTATTCCTTCATATTATTTCCCTCAGTGTCCCCTCCATACCAACTCTCAGGTAACATCAGCCTGGATCATGTTTGTTTCTCTGCTTTCAGACCAAACTGCTGTCCCCCCAGGGCTTTTGTTCCAGGTGAGCCCTGCAGCAGGCTGAGGTCCACTGATAATTGACTTATCTCATGGCTTTTCATGCATTTATTCTGTAGAGTGCTGCAATGTGAGCTGGTGTTTTCTATGCAGATTTAAGTGGCTATTTTTCTAAACACTGCTGGAAAGCAGACCTGAAAACTCCATGAATGTCAAGTATCCTCAGCTATCCAGAAAAATATGATATTTTCTACACATTGCATCCCCAAATGCATCAGCAAACACAAATCTTTCTGATTTTCTATGTGCACATTTCTGCTTTACATGGGCTACGGTGTAGGTGGTGTATTTTTTCCCTAATGAGTAATCCTTATACAATGTGAACATTCTGCTGCCCTCATTAACAACAAATGACAAATCTATAGACTTCATTTTATAGTGGAAAAATCTCTGCAGTAAGAAAAATCAAAGAGCAAGCACACGTTAGCCTTTGTTTTTCCTCTTTCTAAATTGGAGGAGCTGAGGGAAAAGCTCTCCTTTGTGTTTGCAGTCGTTTGAAGAAGATTAAAGAAGGTGGCTGGGTGTTAGAAGCTGAGGTGAGGTGGTTTAGGGATATGCAGGAAATGTCTGTAGTGCAGATTGGAGGCAACACAAATCCAGGAGGTGTGCGGCGTTTTGTGTACTTTCCTGTCTGTCCTTGGGGTCTCCTTTAAAGCTGTTGGTAGATTTTTGCGCCAAGTCTTTTTCAAGATGAACGAAAAAGGCAGATAATGGGGTGGGGATTGGCAAATGCTACGGTCACAAATAACTGCCACCGCGCGATGGGGAGGCATCAGCAGAATCTTCAAGAGTTCATGCCGCTACCTGAGTGTTTTGAAAATCGTTGGTGTGGTCATGAATGCAGACGGTGGCAGGCAGAATAGCCTGCTTTTTAGAATACTGGACCCCCTGGTAACCAGGGGTTGGTGGCTGGTGGCACTTGATATGGACGGCCGCCGCCTGGAGACATTTACCCAATCGCAGTCGCCCAATTTCGTAATGGCATCATCCCTGCCTGTCAATGGACTGCCACCACGAGACCTCAAAATGTGTAACCCCTGACCAATGTTAACTTTTAGAGAAAAATGCTAACCTTTTCTTAAAACCTTCGCAGCCACTGCGCGGCGTGTAAAAATGCAACCGCTGCCTTCTGATTACAAATGCAGCCATGCGGCCACATGTCAAGTTTACTAAAAAACTTGCATTTAGGTCACAACGCTGTGGCATTTTGGGATATGTGACTGTGGTCTAATATTGAAATTGGCTGTAGCTGTGTGCAGATCTAAAAATAACTTTTTTAAAAATTTCTTGATTTTTTTAAAACATTTAACATTTTTTTGGGAAGGGAATATTTGCATTTTAAATGTATCATTTTAGACTTTTACAGTCCCTGGTTTCTTAACTTTTTCTAAATGATACATTATTGCAATTTTCCTTGTTATGGGATAAATAAAGACAAGATCAGATCTAATCTTACCTCACTGTACCATATCTGATCTTTTCTTATCATGTCTATGACTGTGAGACATCAGGAAAATTTTAAGAACAAGATGAAATGCGATGGTCCGTCTTATTATCTTTATTGATAAATGTACATATCTGAAATGTATCACTTTATCTCCATGTTCTTCTGATCCTCTACCGTTTTAATTGCAGTTTCCCACAGAACAGCTCATTCATTCATTCATTCATTTTCCAATCCGCTTTATCCCTTTCGGGGTCACGGGGTTGCCGGAGCCTAACCCGGCTACTCATGGGCGAAGGCAGGGTACACCCCTGGACTGGTCGCCAGTCTGTCGCAGGGGCCACAATCACACACCCATACACACTCACATTCACACCTAGGGCCAATTTAGAGTAACCAATTAAGCATGTTTTTAGACGGTGGGAGGAAGCCGGAGTCCCCGGAGAAAACCCACGCATGCACGGGGAGAACATGCAAACTCCACACAGAAAGGTTCCCCAGCCAGGACTTGAACCGGGAACCTTCTTGCTGTGAGGCAGGAGCGCTAACCACTGCGCCACCGTGCAGCCCCACAGAACAGCTCAGGACTGATGAAATGATTGAGCCAGGTATTACATGTAAGAATTACCATTTCAAAACCACTTTCCATTCAGCTCACTCTTTGATGTTTAATGATGATTTAATTCAGAAGAAAGTAGCAATTATGTCCATTTTCATGTGCAATTTTGTTTTCATGTGTGCTACACACGTGCATTTTCCTAAAGAAGCAGAAAAAGTAAAAAAAATAAATAAATCTGGACTTTTTAGGTAGAGGATAAGGCAAAAATTCTTTTTTCTGTGGTGTAACCAACCTGGATGAGCGAGAGTCTTCACTGACACGTTTCCTGCAGGGTTTTGGAAACGCATACGGCCTTTATGACACAAAATCGGAAGGCGTAAAACTTCAAAACTTTATTCTTATAGGTTTCATTGACTCACTGGAGAATCTTTTCTGTATTTGTCAGAGTTTTATTTTCCATTTTTTTGTTATTTTACACTCGATGAGGATGTACCCCGCCTTCGTTGAACAGTTGTCTGGATAGGCTCCAGCAACCCAGTGACCCTGAAAGGGATTAAGTGGATTTGGAAAATGCAATTTTCCCATAAAAATACTGATTATAATTATACTCATAAAATACTAATTAACATTTATTTAAATTTTACAGGAATGAACTGCCTATAAAATATGTGGTAAGTTGTCTGACAAAAAACAAGTTCCATTAACATTTTTTGTTTTTAGTCCTCCAGAGTCCAACATTGATTTTGAATGCTTCTTTCACTATGGGGTCATAATTGTCTCAGAGGTGAACACAGGGATGCAGACCAGATTTTGGCACCAGATAACCTGAGAAAGATGATCTGTATGTTTAAAAAGTCAGTAAAGTTGTGCTTTTATTTAATTAAGATCCAATTTCCCAAAATACGGGATGGAAACTAGAAAGAATAAACCCCTCTTTCCCTCAGGATCATGCCAGGTTTGTTTTGGAATCACATCCTCTTGGGACCAACACTGTTTTTGTGGTTTTCTGTTAGGCTGAAGATACAAGTGATCTGCAGTCTGTTTCGGCCTGGAGAAACCCTGGAGAAAAGCACTTTATGTAGCAAAGCATTGTTTGGCAGACATGGCTGTCTGGAGCAGACTTTTGGGTCAGACAACACCGCTGGCAGCAGTCTGGCTCTCAGAGCGCCAGCATGCAGTGTGCATGGCCTGTCATTTCTGTGGTTGTTGTGTGCGTAGTATGCGTAGCTGTTTATCTGACTGTTCATGACAAGACCATACAACAAATCTCCGCTCGGTAATAAAATCTCAAAGAAACAACGGTCACATAGAGGTACGAGGGGAAAAGTGTGTGCTCAATGTCAAGCTACGTTCACACACCGCATGTTCAAGTTTGAATGAAAAGTCTTTATAAACACATGCGAAAATGCGTTTCAGGTTTCTGTGAAGCCCGTCCCTGCTTGTGCAGTGTGAACATCGTGGGCTACACTCGTGTTTAGCATATTCTTGAACGTGCATCACATGCCAAGTGTGTATTTAGTTTCAGGAAAATAGGTGAGAATAAACAATGAAAAGTTTACAACCATAGAGATGACAACAACTGAAGGAGATCCAGCATTGACTTGAATCACTTAACAAAATGGCAAAAAAAACAAACTACATTTGAGGGGGTCATTCAATTATTCATTCAGTTCATTCATTCAGTTCACACATCTTGTAGTTTAGATTTGACCCCTGCATGGTCCATTTAGCATTTTTTTTTTAAAACCCATATTGTGGCTTTAGCTGCTTGTTACACTTCTGCTCAAATATGTGGCACAAACTTCACATCACATTATCAATTCTGCACAGAAAACTGTCCAACTGGTCATCATCTTAATGTTTTCCAACAAGATGAGAAGGATCTGACTGAGAACCTGAGGGCACAACACACTCCCCAGCAGGGCCCTGTCAATCACAGGATGGCAGCAGACTGCAACATCTATGATTTGAATTTCAGGTCCTAAATGGGGCTATATTCAACAAAATGGACACAATCAGTGAAGAATGAGGACATTAGTTGCAGGGCGGGCTGCAGATTTTTGACCCCAGTCATGCATTAATGTAGTTTTTCTTTATGTGCAGAGCGTTTTTAATGAACTGGCCCTTTTTGCTCTTCTTGAGTTACATCAACTGTAATGATTCCTTTGAAAGATGAGCAAAATGGGGTGAAAGTGAGCAGGCATGTTAAGTTTCTTTCTGCAGCAGTCTTACATTTGGAGCGAGAAATACTGACATTTTTTGTCTGGAAACATAAACAATTCAATATTTGCAGAAATATGATTGACCTATATTGAAAGATTGACTAATCACACTGCCCCGTGTGTGGTGTTCCTTTTTTCTTTCAACAACTATTCTGTTAACCTGCTTTGAGAAGGAGAGAATATTTTGTATTTTTATTTGTATGTTTGAGTATTTGTGAAATGCCTGCATACCTTTTCTCCGTTAGGGTTTCCCAAGACGTAGCATCCCATTATGTGGATTAAGTTTGGCTCTGGATTCAATTTACTCATAAAACGACTGAGTCTCCTCCAGAATCTAAACAAAGACACATCAGGTAAGACAAAGGCTTATCTTTCTAGGGTGCAACCAATTCTGAAAATGATTTACAAGATAATATTCTGATTTAATTAAAAGATGTAGGGGTTCTCATTTTCATCAGCTAGGTTTGCAGTTACTGTAATTTCACACACACACTTCAAAATTAAAGCAACACTACTTGTCTCAGACAGATTTTAGTATAGGTTCTACAGGATTTGAAGGACAAATCTCCAAACAAAAACTGGTGAGCTCCTCTTGCACTGAAGCTGGGTATTAGTTCAAACTTTAGGACTAGATTAATAAAACAGGCTTTATTTTAAAAGACAGGCAGAGATCATTTAATCAACCTTGGCTAGGAGACAACTCCACCCTTAGTCACATGTACCCAAACGGGGGCTTGATCTGTATGGGTGCTATGGGAACCTCTTAACAGACGCCATGAAAATGGAACATGCCATTGTTGTGCATGTGGTAAGTGTATCATGATGACTTGTAAGGCAAATATAAGTTACACACTTATGATGTATGGACGATGCAGTCGAACGGTGCCCTTATTCTTCACTCTAGTCATTAGTAGAGTGCCTGCACTGGCCCTTTTGCACTGTGCAGGTGATACGTACTGTAATTGCCTGTAGGATGCCCACACAAAATATGTCCTGATTGTCTAATTTCCTCATTTTTACCAGACAGGCTGCAAGTGTTGAGCATACAAGAAGAGGGCAATTATTACCTGAACTGCACTAATGGGCTCCTTGTGTAGTTTGCAATATTAGGAGAAAAAAATGAAAAATCAGTACGACACACCTGCGTGTCACCTACTTCTTCCTTACATGTTGTTTAACTGTTCCCTACAACCTGACACTTGCACCGCCCATTGGCAAAATGTGCATGACCATTTTCACTTTATGGGCTCATTAAGCAGTCTTGATATTTCCTGTGGACCGCCTGCATGCACCGTACAGGTTTGCACAGTTTTCACCTGCACAAACCCCGCAACCATTCGTAAGGGCAGTTGTGACTTAGGCATTAGCCATGATAGATAAAAGCCTATGAAAAGGCTAAAAAGATTTTTAAAATGTAAAAAATAGTTAAGAAAAGAGATGATTATTATTATTTTATGTCACATCTGAGCACAGAAAAGGCAAAGTTTTAGGGATGGAAAACAACTTTTTTTTTATTGTTGCTGTAGTTTTTGGATCAAATCCATGAGAGCTGAAAGCATCACTATGAAGTTAGATTTGTTTCAGAAATATTGTGCGTCCACAAAAAAGTGTTGTAGTAAAAGGTTTGTGCGTTTGTAAAAATGTTTCGTATCTGTAAAAAAGAAATTGCCCATCTGAAAAAAACGCTTTGTTCGTGTGTGAAACGTCAAGTGCACATACAAGGTCTCGTGTTGATCTACAGTGACAAAACCCAAATTACAAGTACATTGTTCTGCTTCTCAATAAATCAACCAATCAGCAGCATTTTCACTGTCACCAAACAATGCACTGCTTGGATCACCCAATGATATCCATGCCAGGAAAAAAAAACAAAAAAAGTTTCTTCGTTCTAAAAGAAAGACAAAATGGCGGAAGATACCATCAGATTTTCCGGAAATTAATAATCAACTTTTTTTTTTTTTTTGTTGCAATATTATAATGAAATACATCAGTTACCATATTTCAGGTATCTTCCACTATTTCAACTTGTCTCCTTTGTGTAAAATGAAAAATTATTTTTCTTTGTTTTTATGCAACAAATGTAACTTCATACATCACAGATACACAGCGGGTTCTCAAACTGGACATTAGCTGAATTGAAGGAGTAGCTTACTGGCTCATATCCTCCTCTTTCTCCACTTTAGCAAATGTTGCTACTTTATTCTTCAGCAAATACAGGTGACCAGGACCTCCCTATTAAAAAAGAGTAGCACAACTTCAATTCCTTGAACAGCAATACACTTCAGCAAGCTAATGAGGGAGTAGGATTCATTAATCATTTCTAACACATTTTCTTACCTGGCAAAAAATGAGCATTCTCCAGAATTTGCTTCCTTTTCTATAAGCTGTGAGCTTCTTGTCAATTTCCTCTGAAACAGAAAAGGTTTTGTTGCAAATTATTTAATCAACTAGGGTTGTAGGTTTAACTGAGGAGTCAAGTCACTACAGCTTCAACAATCACAGCACAACAAAACAGATCAATAGAGATGATCAGACTGGAAAGTTGCGTGTGCATTATAAACTGAGATTGCTTTTTTAGTGTGACTGAAGCAACAATATTAAAATTAAAAAGTTGTTCAGAAAAAAATGGAGAATATATATTCTCCCCATAACACACAGACATTAATCAGATGAGATGAAATACCTTTTATTTTTTGTTTAAATTCATATATATGATTGAATTTCAATTTGGATTAAAAACAAGGGAAACAAAAAACGCTTTCAGAAACACTCACCTAAGATGTCATCAAAAGTTGCATGTTCATGATCCTAGAAAACAAAGAAAATTCATGCGTGACTTTTGAACAGACAGCCAATGCAAAAAAGTGTTTGTTATTTTGTCTGTTAAGGTGATTTCTTTTTCCTTTTTTTTTTTTTTTTTTTTTGCTTTGATGATCTACTCACATAAAGGATGGGGATGATGGATGGATCATCCCTGCGGATGATTGTGGGAATGTACTCCGCTTTGGGAACTTTGGAGGAAATCAGCTGATGTTAGAAAGACAGAATCGGAAGAAAAAAAAAGTGAAAATCTAATATGAGGTTTTGGAGTAACATTGTTGGTTACATCTTGACAATGAAACACTAGAGACGTTTGTTTAGTATTGAGGGAGACCATTTCACCTAGTTTATTTCATGGGGTATCTTTACTGGATGATGGTGCAAATTAGCACCTCAAGGTCTTAGTTCACAGTTCTCAGTCAGCCATAAGATGCCTCCTTTAGGATAGGCATGAGTTGACTCTCCAGAGAGTTTATAGATTGGTACTTTTAATTACTGAAAAGATGGGTAATGCAGATTTTCCGACTTTGAAAGGTAAAAGAAACCGTTTTTTTTTTTTTGATTGAGGAGGTAGGATCAGAGAAACTGGCGCCATAAAGTAACTTGTACAATGGCTGTGGCTGCTTAAATTTTGGGTGCACGGCATCTAGCATAAATACCAACTCCTACTAGTGAGGTACTACATTTTATGTTTTGGCATTACGTCCAACAGTTAGGGAGCCCTGTAAAGCAGGGATGGGTAACTCCAGGCCTCGAGGGCCGCATTCCTGCATGTTTTCCAACATACCATGCTCTGACATGCTCTAATTGGCTGGACACACCTGAACCAGGTAATCAGTCATGAGTAGGGCTTGGATATCTGGAAATCTGATGCTGCAGTGACACAAACCTTATATAATTTGAAGATAATGGATAAAACAAGACAAAAAATATTAACACATTTTTATTTTTAAATGCTCGACTAAAGTGGAATTGAAAAAGTTTAAGCATTGGCTGGACCTGATTGAAATTATAACACAAAAACTCATTTTCTCAATGATAGTAATCTGAAAATCTCTGTAACCAAGGAGATATGACATTTTTGTTTTGCTTATCATCCCTAAAAGACAAATTAATGGTTTTTACCCCCTTGAAAAGCAAAAAATGTCTTATCTCTTACCATAATTTTGGGGGGTACAAAGTCCTCTCCTTCACAGGCCAGTCTTTCCATCTCCTGCTCCTCTTCCCAACCCATGTTGTCATTAAGGCCTCCTTCCTCTGTGGTGCTAGAGGTTGTCTGTAGGTCTCCACCTAAACGAGAAGAATGTACGCTGGTGAGAAAAAAACATCTCTGCTAACTGGATGCATTTTAAAGATGCAGTGTGGGAAAATGCAAAACAGTGATAAAACCAGGAAGTAAAAGAAAAAAATTGTTTAAAAATTCAGGTGAGAGGAAGAGGAAGTGATCCTTTCTAAAGATAGATTTAAAAAAAACTTGGGTGAACCATGAAAAAGCAGTCAGCAACTGTGTAGCAGAAAGATTTCAAGTTTAACCTAGCAAAACATTAAACCGTTAAGAGCTGTTCACACAGCCACTACGTACTACTTGTGCATTTCCTACGTATGTAATTTCTGTCTTTCTGGATACAAGCATGATATACGTGATTCATAGTGTTTTTTGCGTTCGTCATTCGTCGATGTGCTCAGATGTCCATCGAGGGTTACAGCCGGCGGGTCTTTACATTAATGTGGTTTTGAGTTGTTCAAAAGTTTTGGTTAGTTGAGAATTACGCAGTTTTGGGGTATTTTACATGGTTTAGGTATTACATAATTCTTACGTAATAGTGCATGATTTTTGCAAGATGCATACGCAAATTTGTGGCTCTCCATGACTAGTACCTGCCAGGAGTCCCCTGTCTCAGCAGGTTGCCTCGACTTAGACCTGGTGCGGACCAGGGGAATCCGACTGTTTAATTAAAACAGAACTTTGCGAGGGCCTGTGGCGGGTGCTGGCTATGGTGCTGATGTGATTTCTGCCTATTGTCAGAGTGTTTAAGTGAAGAAATTGCGGTTTTAACCTGATTCAGTTGCGATCCATCTATGAAAATATTCACGTAAAAGACCACAACTTTTCTCACTTTTTCCATGTATGCAGATGTGGTCAAAGACCACAAATGGTCAAAGACATAAGCAGTGTAACATGGCCTTGAGTTAAGAGTGAGTGCTGTCTAACTGAAATTTCCTATTTGTTGCAACAAAACACTTTAAGTGATTGAATGACCGACAGTAACTGAATATTTACATAACATCTGCATGCAGTTTGTCAGGTCTCGAGCTTCCGTCTCCCCCTCCGACCACTAGAGAGCGCCATCTCATGAGTATTGACTTTTCCCTGAGCCTCTTCTGCACTCCAACTCCCATCAGCCTCTGCACTCCGTTCCCAGGTCTCACCAGCTGTTCCTCATCATGGTAATCACCTCAAACAGTATTTAAGCAGACACCAGGCTTCAGCCCGGTGCAAAGTCTTGTTTTGCTGTTGTATTCATTCTGAGCGGTTTGACTGATTTTTCTCTGTGAATCCTGACCTTTGCCTGTCTTCACTCTGTCCTGTTCGTTGACACCTGCCTGGTTTTTGACTTCGTCCTGCCTTTCCCATGTCTGTCCAATCTCTCTATTAAACCAGTTGCACGTGGATCCAAACGCCTCTGCCTCTTCGTCACACGGTTCATGTCAAAAGTCTCACTTTAGCATAATAACTTATCTGATAAAAGAATGAAAACATTAATATTTAACACACAAAAAGAAAATGTAGTAACAGAAACAACCTAACAGACAACAGAAGAAGAACAATTATCATCCAAAATAAACTACAAAGAATTTCTGATTTTAAAAAAAATTTATAAGCTTTATTAAAGGTATTAAATATCTGATGTTCATCGTGGTTTGGGAAATGGATTTTAATTTTGTCAGTGGTAAACTTAATGAGTTAAACCTACTTAATCTGTTGAATAATGTGATTTTTTTTTTTTTTTTTTTGGTTGTTGTTGCAGTAGTTGTATTTTTATTTTTTATTTTTGGACAGATTTAACCCAAAACAGAATTTTACAGGTGCAAACTTGGGTCTCTGATCATATATAGTCCTGCCCTTTCAATAGCTTTTTTTCTTGTCAGCTTTTTAATATTTGTAGTTGCTTTGATCGAAGTTTTTCACAATACCTGCCTCACGACCACTGATGTGAGATTTAATAAACCTGCAAAGTCACACTCATGGAGACTAATTCATTACTTTTTATTCATGCATGTGTCACTGAGTCCTGTGTGAAAAAAGAAGTTTATAATAGACTGCAGAGAATATAATCCTTATACCGTCTAATCTTCAGGTCTGCTGGGTTTTCAGGTTATAAAGTTAATCTTTTGTGCAAAAGATATTCATTTCAATAGACACTTAAATAGCACAGTCATCATCACAGTGACGTACGCTGTGAAACGATATCTAATTACAGATCATTCTCATAAAGGGCTGCTTAAGTTTCCCCTGACAGCAGTCATGTTTGTCTGCTGCCTGCGTAGAGCATTAAACTCTTCATGTTTCATTCAGCTCATCACAGATGCTCCTCTTTATAGCTAAAATTATTTTCTGATCAGTCTGGAAATACATACTACAGAAACGCAGGTTTAAATCATATTTCAGAGCATTAAAATGGTCAATTTTGCAAAGGAAAGGGATTATTTTAAAGAAATCCAGCAACCTGACAGATTACTCGATGAGAGACGGCTGTTAGGTGACAAAAAAGAAAAATATGAGAGGAAAAATAAAAGGAGCATATATTATTATCATTTAATGGCCCCCAAAGAAAATCCAAAGATTTAACACAAGAGAACAATAGCTTTCCCTGAGGAAAGGAGAGGAACAAGGCATCAAACACACAATACGACTGTCATCAACACTTCATCTATTTTTCATCACAGATAAACACTGACACACTGATGGAAGTGGAAAAAAACCCATAAAACCACAAGCTCAAATGCTTATGCAAACAAACAGCATGCAAACAGTGAGTCGATTCACACACCGAAGCCTCACAGCACACGGATTCAAACATTAACATTCATACACGCTTTTGGACTCAGACTGGACACACGCTCCATTTGGGGGAGACATACTCACAGCACGAGAGAGCATCACAAAGTTGAAGAAAAACCCACGATCAAAGGAAACAGATGGACAGAGTCAATCTCAGAGACAGTCAGTTTGTGAGTGTGTCGTTTGTGTGCAAGTGTCCTCACAGCCCGTTTTTATGTTGGCCTTAATCTGAACGTCTGATACGGTGACACCCAAATGTTGCTGCATTTGGATCTACAGACAGTATGCAGTCCTTTCTACAATCACACGCTTTCTTTCCGCTTCTCTAGAAAAAATTATGTTGCTCTTAGAAATGTTGAGTTTACATTAAACAGCTTAGCTTTAACAAAACCTAAAATATTTCTTCCTTTTTAAATGTATCAAATACATTTTTACAAAATAAGTAAAATAAAACTGGCACATTTTAATTACATTTTCCATAATTTCTGTTTCTGTAAAGCTTACTTTGTATTACTGGCATCAGACTTTTTAGTTATTTTCTTTCTTTTTATGTATTTATTTTAAACTGATAAAATAAAAAAGTAAACATCAAAAACAGAAGTACAACAATAAATGACAATATGCAAAGTTCGAAAAAGGCTTCGGACAAAGATTAAAAACTTAATGAGTTCCTTTTTCCAAACTTGAATTTATACAAACAGGATTTCTAGAGAATTGCATGAAACAAACACATCCACTGAAAACGGTCAATTTCCTCTGAAGCTGTTGAGTCCTCCATATCTATTTATTATGTCACCCTAGATAATAACTTTCCATTTTTTTTCTGGGTTGACAATTTTTAATGTCTTACTTGCATCTATTCCATATCTATATATAAATGTAGTGTTTGTTCTCATGGCAAGTTCCATAAGAATATTTGATCTCAGACTGTATTTATTAGTTCTTAAATGGAAGAGCTATTGGATGGATTGGATTGGATTATTATTATTTTTTTACATGATTTGAATAATTTTAAAAATAAGTCAGGACTCCAAATTTTATTTTTTTTTAGATTAGATTTGTGTTCCAAATCCCATATGTTTGTGTGTAAGTGAACAAATAACTCAAAAACCAATAAACAAGTTAAGTTTCTTATATTTTTTTAGGAACAATTTGTGGGCAAATATGTTTAAAGACATTCATTATATATTTCCTGTCAGATCTGGTTTACTCAAAATTACAATTTGTGCATGTTAAAAACAACAACTAGAAAACTGTAAAAGGGCTGACTTGAGGGTTTACAATCGGCCTTTTAAAGTTAAACGTTCTCTGAGTTACTAAAAGATCCAGTTCTTCTGTTCTGTTTGACTGATATTATGAAGTTCCTGCAAGTTTGTCTTATGATCTATACGGTGGCCCTGAAGGGCAAATCACATTAAAAAAAGCACTTGACACCAAGACAATTTAAAACCACAATGACAGTTTAAAAAGCAAATCAAATAATATAAAAAACGACTTTAAAATTTAGAAGAAATGAAATAACAATAAAACATTTCGAGAAACAAAAGCAATTTCTTGGAATTAAAATCAAATGTTTCTGAAATGTTACATTTTTATTTTCAATTGATTTCAAAATGTTAATGTTTTTGTATGGAGTGATTGGTTGATGTGATTTTCCTTTCAGGGCCACCGTACTTTCCCTTGGCATTTAGAAATTCAGGGGGTGCAAAAATATTTTAGTCAATGATTGTATCTGCACTTCAAAGTATTTTGTGCACCCCTCTGTGGCTGTGTGCATGCTGGTGTGTGAGTCCGTGTTAACTCACTGTCTCTGGGTTCATGAGGAGACTCAGTCTTGACAGGGGTGGGATCACTCCAGGACCGGTTGAAACTCTTCGATCTACGCTCAGCGAATGCTAGTGCAGGCGGGGAGAGATAGTCACACACACACCCACCCACCCACTCGCTACCACGCCTTCAAGCTGGGTTTGATCCACTCATTTTGGATGACACACACAGGCTGACACAGCTACTTCACCACACACTTATATAAGTAAAGACACACAGAAGAGAGGATCCAGAGTAAACCCAGCTCTTTACAAACACACCACCATCCTACATGCACAGGCTGCTGAGCAAATGAGCACAAAGACAAGACACATAAGGTCATGGTGTTGTGCATTGATGCTTACAACATCATGGGTTTAAAGATATACTTCACATTGTGTTAAGCTCAAAAAAAGCTCTGATCTCACTATAAAAAGCTCAAATTTTGAAGCCTTATTAGATCATTTCAAAGCTCCTCACACAGTTATTAAACATTCGATAGCTCTTCATGTGTTTTAACCATTTATCACTTCAATTCTGTTTATTTACTTCTATATCTGTCATTTTAGTGACATGTTGTGACTTTTTTATTCAAACGTTTCCACATTTTTCTGATTTAGTGTCCATATAGAACCCGATTTCACAGAAGCCTTTTCTGATAAAGTTAGAGTCCCACTCTGATCATCTTTAGCTCTTCTGTAAAAGCGTTCCCAGTGTTTTCTTAATCATGATAATGCCATTTCTGGCAAAAAACAATTTAAAAACCTGTGTCGTTTTTGAGGACATAGTTTCTGCAGAGTGAAAGTCAATCATAAGAAATTTGGCTTTGAGTTGTGGGTGGGGCTGTTGGAGCAACACGTTCTTACTGAGCGGGGTAAGCCCACCACCTTCCCATCATCCATATGTTTACATGCTCTCCTGCTAGCTTACAGCCCCCGTCCTAAAATTACCGGTGCAATAAAAATGGCGAAGAATATTCAAGCTATCCAGCCATACAGTTTTGAGTCAGATGCCAGCTGAAACGAGGAAAACCAAGGCATGCATGGATCTTTTTGTCTTTAAGTGAATGCAGCAGAATGGAGCGGACCTGGAAGCTTGTGGCTTGCCGTTAACAGGTTTTTTCCAGCAGCATTTTTGCACCTGCTCCTGATTTACAAAAATTTGAATAAAGAAATACTCCAAAATGCAATTTTAATCTGAATTGTCTTCATATATGTCCTATTTGATGAGAAAACTGCCACAAGAACATGTTAAAAACACCAAAAACACTCTTTCACGGGAGTGGGTCTTCAAAAGATCACATAAAAACTCAGTTCTGAATTTATTTAGTCTTTGCAACTAATCAAAAATCATAAAAGATGTATTTAAAATAACACTCTCCTCTAAAATTTGGGCCTTAGCGTCTTGGCAACGGCACATTTGTTAATATTTCATCGTCAAAGACAGGGAATTGGACATCTCAGAAGTGCTTAGTATGACACACATGCAAAATTAAACACACACACATAAAACAGAGAAAACACACAACTGATGATGGTGGGATGAAGAACATCATACTCAGTTTGAGCAAACATATCAACCACACACACAGAAGCACATCTGACTCACTCTGAGCTTTAATCCTCCTGCTGCCCACCATCCGAAGATGCTTCCGGAAGTTCCTGTGGGAAGAGGAATCAAGGAGGAGGAGGGATAAATGAAGGGAAGACCGAAATGTGAAGAGGAGAAAAAGGAGGAGATGGGTGGGTGGGACAGCAAGGCAAAACACAAAGAGCTGACTTCAGATGCTGTTTGCACAAAAAGTTGAAAAGAGACAATTAGGTATACATAGCCTACACATTTTCATGTCAGTATGTGCAGAAAATAGTGTGGGTGTAATGTATCACATCTATTTTCTTTTCAGTCATTTGAAACAGGAAGTTCTTAGACGCAACAGAAATTAGAAACCCGGTTTAGAAGTGGACCCTGATGGAACTGCTGAGTATTTATGGAGTCTCCTTCCCTCATCACAGAAAGCCTAATCAAACTGCTTCTTTTAAAAACATACTCACAGAGGAACAAACGTACAGTTTCCATGAAGTTAATCCTCTTGACTAACAGCGAAAAAACATTCTGTCCAGTTACATTTTTTAAAATCCATCAAAAACTACAATTTCCAGAGCCCCACCCCTTCACATTTGGTATAATCAAGAGCTCCAAATGTCCTCTGCAGATACCAAAAGCAGTCATTTCTGTAGTATGCAGAAGTTGGTTTTTTTTAAAGTGCTTTGATCTTAATTATGGGGGCATTTCTGTTTAAGAAAGTGGAAAAATGTCACGTTTTTACTAGATATATTTCACAATCTGGGGCAACTGGGGCATACTATTTAAAAATGTTTCTATGTAGGAGCCGTTATGATATTTTGATATTCAAGTACACATGGAAATACACAATTGTAAGTACACACAGTTACCGGTACACACAAAATGTATATTGAGTTACAAATCAAGAATTAGACACACAAAAATCTGGAGAATCTATTTTCTCTCCATATAGAAAAATCTTCTACCGAGGACACATTTGCAGTTCTGGTAGTCAGGAGCAGGGGCGGAGCTTAGAGGGGAAGCACTCCCAGCAGCAAAAAATGTTGACCCATGTTTGCCCCCCAGTTTCTGAGTCAACATTAGTCTCATTATTGACAAAGATTCAGAAACCATCAATCCAAGCTTCTTTAAGGGTTGTAAAAATAACAAAACCAATATTTTTAAATGAAATAAAACAATAATATTAATAAAACTTTCAGAAATATGTATTTATTAACCCATTTATTTGTAATGGCCTTCTACTCTGGTGTTTTACCACCCTTCCAAAGTCTTCTGCCCCCCTCTTGCTCCCCCAAATAAAATGTTCTAGCTCCGCCCCTGGTCAGGAGGACATCACAGTGTCAATATTGTGAGCTATCTAATCTTTTTGCACATGTACAAAATGGGGAATAGGGGAAAATAGTTGGCAGTTTTTGGAGCCTCTGGTCTACTGTGATGGTTAGAAGTAGTTGGTCAGATTTTTTAAGCAATGCAACAAACACAACTGAGTAGATTTCGGTTGTCTGTTTTTGTGATGCAACACGTGAATGTCCCGTGTTTTTTGACAATGTTCTTTCAGCATCCACCTGTTCTTTGTGCCTGGCATTGCTGCTCACATGGGAGTTCCCTTTCAGAGAGCAAAATTCACTGCACACTTACTTCAAGCTCTGGATGCCAATTTACTCGTGAAAGCAACATGAAATGAGCTCTGTGCTAAGATGGGCTTTGATCTGTGCAGCACGTTGTAAAGGACTTGAAAAACACTGGTGGGCGTGCAGAGACGGTGCAGTCAGATACGTGTGGATTGCTAGAAAAAGATGTTATCAGAGCATTTAGATTACTAAGCTACACCATCAGAAAACATGACGTAATTAATGGAGTTGCAGATCCCACAGAAATCCCTCAGAGTGCAACTGGGGTTAATGAGGGAAAAGACTGGGGGGTTGTGATGTGATGCTTTAGGGTTTGCTATTTGTATTCTTGTGTTTTCATCTATAGGGAAGTTGATGGATTTTTTTCAGATATTGCTTACACTCTATTTCCCTTCCCTCTTTACTCTGCTGACTTGAATCCTGATGACATTTGATTCTGCTCACACATACAAAGCCTTTCCAAAAACAAAAGAATTTTATGGAAAAGTGTGTATTCATTTATATCATTTCATTAAAAAAATGTCATAGAATGTATTTTCAGGACACTGTTTAATTGATTTCAACCAACAAAGAACTATTTTAAAAAAAGTTGAATACTGTGGAGAAACCCGCCCAAATGTTGCCAGACATGAATGTTTTAAACCAAGTTTCACCAGCTAATCACACTTGTTGGCTTAAAATGTGTGCAGCATTGCTTTTTGACATATGAATATTGTGGATTTTGTTTTAAACCTTTTGGGTTTTTTTACCATAAATCTAGATGCTCTAATACGTTTGCCATGTTTTTAAGTAACATTTATATATATATATGTTTCATTCCAGCTAAAGGGAAAGCATAGGATGAACTAACTTGGAATCACTTAAAAGAGACAGGTGCTTGTCAGAACTTATTCAACTTTGAAAAAACTGTTTTCTGGCTGTTGTGGTTCACCAAACACTTTCCTGCTTTTTTCCTGTACTTTGGTAGTGTTGGAGGAGTTGGATGAACACAGCTATAAGCAAAGAGCCTGAGACTTCCTATGACAGCACGAAGGGCTGGGGCGAAGCGGCTCATTTTACCCCGCTGTGCCCCACAGCTTCTGGAGAAGGCTTTCTGTCTCGCATCTTGGCAATATTAAAATTTTATTACTCATGTCTGTCAACCAACAACTCCTTGAGTTTATCATCACGATCCTCCATACAATTTCAAATGTAGCATTTTAAATACCAACTAAGGCTTTGAGTTAATTTTATTTCCCTCTAAGAGAAACCTGATCCTGACATCATGTTCTATGCAAGAGCTCCAGAGAAAAATCCTTTTATCTTTATGAGCTCCTCCCATGTCCCTGCTACACACAGTATCACTACACCATGCAACGAGGCAACACTCATAATTGATGATCTCGGCATGTGGTTGTGTGTGAGTGGGAAGTATGTTTATCCGGCAGTAAGGAAACTCATAAATATAGAGGCAGCATTAAAGATAAAAAGAAAAATCTTTGCTGTCTCCTGGTTTTTTGCTTCGGCCCTGGAAGGTCAGTAGACCGTTTAACTTGGAAACTCCTGACCGCTGTCCCATAACTAAAACTCATCAAAGCACTTTCTCTAAACCTATATACCGGTAAATACAGATATTCATCTGCACTTAAATATGGCAAGCTCATGATTTCTCCATATGTAAACGCTGAAAATGTCCATTAAAAAACAATAGATTGTTGGGAAGAGTGAGATTATGAGTGAGATCTTCAGGTCATGAATCTAATACCTTTTGTAATTCCTAACAAAACAGGAAGGCAGCTTCCCCCCCCCCCAAAACCCCCCCCCCCCCCCCCATTTTGAGTAAGTATCATTATTGACAAAGATGATATGTAAACGACAATTTACGTATTCTAACTGTTCAAAATAAGCATAAATGATAAGTGCAAAAATATTGCATTGTACTTCGTGCATGAAATGCCATTACTAGATGATGTCATCTGGTTGTGTCACATTTTGCAGCGATTTGGGAGATTCCCTTCAGATGACCTTGCGACCAAAGTGACTTGAGCGATCATAAATCGCTTTGAAGTCTAAAATTTTTACTTCAAGCTCGGGTTATTTATTTGATCTGTTTTTGGGTGTTTTAATTCTCACCTCAGAGTAGACAAAGAGCCTCAGCATATGAAAACGTGTCTGCCTGAATATATAGGCTTATAAATTTGAGGGATGCTCCGCAATGAATTATACACTTCTGTCAATAGATTGGTCTAAATACTATACTTAATAATTTGTTCCAGTATTTCTCACGCTCAGATAAATCACTCTGATGAAGTGACATGCAGTGTAAATGGCGCTGACACTGCAGATGGATGACACTGAGATGTCAAAGGAACTGAGATGTACTGCCTGGTGTCACATTTACCATCTGCCTCTTTGTGGAGGAGCATCTGGGTCTGAGAGGGGCTGTTTCTGAACTTGTTAGGGAAGCAATTAGTTTTCAAAGTTCAGCAAAGTCTCATTCTGTCCCTCGTGAGCTTTTCAGTTTACTTTATTTTGTCTTTAAATATTGACTTGTTGAAAAAAGTGATGTTTTAAACTGAGCTAAAGTGATTGCTCTAAGCTTTCTGCTCAAACAAAAAAAATCTAAATATGATGTGATTTATAAATTGTGCACTACAATTCTTGATTAGAATTTGTCATTTTATTTAAAACAGAAAAAAACACCTCATATCTTCTTAGATAACGCAAAAAACTATGGAATAAATAAAAATGTTTGCCAGATCAACCCTGCACTAGATCATGAGAAACTGAGCAGGCCTTTGATTGGTCCTTTCAAAATCTGTTACACTTCACAGCACAGCGCTCTGACTACACATCGTTTTAGACATGGTTTTAAAGAAACAACAGCAAAGCTTCATCTAAAAAAAGGGCAAAAGGTAGAGCCAAGCAAGGTGACATTTCCTGTCTCAAAAATACTTCTCCTAGATCAGATTCTTTATTCTTTTTTTCTCCTACAAAAAACATGGAAATCCCTGGCAGTATGTGGCCCAGCATTAAAGAGATGAACGATGGAGAAAACTGGCTCTACTGTGCCGTGCTGTTCAGCTGCAGGGTTTATTGGGTTCTTAGGCTAAGTAGGTAGTCAAGTCACAACTCAAGTTGTTTTTTACCGCTCACGTGTGCACATGTGAAGCAAATGGCAAGAAAAGCCAGTTTTATGATTTTACATTACAAGTAAAACAGTTAGCTGCAGCAGCGTCATACCTCATATGATTTGTATCCACTTATATTCAAAAGACACCTTGCATATAAACCTCTTGCTAGTGACAAGAGGTTTAAATTAAGGACAAAGATGATGAGATCTAGCCTCATTTATAGAAATCACTAAAAACTGTCGCTCAGAAAGCGCTCCATCTGCATTCATGCTGGACTTTGTGTCAAAGTACAAATGTGGTGTGAGATGCATCACTTTGAATGTGTTTTCTTGACACGTTTAACTGTTGTTAACAGTTCCATAAATCACATTCGTCGAAACTGAAGACAAAGTTTGAGGTTGAAAACTTCCAGTCTTAAAAAAATATTATTTGGAATGCGTTGAGGAAAACCCGACCATCTGATTCATTTAACCAAAAGAAACAAACTTTTTTTTTTTTTTTTACTTTTGAAATGTTTTTTTGTCAAAGGATTTTCTTGTGAATTTTTGCAAAATGTGTTTGAGACCGTAAAGTATTGCTCAGCTCTTTTCATAGCCCTTGACAAATATGTCTTTTTCTAATGAGGTGTTTTTACACTTCATGTCAGCTGACTGCAATTTTCAGGTTGAGGAACCTAAATATTTTAATCGAATAGATAAAATTATTTTTAACAAGCTCTAAGAAAATCTTAACTGAAATTCTAAGTCCCTATTTTCTGAGATAACATTTCTTAAGGTTACAGAGAAGACTAAAACACAGAGCAGGCACGAGCTAGTCCTTCTTTGGGAAGTAGTTTGAAAACGGTGCCAACAAGTCCATCTATGATTACTGCGACTGTGAAGTTACTCAGTTTTCACAAATACACACAGGCGGCATCACAAAGGACACTGGGGGATTTTTCTGTTGCCTCTGGTGCTTTATGCTCCAGAGAAAATAACCAGAAAATTCACTGCAGTCACTCCTATAGTTTAACTTCCTTTGTTTTATGATGATCATTAGAGATGTTGACCAATCTGCATGACACACTGACCTGTGGCAGCTAAAGTTATTTAGAATTTGTAATGTGAGAAATGCAAAATGATGGTTTTAAGGTCAAAGGATGAGCTATTTGTTTTCATATTGTCCATCCCAAAGGCACAGACTGGAGGGGAAAAAAAACAAAGAACTCAAGGGATTTTCTTGTGAAATGGTCACACCTGGGGACATGTTCCCAGGTCATTTAAGATTTCAAGATTTATGCATCCTTTTAAAGACCCACTTCAATGAAAATTGTGTTTTTGGTGTTTTAAAATGTTCTTCTTGCATTTTTTTTTAAATCTATCAAATAGCTTAAGATTAAAACGTTGTTTATGAGTTTTCTTTATTCAAATCCAGGTGAATCAGGAGCAGATGAAAAAAATGCTGTTTGAAAAAGCTCTCTTTTGTGACGCACCAATTGAAATGGATGGGCCAAAGTCTCCCTTCTTCGCTCCATTCTGATGCATCCACTTGCAGACAAATAGATCATAGGTCCATTAGCGTCTTAATTTTCTTCGTCTGACCTGACCTGACCTGAATCGCTTCGAGGTGTCGGGATTACCTTTTTTTGCTACTCTTATGTTAGCTTGGGGCTGTGAGGGGCTGTAAGCTATTGGGAAATGGCGTAAACAAAGGAATGATGGCATATCAGCCATGGCTTACACAGGTTAAAGGCAAATTTCTAATGAACTACTGCCACTCTGCAGAAACTATGTCCTAGAAAACATCTCAGGATTTGAAATTTTGGCTAAAAACAACATAAAGCTAATTAAAAGACCACTGGGAACGCCTTAAAATAGATCAAAAGATGCTCAGAGTGGGCATCTAAGTGGGGGGGGGGGAGGCAACAAGAGCCTGCCTTACCCCTTCTGCAGTCCTAACTTCTAAATGGCCGGACACGTCATCCAGGTAATCACAGGTAGCAAGGATATTGAAAATTTCCCTTTACTGTATTATTGTAATGACAGAAGATACAGAAACATGTATTTTCATGTGCTTCTCCTTTATACATTTATATTAATATTAGACAATATAAGTGCAATGCTAACTTTTATGAAAATGTCCACTTCAGTTTTTGGGCCAGAATGGAACATTACTTTTTTTGACCATTTCCTACTTTCTCTTGTTGGTTTTTTTAAGTACTCTAGAATGTATATTTAGAACATCTTAATCCTTTTTTTCTTATCAATAGGAAACATTTTCCTCATTCACCTTTAAATGCAGCTGAAGTCGGGGAGTGCGATGATAATTAGGATTGCTGTGGAGCAGAGCTACAGCACTTGCCACAAATAGCTAAAATTGCTTATGTCAAACCATTTATTTCTTTGTCCTAGATAAGGCTGTATGTGTGTGACTGTGTATGTGTTTGTGTGTCACAGCTGCTGGGTTGACAGTGTCTGGCAGAGTTTAGGTTGGCCAACATGCAAATAACCTTCTCTGCACTTCAGCTTGGCCCTTATTCAACTGCAGTGGTTTACATGGGATTTAGCCTTTTTGTTTTTAGATAAACCCTGTGATAAATTGTTTTCCCCCTTAAATGTGAATTAAAAGGGTCAGTTGTGTGGGGTGTGTTTATGTTTTGGGTCATATACTTAGTAAGTGCTGGTTTTAACTTGTAATGTTAACTTTGACTCATGCATATTTGATAAATTGTCACAAATGTGCTTTGGAAATAAAGGAAAAGGAAGCAGAGAGGAATACTTACGATATTCTGTTTGAGGGCCCGAGTTTAGTCAGAATGCAACAAAAGGAGAAGAAAAGAAAGAGAATCCGTAAATATTTGATCGTACAAAAAATAAAGTCATCTACTGATACCAAGCTGCTGCTGTTCTGCACAACGCCCGGCTGATGGAGCAGGAGGTGATAAAGGAAGCTAGCCGAGGATAAACTTTGTGATCTAAACGAGTATCTAATGCAAGGCTAAAGGCAAATCTGGGAAAACAGGCAATTCAGGAAGGGATAAAATGAAAGTGATGACAGAAACAGATCACAGGAAGCTGCTGGAGACTCTGCATATTGATGTGAATTGGTTCTGTCAGTTGAGAAATGTTTTACAGCTGCAGGCGATCTTAACACAAAATCTCATTTCACCCTCATAGCGAGATACTGAAAGAACTTCAATGCAGAGGCACAGTCATATTTACCCTCACAAGCATGTGACATTTGTTTAATATTTGTTTTAACACCTTTGTTTTTGTTCCAGTGTGTAAACTACAAGCAGAATACATTTATACTCCACAGCTTTTATTGTATTTATTTGGTAGACACCTAATTATTCAATAATACACTTGATACTCATCAGCATCTTGTTACATGTATTAAACATAAAATCTATAAGTAAATTAAAGGGGGACAATAGTTTCACATAATTAGTTTTTTTGTTGGATGTCAGATCCTTTAATGGAGCCACAATACCGCTTTCAAATGGAAAACAAATGGCAAATTAATTAATAAGCTCTCCAATTTTCTGTGTCTTGAATTTGACACAGTCCTTTGCTAAATTATATTTCCCATATTTTAAACACACTGTAAAATAAAGGAAAAAATATTTGTAAAAATGCGGCCTGTTGCCAATAAAGGTGGAATTCTTTTTGGCTTTTAAAATATATGTCAATTCAGGAGAAAAAAAAAACATTTCAGTTTCTAACCTTCTGGGCAGCAGCATAAATTATAAATTTGTTTTGTTAAAGCAGTTCTTCCCAAACCATCATTTTTCCACTGCTGTACCCAACAGTTAGCATGTGATTATTTTGAAAATGTGATAGCTTTACATCTAAACAATCAGGGGTTACTTACTTCTGCATATTCCCCTTTTTTTTATTTTTCTTAGTTTTTCCTCAATGAATAATGATTTTCTTGATTAATTTTCCTCTGAAGAGTTGTACTCAGACAAGCTGCGATTAATACCATATTTGCAGCTTTATTTAAATGCTAATGATGGGAGCCTGGAAGGTTGGAAGTCCATTTAAAAACCAAAGCACAACTTTAATGGCTAGCATGACAGTTTACAAGTCTGCAGTATTTTCTCACTAAAAGTATAAAACACAGTTATGGTTCATTTACCGGCATCTTTTTGACACTAAATACATCCCAAACATGAGTGTGCACATGCAGGGTTTGTGTTGAAGCTGGGAAACTCACGCCTGCATGGTTGTAGTGGCTGTCTGAAAGGTGAACATGTTTTCCTTCGGAAACCAGTTACTGTCTTCTGCAATTAGAGAAGAAACATTAGTTCAAGAGAAAGTTAAAATAAAAGAAAAAATAAAAAAAATTCCATGGGCCTCATTGGCAAAAGCGGCAACAAAAGGAAAAAAAAAGTACAAAGCCACCAACAGCACTGGCACTGCACGGTCCACCACTCCACATATGGAGAGAGGGAGACACAAAGGAAGTGACAGCAGAAGAGAGACGGGGAGACAAAAAGTCAGAAGTACACCACGTCAAATCCAACATCAATCCCTCAGTCCCCGCCAGACCTGAGAAGAAATAGATTGAATGCGTCTTTGCTTTTCCTGAACCAAACCCATTGTTTTTCTCTGTCAAATGTTGCAAATGTGAGATCTAGCTGTTAGATGAAGAAAATGCTAGTATTTTATTGACAGTTTAATAGTACAAGGTGGAAAAATCTGACTGTGTTTAAATTATAAAAACAGCAGTCGGGTAAGGGAATCTAAAACTGTATATTGCTGTGAATCACAAGATAAAAAGACAAAGTACAAAAAATGGAAGTAGAAAAACCTCTCTAGGTCTTCTCAAAAGTATTGCAATTTCCTTAATATTAAAGTTCTTGTTGTTCCATCAGTTTAAATACAAAATGTTGCCTTCTTGCAAAAAGAGTTGCCAGGTTGGGCAGTTTCCCACACAACTGGACGCTTTTGGTAATGACTTTGCGGAAAAAACTGCTTTGCGCAGCTGGACATAATTTGGGGAGTTAGCATGGCGGCTTTAATTTCTCATTAAAATACGTTTCTACCGGGGGTGTGCAGTCAGGGGACCCACGTGAGGCAGTGGTGCACCTGTCATCGCCCTTGCAATCATGAGAAACTAAAATTAAAATAAATAATAAGGGCTACAGCACAAAAACGGATGGAAATTTATGTTAGCCACACGCAAAATGTGCAGCCAAAATGCACATTGCTGCATTGCCTGCATGTATTTTAAGTGCGTCCAAGGCTAAACTTTCTTGATGGCCGCACATAAATGAAGAGGTAATTGTACAAACTCAAATGGTTACCAACTGGCACAGCAAATATTTTAAGTGAGGCTATGTTAAGCCATTACCCACACGTATTTTGCGTATGTGTGTCCAAAGCTAAAAGGAAGATATTTTCATATATTTTAGCCTAGGCTTCCAAAGCCTAACCCAAACCTTAACCTTTCCTCCGGGGCTTCCGGACCCTAACCCTAAACAAAATAAGTGTTGCCGAGGACAGAATTCAGCATTGGCCATACACATTTCCGCATTCAAAATATGTGTGGCCAAATTTGACATAAAAATGATGTTTGATTTACAAATATACTGTTACAAGCAGGTTTTTATCTGCTTTCAAATAAAAAAGAATTAAGAACCACAATAACAATAAACTACAAATTTTGTTCTAATTGATGTTGTTAAAAGCTATTTCTTCTTTGGTCCAGTCTGACCCACTCGCAGCCCTGCATGGATTGGTCCGCTTCTGTCTTCCTCTGTGTCCTCCACCCTCTCACCTCTCTCCAGCCCAGTCACCCGGTCCACACTCCACATCCGCTCTAGGCGTCGGTGCTGCTTGCCTGCCTCTCTGGACGTGTTTTCCAGATCCAGGGAGCCTTGACTGCGTGAGGGAGCGCTGCTGCATGCGTCACAAGCCAGGCTGCTGCACTCTACCTCCCCTTTTCCGCTTTCGCCCCAGCTGCGGATATTGTGGGCACTGATAGAAGTCTGCAGAGGCGGATGGGACAAGTGATGGTGGTGATGGGTGTGGTGGTGTGATGCATGATGGGAGTGGGGCCCTGCAGCACTCATCTGCTGCTGGTTGCTGCCTCCGGTTGCAATGCTGCTCCCTCCACTGTTTGATGGTGGAGTTGTGCCGTGCAGGGTGTGATGGTGATGATTTCCATGGTGGTGTTGGTGATGGTTGCTGTGATGGTGGCTGCTGCCACAGCTGCTGGCACCACGACCGCTGCCTGTACAGTGGTACTGAATCGGCGACGAAGAGGCCGAGGAGGTGGTGGCTTGGACTGAACCACCTTTGGACCCTACCCCACCGCTCGCCGACTTCTCCTTTAGGACGTCCAGTTCTAGGCTCTCCTTGCTTCCCCTGCCGCTGCTCATCAACATACCGTGTTGGGTGGTGATGGTGTAGACGCGGGCGGGTTGCAGAGTGCACTCCACCGACTTCTGCTGATCTTCCTCTGTTGAAAAGCTGCGTTCAAGGGAGAGGCGCTCAGGCTTGGTAGAAAGGGTGACAGATGGGGGAGGAGGCTGGAGCAAGGCCAGCTTCTCTTTTACTATTCTGGGTTCCTGTTTGTCCTCACAGCCCTTGATGGTAGAGCAAGGAGGGAGGTGCTCGCTATCCTTGGGGCCAACCGTGTCACTTGGAGCCTCTGGATCGGAACCAACCGTTTCACACAGAAGATGAGCTAAAATGTAAAAAAAGGAGATGGAAAAAAAGGAAAGGTAAATGAAAAGAAGAACGGTAAAACATTGCCCTAAGAGAGAAAAGCAGAGAAAAGGGAAAAGTCGAGAAAAACTCTGGATGCCACAGGATAATGTAATCATCTTTCAACAGTTATCATGGTGACACACCAGTGAGCACAGCCTGGCATTTCCAAAGGGAGTGAGGTGAAGCAGGTGTAGGAAGGATTAAAATCTCAAAGGAGTACACAGAACAGCAGAGAGGGATGGACAAATGGCAGGTTGACAGAGACGCTGACCTGATCCGTTTCGGTTTTCAGGGTGCGTGTGGGACAGGTACTCTCCAAACGCTCGCGCTGCTCTGTGGGGGCAAACACACACCATACACATAAAGACATTAATTCATGGGTAGAGTGAGTGATGACAGACAAGGGAAGAGGAGAAAGAAGAAAAAGGCACGGGAACTATAAATCATAATCCTAATTGGCTTCTTTGTAGACTTGTGCCACCCACAGATTAAGATGCACCTGTTTTATCTCCTATGCTCAGCCAGTCTTAGCCAAGAGTGAGACGGCATAAGGAAACAGAGTGAAAGCTTATTTTAGGTAAACTCCTCTGTATGATTTCAGTTCGAGTTGAGTGTGCGTGGATGTTGACCTTCTCCAAAATCCTTGAAATGATCTGTTTCTGGGAAAATATATCCATGTGTTTGTGTCTACTGTTTATTGTAACGTGGTCTTATTTTTCAAAGTTCTGAATTAAAAGATGTCTTACAAAACTTCTCATAGATTTGTCCTCCTGTCCCTCTTATTTACCAGATTGAATTTACACATTACAACTCTGCTTGCCATCCGTCTCTTTCATAATTGCAGTCATGTTTTTATGCCTGTATTCATTGTATGTAGAGTCATGGGATGTACGTATCAAGGGAGGGCAAAGAGGTGAGTTAGTTTTAATTTATTTGTGTTTGTCTTCTTGTTTTTCACTGTAAAGTGCTTTTGTGCTGCGTGGCATGAAAAACACTTTATTACAAAGCTTGAGTTGATTGAAGATAACTCGCGATGTGCAATATCAGTGATCAATATTGGGATGATGACATGACTTGCAATACACAAACAAATAGCAAAACAAAGCAAAAAAAACCCAATTAATATGTCATTTCCATTTTACTGCAACAGCTTTATCTAAATATAAGTCAACGTAGCTTAAATATACTCCAAATGATCAACGTCTACATAGGATTTGCTATATAAAAGGAGGCCATCTGATTGGTCAAATGTGAAAAAGTTTTTTTTATTTGTTAAATACTTCAAGCTGCCATAAGATTGTTTTAGCCTGTGTGTAAACCACTGCTTACAGTTTATAACTCTTTTTGCGATATGTTTATTTCACAGGCTAAAAAATTTGTAATTTATCGTGCAGGCCTATGAGACAGTCGAACCGTGAATATTAACTTCAGTACACTGAGCCACATGGTTACAAAGGAATGTTAACACTTCTACTAAATTTACCAGTGGAGGTCAAATTTGCATACAGGTGCTAGTTATTTTTTCCCCTAAAAAATGAAACAAAAATCTCTTTTAATGAAACTCACTTTGCAGCTTTGAACTCACTGCAGGTGATTAAATAGTGCGGGCAATGGAGTAGTGGAGGAAGGTGAGGAAACTGGTCTAGATGTTGGACAAAAGCAGCACATTCTGTTTCAACAAAAAAAAAAAACGCTGCAGAAACAGTCATCTAGATATTTTTCAGGAGCATAACTCCTGAAAAATGAGATAAATTGATGCACAGTTACATTTTGAGATCTAGTTGACTCATTTGTTTTTTGAAGCAGTCTGGCAAAAACTGTTCAAAATGTTCATATTGTTTCAAAAACACATAACATTTTACATGTGTCTTACTCTAATAATATGCTATTAATGACACATTCTTGGTTTTTGTTAATTACCAAAGCTGTCTTGTTTTAGTGTGGTTACCTGAGTCTTTATTTGATTATTCAGATTTTCTCTGATAGATTCTTGGTTTGTGATTTTTGATGCATTTGTCTTTTAGATTTAGTTTTATGGACTCATTTTATTTCGGTTTAAGTTAAATTTTAACTTTTGTAGCTCTGTTTGTGTATTGCTTGTTGTTTTGTTTCTGTATTTTTAATGAATATAGAAAAGACCAACAATTTTAGTCACACTAAACACTGTGCAGGTGTCTTCAATTGTGTGTCCCAACAAACATGACACAATCCTGCAATAGTTGCCATTTTTTGCAGTTCCTTCAGTGTTTGACATGCTTTTGATTTCCTTTCTCAAGTATCTGAAATTATTTCCATAGTGAAAACATTATCATCAGAAGTTGTGGAGGTCAGAGGTTGGTGTTGTGGATTTGTGTTTTGTTCAATCAAGAAACACTTGTCAAAAATGCGCACAAGTGTGAAAAAACAAAGATCTCCAGCAGAGCATAATGAGCTTATTGTATAGGCACATGTGAATATTAAAATCTAAAGTAAATCTTGGTCTGAATTTTGTATATTTTGATACACAAAACCACTAACTTCCCATAACTACTGAGTTTTGTGTTCTTTGGTAAAGTTCAGAGAATGAGTTTTGTTTTGATTGACTTTGTGAAAGTTGTGTCTTCAGCTGCTTGGGTCAGCTGTAAACTTCACACATGGTTGAATGTGTCGCGTTTTGCTGAACCAGCATTTTTTGTTGCTACGTGGAGTGGAAATGTGTTATACTCTGATTAGTGTACAGTGACCTTAGTGTTTTCAATTCAATGTTGTAAAACTATTGATTTCTCTGCACTGTGACGACACTGCAGGACTCACTCCGTCCTGCTAACGTAAGGCTGACTCCCGCAGAACAAAACCTTTTGTCAAAAATAAAATGTATCCTTTTTTATTAAACACGTTATTTAAATATACTCTTTATTTGTCACCTCAGTGTTATTTTCTGTTCATGTCCATGACAGCATTCTCTTTTTTAGGTGTATTTTTAGTGTTATTTATTTTCTATCTGCTGTTTTTACAACAGTAGCAAGGTAGTTTACCCTTTTTTGGGATCAATAAAGTTCTATTCTAATCTATTTTATGTTATTCTCTCTATATATAGAAGCAATAAAACCGTATTGGCAGAAGAACAAGCAAAATTTGTAATTTAGTGAAATGCCAAACACATTAAAAATAATAGCTTCCAAACTCCTTGGAAATAAAATGGTTAAAATGTATTTTCAAAGCATTGCTTTTTATTATATAATTATAGTGATTTATCAAAAATACATACATAATGCATGCACATATGCAATACTTGTATAAGAAGAATGAAATGTTTACTGTAACTTAAGCAAACACACTTTTTTACTCTTTACCTGATGAATTATTGTTGTGACCTACTTTTTGTTCCTACATTTGTGGCATACTTCCCTTTTGTTTCCGGACTTGTCAGGCCAAAGATCCCACCAGGAATAACAAACAGAAAGGAAGAGATACAAAGCAGTCATGTTTGTGCTGCAGAGTCCCCTGACAACGGCGTAATCTATGGGCGTGGGCCTCCTCCCTAGCAGCATCTTCTATTATTAAAGCCCGTCCAACCAAGCAGGCAAACAGCTCACACACGTACACCCTCAGTGACACACAGAGCAGGTCTGCAGTGAACATAAGCCCCTTTCAAACACTTATGTAAACTCGTGTGCACACACTTTCCAAGGTCACATTTGATCCTACAAGAGACAATCTGACAATCGCAGTCAGTCGGCTGTGAGCTCTAAGTTTACATCAAACACTGCCGCAAATCGGCTCACCAAAGTTTCCATTTATTACTCTAACGTTGCAAACTCGTTAGATAAAGCTTTCAATTACGCAAGTGAAAGAAAAAACTTGCAGGTTTACAGTGCTGCCCCCCCAGAGCGTTTACATCCATCCAGTTTAAATGAACATGTTCTTCCTTGTTTCCTTGAGTCCTTTGACCCTTCCATTGCTTACTGTTTGTGGCAAAGATGGCAAAAGTCAATCCGTCTCTATAGAGTTTTGTTGAAAACCGAGAGGCTTTGCACAAGCTGCAACACCATGCAACCCCCTTCTCTATATTTCTAAAAATAGGTTGTCATGCAGCTGCAGTTCTGGTGCATTTTCCTCTCAGGAATTCACTATGTCTGGCTTTTGATAGACCTATGCATCTGTCCTTTCGCGCACAAGGAAGTTCAGGAAAGAGGCAGCTACCCAAACAAATGAATGCAGTTACGTAACAGTTGCAACAAACTACTCTTTGATCAGCAGGTGTTGCTAAAATATGAAGCGTTTTCGTTTTTCCCTCCCCTGTCATTATTCACCAGACAGGACCCTGATTAGAATCGGCAAAAAATGACGGAGGAGACCAGCGTCATCCATTAAACACGAGAGGAAAGTGAGTTGAAAAACCGTTTCTCATGCAGGAGGCGTGCCTCCAGAGTGCGTCGTCTCATGTTAATGCATTTTACTTGGTATACGGTGAGACTGCAGCACATGGGGGTACAGGTGCTGTGGGAGAAAGCTGATAAATTCACCCGGGTGAAAAATGAAGAAGCAGAAGCCCCTATCACATGTGATGGACACAGAATCCATTATATGCGATAGGAGTTTAGGAAAAGAGAGGGCAGTTTTTGAGGAGCTATTACAGCACAAAGGAAAAGGGGAGTCGGGAGACAAATTGGGGGCATATTAACAAAGAAGTCTGGAATAATACTGGGGAAAAGTGAGGTGGAAAGAAAGCACAGTCAGCACAATGGAGAGGTAAATGATTAAAACTACTGGGGAATATGATTCTCTGGACCTTTTAAAGTCAGCTGAGAAGTAAAAATGAATTTTCTAAGAGTCACACTGTGTGGGGTCCCACGCTCTGAAGCATAATCTGTCCGCAGGAGGAGCTGATCGATCAAAATCTTATAGATGGATTGGAATGTGGGAGGTACTGGCCTTCAAAAAGTGAAACAAATTCTGCCTTCAATAAAACCACGGGGAGAAGGATGAAAACGTATTCTTAATGTACTTGAAAAACAACATAATCTGCTATTTTTTTGTAAAAATATTTCAGTTTTTTTGGAAACAAACTGCCATTTGAGAGAAAAGTGGTTGTCCGTGTGTTTGAGGATGAGAGTATCACCTCGTCTTATTTGCTGTCAATCCCTGTTTCCATTGTTTTACTGTTAACCCTGGCTGAAGAGTTGGCTGCACATTGGGGAAAAAGAGGAGAAACTTGAAAAATGTGTCCTCCAAGAAAAGTTTAATCTCACTGCCAAAGAACAAGACAGATGTACCAAAGGAGTTTGCTCCATTTGCAAAAAGTTTTTAAACAGTTTTCAATTTTGTCATGTTGCGTTTAGAAGTTTGTTGGATTTTGTCAAATTCAAAGTTGACTTGACAGGTAAGCATTGGAATCTAAGCACAGTGAAAAAAAAACCTTTATTTTAAAATAAAATGAACCTAAAAAAATAAATAAAATAAATATAAAAATAAATGTAAACATTTTAAAACAGCAGAAGTTTTCTTTTCCTTTTTTTACATTTATAATATAGTATCTCTTTTTTGATGGTTGTAAAACAGTGACTTAACAGGAACTTCAACATCTAAATGTATTATTCGTTAAATACAAAGAAAAAATACAAATTTCTTTTGAAGGAATCTGCAGTTTTACAATAATCAGACAAAAACAATCACCATAGAAAATTAATAAACAAAATCTAAATCTGTGATCCAAAGACACCTTAAATTTAAAGCGGTACGTGTCTTTTTCATGCTCTGTCTGTCTTTTTGTTAAAATACTAGCAAAAATAAATCACAGTAGACTTGAAGATGGTTTGTTATTCTCTGTTTATCCCTGCTTTGAGACGTTATGTAAGCAGAGAGCTTTGGGATGTTCAGAGAATTACTCTCCATCTCTCTTCTCAAACATTTGTCTGAACTTCTGTTGGAAACTCCCCAGACAGGTTTCTTTGCTTTGCAGTTTAGCAAAAACCTGCTTTGTTCACAACCTTCAGTCAACATGACACATCGCTTTATTATTTGAAGTGACATCTTCAAGCATCATCTCTGTACACCTGATCTGTATCTAATCCAGGTTTCAGTGGGAGCACTTTATTTACTTCAGAGGTCAACTATATCAATTTTAGTTCAGGTTCTGTGCAGATCCTGCTCAAAACAGTGTGCAAACTATGTGTACTAGCCGGAAAAATAGCTACCAAAAATCCCAAGATTTTTGTGAACAAATTCTGTTGTTTACAATAGTAATTTTTAATCAAACTTAAGAAGTTTGCAGGAAAAAGGGGAAGAAACAGATGTTTCTTCACAAAAAAAGGCTCCATGTTGAATGTAGCTTAACTGCAGTAATCATGCCACTCCAATCATCTTTTGATCTATTTTTAGTGTTCTCAGTGGTCTTTAATTATGATTATATCATTTTTAGTCAAAATTAAAAAAAAACCTGTGTTGTTTTCTAGGACATACTTTCTGCACCCCCTCACACCCCCAAGCTAATACTACCAAGTGCAACAGAAATGGCAAGCAATATCAGAGCTATCTGTCCTTACAGTTTTGATCCAGATACCAGCTCAGACAACCAAAATCAAGACATACATGGATCTATTTGTCTGCAAGTAGATGTATCAAAAAGGGAGCAGAGCAGGGAGCTTGTGGCTTGCTGTAGTAACTTCTAAATCACACTTTAAGTTTTTTTCAGCTGCATTTTTACATCTGATCCTGATTCACAACAATTTGAATAAGGAAATACTCAGAAATACAATTTTAGGATAAGTTTCTTCATATCCATCATGAAAAAACTGCCACCAGAACATGTTAAAACACAAAAATCACAATTTTTCATTGGAGTGGGTCTCCTAAAGTTTGAACACAACTCGTGTTTTGTCAAGAAACCTTTTTATGGCTTTCAGAATAAAACATCGAGTAGAGAATAACTTTTTTCTCCTGTCAAGTGGAGGAAAAATGCCAATCAGAATCCTCCTACAGTCCCAACACTAATTAACCCCTTTTATTCACAGATGCATGCCAAATATTAAAACATCGAGAACTAAAAGGTTTTCTTTGAACTTTTCGTCTCTTTTGCTTTTACCTGCCTGTGAAATAATCACCAGCAAACTAAACACATCTGACCCAGAAGACAATCCCTGCAAATGATCCCATCACCTGACAGGTATTAAGATAAATGTAGTAATTACATTATAAAATACATTTTAAGATACATTATTTAAGTAATTTCATGTCTGCCACATTACAGAGTTTGTGCTCAGAATGAGAGGAATTTTCTGTCATTCTAGGCCAAGAAAAGAGTTTAAAAATTATGAGCAAATACATGCAGTGGTCTGTGGGTGGGTGTTCAGTGTACTGTACTCAGCATTTCCACTGCTGAATGAGTCAGACACAACTACACACATTGCACCTAATGAAAATATTTAGACACAAACATTACCGACCATAAAAATCAGCACAGACGCAGCACTAAGGTTACGATGAAAAACTTCAAGATTTTTTTTTGACAACGTTTGACAAAACAAAACAGTTTTTCCTGATTGTTCTGTTATTCTACTATTTTAGACTGTTATTTTATTTAGAAAGCAGACACATTTGTGACTTTTCTGCTCTGTACATCAGTCTTTTGACCCTTTTAACGTACTGTGTGATTTAGATGTGGTCCATGAAGAATGATATCTCACCAGGTTTATGCAAAATCCTTATGCAGGACCAACAAACATGAATTACTGTGACAGTAACAAATGCAGACGTTGGTCAGGTTCCCTAGAGTAATGGCTAAATAAAAAAAAAAAAAGTAACACCCACAGGTTGAACAGGATAGATGTAACTCAAGAAGAAGAGGAAGATCACCTGTGGATGGTGAAATGCCCTTAGGCCAGATTCTGAGCACTCAGGTACCGGCCTGTCCAGAGGGTTTTACAGTGCTGCTTTAATATCATTACTGTTGTTGACTTGTACTTGTAAAAATGTATGTTTTTCAGAAAAATTCAACAGCTAAAGATTTTTACCCATTAATCTATAAGAATAAACTGTAAATCAAAGCATAAAAACACAACAGCAAAAGAAGAAATATGTACTGTGACATTTAGCTGTAATGGTTTTCTTCTTCCCTCTCATGTGCAAGCTGTAAATTTGATCTCCAAGTCTGCAAAGTGGACCCAAAAGACTGAAGCAATCAAAGAAAAGCCCCTAGAACTTCTGACCTCATCACTGCACGCACCTTCCTGGTGGACCGAGAAGCATTTAACTGTGCGATCACACTGTTCTCTGGCAGGTGAAGGGAAGCACCTCACGTCTGAGGCGGGTCATCACTGCCAACTGAGACTTTCCCACTCCTCAGAACACCATTAGAACAAAATGTGTCCTCTGGGTGTCTCTCTCCTATAAACAACAGGCCGCCATGAACGCAAACACCCCCTCAAACCCTACCCCCACTCCTACTGCCCCTTAATTGAATCATCCCCTTGAATGCACTAATTGAATTGGATTTGCTATAAACACATAGACACATACGTACAGAACAACACATACACACTGGACTGGGGTGATGAGAACCTGTTGGCAGACTTGTTGCATGACTAATGGCAGAGGGATGCTGCAGTGCATCATGGGATATGTGGGGTTTCACATATCTGATTGGGGAGCTGCTTTCATCTCAGCACACTTGTGTTTGAACTCAGTCACCCCATCATTTATAAAGGTGCACGATTCAACCTGTCAAGACGTTATTTATGTAACAGGAGTAAATCTGATTAATTGTTATTAATCATCTTCCTTTCGGCCATGAAGAGGTAACATCTGGTACGGTTAAGTACCATGTGTAGTATGGTACAAAAAAAGGTTTTTAACTGAGATGAAAAGACAGAATACTATAAACACACTGTTTTACTAAAAAAAAAAAAGTAACCTGAATTATTTAGCCTTTTTAGATTTATCTTTAAAAAATAAATATTCTAGTCATCATATATGGCTATAGTTACAGTTTTTGCATACTTTTTCATAGGCTTTCATGCAACTTCAAACGGTCTGTTCATTAGGAAGGTCCAGCCAGCTCTAAACGGGGTAAGAGTGGTAGAAAATTGAAAATCTAAATTGCTGCTCAATTAAGACAACTAGGATGACTTTTTCAAAGAATTTACAAAAAATAGTCTTCAAAAAAGTTAACTGTAATCAAGCCCTTCTGCCTAATTCAGTCGATATAAAGCAGATGATTTGATAAATGTTTGAGAAAGAAAAATTTGAAATCAGTTGACTGAAACGAGGATTTCTTTTCTCCATTAATGTTGAGTGCTAAAACTATAGTGTAGAGTATTTATTCTGTGCATGCAGTAAAGTTAAAAGTAGCCCAAAATGTTTACATCACACCAACACTGACCACATCCTCCCAAATGTGCAGTCACACCTGGCTGCCCTGAATAAACTAGAGGACAGAATTTTACCTGAATCCCTCCGTTACGGCAAAGCCTTTCATCTCGTGCCGTTTTCACCCCTGACAGCTTTGAGAACCCCGCTTTCCACAAGCCTTCAGACGAACTACAGCTCTCTTCTGAGGCTGATGGAAAGATTAAAGTGCTTGCTTTCTTACTCTCTATTACAAAATTTCGATGTGTAATTGCAAGCTAATCCCTTGCACTTTCACCACTTTTTTCCCAGACTCTTGTTGCGAGTCCACACCAAGTCAGAACCAACAGTGCAGAACTTAGCATGAAAATAAGCAAATCAAACAGTGATCAGATTATTTGCTATAAATTTTACAGTTTACTCTGGTGGGTTGTCTGCTAAAATGTTCTTAGTCCTCTGAGATAATCTCTATTTAAAAGCCACGCTGGTTTGGAAATGGCACCACATGGCAAGTACTCCCCTGAACGGGTATAAAAACATGAGCACACCTAAAGCTAATCTCCAGGGTGGATCATTAAAGCCATCTTCCAATTCAGAACCTCTAGTTCTAAACTGCAATAAAACTTCAAAGGCTAATGCTTTTAAAACTCTACGTTTTAAATTAGATATAAATTAATTAATTAAAAAACAAAATTTTGATGATTAAAAAGGGAAGTTTGAGCCTTCAAATTAATCTGCTGGATGCTGTGTGTCCATTAAATTTCCTGTAAAACAGATGTGACTAAAACTTCCATATCTTAAATGAAGTTAATTTTACAGTCAATAAAGTTTATTATTGTAGAAGGTGAAAACGATGTCTTGAAAATCATCTGCTCGGAAAATTCAGAAAAAGACAAGTCTGCCAGGAACCGTAGGTTGGAAAAAGAAAACTCACGTCATCCACCTTGGCTTTGGCCTGTAGCATGAAACAGACATATCCAATGCAAACTTTTTACTATACTTATTTTAGTCTTACTGACATCACAGTGAGAACTTTTTTCTGTTTCATGTTTGGATTTTAGAGACAGAAACAACACAAAAACACTTTTTTTTTAAAATATGAGAAATTGTAAAGGGAACGGTTTGTAAATGGGAAGCTTATTTCCAGATTGACTCTGTTTATTTTTATCTTTTTAAACTTTCTTTTGCCTTCTTTCATTTTTCTAGTTCCTTAACACTCTCAAAGAAATGATCTAAAAACAATACATCAGTTTACCAGCTCACTATATGAGTTTTTACTCTATACGAGTATTTCAAAATCCTCTGTGTGAAGGATAAGCATAGACTTTTGTCCTGCACATTTACAAATAGTCTATTTTCCTTCTGTTTAAAGAAGCAAGAAAATCTTTAAAACCACAGAGTCACACAAAAACTCATCCAAGCACATCTAAGCCAAAAAACAACAACGAAAATCACAACACAAAGCACAAGAGATATATTGTCATTTCCTGAATAAATATCACACTATAACTATAAACCTCTTTGTACCTCCTAACCTGTGTTACATTAATAAATGAAGGATAACAAAGAAAAACTACATGAAAATAGAATAGAGATTGTGTTAAAATGATATTATTTGAATTGTCTACTTTTAAATAGTTATAAAATCTCTTCTAGAATTAAAGACCCACTCTAATGACATTTTAGGTGTTCTTGTGGCATTTTCTCATGAAGGAAATATAAGAACAAAATTAAGCTTAAAGCTGTCTTCCTGAGTATCTCTTTATTCAAATTGTGAATCAGTAGCAGACAAAAAAAATGCTGTTTGAAAAAGATTGTATTTGCGATGTCAAAAATAAGCTGGCCGGGTCACAAGCTCCCTGCTCCCATCAATTCCAATGCATACTTGGAGACAACTAGATCCACATACGTCTTTGTTTTCTCATCCGAGCTGGCATCTGGCTCTAAAGTCGATGGCTGGACAGCTCCAACATTGTTTGCAATTTTTGTGGCACCATTAATGTTAGGTTGGGGGTGTGAGAGGCTGTAAGCTAGCGGGAGGTATTGTGAACTGAGAGCTCACATGGAGGAAAAGGGGAGCGGGGTTGCTCGGTGTCACAACACTGTTCTGCAGAAACTATGTCCAAGAAAACATGTTTATTTTTTGGCTTAAAATGACATAATCATAACTAAAAGACCACTGAAAACGCTTTTACAAGAGATCAAAGGATTATTGGAGTGCAACACTGGTAATAAATGTGGTTTAGACCTAATCATAACTACAAACTCTATTTCTATTTGTGGAAAGACAGCCACTGTAACAAATAGGTCAATTTTTGTAATGATGGTCTTCAGGACTTAAGATTATAGCGAGATAAATCAGTGCTGAGTCATCATGAGTTGTAGAACAAATATTAAATAAGTGTGTGTAATTTACGCAAATGAAGCTGGTTCATTTGCATTATGGTGTTCATGCACAGAAACATACTGCTCACATGTCCAAAAATTAAAGTGTGAAAAGCCACAAAATAAGCTTTATTTTAGCAGTCAAGACATGATTAATTCAGATTTGTCTGCCATTAAAGAGGGTGTTTTTGAGCAGGAAAAATCATTCTTAAAGGGTGTGCAGATCTAAAGGTTTTCTCTGTGGTCAAGCACATCATTCAGATCAAACAAATGAAGAGAGGAGGCATACGAGGGTGTAAATGTGCGCGCGCGCGCGTGTGTGTGTGTGTGACAGGAAGGCTGCCTTGGGTTCATTAAGGTTGTTACACAAGAAAAAAACTGGAAAACTATTGGAGCATGCTTGTGTTTTTAAGATCCCTAAAATGCTATAAACACTAAATGAAGGAATGCATTCTGTGGGTTTAATTCGCTTGTTTTGCAGATAGAAGTAAAAAAAAAAAAAAACAAAGCAGAGAGACATCTCCACAAACAGAACGGATGAATTCTGCAACCACTTGCGTAACCCGTGAGAACCACGATCTGATGCGCAGTCACAACACACCCACACCGCACTCCACCACGGGGGCTGCGTGCACGCGGGTGACGTCATAGCACATCAGCCCACATCTGTGGATGCTGCTCCATTGAAGGTCATCCACTCACTGAATTCCAATCACCTTCTTATCGATCGCGGTGCGTGACACCCCTTGCGCCACGTTTGTAGCGGATCCCACGTATGCCTGTGTCTCTGTCTGTCTGAGCCCCGCGTGCGCGCGCACCGCTTCCTGAGCCACACAGCCCGTGAGACAGCGCGGGATGGATTTAAATAAGACTTTTGTCTGCATGCAGCTCTTCCCAGCCCTGCTCCATTTATAGCCCTCAGCTCAGGCTGCAAAAGAACAGTCCCATTCAGATCAATTTTCCATCGACTTAAGTGCTCTCCTCTGAGTCTGACCCACATAGCTGTTCCTGTGTGTGCAAGGCGGCACTGACTGCAGTAATTGATTAATTGGCATGTGGTTCTTATTTTTTTGCCCCCACCGGAATATGAATGCAGCCTCCTCTTCATTGCTGTGGGAGAGCATTGGGAATTTTTCATTTGGGAATAAAACGAGCAAACGTTATCTTCAAGCAGCTGGAATGTTTAGCTATTTAGATGATGCAGAAGTGGGCAAACAAGCTGAATACTTTGATTTGCGTTTCCGTGATTTTGGTTGATTTGGATGATGCTCCATCCAAAACAAATGTGACCTGGAGGAGGCAGAAAAGATACCCCAGGCTATAGAAGGGACAGTCGCAGAGCGCGCACAGAGGCTCGCTGCGCAGTGGAGGACGTGCTGTATCCGGGATAGCGCAGTGGCAATTCATCAAAACAGCCCTTGACACCTGCTCACTTGGCCTGCGCCGTCCCCAAAGACAAAAAATGTCCCAATAAACCCCCCGCAGGTGCGTCTGCGTGCGTACAGGCGCACAGAGCCCCAAGTGCTACTCACCTAACTTTGGCTGCCACAGAAGATATCGCATCGTTCCTTAAATTCTTCCTTCTGGACGCGGCAGTTCCCATGCTGACATGGAAACGACGCAGGCACGAGAGCTGGTCATTCCAAACCCCCGGAGCACGAAAAAAGGAAAAAAAATAGTCTGCAGAAAAGTTAAAGGGAATCCGGGAACAGATGGTTTTACGCACGAGTCTGCAGAGCCAGGAACGCACGTCTGCCTCCACCGCCTCTTTCTTCTCGTCTCTCCGGATGTGAGCACGTACGCGGGGAGCTCAACAGCTGTGGCAGGAGATGCACACACCTCCCTCTCTCTTTCATTGATCTGAAAATGGAAAGGGAGCACCGTGGTTTGGCGACAGCACGCTAGATTCGGAACAAGCGCATGGAGGACGTGGTCCAATCCAAATCAGCTATGTTTGGTCCTATCCATGCTTGGGGTACCATGGGGATATTGTTCATTATTCATGTGGGGTGTTATGTAATTGTTAATTTTGCTCTTTGCGCCCTCGTGCACGCTGACACAGACTCGTGTAAACAGCTAAGGACAGGTGGGAGCGTCGAGATGCTGCTGTGACGTCCAAGCTCCTCTGGAAGAAGATTCCAGGAGGCTTTGCTGCAAGATTCTAATTTTCTGCAGCGGATTTTGCAGTCAAGCTTTTGAAACAATAAATTCAATTCAAGTCCACATTTCATAAACATATTTTTAAATATACATTTTAACTTAAAATTCCAAAAATTACATTTGTTAATATTTTTTTCCTCTTTTATCTCCTTATGAGAAACTGCTTCCGCTGTTCTGCCTGCCAGGTGATCAACATCTTTTTTTCACCTTTGCCTGGATATTTATCAGTAGACTCAGCCCAGCTGCTATTTACAACTGGGTCAATAGTTCACTGCATGCTTTCTGGCTCTCAAAACTCAAATATCTGCTTCTACCAAAGTCCTGTTTTGCCGCTTTGCCCTCCTGGACCTGCTCTTTTCCTGTGCTTTCATTGTGCTTTGGTGAGATCTTCTGTTAGCAAAACTGATTTGTTTTTACATTTTTCTTTTGATTGGGAAAATAAGTTTTGCATATTGGATTGAGTTGATATTGCTCAAGAGGATTAATTCACGCTCTTATTTTTCTGGAAAACTCAGCCAAGATTCTATTATTTCTTCTGTGGCGTCTGATTCCACTTGGCTCCCGCCTTCATTGTGTTCTTTCTTGAGGTTTGGCTGCTTTAGGCTTCTTTCACTCATCTGGCATTCTAATGACATTTTCTGTCCCTCACAGTGTTTTCCATGTCCCTCCGTCCCCAATCTCACTGCTGCTTCAAAGATCAAATCCTTCTTGTAGTTCAATCTGTACAACTAATTTTGAGTTTTGAGGGGTTGGGGATCTGATATTTCTGATAACATTTACTTCCAAAGCCGCAAGGTTTGGTTACAGAGGTGGTCTGATGACCAAAGCAAGACTACAACACTGAACATGTGTAAAAGCTTCAGAACAGATGGTTTCGGGGGGGGGGGATTGTGCTTGCATATTGCCAAAATCAACTATTTCCCCAATGCCAAAAAAAAAATGTAATCTTTCAATCTTGTGGTAGAGTGTCTGCCCTGAGGCTAGAAGGTCATGAGTTCAATTCCTCAGCCAAGTCATATACGACCCCAAAAATGTGACCCACTGCCTCCCTGCTTGACCCTCAGCATTAAGGGGTTGTATTGGGGGGTTAAACCACCAAATGGTTCCTGAGTGAAGATGTATCTGCAGCTCATCGCTCCCCCAGGGGATGACTCAAATGCAGAGAGCAAATTTCACATACGTAGCTGCATAACAGCTAATTTATGCCTTTTCTCTTGATAAATGTTCTCATATTGTGGATTTTGTTTTTCTTTATTCTTGGACACACCAGTTGTTGTCCTTAATCTGAGTCGCCAACACAACAGCTAACTTCACACACGTTTGATGTACACTAGACTGGCTGGAGTTTCTCTTCTCAAATATGAATGCATAAAAAAACAATAATGCATAAAAAAATAAAGTTTTTAAACCAGCTCTTTGTTACGTCTGCAACACTTGCTTCTTCTGGAAAGTTTGGATGCCGATTCATATAAAAGTGGACTTCCAGTTGCAGAACCTTACAGCTCAACTTTGTAACTTAACTTTAAACTTATCAAAAATGAGGCAGTGTGCATGAGCACATAAGAAAAAAAAGTTGCAACAAGTGATGCTAACTTTTAATGCAGGTCACTGCTCACTACAGAATAACACTATGGTGTTCTAATGTTTTAAATGTTGTTTTGATTATATGTTGTATTTTATCTCTTTGTATAGTTCGTTATTTTATAGGTATTTTGTATTTGTATTTATGATTTTTAACATCATGGCCAGGGGACTACAGATGAAAACTAGCCTTTAGCTAATTCTGGTATTTTTAACCATGTATAATCATATGTTTTGTTTGGTTTTTGTTTGGTTTTTAATTGCGCTGTTCACTTTTAAATTAACTATTTCTACTACCACAAACTTTTCTTAAATTAGTTATCTAACATTCTCTTAGCAAAAATGTGTCTTTTTAAGTGCACTACAAGTATACCTGCTCTATGCTAAAAGTGAACCAGCATACTTGAAATCTACCTTTTAATTCACTATTTATATTTTGTAAACTGTTCCAATTCAGTCTGAAGAAGTATTCAGTTAGTATACTTTCTTCACTATACAAGCATGTTCCAAAGTATACTTTCTATGCCTATACTTATACTCAAGTATACTTGATGAAATAAACTTCAAGTGTACTTTTTTTTATCCTAAGAGCTTGAGAGCCGTGGGTAAAAAATGCTGAGAGCATACTGTTTTTGTGGGCCTTGAATAATTTTGTTTGTTTATTTGTAGATCTATTTTTATTACTGAATATCCCAGAAAATCAATGGTTCAAAATGTGTGAACCTAAAATTTAAAGTTTTTTACTTTACAACTTAAAAGCAAAATGATTTGACAAAATGAGAATGACTGAGAGCGATACATACTGACATTGAAGGGATGACTTTTGACTCATTCACATATAAAAGCCTTGTTAGAATGCAGATTGAAATAAAAAAATAAAACAATCCTCTCTTATGCAACTGAATCTTTATAATTGTGCTACAAATGCACACATTCTCATTTATGGTCACATACATACAGCCTGGAAACGCACAAAAGCACAGACACCAGCAGCAGCACCATTTGGCCTTCAAATCTCTTATCAATCATTTGTTCTGATTACGGGTCGTTTCACCAGCACCTCAAATCTGCCGAACAGCCTTGATACTTGATTGAGTCACTGTCATGGACACACACTAAGACAAAAGGAATGGAAATCAATAAATAAAGCGAGGCACCCCTGGGCTGGTGTGAGCTTCTGTAGGCCATTAAGCAGTAAATAATTCTAGGCAGCTCTGATGAGACTGAGGAAGGGTGCACGAGTGGACTGCAGATGAGAACCGGAGAAAGAGGCTTAAATGAATTAGGAGAATGGACTGAGAAGTTTGTCATACAACCCTGAAAGGAGAAGTGGACAAAGAGGGAGTCTGAAGCACAAATGGACAACAGGGGACCGAAGCACTTAAGTACAGCAAACGCAGAGGCAGGGAATGTGCTGAAAACAAGAGGAGAATAAATGTCCCCCACGGATAAAAGTGGAGAAAATCAAAGGCTGAGAAAGAACAATGCAGCCAAAATCTTAGTTTCCTCAACACATTGATGTTTACACTGATCCTGACAAGCACCCACCTTTGTATTGATCCCAAAGCAGATCGATAGTTGAGTCTGCAGCAGCTCATCAAATGCTCCAACAGTTTAAGGCACAGAATCTCCTTCTTTTTCAGCATTTTGGCCTCAATGTGTACTGCTGCGTCTTTTACGAGAAGATTCTAACCTAAAAACTAATTTAAGGAACCCTAACCAAAGACGAAGGTGGTTTGGATATAGAAAACCATGTGGTTACAGTGGTTTTCCTTAAGTAGTATTCCATGCGAGGTGCTGCTCCACCAGAGCCAGAAGGCCCAGCCATGGGGCCGTCCTCTCACAGATATTTCACCCTTTTACTCCCAGAACATCTTTGAGTGCAGGAGCAGCAGGCAGCTTGCTGGCCCTGGGATCATTACAGACTCCCCTTCTCCTCTTCTCAGCAGCTGTGTCTTCTCAGCCATAGCTGGAATCCTTTCTTATCTGCCTGCTTGGCCAATTTTCTTAGTTTCTTCTTTATTTGGATCCTGTCATTCCAACAACCTACAGCAGCCTCAAAGGGAAGTTTTTTTTTTAAGTCTCTGCTTCCATCAGAACAGAAACGTTAACTGCTTTTTTCACGCTTAAGGCAGTTTCGTGGAGTACTGTTTGGTTTTGCATGCTTAACAGTGTGATCTGACCTAAATATCTTCTCTCCTTTTGTGGAGTAGGAAATGTTCTGGCCAGAACAAACTTTGTTCTTGTCACCTTGAGAACAAAAAGAAATGTGTCTGTTCCCTTTGAGTGCAGAGTTGTATTTAAGTTTTTACTTCTCAATGTCAACTCCTTCCCTGGATTAAGGCATTGGTCCCCAACCTTTTTCAAACCACGGACCGGTTTAATGTCAGACAATATTTTCACAGAACAGCCTGTGTAAGGCTAAAGTGGGTGTCCAATTTTGTTGTTGCTTTTAGTTTCTGAAGTTTATTTTTGTTTTCTGTATAATATCTACAGCTAGTTTAAACTTTATTTTGTACTCTAGATTTTTAAGAACCATTAAACTGGGAAATGAATTTTCACTGAACCCATAACTCTCAAAATTGTTCACCTTTCGGCTTACCCTGTCAGGGGTCGCCACAGCAAAATCAGCTTTCACGGATGTGCACAGGCGGTTTGGAAGAGTTTTACGCTGGATGCCTTTCCTGGCGTAACCCCGTATAAGTAAGGCACAGGGAAACCCAGTAAGCAAGGATTGAAAAGCTTAGGATTTCCATTATTCTGTCTTTCATTGCTTTGCCCTGCCCTCGTAATTCCTGGCCAATAATTGAAAGGATCTTTAGTCACATGGTTTTGCTTACAAGCATTGTATCTCAATAAATCCATATTTGGAGTAAAGACTTCTGATTTTTGTCTCTTAAATACAGCTTTCTTTTATTTTGAAGTCGAAAGCTCTTCTTCTGTTTCCTCACTGGATCTTTTCTGTGAAAATACACTTTTGAAATACGTCTGTTTTTTGTTTACTTTGCTAGCTTGGGGGTTTCAATTTAGCGACCAGCGCTGCCATTTTGAGAAAGTAATGCATGGATTTTCAACACGTCACCGAGCAACTTGACATGAGTCAAAAATGAGTAGGATATGGTGGGGAGAATCCAGTAGTTTTCAGAAATAAAACTCCTACAGAATCAGATCATTAATTAAATGTAAAGAATGTAGGTTGGTCTTTTTTTTTCTGTGGCCTGGGGGTTGGGGACCACTGGTTTTGGGGACTGTTTGCATGCAGGAGGGTTTTAAAGCTCAAGTACCTGGTTTGGCTCCACTCTCTTCAGTCACTCATGAAAACCACTTCCTTTGACGTTTTCTTTTAACTGCAATGTGAACGGATCCTGTGTATTTTGAGACTCTGGGAACATTTTCTGTTTACAGTTGTGGGATGAGAGAAATTAATACTGTGTGGGTTGAAGAGCAAAAGAGAATATGAGTAAGGTGTAATTGTAGATTGTGACTGAAAGCCAGGAACGCTTAAAGTGAGGCAATTATGAACTATGAAATCCACCCTAGGGGATTATTAATTAAAGTAAACTCTTCAAATCCTGCTTTCTTTTGGATACACTACTCTTTTCTTTATGAAGAGTGATGAGGAGGGTCTAATCCAAAGTAATGAATAATTGTTCCCAATGGTAATTAACTCTGATAGTATATCATAAACCTATATTTAGCCAGTTAATTGAGTCATACACAGTTGTGACCACTAACGAGTGGAGTTTGAAAAAGCTTTACACTCATTACTCTTCACCCTCATTTTTCCATTAGAAAGTGCATTTAAAATGTGTTTTTGCCCCTTTTTCAAATGTCACAAAGTGAAAGAAACATATCAGACTATTAAATAAAATCTTTCCAGCAATGTAGGCTGATACTATTAGCAGGTAACAGATGTTAAGAGGATAAATCATCATTTTACTAAATAGTTGTGACAAAATTCAAAGTGATTCTGGCATTTTTTATGGATGTTGTTGGATGGATGTTGTTGTTTATGGGTGTGTTGATTTTATCTTTTTTTTTTTTTTTTTAAACTTGTCCTGTCCAACAGCTGAGCAAACAGATATGAGCTGAGAGCCTCTTGTATTAGACAGATTTTACTCTTACAATCGGGGGCATTTTTTATGGATGTTGTTGGATGGATGTTGTTGTTTATGGATGTGTTGATTTTATCTAAACACTTTCTTAATTTAAAATATTTTACGTTTCTGACATTGTAATTTGGGGACAACTTGCAGGATATTTTGAATGATAAGTTCTTGAGTGAGGTTTCTGATAATATATAATTTAATAAAATGTGAATCTGTTTGTACATTTTCAAATTTAAAACTACTTTTGGTTGGTTAGGAAAAACAGTGTTTTAAAGTGATCTAATATGAACAAAGGTAGAACTTGCATTAATAAATGATGATTTCCTTAATCAAAAATGAGCAGTGAAGCATTTTTCATCTTGTAAAAATACAAGTATATTGATTTAGTCGAGGTAGGATACGGTAAGATTGATATGATAAATTGTTTTTTTTTTTCCTCGCCCTAATTCCAATGTGATTACAATTAAATGAGGTACAAAGAAATAGAGTGTCATCAGAATGACATATGGCAGTGTTTTTCAACAAGTGTGCTGTGGGAAATTTCACCAAAGTGGTCTAAAACAACATTTCCATTTGCCAAGATATCAGCTCTGTCTTCATGCAAACAGAACCAAGTTTTACACTGAGTAGATAGAATTATGAAAGATCATAAAAACTTTTTTGTGTTTATTTGATTCTAATTTAAGTCAACTTAGAAGAATTACTTTGAATGATGTGCCTTGTGACTTTTATTTGGCAAGAAGTGTACTTTTGCCCAAAAAAGGTTGAAAAACACTGACATACACTGCATTATGAATACATTGAATGGATTTTGACATTTCACTTAGAACCACATAAAATTCATAGGTTTGAATTTTACCATAATAAAATCTAAATCTAGTAGATGTACTACTATGAAAGTTGGAGCACCACCTCAGTGCCAAATGGTAGAATGTCTGCCTTAAAGTTGTAGATTTGAATCTTCATTCAGGTCAATCCAGAGACTGTCCAAGTGTTGGGTTGGGGGTTTTGAACCACCTAAAGATTCCTGAGGGCAGTTACGGATTCACATGTGGAAAACAAAGTTCACACCCTGAGGTACAACATCTGATGAACTTTCAGTTGTGTTTTGTGTTGGTTAGATACTGGTCACAACAGACAGTTCATGTTGATACTTTTTTATTGTACAGTTGAAAAGTTAGTAATTCTATAATAAAAAATACAAATGTTTTATCACTGACAGACATCAGTGATCATTTGCTTGTCTTTGGCATATTAAAAATAAGTAAACGAGGTCAGAAAAAGTAGCTATAAAATAGTAAGAGTAGGAACACAAGAAATAATGGAGGCTTTTAGAACTTTTATAAAGAGATTTATGTGAAAAGCATAAATAATACTTACCGTACTTATCTGAACATTTTTGTCCTTCTCTGAAAAAAATATGACAATTACAGTTAATGTAAAAAACACAGAGAGCATTGATGACAAAAGGACTGAAAAAAGACAGAAAAAAACTCTTTATTCAAGGATTTTACAGAACATCAAACCTTAAAGAGTTAAAGAGGACAAATACATGAAAAATAAAAATAGGTTTTCAATTATTATGAGAGAGCAAAAACATAATGATTATTATTGTTGGAGAAGTGCAAATCTGATAAATTCTGAAAATAGTCAAGTCTGAGACACACCTGTGCAATAATCATGCTGTCTATTAGGCATCTTGATATGGCACACCTGAGAGATGGATTATCTAAGCAAAGGAGAAGTGCTCACTATCACAGGTGTTGACAGATTCGTGAACAACATTTGAGAGATTTGGTTATTTTGTTGATGAAGAAAAGGTTTCAATTATTTGAGTTCATCTCATAGAAAATAGGAGCAAAAACAAAAGTTTATATTTTTGTTCAGTGTACGTCTGTTGCACTGTTGGCCAGATTTACAGCTGTAAAGGTGCACACAGTAGTATTTTTTGTTCACTTTTAAAGTAACTGGAACTTTTTAAAAGAGAACACAGATTGAAAATAGGTTTTTTTGTGTACAAAGAGAAATGAGTGTCTAAGAAAATTACAATTTTAAAAGACATGAGTAAAATTTGCTTCCATTATAACCAGTGCACAAACTGATGCCTACATTTAACCATAACCTTCAACTCTTTTTGAATGGTGACAGCTGTGACACACGGCGGTATTATTAGGAATAACAACCTATATTTAAAAATCCAGGTGGATCAGCTAAGAGAAGGGCATTGCGTGTTTTCCTTATCTCCTGATGAGTAACAGAGCTATGAAAGCAGCTTAAACAACTGCATGGGTCTTTTATGATGGAGCCGTTTCCATCCACAGAGAGCTGGAATGATGACCTGATGGTGCAGCAAACATGCAGTGAGATGGCAAACAGAACTTCAGCAGTGACCAAGGCTCCATTCAGGAGCTATCTACTCATTGTTTTTCGGCAGTGAAGTGGCAAACAGCAAAGCAGAGAAAAGGAGTGGGTCACTGGAGGAGGAGAGATGCTCTCGGAAACATGATGGATGGTTCAATCTGTGGGCAGAGAGAAAGATTATGATTTAACCCGGGGACAACCTGAGAAGTTTAGACTGAAAACTGGGCCTCGCTTGTGGAACAGCCTGCCCGAGGATGTGACGGTTTCATCCACTGTGGAAGTTTTTAGGAAAAAACTCTAAACTCATCTTTTTTAGCTTAGCTTTTAAGTAGTTTTTACATTTTCTTGTATTTAAATTTGATTTCATAAACTTTTTATGGACTGTTTGTTTTTGAAGATTGTGTGTGTTGTTTTTTTTTTGTTTTTAATTTTTCTATAATGATTACAATTTTTACTATTATCTTGTTATTTATTTTGAAATTTGAGGAGCAGTGCTCTATAAATAAAGTTGAATTTGAAAAAACAGTTTATAATATACTGGTAGATGCTTTCATTTACAACTACCCTTAGAAAGAAAAATTGTGAATGTTTTATATAAGGAAGGAAAGCTGTCATTAATGTTGCAGTTGTTTAAAATTGACAAATTGACTTTAAGAAATCATTGTCATTATAATATTAAAATTATTTAACTATTTATTTTTCATTTCAGCTAATCATCATTATTTATCCATTCATTCATTCATTGATTTATTTTTTATTTTACAAAATATTTTTTTAATGAATAAAGATCACTACGCATGGCTGCTCATTCACAGTAAAGCTGGAAAACAGACCAAAAACTTACACTGTATATTCAACAGAGTTGATGTCAAAATGCAGTGTAAGGTCAGCAATGTTACAATCTGTCTTCCTTGCTCATCATTTGACAGGTCATTGATTGCCTTAACCCTTCAAATAATTGACATTTTCACAAAATTATTCTAAATAAATCAAAAAATTTTATTTTTGATAAAATGGCAAAATCATAAGTCAAAGATACAGTAGGTCAGAAAATGATCAGAGTGGTACTCTAGCGTGTGTTCTCACTTGCACCTCCTCCTTTGTTAGTATCCATTCTTCCTCTCCTTTCTCTGTGTCTTTGCTGCCAGACAGAAGTCAATTGCATCTTGTGTACGAGGGCACCAAAGCTTCTTCCTCGTCAGAGCCAAACCTGTGCTGGTCCGTGTCTCGCTTTCATGTTAAAAATGGGAACTGACAAGCTGTCAGTAGAAGGTGAAATGATCTGTTTGCTCTGTCTAAACTGGAAATTGAGAATTATGTAAATGTGGCATATTAAAAAGAACATTGTTGTGATGAAGCTTGCGATGCTCATTGTTTAGCTGAAACTGTAGCTGTAAATTTTGAGCATTAATGGCTTCTACAAGTGGAAACAATTATGTCAACTAAAGAGGGTGATAATATAGCAGTGAGGTACCAGCTGTCTTTGTTGAAGTGTTTAGCTCGCACTAAATGAAAGAAAATATAGTGGTGTTAGAAAAGTAAATAAACAAACTAACTTGGATTGAATTCTGTATTTTTTTAATTAAAGAAAGCATTTTAAGGTGATAGACTGCATCACAAAGAAGTCAAAAACTGTGCAGTTAGCAAGGCTTCTGTGAAACAGAGCTGGAAAGAATTGCATTTTAAGTATTTGCTGGCTCAAATGTCGCTGTCTGTGGTCCTGAAAACAGAAATGAAATGTGTTGAACGGTGCCCTGAGCATGCAGCCTCCACAGGTGGAAGGAAACTTTCTGCTGTGAATACTAATTTTAAGGAGGACCCAGACAGAACATGTGGCACAGTCTGGAGAAAAAGAAAAAAAAATTGCCGACCCTAAATGGCTCCAAGCTGGGAGATAGGAGACAAGTCCAGTGCTTATTTTACAGAAGAGCAGTGAAGTGATGAAAGTAATGAAACGAGATGTGAAACAAACAAAAGAAAGGATTAAATATCTCTGTTGAAGAAGATGTCAGTGCTGACATGGTATACTGTGTCACACTCGGGACCCTCCTCATCCTCCCTCTCCATCTCCAGGGCAGCCCCTGCCATTCATCACCATTGGATGTGAGCTTCATTAGAGGGCTAAAACGCAGTGTCTGTTCAGGTGACTCATTCGCCGCTGCTCTGTTTCAGTTCCCCCTGCGCTTGGTAAAAGCAGCAGGAAAGTAATTGTCATTCTCCTTGGCTGACGGGAATCCCGTCGTCACGCCATCCACCCACGCCCCTCTGACATTCAGGCGGCTGCGATAAATGAGTTGTGGAATCCTGCTGCTGATGTAGAGGATTAAAGGTCTTAATTGGCCTGACTTCTGCAGAAGCACTGAGTGACAAAACGCAGACAACTTTGAGCATTTAGTTGACCCACTTGCTTTTCTTTGACCTCCATTAAAACAGCTCAGTTTCAAAGGAAAATCTGAAGTGTTTCTATTTCCCAAACAAATAAGCCCTGCCCATCTCTGCAGAATACTTTCTGTCCTACTGCTGCAAAATGTTGAATGACAGAAGCAGATCCTCTAATATAATTCATGGCCCCATTCCATGTGAGCAAAGGACATGACTCAGAAGTGAGCCTGAGTGATGAGGAAAGGAAGTCACGTGGTTTTATGTGACTTTTGGTTGCAAATGAGATCATTTCTTTTCTTTTTCATTTGCAATTTGGTCAAATGCCATCAGCAGGATTTCCTCATTAATATGATCCTGATGCTAAAATGGAACATTTTATACAATCTGATGACCTAGAAAGTAGTTTTTTTAGGAAGTCTGTGACATTGTGGTGATAACTCTTTTTCTTACTATCCTATTGCCCCCCTGCAATAAGATTTTTGACTTTCTTATAAGTGACTTCCGGAGAAGCTCTGTCTTCGTGAAAAAGTTGATGTATTTTTTAACAGATCAGCTTAAATACTTCAGCATCAGTCAGGTTTCATTTTCCCTCCGGGGTATGTGTAGTGAATTGCTTCTGGAAGTACCTCATAGCAGAGCTCTGGATGGTGTTGACAGTGATGAGATGGCCTTTTGCTCTACAAAGGCAGCTATAACTGTCAGCACTGTCATTTGTGTGGACATGAACAAAGGCAGGCTCTCTGTCTCGTGGCGGTTCAGGAAGGAGCCGGGCCGCAATATAAGGTCAAACTGCCACGTTCTTCTCCTCTGTGTTCTCTGCCAGCATAGTCACACACTTAACACCTGAGCTGCAGAATAGTTATGTGCTTCTGTATGTGAAGTTCTATCAACCCACAACCCAGCAATAATGATTAATCAGATCAATGAAAACCATTTAAGAAAATGACAGTTTTCACTCAGAAATTTAAAAATGTGGCATTTTTTTCTTTATATCGCCAAATTTGGATCTTTAAAGTCCCACTCCGATCATCTTTTGATCTATTTATGAAGCTTGCCCAGTGGTCTTTTAAATGTGATTGTGCCATTTTTAGCCAAAATCAAAAACCCTGTGTCGTTTTGTAGGACGTAGCTTCTGCAGAGCGTCAGTATTTCATTGGAAATTCACCTCTGAGGTTGTGGGTGGGACTGTTGGCACTGTGTAAGCTTGCCACCTACCCCGTCATCCATCTGTTTAGATGCTCTCTTGCTAGTTTACAGCCTCCCACAACCCCAACTTGACATTACTGGAGCAACAAAAATGGCGAAGAATATCAGAGCAATCCAGCCGGATGCTAGCTCAGATGATGAAAGCAAAGACGTACATGGATCTATTTCTCTGCAAGAGGATGCATCAGAGTAGAGTGGAGCAAAAGCTGAAGATTGTAGCTTCTATGTCACACCTTCAAGCATTTTCTCACAGCATGTTGCTCCTGATTCACAACAATTGGAATAAAGAAATACTAAGAAATGCAATTTTAAGCTTGATTTCCCTCGCATATGTCCTCCATCATGAGAAAAATGCTACAAGAACATGTTAAAAACACCAAAAACTATTTTTTTCATCAGAGAGGGTCTTTGATATCCTCTAGTCTTGCACAGAATTAGCTTCAAAGTGGACGTGATTAGATTTATTACACGTTCTTAAGGCATTTAATCTGACAAAGTAGTTTCTAATTGGTACTCTGCTAGTTTTAGCTGCAGCTCAATAAAATCGTTAAAGACTGCATACCACAGATCCAACAGAGACCTTCTTCAGCACCACATGAAGCAAATATAACAACGTTCAGAGCTGCCTGTGTTTTATTAAATTTCATTCAATTTGATTTACATAACCAAATATTAAAAAACAGTTGTCTCAATGGGATTCACACCGGTTTTAGCCTTTATTTCTTTGTGTCATGATTTGGGGAAATTTGTTTCCTTTTAAACCACTGGTGCAAAAGTTCTATAAAATATCTTCAAATACTATAAAATAAACAAGTAACTAAATAAGGTTGTTACTCTACAGGAATTGAACACTTAAATGATTAGATCTCTTTGAAATTTCTTCTGATTAGATCACACTTCAGCCTGAAAAACCACGACAACAGCCTTGGATCTAAGTGGATGTGTCTCTTTTTTCCAAACCTTCCAGCAGCTTTAATACTGTTTGCTTTGAGCGCAGACATTCATTCAGCCAAGTGACACAATTTAAGCTAATCAAACTCGTACAAGTAGAGCACAGTACTAGCCAATGCGTTTGTTTCTTTCTGCCAGCATTCGTAAAGCTGTGAAAGGATGAAGCATGCCAGCCTGTTCGCACCATGGTGGAAATACTAAATGATGGACGCTACACTGCAAGCTATAATTTCCACAGTGGGCATTTTGTTCAGTTTTATAAGTTGAAAATTCAAACCGAAATAAATATGTTGGATTGCTGTGTTGGTGTAAGTTTCTGTGACCTTTAATCCGACGTACGTTTCAGTAGAAATATTCAAGTCCTGGCTAGGACCTTTCTGTGTGAAGTTTGCATGTTCTCCTTCTACAGGCGTGTTTTTTCTGCTTTCTCTCACAGTTCAATAACATGTTCAATAGATTAATAGCTGTCTGCAAATTGCTTTTGTGTGTTTGTGTGGCTCTGTAACAAACTGGTGACCTGATAAGGTTGTACTCAACCTTCAATGTTAGCTGGATTGGAACCAGCAAACCTGTGACCCCAAAAGTGATTCAGTGGGTTCTGTAGATGAATGGATGGATGTAAAATTTCAGTAATTTTTTTTGTGACTAGTAAATGTTTTAAAAAGTACTCCAAAAAAAATATCTAAAATTATCCCAAGATTACATGGCTACCAGTAGATGTGTAGTGGACCTCTATATTCAGATATCTTTCAGAGAACTATTGATAGACATCCAATAGAGTAACAAAATAGAGTTATCAGAGATGTTCTGTAGATATCTACAGTAGCTGTATAATGGGTATCTACTAGACATCCTGTGCCTAGTGGGAAGGGAATGAACATATTCTTTTTGTCTTTGATGTGGTGCAAAATCCAGATGTGTCACAATTTAAAAGCATTTTGAAATTATGGTAATAGTTTGAGTTTTAGATCATTTTACTCTGAGGACCAACCCACACAATCATGACGGAAACAGCTCTAACTAATTGTTCATACATAATAATACTTGGTGTCAAATGTACTGACTGATTTATTTTATTGCAGAACTTTTAAAAGGGAATTAAAGTTAAAAACATGAGATTAAACTATACAAAGAGCTGTTCTACAACTTTTTAAACATTTTTTTAAAATTGGAAAAAAATACAACTTTATAAAGTTTCTTCTGATTTAAAGCCAGTTTTATTATCTCTACAACGTGCAGACCAAGCTCTGCCAAAGTGAGAAAAGTTAGTCACTCCTTTACATAGATGATTCCTACTTTAGTTGCCATGTTACTCTGGCCACTGCAGTGTAAGCAGGTGGATTTGCAGCATGCTAAAGGGTGATATAATCTTAACAAAGCAGTCCTGCAATATCATTACTGCTCCAGAATCACCATTGGGAGTGATGGCTTTCGCGGTGGCTCATGCCTGTAACCACAGTTTGGACATGTGTGGACATTTGTGTGTCACAAAGAAAAAGCTTTTTCTCTCTACGTGACACCCATACCTATCCCCACCTTGTTTCACCTTGGTACGACAGGAGAACACTTCCACCCTCTTCTGCAGCCTTCCTTCCCTTCTTAATGGCTCGTAACTTCCCCTCCCAGATGAAATATTTCCTCTGCTGAGCTTAATGGATTCCTGAGCTCTGTGGTTGGCTGAGGAACAGTGGTTTGACTCATGAAGAGGCAGGGAGGAGAGAGTGAGGGCTGCCAAAGGAGATGTGAAATGACGAGAGGCAGGATGAAAACAAGTACTAAAACGTCAGATGAATTTAAAATGTAAGTGGAAATAGAATCAAATACATGACTGGGACAGGTTGGAGTTGCATTTACGTGAAGAAGCAAGAGTGATGAGTTTGTCCAGTCGCACAGCGGCATTCAAAATCGTGTTATCTTTGATGCATTTTTACAAGTTCATTTGAAGTCCTTAGAATTCATCTATAGTGTAAAAGTTAATGTAATTTTGATGTTGGTCCCAGTGAGTTATATATCGGCTAGAGATGGCACACTAGCTTGTTGCGTACGCAAAGTTGGACGCCAATATTAGAATTGTATAGATGCCGGTTCACTGATGTGCTACAATTGTACAAACAGAGCTGGAAAAACAAGGATGTGACACAACCGTGCATCAGGTATGGATTGCATTTCCTATTTAATGACGTATTTATTTATAAAAACTTTTGAAATGTTGTTGATTTGTTGCACTTGGTACAAAAATAATAATACCATGGCCTAGGTCTTATTTTTCTGAGGATCCAAATTTTTTTTCTTTTTAAAATTAGACCAAAATTAAGCATTGATTCATTCATTTTCTTTACCATCTTGTCCCTTTCGCAATCACAGGGCTGCTGGAGCCTAAGCCTAACCTGGCCACTCATGGGCGAAGGCAGGGGACACCCCTGGACAGGTTGACAGTCTATCGCAGGGGCCACAATCACACACCCATGCACAATCACATTCACACCTAAGGACAATTTAGAGTAACCAATTAACCTATGAAACATGTTTTTGGATGGTGGGAGGAAGCCGGAGTACCCGGAGAAAACCCACGCATGCACGAGGAATACATGCAAACTCCACACAGAAAGATCCCCCATTGGTGACACTATTTCAAGTCATGCAGGACTGGGGGCCTTCTTGCTGTGAAGCAAAAGCGCTAAGCAACGCACTTATTGATAATTTACTCTTTGTATTTTAGGATGCATTTGATAAATTACCTCGTTGTCTTATGTTTTTGCAGCGCTTCAATAAATCTTTATACTCTTACCACTCCCGTGTGCAATGTGCCTCGTAAGCTCTGCAGAAATTAATAAAACAAACTTCTCCCTGTAGAGATAGGAGGCGCTGTCTTAAAAATCCTCAGTCCTGAGAGTGTTGTCCTGAGAATGCTGTCCAACGCTCAAACAGAGCGTTGTTCTCCAGGGCTGAAGATACAACCAACTCCCCTCCACCCGCTAGAGTTACCGCTTGGTGTGAGGGGCTGTTAGCTGGCAGGAGAGAGTGGAAACAGGTGGATGACGGGAAGTGGGGATGGTCTTACTCCACATATAGTCCCACTCACAACTCAGAGAAGAATTTCTAATGAACTTTTGCAATAGAAATTATGTCCTAGAAAACAAAACGTTTCCTGATTTTGGATAAAAACAGCATAATTATAATTAAAAGACCACAGGGAGTGATTTTACAATAAATCAAAAGACAATCAGAGTGGGATTTTTAAAAATTCCTTGCAACTGTAATGGCGCATTTTTTCCAATTTTGTCCCAACAGTGAAGATGAAAATATTCCTGTTTTATTTTTAGAACTAGTCAAAAAAAGTTGCTTGTATTTTGAGTTAGACATAAACCAGACCACCTGCCTCTTCCATCAAAAATGTTCTAAGAAAAGTCAAAGCTCAAAAAAAGCAGGAGAAGAGATGAAGTCAGACTTGAATGAATGCAAGCAGATTCATAAAAGGCAGCAAAAAATAGAAATAGAAAAAGGTAAGATGTGAGTCACAAGCAACCCTCTTTGTAAAATCTTTAGAAATCGACAAAATAGAAAACTAAAGAGTTTTTTGTAAGTGAGTAAATGGATTCATACAATAGTGTTAAGAAATTTGCTTAACAGACACATCATCTCATCTTTTGATTAATTACTTTAAGGAGAATGTTCTAAATTAAGCTATTAATAAAAAAAAAATAAAATCTAAAAATATTACACTCCACGATTTTGTTGTCAGGTTATGGACTACACGTTTCTTACATAAAAAGAAAAAATGTATTTTAAAAAGTTCTTTGAAAACACGAATTTTCTTGTTTTTATACAAATATCATGACATGGTTTCTTTGCACATTTGTGCACCAGTGCTAAAAATGAATGCACTTTTCTGATTTTGACATCATAAATAATATAAAAATGATGCAAAAGCTATCTTAATTGGCACGCTGTGAAAAGAAGCCCCCTAAAAATAATCCAAAAATTCTTCAAATTAAGAAAGAAAAAAAGTTTAAATAAGCAAAAAGAAAAACAATCTTCCGAAGGGATAAGAACATTAGTCTTACCAAAAATTCTTATTTTAAGACAAAAATTCTATCTACTAGGTCACATTTTCTTAAACTAATATAAAGGTTTTTCTTGATAAAATTTTATTTTCTTGCATGACAGAAAATAAGACATTTTTTCTTGAAATAAGAACCTTTTTACTTTCTTAAGATTCATTTTTAGCTTTTCAGGCATTAATGTGTGTGTGCAGGTGTGTGTGTGTGTGTTTAATGATCACTACTGTCTGCAGGTCATACTGGTGTCTTCCTTTATTTGTTCTTTGTACTTTGATCTTCATCAAACACATCCCTTCTTTTTTCTTAAGCCGGTCAGATCAAGGTTGCAGGAGTGGCCGATGTCCTTCCCAGCTGTCTGGGCTGTAGGCGGATCTCACCTCAGATGGGTCGCCAGTCTGTCACAGGAGCCCACACAAAAAGATGTAACCACTCACACTCACAAAGAGGGGACTCTATTTTGAAACTGTGATGACGCCATCAGACATGATTTGGGACTTTGAGAGAAATCTAAAGGTAACAAGCTCGGGCAAAACATCCAAACAGATGCTAGCTGGGATTTTTTTTTCCTACTACTGTCAAGCGAAACCTTCATTCTTTTTTTTTGTTTTGCTGAAGCTGCATTTTTTTTGGCTTGCTGTTAACAGAAACAAAAGTTTTAAAGGGAAAATACTGACCATATCTCCCTCCGCAAACTGGTAGAGTCTCCCATGGCAGACAGGTCCTGGGTGACGAGCCAGACAAAGAGCAGTTCAGAAACCCTTATGAGATCCAGTAACGTCGCCTGTATTGTCATCATCAGGGCCCCACCCTTTAGCCAGCCCCAGGGTTTTGGCTCGCAGGCGAGCGCCAGGTCCAGCCTGAAGAAATGACGTGGGATCACTCTCCCGTGAGCCCACCTCCCGCAGGAGAGCTCAGAAGGGGCCGGTGCAATGTGATTTGTGTGGCAGTCGAAGGCGAGTGCCTCGGCAGCCTAAACCCTGGTCATAGGACTTGGCTTTTGGGACATGGAACGTCAACTCTCTGGGAGGGAAGGAGCCTGAGTTTGTGAGTTTGAAGTTGAGAGGTACTGGCTAGATAAAGTTGGGCTCACTTGTCACACACAGACTGGACTCTGAAAATCAGTCACTTGAGAGGGGTTGAACTCTACCATTCTGGAGTTGCACATGGTGAGAGGTGGCGGGCTGGTGTTGCCTTACCTTGGAGTTTACCCAGGTGGATGAGAGGGTCGTGTCCCGTCGCCTTCGGATGGAGACAGGTCTCTGGCAGTGGTTTTTGCCTACGGGTCAATCAGCAGTTGAGGGTAAGCCTTCTTGGTTTGGGGGACTCCATTGTCCTCCTGGGGGACTTCAACATCCACGTGGGCAACAACAGTGGCACCTGGAGGAATGTGATTAGTAGAAATTGTCTCCCTGATCTAAACCCAAGCAGTGTTTTATTGTTGGTTTTCTGTGCTCATCATAGCTTGTCCATAACAAACTCCATGTTTGTGCACAAGGATGTCTATCAATACACGTGGCATCAGGACGCCCTCGGCAGGAGATCGATGATCCACTTTGTAGTTGTTTCAGGCAACCTCCGGGGAGGCTTTCTGAGGGCTGTCCGGTCTCTGTATGACCGGAGCAGGAGCTTGGCCTGAATAGCCGGCAGTCAGTCTGACCTGTTGGCCTTGGAATCCAGCAGGGCTGCCCTTTATCACTGGTTCTGTTCATTGCTTTTATGGACAGAATTTCTAGGCGTAGCCAGGGTCCAGAAGGGGACCTGGTTTGAGGAAGCACAGGATTTCATTTCTACTCTTTACAGGCAACATTGTCCTGTTGGCTTCATCAAGCCAGGACCTCCAGCATGCATTGGGGCTGTTTGCAATTGAGTGTGAGGCGGCTGGGATGAGGGTCAGCACTGCTAAATCTGAGGCCATGGTTCTTGACTAGAGAAAGATAGTTTGTCCTCTCTGGGTGGGTGGAGTGCTCCTTCCCCAGGTGGAGGAGTTTAAGTATCTTGGGGTCTTATTCACAAACGAGGGAAGATCGGAGCGTGAGATCAACAGGAAGATTGGTGCAGCGTCCACTGTTATGCGGTCGCTGCACAGGTCCGTTGTGGTGAAGAGAGAACTGATTTGGAAAGCAAAGCTTTAAATGTTTCAGTCAATCTTCATTCCAATACTCACCTATGGTCATGAGCTCTGGATCATGACCAAAAGAACAAGGTCCTGGATACAAGTGGCCAAAATGAACTTCCTCGTAGGGAGGCTGGGCGCTCCTTTAGAAATAGGGTGAGAAGCTCGGTTACCCGGGGAGAGCTCGGAGTAGAGCCGCTGCTCCTCCACATCGAGAGGAGCCAGTTGAGGTGGTTCGGGCATCTGGTCCAGATGCCTCCTAGACCCCTCCCTGGGGAGGTGTTCCGGGCATGTCCCACTGGGCGGAGGCCTCGGGGAAGACCCAGGACATGGAGAGACTATGTCTCTCGGCTGGCCTGGGAAGGCCTTGGGGCCCACCCAAAGGAGCTGGAGGAAGTGGCTGGGCAGCAGGAAGTCTGGGCATCTTTGCTCAGATTGCCGCCCCGGTGACTCGGTTCCGGATGAGCAGGGGAAGATGGCTGGACTGACCATATCAATATGTCTCCATTTACCTTATTTACCTTAGATCTACTCAGATTTAATCCCTGATTTTATTTCCAGCTAATGAAAAAAAAAACACTTATGTTTTTGCTTTTAAGTAGATTCTACATTTAGGTAAGTTTAGAGCCAAAGTGTTTTTTTGCATATTTGCGACGACAGAAATTAAGGGGTTAATTGGTGATGTGATATCTACAATCACATCCAAAAGGCTTTACTTGTGCAATGTCCAATGTTTTTTCCGCCACCACATTTTTTTAATCAGAAAAAAAGTTATTTTTATGTTTTAAAAACATGAACTTTTTTTCAGATTTAATAGTTTTGTTTTAAAACACTTTCAAGCTTTTTCTCTGTGATGTGATGCACTGCAGTTAAGAGAGACAATAAGCCGGCATTGGCTGTCCTCCCAATGGTGAATAATGGAGTCCTGTTTGTCTCGGTTCTGTGTGCCCTTGCTTAATTTGTGTTCTAAAGACAGGGAGACAAAGCAAAGCAGAAAGTGAAATGAAAGTGTGGTGACAAGCTGCAACAACTGATAGAACTTTTACATCCAAACCGTGGACTCTTTCCATTAACGGGTAAGCAGAGAAGACAGTTATTTATGAAATAATGCACGAATATGGTCCATCAGTAAAAAAAAGAGTAGAAGCTGTTTTGTTATAAAGCAATGTTACATAATTTAACAAGAATGAAAATTCATAACTCACAGGGGGTTGTGTTAATGCTCCAGAAAAACAGCTTTCGGGATGGAGAATAAAAAAGAATCGTTTTTAGTGGTTAAAAGGGGAGAATCTAGTTTTATCAGGTAAAGAAATGTGGTCAACCATTTTCTATGCTAGGAGCATCGAAGTGTTTCTGAAATATTCTTTAGACCTGACCTCATCAAATTCAAGAAAGTGTTTTAATGTCCCCACTTAGTAATTAATCACCCTCACTAATTAATATTTAACCTTGATATCCCAAGCTGAGTTTGAAAAGTAATTTATTCTGACTGATTTCTAGTTGGTTCATTAACCGCAGCTATCTTCTGTTAGATTTCGTCTTGAATAATCCACCAAATCCTTCTTGTATGCTTTGCACATAAGATAAATAGCCAGCTTTGTATTTTTAAAGCTATGACACCAATCAAAAGAGCTGTTTATCACTGCTTCAGAAGATTCCCCAAGTGTCCCTGGAAGCCACACAGAGTAATAGAAATCTGTTTGTTGCAGGTCGGAGCACTTGATCAGCCTCATCCAGTCTTTTCTATGACAGCTGTTCAAGGTCGAGCAGGGCTGGAGATTCTCTTTGCTTTATCTGATAACAAAGCAGGCCATCAATTACTTCCCGACATCCTCAAACAGGGAACATGTCTGCATTTTAGTATAACTCTGCAGAAAGATGTCACCCTGCCAGACAGACATTATAGGTCTGGACTCTGCCCTCTCAGGTCCAACACAAAGAAGAGAAACTGTGGATTCATTCTGACTAACAATGCTTCAGAAGAAGCTCAGACAAACCCCATCTCAAAAGCACATTTCTTTTATACCTGTGTGTCTGTGATGTGCAGGAAGTACCAGAGATGAGTCAACAAAAAAAGAAAACTCACAAGAAACCAGTACAAGTGTGTAAAGAGCAAGCTACACGAGAAACTAAATCAGAAAACGACAAGAACAAGACTGGACATCCTCTGGAGGAGAAAAAAGAAAAATAGTGGAAACATAAAACAAACAAAGTCCATGTGAGGCTAAAGACAAACGTTTCAAACAAGTTTAGTGAGAAAAAGAAGAAGAAGAAGAAATGTGACAAGAACGAAACTCTTTGTAATATTGATATGGAAATGTAGCAAAGAAAAACAACAGCAACATTTCAGAATGAAACTATGACCAATTTATAAAGTATATTTTTGATTGAGGAATCTATTTTTCCTATGGAAAAGGAGGAAAAAATAAAAAATAATTCTATTAAAGTCAAAATACTGAGAAAAATAAGTCATAATTCTAAATGAAAGTTCTGAATTTTTTGATTAAAATCTGAATAATTTGAAAAAAATCTGAATTCTTTGTGCCTTTATTTTTACTCCATAGCCCTAATCTTCTGCTGTATTTTCCTCTGTAAAGAACTTGACTATTTTTCTTTATTCCAACAATGGCATTTTCTTCATCCTTTATGATTTATAGTGTAAATTAACAAAACAAGCTCATTCTTTTTATGTTTTTCTGTCTATTTTCTCTTTAACTGTTTTTTGGCCAAAATCTATTCAACCTGTTTCTAAAAATGTTTGTAATAATCTCAACACAGCAAGCTGACATTTTATTTGACAAAATCTCATGTAGTTACTTAATAAATTATCTGTGATTTTGTCAGAGTTTGTACGCGTGTGTATTTATTTTTTTATTTCACTGACAACCAGGAATAAATAAGCAAAAAAGACTTGTGAAGTCAAATGGGACTCTACATATCTTTTGGTTGCAGTTTCATGTATTATGTATTGCATACTTGTTTTGTTTTTGTAGTCAGATACAGATGGATACATGTTATAACAAATGACACATTTGCTCATGCTTCTCTTTTAATGTCAGGTCTTGGAAAAGGATACTTTTTTTTCTAATGGGTTTCTAATTCAGTAATTCATCCCTATCTGTGGCAGAATCAAATTGGAAAGTGAACTGCAAGAGACAGGGCAATGTAATTACTGCGCAGTCTTTGGAAAGCTGGGCTGTGAGGCACGGGAGACCCCGGTGCTGACAGACAGCTGAAGACCTCGAGGTTCTGGACAGAGACCAACATTTATCAAAATTAAGGAAAATATAACTGCTGTAACTGTGTTTTAATTTTTCCAGTTTTATTGTGTATAATTTCTTAAAAACAGGGTTAGTTCTTAACAACAAAGGGTTCTAGTGTCATGAATCCACATGGTGTACGCCCACCTAACATTGAGGCTGCTTCCTTTTTCCATAAAAACAGCCCTGACCTCTTAAAGCATGAAATAAAATCAATTGGGAGGGACTCCTGCAGTGTGTTGTTGCTACAGTTTTGAAATTAAATTCTTAGCTCTAAAAGCTGCAACATTTAAACTGTTAGTTGTAAAATGATATAGGTCTGATTTGTTGAAATGACATCTTGTTTTCCTGTCAAATTACACCAAACAGATTCTGGAATTTCCTGGTATTTGATGCACACAGGAAGGAACTTAGTTTGCTGATGATGCCGAAAGTTAGTGAAGCTTTAGTGCAAATTCAATAAAAAATGATCTACCTCACTTACAGATGTGATGGGTTGTTATGTAACTCTCCACCAGTGGCGGTCCTTGATATGGGCGATTTGGGCGGTCGCCCAGGACGGCATTTTCCAGGGGGCGGCACAGACAAGGTAAGAAAAATTGTCCTATTTCTTTAATATGAATAGCGCAGCGTGCCTTGTTATCTGAAGGTGGACTAAAATGTCAAACAGACATACATATAAACATATATATACATATATATATATGTGTGTGTGTGTGTATACAGTTAAAGAGAATTTTGCACATTTTTAGTTTCTACTTAGAGAAGCAGACCAAGTTTATGGTGCATTTTCTAGGTTGATTTGTAATATTTGAATTTGTAAACCTCATTTAAACATTTGTGTGATGTTATCCTTATAAGAGTTGCTATTTTTTCCATTTTAAGTAATTTAATGACAGCCTAATAATCTATAAGAATTTTTAAGCTTTAAGTTGCACTAGTTGTACGTGGTTTTATCTTGTAATGGAAGTCATTTTAAACTTCAAGCAAACATATGTATAATTTTATACTCATAAGAGTTACTCTTACTTTAAGTAAATGTTATAACAGTTCTAAAAGCTGTAAGAATTTACAAACATCTAGTTGTACTTTACGTAATAGATATTTGTTCAATGTTTGAACTGCACATTTGGGTCATTATTGGGGGGGTGTTGAGGGGCGCAACTGGTGTGGCTCGCCCAGGGCATCATTTGTGCCAGAACCGCCACTGCTCTCCACAGCACTATTGGTTGGATCTTCATTTTGAACCAATAGCTAAATAGCCCGCCTTCTTCTCAGCCAATCGCAATCAATGTTCTGCCTTTAAATTCATGAATGTTTGTTCTTTCTGCAGATGGTTTGCCATCCTTCCTCTGCCCCGTTCCTCGCTTGGAGAGATACTTTGGAATGGTCTGGCTTCTAACCACCATCAGCATCTAGGCTTTGGTGTTTAAACTTCTATGGTCCGATTTCATACCAAGCACACAATACGTCATACACCCAGAGCCTAACCACCAAAGATCATGCACATTTGTCGGTAACACAAATGAATCTTTACTCAAATTCCTAATATCTTTCCTCAATCTAGTTGAGGAATGTAAATCATGTTGCTTTATGCTGTCAGGAATTCGGGAATTCCCAATTTGTTGGTTTGTTAGAAATTTACACCCCAAAAAAGGCAGAAAGGAACAAGACGGATGTTAGAGGTGAGCTGCAAACAGTTTTTATTGGATAAACCAAATTGCTTAAAGTAGCAACGGAGGTTAGGGAGGCACAGGAAGCATGTGGGACCTGCCACCTCTGGTGAAGAGGAAGAATCCAATCTGGGCTCAGAAGAAAAATGAATAGTGAGAAAATGAGATACTACATTGGACCTCTGCATGAAACTTTCTGGAGATGTAAAATCAAAGTAATAAAAAAAAAAGATTTAAGAAACGAACTGGTTTAATCTACTTCATTGCTTTTTTCCAGTGTTTAATTTTACCAAATAGACTTTTTCAACATTTTGCACTTCGAAATGCAGTTTTTCTTTTTATGATGAATCAGAAAATGAAACAACTGACAATGAATCTGTTCATATTTTTGTGGTTTATATTCCCCTAATGATGCAAACAAACATCTCTTTATCTATTTCATGATGAGGGAAAACTTTTAATGCCAGTGATCAGTCTGGACTGTTATAGGAAAATAATAAAGATGAGCAATCTGAGAGTGATGACACTAAATGAAGTTTGTTTTGAATTTAAAAAGGAGACAAACTCTGAACCTTGATCAGAAGGACTTCATGTTTGTGCGCTGCACTACTGGAAAACATCTCTTTTTTCATGTTTGATTGATTGATTCATTGATTGAATAAAGGATTTTTTTTTATTTTAAGATATTTAAGCAATAAGAAAAAAACTACTAAATCAAATCAAACTTTATTTATAGAGCACTTTTCTTACCGATGTAACTCAAAGTGCTATATCAATTATATATCAATTTATTCAATCTAACTTGTATTCATAAATCTCCTGTGCATACACTGCACATCACACACTGACTCAGTTAAATATGATTGTCAAGAGTCTTGAGAATTGAGTTATATCACATGGTTGCTGATGCTAACAATGTTTTTTTTTCTATCACATTATGATCACATGTTAAAATCAACAACTGCAGAAGAGCTTCATGAAACCAAATTGTAAACAGAGGAGCTGTGAGTCCGTTCATGCATCCACATGCATACCTGTATGATCATTCACTTTGAAAAGCACATCTATTTGGGAAAACAAGCTCATCCGTTTGTATCATGAGGCGACGTTTTGGTTCGTAATAAACAGTAAAACCTGTAGTGATTTCCACTTCACCAAAAAAGGTTGGCATTCTTTGTGTTGTTGTAAACCACAGTGTTTGTCATTGGTTTATTGGAAAGCGCTGCACTTTCTGCTATCTATCTACTCCACCAGGGTCATTTACACAGAGGAGTGCAGCAAGCATGAAGCAAATTGATGAGAGTATTATGAAGGAGGTCTGTAAATATGCAAATTTTCATTAAACAAGATCATTGTCCATGGCGTTGCAGGTAATCACAAACAAATGGAATTGCTACTGCAAGCTGCAGCCTTGCACAAAGCAACCTTCTAACTAATATTAGGTGATGTGATTATAAATCAAAGCAAACCTATTTAATATCAACAGCACCAATGCTGACATCTCCAGTAAGAAAGGAGTTTGTCTTGCTGAGATGATGAAACATAACTCAAGTCAAAGAGGGCCTTCCTAGTCTGAGCAGCTGACTACATTACATATTCAGATCCCGCTTTATTACTGTTTCATGTTAAACATTTTTTTATATAGTAATCATGTCATAGGCCAAAACATTTTTTTTGTACAGATGAGTAGATCTGATTTTACATATTCCCTTTAAAATATGTTTGAGTTTTACTTTTTGGGGATATCAAGGATTTTGAATATATACTTACAAAAATATGAACACAACACTTTTGGTTTTGCTCCAATTTGTCACAAAATAACCATTTCTCTCAAGTAATGTTTACAAATCTGTCTACATTTGTGATAGCTTGCTGAAATAATCCATCCCACCTCACTCACAGGTGTGCCATATCAAGATGCTTATTAAACAGGATAATTAATGCACAGGTGTGCCTTTTGCTTCATTTCATGACAAATAGAAGCAAAAATAAAAGTGTTGCATTCAAAATTTTCCTCAGTGTATTTAAAATGTCCAAATTTTACAGCAACATGGATTTTTTTGGGGGCTAATTCAGAACACTAAGGTGTAATGCAAACGGTTCTTTTTACTCCACTTGCATTGCAACCTGAAACATGCAGTCATGTTGCAGTCTGATGTATTGTGCTGAAATGTATTAATCGAGTTTACAGGGCTCCCGCAATTGTAAACATACACAGAATACTCAGAGTTTGGAGGAAAGATTTATAAAGAGACAGAAAAGACATTTGACAGCGGTCCCCAGTTAAACTTCAACTGAAATCATTCCCTCTTTGTGAGCCTTGTCTTTACATTTTGGCAAGGGCAGCGTCTTGCGTCAGTGTTTTTATTTATGACGGGCAAAATGTTCCTCCAACAAAAAGTGACTGATACAACCAGATAGTAAATTACTGTCTAAGTATTACCAGGGCAATTTAAATAAAGCGTCATGTACAACCATCAACCCAGGAGCACCACCAAACCCCCAGACATAACCTCTGAACATTGAGATAATGTTGATCTAAATAGGAGAATATATTCTTACTAATTTACTAAATTAGTAAATTTACTCATTTTTAAACCTTCTAACCTCTGTGCTCTATTGTCCTAATCCTCAATCTCCAGCTTTTCTTTTCCTTGCCAAGAATCCCATCCATCCATCCATCCATCCATTTTCTTCCGCTTATCCGGGACCGGGTCGCGGGGGCAGCAGTCTAAGTAAAGATGCCCAGACTTCCCGCTCCCCAGCCACTTCCTCCAGCTCCTCTGGGGGGACCCCGAGTCGTTCCCAGGCCAGCCGAGAGACGTAGTCTCTCCAGCGTGTCCTGGGTCTTCCCCGGGGCCTCCTCCCAGTGGGACATGCCTGGAACACCTCCCTAGGGAGGCGTCCAGGGGGCATCCGAACTAAATGCCCGAGCCACCTCAACTGGCTCCTCTCGATTTGGAGGAGAAGCGGCTCTACTCCGAGCTCCTCCCGGGTAACCGAGCTTCTCACCCTATCTCTAAGTGAGCGCCCAGCCACCCTACGGAGGAAGCTCATTTCAGCCGCCTGGATCCGGGACCTCGTTCTTTCGGTCATGACCCAGAGCTCATGACCATAGGTGAGTATTGGGGCGTAGATCGACCGGTAAATTGAGAGCCTTGCTTTCTGGCTTAGCTCTCTCTTCACCACGACGGACCGGTACAGCGACCGCATAACGGTGGACGCAGCACCAATCCGCCTGTCGATCTCACGCTCCGATCTTCCCTCACTCGTGAACAAGACCCCAAGATACTTAAACTCCTCCACTTGGGGAAGGAGCACTCCACCCACCCAGAGAGGGCAAACTACCTTTCTCCGGTCGAGAACCATGGCCTCAGACTTAGCGGTGCTGACCCTCATCCCAGCCGCTTCACACTTGGCTGCAAACCGTTCCAATGCATACTGGAGGTCCTGGTTCGATGAAGCCAACAGGACAACATCATCTGCAAAGAGCAGAGAGGAAATCCTGTGGTTCCCGAACCAGACCCCCTCCGGACCTTGGCTGCACCTAGAAATTCTGTCCATAAAAACTATGAAAAGAACCGGTGACAAAGGGCAGCCCTGCCGGAGTCCAACATGCACTGGGAACAGGTCTGACTTACTGCCAGCTATGCGGACCATGCTCCTGCTCTGGTCATACAGAGACCGGACAGCCCTGAGTAAGGCTCCCCGGACCCCATACTCCCAAAGTACCCTCCACAGGACACCACGGGGCACACGGTCGAACGCCTTCTCCAAATCCACAAAACACATGTGGACAGGATGAGCGAACTCCCACGAACCCTCCAGCACCCTGGACAGGGTGTAGAGCTGATCCACAGTTCCACGACCAGGGCGGAAACCGCATTGTTGTTCTTGGATCTGAGGTTCGACTATCGGCCGGACTCTCCTCTCCAGTACCCTGGCATAGACTTTCCCAGGGAGGCTGAGGAGTGTGATTCCCCGGTAGTTGGAACACACCCTCCGGTCCCCCTTCTTGAAAAGGGGAACCACCACCCCTGTCTGCCAGTCCAGTGGTACTGTTCCTGACTGCCACGCGATGCTGCAGAGACGCGTTAACCAAGACACTCCGACAGCATCCAGAGACTTGAGGTACTCAGGGCGGACCTCATCCACTCCCGGTGCCTTGCCACAGAGGAGCTTGTTAACTACCTCTGTGACTTCAGCTTGGGTAATGGACAGCCCCACCCCAGGGCTCTCAGCCTCTGCTTCCTCAAGAGAAGGCGTGTCAGCAGGATTGAGGAGATCCTCAAAGTATTCCTTCCACCGCCCGACAATGTCCCCAGTCGAAGTTAGCAGCTCCCCACCTGCACTGAAAATGGTGCCTGCAGAAAGCTGCTTCCCCTTTCTGAGGCGCCGGACGGTTTGCCAGAACCTCTTCGAGGCCAACCGATAGTCCTTCTCCATGGCCTCACCGAACTCCTCCCAGGACCGAGTTTTTGCCTCTACTACAGCCTGAGCTGCAGCTCGCTTAGACTGCCGATACCTGTCAGCTGCCTCTGGAGAACCCACAAGTCAGCCAGACCTGATAGGACTCCTTCTTCAGCTTGACGGCATCCCTTACTTCCGGTGTCCACCAACGGGTTCGGGGGTTGCCGCCACGACAGGCACCAGAGACCTTGCGACCACAGCTCCGAACAGCAGCAGAGACAATGGAGGTGGAGAACATGGTCCATTCAGACTCAATGTTACCAGCCTCCCTTGGTACCTGTTTGAAGTTCTCCCGGATGTGGGAGTTAAAGACTTCCCTGACGGAGGGCTCAGCCAGAAGTTCCCAGCAGACCCTCACACTACGTTTGGGTCTGCCGAGTCTTTCCGGCCTCCTTCACCGCCATCGAATCCAACTCACCACCAGGTAGTGATCAGTGGACAGCTCTGCCCCTCTCTTTACCCGAGTGTCCAAGACACACGGCCGAAGGTCTCCTGAAACGACTACAAAGTCGATCATTGATCTCCTGCCAAGGGTGTCCTGATGCCACGTGTATTGATGGACACCCTTGTGCTCAAACATGGTGTTTGTTATGGACAAACTATGACTAGCACAGAAGTCCAACAACAAAACACCGCTCGGGTTCAGATCAGGGAAGCCGTTCCTGCCAATCACCCCCCTCCAGGTGCTACTGTCATTGCCCACGTGGGCATTGAAGTCACCCAGGAGGACAATGGAGTCCCCCGTTGGGGCACTTTCCAGTACCCCTCCGAGAGACACCAAGAAACCTGGGTACTCTGAACTGCTGTTCGGCCCATAAGCCGAAACCACAGTCAGAGACCTGTCCCCCACCCGAAGGCGGAGGGACGCAACTCTCTCATCCACCGGGGTGAACTCCAACACTTGGCGGCTAAGCTGGGGGCTCACAAGTAAGCCCACCCCAGCCCGCCGCCTCTCACCATGTGCAACTCCAGAATGGTAGAGAGTCCAACCCCTCTCGAGAGACTGAGTTTCAGAGCCCAGACTGTGCGTAGAGGTGAGCCCAACTATATCTAGCCGGTACCTCTCAACCTCTCGCACAAGCTCAGGCTCCTTCCCTCCCAAAGAGGTGACGTTCCATGTCCCAAAAGCCAAGTTCCATGACCGGGGTCTAGGCCGCCGAGGCACTCACCCTCGACTGCCACCCAAACCACATCGCACCGGCCCCTTCTGAGCTCTCCTGCAGGTGGTGGGCCCACTGGGGAGCAGGTGGTGGGCCCACTGGGGAGTGATCCCACGTTGATCGTTCGGGTTTTACCCGACCGGGGCCCGTGGGAGGAGCCCCGGCCACCAGGCGCTCGCCTGCGAGCCCCAACCCCAGGCCTGGCTCCAGGGTGAGGCCCCGGTAACGCCAATCCGGGCGACGCAACTGGATCTGTGATGTTTATTTTCATAAAGGGGTTTGTGAACCGCTCTTTGTCTGGCTCGTCACCCAGGACCTGTCTGCCATGGGAGACCCTACCAGGAGCCGAAGCCCCAGACAGCATAGCTCCTGGGATCACTCGAGCACTCAAACCCCTCCACCACGTTAAGGTGCCGGTTCATGGAGGGGGCCAAGAATCCCATTAAAGATAATACAGATTTTTAAAACACCAAAAAAAGATTAGGATGCACTGATTCACTTTCCCAAAGTTTGGTTCACACCTCAACCTTTGGGTCACGGTTTTGTTTCAGTTTGATATATGACTTGTTTATTACAAAACATCAACAAAAAAAAACAAAAAATTCAGAAAAAAATGTTTTTACATTTACTAATAAGCAAATAACAAGTTATTGTATGAGCCAACATATCAGTCGGCTCATACAATAAAATGTATCAAATTTAGAACAATACAAGGGTTTAACATTTTCAACGTAAATACACAGAAACATATGTAGTGGGGATGCACTTTCCTCACATTTCGGTTCAGTGGTGTAACATACGGGTTTTTTTTAAACTGAGAATCGTGGTATCCCTATTAGATGCCAATACCACCTAGTTTTTGGCGCAGTTGGTTGTACACATGTTGTCACATGGTTGTGTTATTTGGTTAAATAATTTTCAAAAGCTTTGAATTGTTAGAACTACTTTCCTCTTACACAAAACGCTGCCAGAGATGCTGCTGGCAGCATCAAGATCATGACAGCATTTGCAGGTGAGGATGTGTATAATTCGGTTCTGCCTATTGAGATTTTCATCCTTGGTTTTTGAACCACTGTTCCCATACATCGGGAGTGTCAGACTCTGTGACTCCAGGGGTGGCATCCTGATTTTGAGGCATTGGAGTTTTAAACGTGTGACCTCCATGATATTTTGCTTTGTCGGCTTGAAACAACTAGAAATCTGTGCTGGCAGCCTCTTAAGATCATGGAGGTATTGGAAGAGTAAATTACGCAGTTTGCAAGTTTAGTAGAGTTTTACTCTGAGAAAAAAAAAGACCCAAAACAAATCAATTATTGCAGTGATTGCAAATATTAGCCCAGTGGGCTTGTGGTAGAGTGTTTGCCCTGAAAGTGGAAGGTTGAGAGTTCAAATCCACAGCAGGGTCATACCAACCACTCTAAAAATGGAACCCAATGCCTCTCTGTTTGATACTCAGCATTAAGGGCTTGGTTTGGGGGTTAATACACCAAACGGTTCCTCTGTCTGCAGCTCACCACTCCCCCAGTAGACGGGTCAAATATGTGGACAGCAAATTTCACACTCCCGGGTGCATGACAACTAATAGGACTTTAACTATTATTGATTTGAAATTTTTTCTTCAAAACTTAGAAGGTTTAGTGTAGCAAAATATTTGACTCAACTAAATTTGTAATAAAATAGCCCTGGTTAAAACTTTCTAATCTAACGTAGACTAACTGTAGACATCAAGTCAAAACCAAAATCCATTTTTATGCGGTCATTCTCCACAAGACAGGAAGCAAAATAGCTTTAGCTTGCTGAAACAATTTAGGCTCCAGTCGGGCTAAGAATACCAACAGAATAGTGAGTGGGAGGCCATGTTTCAGCAGTCGGGTAATTTGAAATACTTGAACAGACTTCCAGAATTGGCCGTGAGCATCTAATAACAAAGACAGAGCCACAGCTGCTAGCTAATCCACAGTAAAAAGGTCTGGGCAGAGGTGATGCTCCTCTCAGCTCTCTGCCAAGGCTAATAATATCCTGCTAAAGCTGCTGATTGGGAACACGAGGTGAGATCACCTCACTGCCCAAGCACGTCATTGAGGTTCACAGCTTCTAAAAGGAGAAGATTTCCCCATGTGGATCGTGATGCTTGGCTATTCTGAGTGTTTGGAGCTACAAAATAAATAAACAGTTCAGCATAAACAGTTTTTTGATGGAGATCTTTCTTTAAAATTAGTGCTGTCATGCAATTAATGTTTCTATGACCTGTAATTAGTAATCCTAGTTACTCTATTTTAATGTAACTCAATATTAGCTGTAAACAATCTCATTTTGAGGTATTTTTATTGAAATTTGAGACATCGTGGCACAGGAAAAGATAAAACTACAACTAAAAAAGTGGATTTAGGACGTTTTTTGACTTTACATTTACTTTTACACCACCAAGAGATATCTTTTTGAATCTTGAACACTTTAGGAAAAGAAAACATCTGGTCAAGAGTGCTCCGATTTAACACATCAAAGAACAGTAGGAACACTTTTCTGAGCAATCCAAAAATATGGAGCACAGACTTCCTATTAATGCTATAATATTTGTGGACAGACCTTTTTCTGCAGTTTATCACATTAACAAGATACTCGAAAAGACAAAAAGGATTTTAGAGTTTCCTTTAACCTGTTTGGCGATTTGATCATTTTAAAGACTGAGATGTAGCAGAAGAAAAAGAGAGAAGAGAATCTAAGAAAGAGGAGATGAGACACTAGGACGAATTCAACAATTCAGACTTTGTTTCTTTGAAACAAACTTTTGCTTCATCACCTGGACAAAAACGAGCTGGAAGAGGTGAACTTTCTCCCTGAAATGATGCTTTCTTGAACTGATGACGTTTAGATGAGTGGTGTTGGTGTGGGTGCTGTAGCCGTCACTATGACAACATGCTGCGTCAGGTATTTCAAAGTTTGCTTTTTGTAAAAAAAACAATGTAAACCTAAAGAGTTAGCAAGATTCAAGTAGAGTACTACAAAGTGATGTGATATTTATTTACTTTGTAAGTGACTGTGGTATAAACGGAATGATGCTTTTTGAGGTGTGCATCATCAGAAATTAATGGACTTTGCAGAAGTAACAGTCCGACGCGATTAGGATTCTGCGTTTTTATTTATTTAAATTCGTCAGGGCTTATCACGTACATAGTAGATAATTGTTACAGATTAAAAATGAGATTAATGCGAAAAAAAGTGACGCGCTAATTTGTCCGTAATCAATTAATTACAATTAACGCGATAACATTACAACCTTACTCAAAATTATATGAAAAATATATTTCACTCTGTTATTTTACTGGTTTTAGTATTACTTTACACTAATCAGAGCAGAAATGGGCTTATTTTCTTCATAACAAAACAGAAGAAGTTTACAAAAGTGAACTTTTATCCAATCAAACTTGTCCCGGCCTTAAATATTTGAAATTCCTCTACATGTTATTACTCACGTGGTCACATAATTATTCAGTTGTAGAATAATCAATAGTGACTGTTTCACTTTTACCAGCTTTCATGTGACAGTAAAATGTTAGACTTTAACAGCTTCCAGTAGATTGGACGATGAGTCAGTGTTTATGAAGCGTAACTTGTATGAATCACAGAGGTGCTGAGCGGAGGGGTGTGAAGCCATGAGGACACAAAACCAAGAGGCGGGAACCATGTGGGAATTCACCTCGCTCCTGATCGTGGGTGCTTGTGTTTATTTATGCGTACCATCTCATGTTTTTGGTAGTTTTTGATCAAATTTACGTAAGAAGGGAAAGAAAATTAAGCCAGTAGGAGTAACAATCAAATTGAAGGGTCCTCCAGCAGCCTGAGACTGCAGCAAAACAGCTGACTTTCAATGACCTGGGTTTAAGATGAGCAAAATGCTGCATTTAAGGAGATTCCTGACTTTAAATAAATCTGGTGGTGCTTCACTGCTTAGTTGCTGTGGCGACACATAAAACAGCATGCAAGAACAGAATACCCAAGAACCCCCTTAGAAACCAGTCAGTACAAATTTGTGTTAACTTATCATGAGGGTAACAACGCATATGCACACACACAAATCTCATTATATGCAATAGAATATCCACTGAGACAGCTCCAGATGTCACTGCAGCCAGTGCTGCAGTTAAGAGAATTAGATCTATCAAACTCTCAAAATAGACGGAGGGAAAAAGAACTGTGCGTCGCTTGTGAAACAAAGCGCAGCCTTGGGTGGAAGAGGCTTCCTGAGAGGGAGTCGATTACCCACCTCCAGGCTCCGCTGAAGAGGCCCAGCTGCAGCAGGGGGGCCTCACCGGCAAGAGTCAGAAGATCAGCCAAAACGAGGGGAACACTGAAGCACGCTAAAGTTTAGTCAGAACTAAAATTGTAATCCTTTTAGATGTTTTGGTTACTATATTACAGAACCTCTGTGAGATTCACGGTCACCTAAAGTTTTGTGGACTTTTCCAAAGTACTTAACCTTAATAAAAGCCTACAACTTATCTTAGAAGTGCACAGGTGCAACCACACACACGTTTATGCAGAAATAATGGATTCATTTATTGCATTGGGCCCAATCAGAACCATATGTAAGCATAGTCCTTTCACATTAGGATTCATCTTTTGTTCCCTAAAAGGCTGGAACTAAAAACACTAAGAATAACAATACCTACAACAAATAATGAAAACATGTAATTGAAAACTTAAGAAAAACTGTGAAAATAATTGCAGGAAGTGAGTTCATCGAGAGGCTGCACACTGGTGCAGTCATTTGCACTCTTGCATGAATGGATGGATGGAGTTCAATGAATGCATGCCTGAAAATAATTACAGACTTATTTAATCTGCCTCTTTTCCATGAAAAAATATCAAGTCTCAGATCAACTTCTCCTTTTATTTAAATATATAAGTAGTTGCTAATATGAAGTATACATTTTTAACATTTCTAAAAATATTGAAGACATATTTAGTAAATTGCTAGTTAGTTGTATGTGATGATGAAAAGGTAAAACAAACCTAAGGACAAAAACATGCTGTTTTATTTATTTTTTGCTATTTGAAATATATAGCTTCTGTATTGTGATGTGATCACAACATCTTTTTTTATATGGATCTTGATTGGTTACTTTTTAGGAGTACTTTCTTACATTTCTAGAAGATTTTAAGAGCTTGTTTGGGAAGTACAAAGGACGATGTCAGGTTTGGGTTTTTTTTTTAGATTTCATATTCAAGTTATTCTTGTTTTTTTTATTATTCATTGAGATTGTGGAAAAAGTGTTTGATTTTATGGTATTCTTTATTTTTGAAACAACAAATATTTCCATTTTTCCTTCACTCATCTCAGTGGCTGTCTGTTTTTTCAGCAGAGGACAAAAGTTGCCACTTATGAAGTGAAGAAGCATTTCCTCGTTCACTTGAGAAAGTTGACATGCTTAAGTGCACAAATTTGGATTATATAACACATAATTCCACCAGGAGAAGGAGATGTTCTCCTCCTGTAGCATGGTTAATAATGCAGTGTCTTCAGGCAACAAATGTTAGGCGCTTTAGGACTATAACTTTCATCTGATCAAACAAATGAAAGAAGAAACATTTGCTTAAAACGGCAAAACCATCCTGATCACAGGGGAACTCAATCAATTTATCCATTTAGGTTCTGCAGTTGGTAAATTAAAGTACTGAATCAGAAATGATGCAGTGACATTTTTTTCATATTATGATGTGAAATAAATGCATCATTTAAAATAACTCAACTGATATACTTTGAATGCTGACATCTTTCTGTTTTTACACCATTTCTGCTCAAAGATGCACTTTTCCATGTGCAAAAAATATTTGACCTACTTACTTGTTTGAATCAATTTTGTCCCCGCTTTCCCAAAACTCTGCATGTGGGGAAAGGAAAATAGGTGAAATTAAAAAAAATAATAATCTCTTCTAGAACCGAAAGCTGGGAGAGGACACTTGCTTCACAATGTGCACAACTTTTATCCTCAATAAATCAAAATATTAACTTGTTAGAGGTTACAAAGTACTTCTTCTGCCCTTCTTTTTTTATGTTTCATCTTGGTGGCTGTCAAGGTAATTTAGTCCAGATGAGGTCAATGTCTGCCATAACATCAGCAGTGGAGCTCCTCCGGTTCACCGTCAACCTTGACTGTAAGGACTCTAATTTCCAAAAAGCTTGCAGTCATTCCCCCTATTTTTCCTCTCCTCCCTGTAATGCATCGATCGAGAGGAAAGCCCCCCCCCCCCATTTGCCCCTCTTTTGACCTAAATGCCCCAGTGTGCTCATTAATTAGCCACAAGTTTTGCCTCATCCAGAGAGAAAGAGGGAGACTGAGACGAAAACTCATTACGGAGGACATCAATTAGGTGGAATTAATCATGTTTTTGTCATATTTATATAAATGATGGAAGTGAACCAATAGCTCTTAATGGCTGATGTTTTAAAAAATTGAGTTAAAAAATTTACTAGCCTTAATGCACATGCTGCATTCTTTTTTTTTTGTTTTTAAGGACATTACATACAAAAAAATACAGCCATATTGAACAGAAAACCTCTTTTCAGACCAAGTAATCAATTCCAGTAAAATAAAAAAAAAATTAAAAAAATGCTTTGCTGTTGGCCTTTTTTTGTTGTTTGTAGAGATACTGAGCAAATATGAAGTGTAAAAAATTAACAATTTAAAACCAGACATGCTGCTGCAAACTTCAGATCTCAATGATGCAACCACATTTCAACAGATTTTGTCACAAGCCAGAAGTTGGTGTGTGGGCATTCAGTGTCTCCAGCTCTAAAATGTGACATTGTTATTAGTTTTTAAGAATATTCCTACAAAAATAATTGAACACGTTTCGGAAGCGTAAGTGATTCATTTAAAAGCATTCAGTTCATTTTACAGCAAACGCTGAACGACTACGACCTTTTTATGTTTGTGCATAAAATAGGAAAATGAGAATGTGCGCAAAATGTTTAACAGCTTTATTGATCAAAAAACAGAATCAACGTGGAAATCTTAATGGTAAACATTTTTATACAATGCAATAATCCAAATGAGTGTCAAATGAGGGCACAGATTGCATCTCATACATCACTCACCTAAGGCTTCCATATATCAACTTTGTGGCACAGCTTCATCCATTACATCAGCACTTCATTCATCAACGTGATCCTTTTATTAAAGCAGCCAATCGTTCATTCTGTCACATGACATTACATTGTGCTTGCAGAGAAAAAAAAAACAAACCAAAAATAAAAACAAAGTAACCTCACAAAAAGCATGCTTTTTCTTGCGTATCAATTTTATTCCTCAGTTACTTCTAAGAAATTCACTTTTTTAGATAGTCTAAAGTTTAAGTTTTATTGTTGATCAGACATAAGTGCCAGTTTGACCACACACATTTTACTGATATAGATATATATATATATTTTTTTTTACAAGGTTAGCACAAATGATTAACAACAGCAGCTGAGATTTAACCATAAATCTATGAAATCCCATATAGATAAAAGGAGTCTAGAATTTGTGCTTTGGATAGATTTAATTTCTTTATATAGATTTGTATTTGTCCTCAGATTGCAAAAAAAAAAAAAAAATTCATGACACGTATTAAGGCCAAGTACAAATAAATACAAGACACTTTGGGCAGAAATTAAACTGAAAGTCTAAATAGTTCGTTACAACATTCAAGTGACAGTCTGTATGCAGAGACGGTCCTCGGCAGAGTTGGACTTCATCCAAACTGCCATTTAGAAGGTTTCAATGCACAGAACAGATTGGTGGAGACCCTGGTCAGCCATGAGGGAAAAATCTGGAGCTTTGAAGAGGACCACGATCATCAATTCCTGCATCTCTGTGGCACAATGGGAAAGATGGGACTGTGCTGACAGTCAGAGCAAAAGCATTTGCTATGCTTATTCTGCACTTTGTCTTCAAACATTTTTGTTTTTTGACAAGCAACCACAGAAAAATCCAGACTGAGAGGAAATTTCACTTTTTTAACTGTTAAAAATCCAGTCAGTGAATGGGTTAAGTGGAAGGTTGAAGAGCAAAGAGATCTGCAGAGCTGCTAAAATAAAGACAGTCAAAGCAAAATCTGAAGACTTTCTGCTCTGACTTCCTGTTAAAGATAGAAGTATAGATCCCTGCAGCGGGATAGGATAAAGGACTGATTCACAGCTTTTACGCTTAGAAATGCTAGAAACCAAAATTTCCTTCAGTCTTTTGTTAGCTTTGAGTCAAAAATAAATGGGTATATAATAATTTAACCTTCTCCCTAAAAAAAATTATTTCAACATTTTTTCATATTACAATAGTTTGGAATAATGTTCCTACAATAAATTGATTTTTAAACTGTCTCCCTATTGTTGTTTATATATGATGTAAATACTGTGAACAAAAGAGTAACACCACGTGTAAAAGATTCACTCATAATTCTGACTGAAATCACTTTCCTTTCCATATTTAGTTCAACTAAGCCCTTTACTTGGCTTAAGATGAAAAATAAAAACAACCATTAAACTGAACAGGAGACTCCTTAAACTACAAACATTTTAAGTGGCTTGAACAGACATGAATGTCAACAATGCTAAGTTAGCAAAAATATATACATCTGCTTCATTACTTGCACTACTTGAACTGACAGATTTAAGTGGTCCAGAGATGTCCGAGATCCTTCATGCTGCTTTAACTTGGTCTAAGAAACGCAAAAGCAAATCATACTCTTTAAATAAAATAAATTGACTTTAAAGTGTTTCCAACATTGTAAGATTTGTCAATCAATTCCATTTAGTCAACAGACACGTAACAGCTTTTGGTCTAAATGCTGATTATTTTTTGGAAACAATGTTTACTCACTTTCCTCATTTTTTTTTTTTTTTTTTTTTTATTTTCCTCTATATCCAGTTGACAGAAGTGATTTGTGTAGCGCTTTAAGAAGTCATTTCAGATATCTCAATATCAGAAACAATAAAGCTTGGAGCTGCTGAATAAACTGAATACACAAGTGTTACTGATGCAATACTGATGCGGCGTCATAAAGACAATGATTTGTTATGTATACACTGCTAATGTGTGAATAAAACAACAATCAGAAAGATCAGTGGTCCTAAAATAAAGGTCATGGGTAGAAGGAAACACCAAAAAAGTAAGAAGTGGCGAATGAAGGCAGTCTTTGTTGATTTTAATGTTTGGAATGCACTTGCTGGTTTGTCTGCTCCTCCAGTGGACCGCCAGGGTCTGCTGAAGAGAGGCTGCTGGTGTGTGAGGTAGCAGGACATTCTTCTCCACCTTCCATCTCTTCATCCTAAACAGAAGAGAGCTGCTTAATTTCATCATTAGAAATAATCAAGCAATTTGATCAAATTAATCTGACGTTAAAAGATACACTGAAATAATATTAAACAGATTAGTACAGTGACACTTATAAACTTGAACGTTTGACCTTCGATTACTCTTTTAGTGTACACTGGGCAGATTTTCAGCTAGAATAATGCAATAAAATAAGTAAAAATTTGTGCTGTCAATCGATTAAAACATTTATCCGATTAATTACACTTTTGGGTTGTTATTGATCACAAATAATCACAATGTTTTGCGAGTAAAATTTTATACGACAATATGCAGCTTTCGAACAAAAAAAAAAAAAAGGCCAAATAGAAAATGTTTTCCTTCATTTCTTTTGTTTGAAATGTTTACATTTGTAAAGTGTTAACTCGCAACAGTTAATCAGTTTTAATTTATATTAACACGTTCATTTTTTTTGAATAATTGCGTGCGTTTATGTGTTAATGTTGACAGCCCTAGTAAAAATGGACAAAAATATTTGTACATGAGCTTATATGACTTGAGGTTTACACAAAATCTGCAGCTTTTGTCCCAATGTGACTTTAAATAGTTCTTTTTTAGGGGGGGGTTGTAGGAGGCCCTTTTTGTTGTTGCTGCGACTGTTTTAACTTGCTAGGCCAAGCACTCCAACTCAAATGTTGTGTGTGCATAATGACCATCAAAAAAAAAAAAAAAAAAAAGAGAGAGATTCTAATTGCGACTCTTAACTCAGGATTGTCATTTTTTATAAGCCACCAGAACAAATAACTAGAACTGAAAAGGCATTTGTGTATAAAATAAATGAATACAGTAGAATAGCCCAGTTCAATAAAATATGTATTCAAACCAACAAAATATTTGATTTTATTGATCTGGTATAAAAGAAAATTTACTTCTTTAATAAATCTTTATAAACAACTTTGAACTGTGACTGAAGATGTGTCCTCTACTAAACATTAACATTTCATTTTCTGAAGTGAAAAAAATTTGAATAAGGAATAAAAAAAACAGCTTTAAATGACTGATGAAAAAAATTCAGTCTGTAAAGTTACAACCCTCGAGAGTCCAGAGGTTTAACCAAAAGTTCACACCGTGTCTGCTGTCTCTTCCCCTTCAGTGTGCTCTCCATAGTGACTGTAGCCCTCCAGGTCTGACAGAGCACTCTCCAATGCTTCCTCTTCATAGTCAGTTTGGTACTCTGACTCCTCTGAAGGTAAACAGCAGAGGACAGGATGCACAGAAACACAGGGAGTGAAAAAGTTGGGAAAATGAAATGTGGAAGAGGTGAAAAACACAAGTGAAACAGAACAGAAATAAGTGTAACACCTTTAAAAAGTCAGTCACCAGAAGAAAAAGTTACAAGGTGAAACAGGAGATAATTGCTATTTATGGAAATTAATTCATGTGGATTACTAGAAATTATCCAATTACAGTTGATCCCAACATCTGCATTTATTTTTACTATCTGAAAGGTAAAAAAAAAAAAAAAAAAAGACTGTGGAGCAGAATTTATTTATTTATGAAAAATGTAAGCTGTTAGAATGCAGCTTTCATTTTAAATATTTTCAGTAGAGAAGTTAGAACTCCATGTGTGTGGCATCCACGAAGGGTTTGGTTAAAAACAGAGGTGTTGGAGTGAGGGTAGTTTTACCGTCCGCCAGTGCAAGTTTGACCGGCTCAATGCGGGACACAATTTCTGCCAGGTCAGTGAAGGATGCATTTGGACACGTCACAACCTAGAACACACAAGCCTTACAGAGTCTGCATGGAAGATGAGCATAATGAAGCAACTAACAATGCAAACGGATTTTCATTCCTGGTTTTTATACCCAGACCTGACATGCATGGAGAGATTTCACTTTTTCCAATTAGTGCTAAAAAACTAATTCAAACTGCCCCAAGCTAACAAAATATTGGATTTAAACTTAAAATGTCTACTAATCTAGTGTTTTACTTTAATATTTCAGTCATATCGAAATAAAATCATTTCCAGAGTGATGTTTAAAAAATACTTGTGCACTGACCATTGTAAGATGAATAATTTAAGAGAGTGAAAAATGTGCAATTTTCTATTCTTTTCTTTTAAATGAGTTTTTATTTGAATTTGCTTCTGTGAAAGTTTTTTTTCCAAGTATATTTACATCTTGCTTCTGCACTACCTTTCTTCAATGAGATCCATTCTGTTGAGTCATATTCAACAGCAATGTGTAAATTCAAAAACACTGTAAATGATAATTGCTCTTATAAAATGCATTCACCTTGTCTGCAAAGCCTTTCTGGTGCGTGTGCAGTTTAGATGATTTAGGGGGTCACACATTCCCTCAACATTAATCCTACTTTCTCAATCCTTTCCCTACACCTTCCTGATGTTTTTGGACAGAATGAGAACAAATACCATATTTTTTTTATCATTATTGTCCTTGTTTCCTGCTGTATAGGTGCATCATCTTTCATTGTCATTGTTTAGAAGCACATTTGGAAGGGGATGAATTGTTTTCTGTGCCTCTCTAAAAGGAAAAACCATCCAACAGTTTTATTATCAGTTATCAATATTTCTTAAACTGCCAGACAGATGGGAATATACTTCTAAAGCTAAATGACAACACCATATTGTATTTTGGAATGTAATTTGGTTGTTTTTGCAACAATTTCATATTTGGAAAATATAGATTGAACATTTCTAACAGTCCTCTCCCTGAGTATTTTAGGTAGCAGGCTAGTCTCATTTTAGGGACAAAGCACTTGAAACATAGACTAGATTAAACAAGTTACCGCCAAGCCAGGGATAGGCAACTCCAGGTCTTGAGGGCCGCAGTGTCTGCCCTAATCATGACTGATTACCTGGTTCAGGTGTGTCCAGCCAATTAGAACATGCCAGAGCATGGTATGTTGGAAAACATGCAGGAATTCAGCCCTCTAGGCCTGGAGTTGCCTATCCCTGCTCTAAGCTTTGACGCGGCACCCAAAAATACATTCTCTCTTTTCTTACCCCCTGCACCTAGTCTCTGTTATGTCATGTATTTAATCTGCAGGCTAATCTGCAAAATTACGGATTGAATGAATGGAAAAAGAAGCTACTGAACATTTATTAATAGAACATTTTTAGTCCAGGTGATTGACTTGTTTTAATTTTGTCAAAAAAAAAAATGCTAAAATAAAGCATTAGTCGTGTATTTGGTTCTTACATTGTTCTTATTTTGGGTGTTGTGGAACTCCTCCTGGTGTCTGTCTTTCAGCATTTTCTCGATGACGCCACTGCGACTCCAGACATCAAACACTGTCTTGCCATGTTGGTATCCCACTTCCTAGAAATGAAACACTTACATATCATCCTCAATTTCTCAATTACAAACTTAAAGAAGATTAGGAATTTCAAAAACATGTTAAAATAAGAGTTACTTTTTTTTCTCAAACTTACAGCAATCTCATCAAACTTGCCAAACTCCAGAGTGCGGTATCTGTCGATTGGAGGCCGGATGTACTCACAATAGTCGCTGTTCTTAACTGACTCCAGGTGCCTCACACAGCACACGTAGGCCAGGCGTGTCTGAATCTCTGCCATGTTCAACACCTGTTGAAATTAACTCACGGGTAAAGGAAAAATCTCCCAATGGACACCTGCACTTTGGTTCAAAGACCCCCATTTATGATGGAAACCTTCTCCACCTTTTTGTTATGTGTTATTTGTTAATCAATTCATCACCTTCACTTTCTCAGTTAGGGGGTTGAAGCGTTTCCATAGCAGCCACCAGCCAGAGAGTGAGTCGCCGTAATTAGTGAGGTTGGTTTCATCCCGGCTGCCCACGTCAATAGCTATCACCACCTTGGCCCCCATGGAGCGTGCAACATCAGCTGGAAACGAATAAGATAAGAGAAGATCATTAAATGTAAAGGTGATTTTTGAGGAAAAAAAAAAAAAAAAAACCACTGCCAACTTTACATCACCTCTGATTATGCGTTACGGAAGAATTTTAAATACCAGGCAGGTTGTTGATGTAGCCTCCATCCATCAGCAGGTGTCCATCTTTAGGGTCACAGAGAGGAGGCAGATATCCAGACAAGGACATGCTGGCACGAACGTACCGCCAGAGAGAACCTGAAAGTACAGGAATTGATTATCCAATCTGACACCTTTTGAGTATTACATGTATGAATATAAGCAACCAACTTTGCGGTGTAAATTATGTTTTTTATAAGCAGAATGAGCACACAAAACTGTCACGGTTTAACAATCTGCACATACCGTCAGTGTGCACTCGCATGGCTGATGCAGTGATGTCTGTGGTAATATTAAAATATGGGATCCAAAGGTCCTGTTTATATTTCATAAAAACAAACGATCAGAAATAGTAGTTAGGATGCGTTCAGTTCTGATTTCTTTTGATGGGGAACTGTTTAAAAAAAAAAAAAAATAGTCACTCAACTCACCTCGATCTGTTTGCTTTTGAAGACATTGTTGATGCTCGAGTTAAACGATGCACCAGAAAACATGGATGTAACAGGATAAGTCAAATCCAGAAACTTCTTATAAACAGAGGTCATTTCCTTTAGATAAAAACAGAAAGTCATCGTCTTAATATAAGGCTAGCACAACTAATCTAATCAGATTCTTTTTAAAAACAGTTGGAGATTGTTTCCACATCGTTCATAACATAAAATATTATGTATGAAAAGATTTTTTTAATAAACAGTAAAATTGATTATTTATGAATATTTTAACCTGAATCAAAATAATCTAAAATTAAATATTTTTCAAAAAGCTGCGAGGACCAAGAAAAGACCCTGGAATGCAAAATAATAATAAATAAATGAATACTTCATCAAGTGCACAAATGCATATATTTTGTGGTCCAACTCAGTGGGGGAAAAAAGTAAAATTAAAAAACCATGTAGTTGCCAAAAATAACCAATATCTGAATATAAAGAACATTCAGACTAACATTTATAAAGAAAACTTCCACATTTTGCGGGCGTAAAACATTTTCTGAAGTTTGTATAAAGGTCGTTCAAATATATAGTTGATGTTAGATTAATCAGGGGTGGAAACAGAACAATCATCCTGGGAGATTTGAGCCCATGTTTCTAAATTCAATCTCTGTCACCTTCACGTTGTCCCCTTTCTAAAGGGTAGAAAAATATTATCCACTATCCTTGTAATAACCTTAAAAAAGGTCATAAACTGGTTAAAGACAACCTTAACTTTATGAGCAATTTTGAAAGTTGAAGTCCTCCAGCTCTTTTAACCAGACCTCTATCGAATACACAATTTGTAATTAGTGTTGACAAACTCTCACCATTGCCCATTCTCTAGCCCTGATCCTCATGCGACTGTGGCTGCGGTCCTCAGCGTACAAAGCCCCCATTAGGGAGCCAATCGACGTCCCACCAATCAGGTCCACTGGGATGCCAGCCTCGCTGAGGGCTCGCATTATCCCCACCTGGGAGCAGCCCCTTATTAGTTAGGTGGAGAAATACAATGATGAGAAACAGATCCCACTATAAGACTGGAGAATTGTGTTTTTAAGCTATAAAATCTGAGATTTTAAATGCAACAAAGATTAATTTTAGAAAAAAAAAATGTCATACAGATGTGGATTACTGGAACACACCTTGCACCGCCTCCTCCAAGGATAAGAGCAATGGCGTTGCCCGTGAGAACGCGAGCCAAACGGGAGAAGTCAGAGTGGCGGTCTGCAGGCTTCTCAAACACACGCTGGTAGAGTTCCAACTGCAAAAAAAATAAAAATAAGCAATAACCACAAGGAACCACAAGAGTACTTGCTTTCAAGAAGATTAGAAATTGAAATAAGTCAAAAACTCTAAAAGAATGGATGGAAAACATTACAACCTTTACACTGCCAAATAGGACAAAGTAAAGCAGCTTGCTGCAGATTTGAAATGACAAAAATAAGTGTTCTAACCAGCTTGGGGAGGCTCCTTTTAGAGAAGACCCTTCGGGGACAGGAGAGGTGGAGATGTCTGGAAATCCAGCTTCGCATGTTCAGCCAGTCTACAGTTCCTTGCGGGGGAGGCCCGTCTTCTCTGTGCAGCAGCACCAGCTGCTTCTGGGCACGAACAGCACTTCCTTCCAACATGCGCTCCAGCTAGGAATAGAGCACAGGGTGCAGATGTTCCGCAAGCTTTTACACTTTCAACTTCAGACATAATTTTTTTTTTCTTTCTAAAAAGTACTCAACTGTAGCACTCAAGACAGATTAAATCATGTGGGGAAAATACAATAGAAATGGATGGAAATCGTTCAAGAGTTTCACTGTGTTTACATGTAGGAAACTGCAATTAAAATTTGATTTTCTAGTTTACCACAGACATTTGTGCTGTTTCTATTGGGATGATAAACTCATCCCATAAATGTAGCCTAAAATCAGTTGCACAAAAGCAGATTAATGTAGGTTGAATTAAGTAACAACAGAGATTTGTTTTAGGTTGGTCTGGTCCAGAGCGAGTCAAGTCCATCATCTGAATTTAGTCTAACTCCCTATAATAACAAGAAATGTATTCTTTCTGAAATTTGTGGCCTTATTTGATCTATTTTGCATTAAGAGTGTAACATTGTATAATAATTAGTGAAAAGAAAAAAAAACAAAGAACAATTAAATAATCAGTCTGTAATAAATAGAGATATTTTTCTTTAAAACTAAAGTAGTGTTCCCTTGCTATATTGTGGTTTCAACAGGTCAGATTTCATTTGGAAACAATCCCTGGCTTCATGTGGGAAAGTCCTACACCCATTTACATTTACAGTAGTTTTCTGACATCCACAACACCAGGTTCTCCTATTCCCCGACTCCAGTTAAAACAACGTTTTAAAGCAGAAATAATGAAGTGCAACTAAGAAGTAAAATCATGCTAATTTTTTGTTCAAAATTTATCTTTGAAAAATTACAAAAAAGGCATTTTTAACTTCAAGTAATTGCAAACAGTCAGCAAAATATAAATATCTCAAAAGACAACCACAAGCGTATAGTGAACTGTGAGCTCTCTCTCTGCCTGTATAAAAGGCAAAGTGTGTGAGAAAGGTGAGAGAATGTCCTCCCTTGTGTGTCATAAGATATAAAAATCCAGCCAGAGCAATGAATCATTCTGAGCCAAACAAATATTGATCTCCCTTTTCATTTTTCTCTCCATTTCCTACTAAACAGGGACACCACCTTTTAGGACACGTACTCTCACAACATCCATTTCTTTTTTATAATATTTCTTCTTCTTCTTTCTCCCCAAGAGAATTGCAAAGCTGTTCAATATGGATGCTGGTTTGACACCTGGGCATATTTTTTTAAATACTGAGTTGTTTCCAGAGTATTAACCCAAAGATGCTGAAATATAGAAAAATTAGTAGTTTCCAATTTCTTAAACTCACTGATGAAAAATGAATATGCTGCTTTGTTTTGTTTATCATGTTCTTGTGGAGTTTTTTTTTTTAATAACGGAGGACATATATTAAGAAAGTTAGGATCATAATTGCATTTCGGAGTATTTCTTTATTCAAATCATTGTGAATCAGGAGCAGATGAAAAATACTTTTTGATAAAAAGCTTATTTGGGACATAGAAAATTCAATCGGCAGACCGCAAACTCCCTGCTCTGCTCCATTCTGATGCATCCACTTGTAGACAACTAGATCCATGTATGTCTGAGCTGGCATCTGGCTCAAAACTGTACGGCTGGATAACTAGTTTTAAGCTGGGTGGGGGGGCTTGCTCCTCACCAAGAATCCTGCCCACAACTATGAGGCAAATTTCTAATGAAGTAGAAAACGATTAAGGTTTTTTGATTTTGGCTAAAAACGGCATTATCATAATTAAAAGATCACTGGTAACGTTTTGAAAATAGATCAAAAGATGATTGGAGTGGGATTTTAAATGTCGAGTGAATGCTGAAGCTAAATATAGAGTTCACATAATATTAACCAGACTACAGTATGTTTAAATAGTTATTTTAAAAAAATTCTGCTGACAAAATCTCTGTCCAACTAAATGTCTTTTACTAAAAATCAAAATATTCTGATAGAATGACTGCTATTCTGGGACTAGAATTAATCTTTTGCTGAAATATTTACAGGGAGATGACCTGATATAAGAGGAGCTCAAAGTCAGATGGCCATAATTGTTGAGATTTGTTCAAGGGTAATTCTAAACTCCCATTTGTCTAATAAAAGCCACACTTTAATTAATCATTGGCTTGTGTATAATAAAGAAAGAAAATTTACAGCGATTTCACCTCTCACCATCTGCTACTCTGTCGTGCCATCTCACCTCTCCGACAGCGGGGTCTTGCTCTCCTAATCCCACAATAATGATGCAGTCAGCCTGACGAATGCAGCGCTGTGTCCATGGGGTCAGTGTGTAGTCGGTCTGGTAAAGAACTATGCGATGGATGTCTTCCTGTTGGCCCAGCCAGCTGGATAAACGGTACTCATGGACACTAAAGAGGTAAGGAGTCTATTAATGACGCACATACTCGATCAATTTTTTCTGTTCTGTCAATAATTCATGCTTGAGCAGAATCTAATTAGCAAGTTAGAAAGCCAGAAAGCCCAAAGCAAAGAAAATCCCCAACCAGCACTCTAGAAGAAACACACAGATTAGTTTAACTTTAATTTTATCTATGATGAAAGTGAACGTGATATGTCATAAATTGAAGCTTTAAAGATTTTTGAAGCTCAAGAAAAGAAAATGATACCTGTCTAAAGCTGCAGCACCAAGCCTCTGTTTAATGATATCACTGGTCAGCAAAAGTGTGGGTCCTGCATGAGATCAGATCATATTAAGAGGGGATATCAAGCATAAACTGTCTTTTAAATTATTTTGTTGAACAGCAATTTAAAAGAAATGCCAGATTTTCATTGGTTGATTTCTTCTTCTTTCGTCAGTTTCAAGTCATTTTAGGTACCATTTGGGGGTTTTCCCACATTAACAGAGGAGCTACCAACAATTTTCACAAAATGTATTAATAACTTAAAAATACAAACGTTACGCAATCGTTTAGTAGCAACCTAGTCGCAGGTTTTCATGTCAAATGTATCCCTTTTTTAAATTAACAAAGTGCATAAACTCCACGTTTGTTTCAAATGTTAACTCATTAATAAAGAGGAAACCAGAGTTTCATCTTTATCTTACCTATAGCAATGAGTGCATGCTGTAGCTCCAGAGTGAAGGCTGTCAAAGGCACCTCTTCAGATACAGGCAGTACTGCCACCGTTGAAAGGTTGGAGGCTGGATTTCCTGCATCCCACTTGCTTCCTGGAGATTTGAGGGCTAAACTACGAGCTGGAGATACATTAAACATGAAGCTTCACCAGGAAGTAACTTTAAAAAATAAAAAAAGCTTTCTGAAAGAATATTAAGGCAACATTAAAAATAATAGAAAGCACAGACCTGTCAGAGGACCATTCACCTGCTGGAGAATCTTCTGACCAAGTAAATGGATCAATCTGGTGACAACCTTAGAGGCACAAAAAATTTTTGGATGAATTTATTTTACTTTTTTTGAGTTATGTGGTTAACAGAACATGTGTAGCAATGCATTTCGCTTGTGTTTACAGTTTTTCTCAGTTGCATTTCTCACAACAGAATTAAACTTTGCACAGTTGGTGCAAACTTTAATACTGTTGTGAGAAGGGCAACAAAGCCACTGAAAAAAACTGTAATGTAAAAAACACTCTAATTTACTTCACCAGTTAAAATGTGTAAATTAGGATTACAATACCTGCGGAAACTTTCTTTTAATGGAGCTCAGAGCTCCTTCAGGCAGCTTTGCCAGCTCAGAGTCACGTACAGCATGGACCGTGGTGGCTCTGTTCTGATGAGTTAAAGCCTCCACCTGAGGGCAAAGAAAAATGTTTTGTAGTAAACTGAGACATATGGGCTAACTCATGTTTGGAAAACAGTAATAAAATAATAATTTTGAATTAATTAAAAATAAAATAATCTAAAAATGAATAATTGATCATTCTGAAAACAACAGTTACTGTTATTGTTTTGAGGGGGCCAAACCCTTGTAACTGATTAGGCAGCAAAAGAAAAATAAGTACAATTCTATGGATGTTTGTAAAGTTGGCATGTTAAAAAAAATATACATAGGTTGATTTTTTTTTTTTTTTATTTAACCATAAATCAGAAAGGGGAAAAAAAGATGGTCTAAATATTTGACATATTCTTCTGTATTGTTTTAAAAGTTTGGAGTGCTTCTAGGAAAAAGATGAGGGAAAAAAAGAGCTATAAATGAGGCATTCCTAACTTTTGCCTCCCAATCAGGACTAAATACATCTATGAGTGCTGGAAACGTCTGTATAATCTTATTCCTATTATCATAGCAGCTGCAATGACAGCTTCCCTCCTCCAAGTAACAGTAACCATAGCATCCATCAGCCCAGTTATTCTTAGAAACAATGTGGGGGGGGGGGGGGACAGCCACACAAGAAAAACTGAAAAATTCGGTGAGCGAAACCACGTAACTTTAACAATTTTTCAAGCATCAAAATTCAAATGAAAGAAAAACAAAAAAGTCACCATGTAGAAGTACTACTTAGCTAGTATAAAAAGACATGCCAACTTTAGTTAAATATTCAAACATACAACCACATAGATGCTTCAATAAAAGAAACCCAACAATAGTAAAAGTGTACCAGTAATAGAGGAAAAGAAAAAAAAACACCACCTTTATTAGAAACAAATAATCTGTTCAATATAAATTTTGTCATATTCTATAAAGTTTGAGTGTTTTAAGCACAATCCATGGTATGTTTTGTATCCTAAAACATGCATGCATTTAAATAAAAAGCAAAACCTATCTCTGCTTCAAAAAAGTCAGTTTCCAACAAAATAACAGACACCACACTGATGTTTAAGCTTTTAGTACCAGTAAAAGAACTGAGAATATGCCATACAGAGATTTTTTTTTTTTGGTTAAATAAATGTCAGCATAATCTATTTCTGACATTTGACTCTAAAAGGTTTTCCTTCAAAGCAAAAGTTGACACTTGTGGTCCAACTCTAGAAAACTGAAAGATCAAATTGCTTTCATTTATTTTACCTCTTCAAACAGTACCTTTTTTTAAATCTTCTACTTTGATGGAATCAACCTAGATATGAGAATTTACACAACTGTGTATAAATAAAGGAAAAAAACATTTTTTTTAACTTTTGCTTGGTTTTTGTAAAAATGAAACCAATTGTTTAAAACACACACCTACAAATAGACCTTTGAAAAAATATGGTTTAAACATTTGCAGCCAAAGTTATGGCTGACAAAGTACCAAAAAAATTAGGAGTTGAGAAATAATTTGTGGCAAAAAAAATACTTGTTTCAGTAAATTTGCAGCTAAATTTCTTTTATTTAACTGAGAATCTATTATTCTTATTAACAGTAGTCAATTTCTAATGACTGTTGCTGATAATTTCTTTGTTGTACAGTTGTTTGGGATGTTGTACCCAAAAACAAAAACAAATCTAATGACATTCCAATTACCAATTAGGAATAAAATGTATTGCCTAATCATAAATGTGCACCCTTCTGGTTCCTTTACAGTAATTGGCATTACTCTCTTAAAGCCCCTTCTGTGGACTCCGTCTAGCACCTTGTTGTCAGGTGTCTTACCACTCCAATCAGGTCACCGCGCCCATATTCTCCAATCAGTTCCTTTTTGCCATCTTCCTTCATGATCACAGAGCGCAGTCGACCGCTCAGCACAATGAAAGTGCTGTCGGATTTTTCTCCTTGTCTGCAAAAAAAAATTAGTAAATAAAGCTGTTGCTTTTCTCTGAATGTACAGTGGGGCAAAAAAGTATTTAGTCAGCCACCAATTGTGCGAGTTCTCCCACTTAAAAGATGAGAGGACTGTACTTTTAATCATTGGTATACTTCAACTATGAGAGACAAAATGAGGAAAAAACATCCAGAAAATAAAACTTTCTGATTTTTAAAGAATTTATTTGTAAATTATTGTAGAAAATAAGTTTTTGATAAATAACAAAAGTTCAACTCAATACTTTGTCATATATTCTTTGAGCAGTGACAACAGTGAAACGTTTTCTGTTCATCTTCACAAGGTTTTCACAAACTGTTGCTGGTATTTTGCTCCATTCCTCCATGCAGATCTCCTCTAGAGCACTGATCTTTTGGGATTGTCGCTGGGTAACACATACAACTCTCTCCGAAGATTTTGATGGGGTTGAGATCTGGAGAGGCGACTCCAGGACCTTGAAATACTTCTTACAAAGCCGCTTCTTCGTTACCCAGCCAGTGTGTTTGAAATTGTTGTCATGCTGAAAGACCTAGGCACGTTTCATCTTCTTCCTTGCTGATGGAAGGAGGTTTTCACTCAAAATCTGACGATACATGGCCCCATTCAGTCTTTCCTTCAAATGTATCAGTCATCCTGGTTCCTTTGCTGAAAAACAGCCCCAAAGCAGGATGTTTCCAACCCCATACTCTACACTAAGCATGGTGTGCTTTGGATGCAATTCAGTATTCTTTCATCTCCAAATACAGCGATTAGAGTTCTTATCAAAAAGTTCTATTGTGGTTTCATCTGACCATAAGACAAATTCCCAATCCTATTCTGGATCATCTAAATCTTTCTAGCAAACTTTAGACTGGCCTGCACATGTACTGACCTTAGCAGGGGGACACGTCTGGCACTGCAGGATTTGAGTCTCTAGCGGCGTAGTGTTTTACTGATGGTAGCCTTTGTTACCTTGGTCCCAGCTCTCTGCAGGTCATTCACTTGTGATCATTTTGACTCCATGGGGTGAGATCTTGTGGAGAACCCCAGATCGAGGGAGATTATCAGTGTCTTCTATTTCCTAATAATTGCTCCCAGAGTTCATTTCTTCAAATCAAGCTGCTTACCTATTTTACTTTCAGTCTTCCCAGCCTGATGCAGGCCAACAATTTTATTTGTAGTGTCCTTAGACAACTTTTTGGTCTTGGCCATAGGGGAATTTAGAGTGTGTCTTTGAGGTTGTGGACAGGTGTCTTTTATAAAGATAACGAGTTCAAACAGGTACCATTAATACAGGTAACGAGTAGAGGACAGATGATCCACTTACAAAAGAAGTTACAGGTCTGTCAGAGCCAAAAATCTTGCTTGTTTGTAGGTGACCAAATACTTATTTTCCACCATAATTTGCAAATGCATTCTTTAAGAATCAGACAATGTGATTTTCTGTTTGTCTTTTTCTAACTTTATCTCTCAGTTGAGGTATACTGTACCTATGATGAAAATTTCAGGCCTCTTATCTTTTTAAGTGGGAGAACTTGCACAATTGGTGGCTGAAAAAAATTAATTTTCCCCAATTGTAGCTTGATAAATTACATACAATAGCATTAACACAAAACTGTTTCACTCAAAATATACCTGTATACGGCTCGGCCGGCTTCCACAGCCATCCAATCCAGGGCAAAGTCTATCTGTCGCACAAAAGACGACATTCTCCTTGAAACGGTGTGAGCCACAGTGAGAACCACTTTTGGTTCCGCACGCATTATCCTAAAAGAAAACAAAGAAGAAAATCAATTTTCATGTCTAAAAAAAAAAAACAAATCTGCCTTTACCAATGCAGGTAAACTTTAATTCACCTAATTACTTGATTGTCAAACTTGATCAATAAATAGGTAAGCAACCTTAAGTTTGATGGACACATTTTGACAGAATGTTTACTACTTTCAAAAGTAGTGGGCTTAGTTGAGAAATCTGAATGACTTCAAGAACTATAGATAACCTATTGAAAATTCTTTTACAGTTTGAAAAGATTGCTTGTGATGTTAGTGTTCCATCAGTAAAGATGTGTTCCTTTGTAAAAAAAAAAAAAAAAAAAGATATGAAATATGATTACATAAAATAATCGCTTGCTGAGAACCAGCAGTGCTCTTGTCTTTGAGACAGGGAAGCTTATTTTCTTGGACAGCTAAATGACAGATTTCAAAGCAGCTTAAGCGACACTAGGATGAAAAGAACAATGGAGTTAGTTTTGATTACACTGTATCGCGCCAACTTAAAAAAAAAAAAAGGAATCACAAAAATGTTTTTTGTGAAAATAAAATTACAGATCATTTATCTTTTTGTGCAATAGTTTAACAATGCTATCAAACTCTACAGATCAGAATTTATTGATGAATTTGGCATCCACTTTCAATAACCCTGCTCTTCAATAAGAAAAGATTTCTTTAAAGAGAGTAGTTACTGTTGAAATGCATACATTTCATCCTTTTCAAAATGCATTAAGTTCTTCAAAAGCATGCGGCTCCTTCCCAACCAAGATTCTTCCATCAAAGAAGATCTACTCCAAGGAATAACTATCACATCCATACACAGCCTCATGAATTCTTGGTTCCAATATTAGTAGTCCCTATTCATAAATGAGTGCATAGCATCCTAATGCTGTACCTACAATATTTTGCTTTGGAACACAAACTGTGAGCTTTTATAAAAAGGAGATTTGGAAATGTGCAGTTTTAGCTTTGTTATCAACGCTCATCTGGTATTCTTATCTTGCAGTGATGATCTAGAGAGAGTGGACTGCCAAAACTCAGAATTCAAATGTGATGCCTCAAAAGATTTAGGAAGCAAATCTGGGTCTTTACATTCATATTTGTTGGGTATTTCTGCCTTTTTATGTAACTACTTAACCCTGGCATTTGTTTAAATAGAGCGCAAGAGCTAAAATTTTAAGACAAGTTGAAATATAAAAAGTCATTTTTTTCTTGATAATCTGCTTAAAGCCGTTTTATCTGAAAAGACTATTTGTTGCTGTGTGGATCGTTATGACGTAGACGTGACTCACTCATAAAAGTGGGTTTTGGAAATAGAGAGGAAGCTGCAGTCTCTCTGGGCCCGCACAGTAAATATGAGAGGCTCTCCAGTCAAAACTGCGAGCTGACCAACAAGCTCTCCAGGATGAGTCACAAACAGTCGTGTGTCTTCTTCACGGTCAATCATGCGCTGGTATACGTGAAGGAGGCCCGAAATCACAAACTGGATGCTCACCTCCTAAAGGACAGAGAAGCCCCAAATGAAAGGGAAGCACACTTATAAGAATAATGATGATTGTTATCCCAGGGTTGAACAAATCAAGAGTTGCACTACAACTCATCCTTTTATGATTTGGAGTTTTTCTGTACGCAAACCTTGCAGTCTGCCTGATTTTTGATTTAAACAGTTGTTTTGGAATTTGCATTTTCAGCAGAACTCCAACTACCAAATTTCAACACAGACAAAAAAGGAAAAGTTATATTTCAGAGCAGTGCAGTGCAAATTAGCAGTGTGTAAAATGAAATATATAATGTTGTCTTCTGGTTTTATGAAGTACCCAGGTTTTCAAAGAAGACTTGTACAAATTTAAGAAGGAAAGACTTTCTGTGGCACTCAGTTCTTGCTAGGAGAAGTCTTAGAAGATCATGGAGGCAAGAAAGAAAGCTATAACTGTGGGACTGTTGTTCTAACCTGGTCTCCTTGACGAGCAATCACAGAGCCAGCTTTGACGTGATGGAGGGTTACTCTTTTTTCAAGTAGGCCAGGGTCCTACAAAAGGAAAGTATGGGATGTAACATCATAATGAAAAAATAAATACAATTTCATACCTTCCTTTATTTTATTTAGCATTCAACCATCAAGATGGTTATTTTTTTCAGATCGGAAAAAAAGTCTTTAAAAATTGTGTTAACATTGTTTACCTGCAGTTGAATGATGCCCTGAAGGTCTCTCTTGGCAGCCTGGAGGATTGTGTTGCTCTTACTGAGGGGGATGGCGTCAGACTGCCCTCCACTGTCAGTGTAATGAAACACCTCAGATGGAGTGTGCTGCATTGTAACGTTCTTTTTCAGGCTAGACTGAAAGGACAAGAGCATTTAAAAAAAAAAAAAAAAAAAATGGAAGGACACGATTAGTAAATAGCATCAAGCACAGCAAATAACTGGATAAAAATAAACATTTACACAGTATGACATTTATGTCAACTTCAGTTTATTTGTATAAGAATAACAGGAAACTCTTACTTTGTGAGCGGCGGGACTGGATAGAGTTTCCTCTATTGTGACTCGAGCTCGTTCACAAGCCATGTTCAGGTCATTTCCTGTCACTACAGACAAAAAGACAACAATTACTAAGAGTCTGACAGCATTAGTTAGTAACAGTAATGAATTTAGACTGGATAATTACCACAGGCAAATGAATCTATCATCAAAGAAAACAGTGGCCCACCTGTAATATCAGATGGCATTGAGATAGATCGCAGCCTCTTGTTTGAAGGGCTGTCCTTCACACCATCTGTTAACACAAAAGAAGGAACCCATTTATTTAGCTTTTTTAAAGACAGGTCTTCAGAACAGCGCCACGAACAAAATGCACATGAACTACAGAAAAACAGTCACATTTGAGTACAGAGTTATGCTTAACGAAATGATACACACAAAAAAAAAAAAAATACATAATTAAAAAAAAAGGAAATCCAGTGCGTATATAAGAATAAGAATATTAGTCTTCTTCAAAAATGTTAAAGGTTTTATATGCTTCAATAAGTTTTTTTCCCAAAAACAATTTGGTCGAATCTACAATCTTTTGATCAGAGGCCGACCACCCTGCCATTGCACCACAGCCGCCCCATATGTGCCCTTCTGTTTGTTCCTGTTAAAAACCTTGCTGCTGCATTCTGGATAGGATGGAGATGGGTGAAGAGGGATGATCAGCTCCAGGCCAATTTTGATAGCATAGCCCTCAGTTTAGAAACAGATGTAAGAAATCGTTTTTTTGCCGAATGGGTGTACAGGACAGTTTTCCCACAGAGTTAACTAAAAATGTTTTCATAAACACATGTATATTTGGAAGTCGGGTAAGTATGCATGTGTCAGACCTAGTTCTCCAGAGAGCTCGCTCGCCCCAGAACCCAACTCCTCCTGGAAGTGTAGACGACGAGTCATTTTTCCAGAATTTGCCTCAGCCATCACGCTGTTCAAATTAGACAAAGGCACAGCCTGGCTCTCCTGTCAACAAAAAACAAATATGTTTATGTCAGGTCTAAGTGGGATCCAAATACATTTTTGTTATTTGAAGAAAAATTAGAAGAATGGGAGGACACAAATGCAACATAGCAATCTTATTACATCCGCTGGTTGTTATTGTGTAAAAAATGATTACATTCTCCAAAGATAGATTAACTTTGGGGGGACCTTAAATGAGTTGCCATCAGAAGAAAGTTCAGTTTCTTTTTGTAAATCTTTGATTCTTATCTTTTTACAAAGTCATCATTTTAATTTTTTCTATTTGAGACTTCTTGGAAACACTGAAGCTATCAAAAAATCAAAGTTGATCAGAAATAATATGACAAAAGAGAGACAGGTTGCAGGTTGTTTGATTTTCATGTTGCAGGATACATTGGAGTTGAGTTTTTACTTCACTAGCACGTGTGCCTAAATCTGTTTTTTTTTTTTTTTTTGCCTTTCTATGTGCAATGTGGCTGGGATTTTCCCTCCTACCGGGTTGAAAAGCTCTGTTGTGAGGCCTAGATAGTTGTGCAAAGCCAAAAAGGTGACTCTCTGAAGGCGCACCATGATTATCTGAAACATAAACAAAACCAAACAGGTTAAATGACACAGAGAACAAATCACATCAGATTTAGTAAAGTTTTTGAAAATGAAAAATTCATTGGACAATTTCTTACTTGAATCACGCGCACAAGTGTCTCTGGGTATTTCCTGAAAACTGATTCAAAGGCTGATGCAGGTAAACGCAAGATAATGGAGCGAGTCGCAGCCCGGGCAGATACAGTCTTATAAGGAGCTGGGTAACCCTAACAAACAGAAGAAAGCATACAGAATCATTACACAGTAATCTTAACTCGAACTCTTAAAATTTGTTATTGAAAATGATAAATGTCAAGTTAAAGCTGCTAGGAATAGCACATGGAATTAAAAAAATATACATTACTATATGATTTTATGATTGTAAGCATACATTTAAGAGCAAAATATTGTTAAAGCATGTTTGTAGAAAAGTATACAAGAGTATTTGCCATACATAGTTTGGTTTTAAGTGAAAGTCCAGATTTAGATGTTTATTCAAACTAAAAGTTGTGACAAGAAACTGCAATAAAAGATTGAGATTAAAGCAAAAAGAAATGTAAAAAAGCAAAAAAAGAAAAAACTGGCAGCCCAGAAATCTGAAATGTTCAGATTGGAGTGCAAGTGAGAACTGACACTTGTTGGATCTGCAATGACATGATAAACACTAGCTCACAGTGATTATGTCCAGAATACTGAGCAGACTATGGACACTGTCTCCTGGAAGTACATCTTTCACCACAGGTTCAGTTCCATCCTGAAAATTAATAAAAATTAATTGATTTATTTTCAAAAACATAAAAAAATTGAAATAAATATATATACGCTGAGAGGGAGTGTTTCAATGCATCTGATTAAAAGGCAAGGTCTCCCACACCTGAGTGTGTGAATTGGTTTAAAAGGTTGTGTTGGCGCCCTCTGCTGTTTTTTTCAAAAAGCTTTTTTTTTTCCTAGGAAATTAACAGCCATTTTACTGTTCAAGTATGACTTTTCTTCACTTTAATTCAGTGTATAGATAAACAAAAGATTAGTGAAACAACTATTGACAACATTTGTGTTTGTTTTTCCACTTAATGCTTATGTGTAAAAAAAAAAGCAAACCTAACTGTTAAAGACAAAACTCAAGCGTTATTATTTCCAAATTTTTTTGTTGGTTCTATTACTTTTCCTTAAAATTTTAAAGTTAATTAATGGAAGCAACATACATTCTCTTGGATGCAGAGTTCAAGTCGACCATCCTGGACCACATAGATGCTGTCATCGTCATCTCCTGGCTTAAACAGACCTTCACCCTCCTGAAGCTCAATAAGCACCATGTGGCGGCACAGCTCCAGAAACAGAGGCTTCTCGAAATGACCCAAAACCCTACAAGAAGTTGCAAAAAGAAATAATTACATTTAGAATAATATAAATTCATAGCAAATGTGCCAAATCTTCTGTTTATGTTTACCTAACATTTTTAAGCATATACAGAACCTCTGAAGGCAGATTTGAGCTCTGGACTTCAAACTCTGTTAAATCAGCCTCCAGCAAGGAGGGAGGGGGTTCTTTGGGTTGCAGGGTAGGGGGGTCTTTACGGATTCTCAGGATTCTGTTGAAATAAAAAAAAAGGACTTAAAAACCATTATTACACAAAACTTACAGTGTTTGAACACAACTAAAACAGTGAAAGTGCATACTTGCGAGCTATGCTGAGAACTTTTGTCCTTTTGCGCGTGCGCTGTGGTTGCTTTGACACTGATGCAGAGGATGAAGGAGAAGTTGAAGACAGCGTTTGGACCTTTAAAAAGCACATTAGGAAAATGTAATCCTGCGAGATTCAGAGTACAAAAAAATGTAGAGATGTACAGACATTGACCTATACACTTAAGTCCTTTTTATAAAGTTTCGATAACTGATAACATTTCAGCAGTGTATTTCTCAAAATTAAACAAGTCAATAGAAGCAAAAATAGGCAACCTTTCGCATAATTTTCCTTCCATAGAAGAGCACTTTGTCACGTTTTCTGAAGCGATACTGAGGAACACCTGCTTGCTGTTGACCTTGTTGCAGAAAGCATAAAAAAATGGGTCTGGCATAAATTTACAAAAGATATAAATCCTAAGAAAACTTTATTAGAATGTAGAATCACTACAAATAAATAAAAACTCTTAAATAAATATGAATTTTATAATATAGTTGGGTGACTTACGAGAAAGTCGGTATCTCTTGTAAAGAAATAGCACCACTATGCCGATAAGAGAGACGACAACAGCTGCTCCAATTACTATGCCTGTAAGCTAAAGAAGAGACAAGAATAAGATCATGGTTAAATTAAAGGTTTTGTTATTTAATTGTGCATTAAAAAAAAAAACAAAAGAAAAATCCAACTGCTGTTATGATAGTACTAATTCAGAAGTGTCCAAACTTTTTGCAAAGAGGGCCAAATTTGGTGATATGAAAATGTGAACGGGCCAACAAATCAATCTGCACTCTTTATACCTTTATAACAACACTAAATGCAAATGAACTATTTAATAAGAAATATTGTTTGAAGTATTTTTCATTTCTTTATAAAGAACAGCAATACATTTAAATACAGTTTTAAATTTAATGTGACGTTGACAATTCAAGAGCAGGAATAATATTTATTAAAAAGTCTGTCTGGAAGAAATAAAATAAAAAAATAAAAAAACTTAACATTAAATAAGTGTTCATTTGAAATGTTACATGTTGTTCACAATTAAACACTCACTGAAAACGTCTAAATGTCTATCATGTGAACAGGAGAAAAACAAATGGTTCTTTTTCAGATGCAACCATAGTGGTTAAACTGTTTCTTTTGTTTTGCTCTAAAGACCCACTCCAATGAAAATTGTGTTTTGAACATTTACTTGTAGCATTTATCTCATGATGGAGGAAATATATGAAAGAATTTAAGATTAAAACTGCATTTTTGAGTATTTCTTTATTCTAATCGTGTTAGATCTGGAGCTGACGAAAATCTGCAGATTGAAAAAGCTCGAGTTTGGGTGCTATGGGTGGGCCAAAGTCACCCTTCTCCGCTCCAAATCCATAATCCTCCACTTGAAGACAAAGTGAGTCATTAATTTCCTCGTCTGAGCTGCCATATGGTTAAAAAAAAAATACAGGTGGGTTGCTCCAATATTCGTAGCTTGGGGTTGTGAAGAGCTGTAAGGTGTGTCAACAAAGGCATGCTGGGATATCAACGACAGGTTACTTCTTCCCCAGCAGTCCCACCCACAACCCAGAGGCAAAATTTCTAATGAGCACCTTCAGCAGTGCAAAAATATGTCTTAAGAAAAAAAAAATAGCACACAGGCTCTTTGATTTTTGTTAAAAAAAAAAAAAAAAGACCAAAAAAAACCCAGCATAATCATCAATAAAAAAAAAACACTAGGAATGATTTTATGATAGAAGAAAAATATAGTTGGAGTTGGACTTTAAATCTCTGAAGGTCAAGTAGCCACAGGTTGTTGCTGAAGGTTTACGAGTTAGAATGTAAGTCAACCGATGACATTTAAGAAATCATAGTTCCTATAAAGTACTGGGAGCCACATGAGAGGAGCCTGCGGGCTGGTAAAAATTTGAACTTGCGCCACATTTGGCCCACAAGCTGGAATATGGACATGCATGGATTGATTTATTCCAAGATCGCTTAAATAGTACAAATTTATTTTAACCTGTGCTTTTTTTTTTCTTTAAGATTTCAGGTTAAAACAAAAAATATCAACTAAAACAGTGCAACTACCTAACCTGACAGGCAAATCAAGCAAAAATAAAGCCTTCAGACATTTGTCAAATAAAAAAGTTTGAATAAAATCAGCCTTTTTTTTCAAAAGGTTATTATACATCACTTAAAAAAAAGCATGAATAATAATGTAAATCATACCATTGTGGTTTGCATCCTCTCTTCTACAAACTGTTGCACTCTTGCTTTCAGGACATTCCTGCTGTTCAGCAGCACCTAAACAATTCCATTCAGGTTAGGAAGTCGTTTATAGATCCGGTAAATTAAGCTGTAAAACAGATAACGTCCAACAACCTCTAAAGTGGTAACGGTTTCACTATGAGAAAGGAATATTTTCTCCCACGACAGCTCATAAAAAGACAAGTTCCTTACTGAACTGGGCCACTGACACACGTCTGCATCTTCTACGTGACGGTCCAATCCTGTAGGACACAACAAACAAAAAATGCACCAACTGCGTTTTACAAGGTTAAATCAAGCCAAACGGAAACATCTGGAGCTTGTTTTTCCTGAAAATATGAAAAGAGGAACCTGGATGTTTATATATTAGCAACATTCAGCTGCCTGTCGTCGACTGCCGTTCGAGTTTAAAATAAGATACATATCGGCGGCATAAAAAATTAATCAAATATTCTTTTTATTACTTAAAACAGCGAGACTAACAGCTCCTGTAGCTTTTTTTTAGAGTTAAATAAATGACTAACGTCTGCTTTCCGTGAAACATTAGCTTCAATATTATAGCTAGCATGTTCTGAGGCAGGCAAATCTTTTGGGAGGAAAAAAATGACTTAAGTGACTTTAGATTTAGTGTATACATTTTTATATGTAAGGTAGAAAACAAGACTTACTTTATGAGGGTTCGAGGTCCGCTGTTTTTGTCAGGTTACATCATGAAGAGACGAAGTTAGCAGCTAGCTAACAAAGTTTTCTTTATGCTGTCATTTGGTTAGCTCCGCCCACGCCTTGTTATCACGTAGCAGCTCATCCAATCGGAAACGAGGAAGCCAAGGATGACACTGGGAGTAACAGACCCATAAAATTAAAATTTTGTAAATTGAACTGTGCCAAACCAACTTACTACAATTTAACAATAGACAAGACAATTATTTATGCAATTTTTATAAATATATTATATATTAAAAAATCAAAACAATTTTTTTTTTCCTTTAGATTTGTATTAAGTGGATAAAGTTTATGGGTGTAGCAATAATCAAAGTAAATCAATTTATATTGTAGCGATTACAATCAGATCAATCTGTCTGAGGCAAGTTATACTCCAATCAAAATTGTGTTTCTGGTGTTTTTAAAGTGTTCTTGTAATATTTTTCTCATGATGGAGGACACGTATAAAGGAAATTAATTAAAATGACATTTCTCAGTAGGCATATTTCTTTATTGAAATCATTGTGAATCAGGAGAAGATGAAAAAAATGCAGTTGGAAAAAGCCTCTAGCAGTGACACAAGTGCTACAGTTGGCGCATCACAAGCTCACCTGCTCCTCTGCATTCTGATGCATCCACTTGTAGACAGGAAGATGCATGTACGCCTTCATTTTCCTCATCCGAGCTGGTATCTGATTCAAAAGTGTACGGCTGGATTGCCTCATTATTGCTTGCTAGTTTTGTTGCATCTGTACTGTTGAGGTTGTGAGAGGTTGTAAGCTAGCAGGGGAGTGTAAACAAAGAGATGATGGGAAATAAGGGCAGGCTTACTCTATGCCAACAGTCCCGCCTGCAACTCAAGAGGCAGATTTCTGATCAACTCCTGCTGCTCTGCAGAAACTATGCCCTAGAAAATGTCATCACTTTTTGTGCCCCAAAACAGCATAATTATGATTAAAATACTGTTGTGGTTTGGGTCTTGTGTTTTGGTTTGTGGGTTTTCTTTTGTTGTCTCCTGTCTCTCAGCTGTGACATCTTCTGGAGACCCCAGGGGGTCTCCAGGAGATGGTAGCAGCTGCTGTGAGTTAGCTTATTTGTTCTCATTATTTAAAGAGCTGTCCTTTGTGATCTGTGTTGGAATGTCTTATGTGCTTGAACCATGTGTTTTGGATTTATTATTAAACTGACTGGAAAATTCAAGACTTGTCAAGAGTCTTCTTGCTTCTGGGTTTGTTTCGCCATCCCATAACGGAGACCACTGATCGGAAAGATGATTGGAGTAGGATTTTAATTGAATCAAATCAAACTGACCTGTGCAATATAAAATCATTTAAAAATTCAATAAATTATTTATGTTAACTTTGGACAATATATTTTGGATTGAGACATGGTAAGTTTATTTTACTGTAGCATAAAAATGATCAAGTACCATCACAGCGGATGTGGATGATGGCAGCAAAAAAAGATCAAGCCATCATTACAGTCCAATACGTGGAAACACTGAATTTTGACATATGACCATACAGTGTGGTAGAATGTTCTAAAAATTGTCTGTTTTTGTTATTTTGATGTGGAAACAGAACAGTGAGCTGAAATTTAATTCTTGTTTACTTGTTTGCTTGCACTGTTCAGTACCCAGGTATATATCTTTGAGGCACACTGAATGAATTTCTAAATTCAAAGATGATGCTAAAGATGTTCTGGATCGTTTTTGGGTCAGAGAATCGGATTGTTGAAAATGAACCAATACTGACTACAAATCTTATCGACAACCACAAATTCTATGAATCAAGTCATTATAATTCATTGTTACACTGCTAATAAAGTTACAAATCAGCTGATATTGTGGCAAAAGATGATGTAGGTTACGTTTGTACATCATGATGGAGAATACCATAATTTTTGTTTCTATTCTACATAACAAAATTCACAATGTATGCATCCTTTAACCATAATCAATATCCTAATTGCCTTAAGGTTATCTCTTTGAAGGAGGATCCTGCCTCCAACTGTGCATCATGTGTGTCAAATGTGTAATGGATCATTACTCCATCATACTTACTATATCCACCAGATGGTGCTCCCCTTTAAAGTCAAATGTGATTGAGACTAAGTGAGAGACAAAAGAGTACAGTTACTAATGAAAAAAAAAATCTTAATGGCCAGAAAAAAAAAAGAGAACATAAAAAAAATAAAATAAAAGAGAATCGAGACTGGACCTTCAAAATATGTAAATTCACTAAAACATAATCCACAGCAAAGCAAGCATCAAGAGACCAAACTTCAATAATATATTCAATTATATACTTCAATTATATATTAAATTACTTTTCTAGCCTATTGAAGGCCCAAAGCACGCACACGCACGCACACACACGCATGCCGAACACTGGTGCCAACCTTCCATCAGAGGCAATGTGGGGTTCAGTGTCTTGCCCAAGGACACTTCGACACATGGGCGGGCAAGGCGGGAATCAAACCTGCAATCCTTCAATCACAAGTCGACTGCCCTTTCCACTGCACCACGGCCGCCCCATCAAAACATCTCATAATTTTTACAAGATGATCAGGATGTACATACAATAAATGATAACAGTAGTAAACACATTTTTATTCACACCATATGACAGCCCAGTAGTGAATTCCACTTCCTGTGGTTTCTGTGGTCTTATTTAAACATACCGGTATTTAAAGTTACCAACACTAAACACACTCCCAACTTAAAGGAAACAGTTTGGAAATGTCCCTTCCTGTTTCAACAGCTCTATGCACAGATGAATGTAGAAACATTTATTTAAAAAATAATACACAGATGATGCAGGTGGAACTTCCAGGCCTGCAGAATTTTGACCTTGGAGTAGTATCTGACCTTACAAATAAAATAACCCACCCCTAATCCATGTAGAAATTGATACCAGGATAGTTGAAGTTTTTCTAATTGCAAAGAATAATCAGACTTCATGTAGTGGATGTAACTTGAGTTCAAATGCATATAAATATATCTTGTGATTGACAACTTGACAAAAAGAAACTGAAAATGGAAGGTTTTTTTTAAGCTGCGACACAAACAAACCACAGAGTAACTAAAAAATAAATGAGGGTTGTTGTTACTTATCTGAATGAAAAAAATACTGACATGAACTAAAACCAATTCTAGATTCATGTTTTTTGACACACATACCAACAAACACAATGCACATTTTTTTGAAAGATTTGCACACATTTATCTTCTTTGATAGTCTAAGAAAGATTTTGATTGAACAGAACAGGTGGTTTAGTACCAATGTGGGTAGTTTAGCATTTGAGGAAATCAGTTGAAAATACAAGCAGCTGTAAACATTTTTCCACTCAACTTTTTAATTATTATACCAGTATGCAAGATCTGCATTTTCCTTTGTTTTTTTTATCCACCATTATATATATATGTATAAACATATAGATGTATCTATCTGGTCAAATACTTGGCAACAGAATGGTAGGCACGGAGAATCTCTACGTCTTGTGGGCAGGTGTGGCGAAACTCATCTTGTTGGTAGGCATTGTTTAGGTACCGTGTTAGACCTTTCAGCTCTGCAGGAATGTCAAAATTACGGTACTCTTTGCACACCACCTGAGGGAAAAGAAATTCAATCAACATCAGGAGCAATTAAATTTATGTGCTCTTAATTTGTAACAATTGCAAAATTCGGTTCTTCAGAGAAAAAATTTTTTTGTTTTCTTTTTCATAAAAAAGAAGAATGTTTTTACCTTTACAATGTTGAGTTTTGGAAGCAAGTTGCAGTCTGCCAAGGTGAAGGCATTACCATCCAGATACAGGCGTGAAGACTCATCTGCATCTGGATTAAGCTCAAGCTCGTAAGGAAGAGATGTCTCAAGATACATGTTCAACTTCACCAGAGTTGTAAGAAATTGCTTTTCTAGCACTGGACAGCAAGAAAAAACCGACAAGATTATAATCTCTGATATCAGGAGATCAAAGAATAGAAAGAAATTATTTGAAAGTGAACTTACTATTATTTATTCCAGGGTTAGGATTCTTAATATAGGCGGAGAATTTGCGGAAAATGTCTTCTCCCGCCAAATTGGATTCCTTGTAGTTACAACACAGTTTTGGATACCTGTTTCGGCAAACATTTGTATTGAATTGTATGGTTGACTTGTTATCCTTGGATAAAAATAGGCTTTTTCTCACTTTGGTGGGGCTAGGTTTTCCTCCAGGAACTCCTCAATCTTGTTAGTGTCTGTTTTGACTTCATCATTGAAGATGAGGAAAGGAGGCTGGGATCCTGGAGCAAGAGCTTTTAGCACATCAGGGGCCCTGCAAGAATGTCAATCAAAAAAGTTTTGTCATTTGTGAAAAAAAACCTACTCATTCCAGACTTGCATTTTCTTTTTTTAACAATGGTGAAGTGTTGTGTATATCACTCATCATGCAAAATAATAAACTTGTCATGTGTCACAATATTGAATAAAATTAAATAATAAGTTAATGTTTTTGCAGGAGATAATGTCTTCACATCTGATGCTACGTTTACACCGCGCTCGCGACATGCATTCTAGCAACCACTTTTAATAAAAAGTTTGTGTAAGCATGTCTAAATGTGCATTTTGTTCTTGTGCTTTCAAAACTCCGACATTCAGGTGTTGCTATACAATTTTCTACACCCGATTTGGGCTCTACAAACAAGACAAGAAATGAGTAATTGTGATTTGTGCCCAGCCAGAATAATAAGTCTTTTATATATCAGAATAGAGCTGCAAAAGAAAAAGCCTGGAGCAAGATTCACAAGATTTGCACTGCCTCGACATTTTGCACCAAGCCACTTCCAACCACAGGTGGCAGACATGCAATATTAACAGTTGCAAAAGAAAAAGAAAGTGAAACCCCTGTCTTGTCCAGGGTTCTTGAATGCACACCACATGTTTGGTGTTAACATAGCATAATGGGCAACTGTGAAATGAATTTTAAAAAACTTGTAAACAGTTTGGTTACAAAACCATTTTCACCTCAATAATTAAGATTTATTATAAGCCAGAACTGTAGTGAGGAACATTTTTTTTATAAATTGCATACTTTATTTTACCTTTAAGATTAAATTTTTAAATGTGGGGCATGTTCCCTTGATTGACAAGTGGCAGTTGAAACCTGATTTCTAGCCCTACTGGGCATGTTCCGACAACCACCAGCTAGTTTGTCCTGGCTTTTAATCCATTAACCCATGTCCTGCCAAGATGACTGAAAACAATGGGGCTGTAACCCAGCTTCAATTGAGCACCAGGCATTGAAATCAAAACACACTCTACCCTTTTGTTGTAAACAAACTCAGAAAAGCCTGACGTGTCCTGTTTAATATATATACACTGTATATTAGATTCCAGTTCAATTCTGAAACCGGATTAGACTGTTCATTGTTTCCGTCTTTGAATTTAGTAGGTAAGAGAAAAGTTAAGGGAAAATCTCTTTTTTCCATTCCCCTTGAAGAAAACTTTTAAACTGGGCTTAAATGATTCTGTTGACTGTTGTGGTTCACAAGTATGTTCAAAAATTGTGTTTATGTTTGGTTTTTATTTTGAAGGTGACAAATTGGTGACTCAGGTCTTCTGTGTAGACATGATTATTACAGACAAAAATGGCACTGTGTTGTGCGCATGATTATTTCTCCTTTATTGGTTTTAGGATCAAGAATCTGCTGAGCAAAAACTATCAACAGGTTATGGGCCCATGTACATAGTGATTGTTGGCATGACTGACCCTGAAAGTTGCTGTGCGAGTTTTGCCAAGGTCATGACAGTTGGACCAAGAACCCAGTGGTCCTGTTGTATTTTAATGACGATACGAAGAAACAATAACTATGGGCACTAACGTTTCTGGGTCACCTATTGGTACAAGGTCTGAAGGACCAGAAGAAATGATCCACCTTTGACATTTTCTTTCTCTCCAACACCTCCCCTCTCAGGGGGTACCATTGATAAACTTGTCAATAGCGTTAATGTCAAATTGGTGAATATCGTGGATTGTATTACTCCCAGTAAGGTGAAGGTGATCTCTGGAAGGAAAAAGTCTCCATGGAGAAATTCCACACAAGTAAAGACTGGAAAAAGAGGGTGATTGAAATCTAAACGCAGATGGAGAAATCCCAAACTGCTGGTTCATTTTTACATCTATAAAGAAAACTTTCACTCTTATAAAATACAACTCAGCAATGCAAAGAAATATGAAAGAAAATGACATCATTACCAAGACTTTCATAATGCTCGGGCCTTATTCGCTGCAGTTGACAGGCTAACACCCTGTGTCAGTGGCACCAAAACGTCCAACTAAAACCTGCATTGACTTTGCCAAAATTCTTTCAAGACTAAATCAAAGACATTAGGCAAACAGCTGTTTCATCAACTACAAGCCTTGGAAATGGAAACCTGTTTAACTCCATGACTCAGTTTAATCCCATAAACAGCACAGATCTTGAGGACATCCTACATCAGCTGAGCTCCTCCTCTTTAAGTCTGGACATTATGCCCACAGGTTTTTTTCAAAAAGGTTTCAAAGATCCTGGAGTTGGCCCTACTCCAGATTGTGAACTTGTCTTTAGATTAGCGAGATTTGCACCGCTTCGACATTTCACACAAAGCCTCTTCCAACTAAGTACATTCCTTAGTATCCGGTAGCAACAGACCTGTGTTAACACCATATGTTAAAAGAAAACCCACGTTTATGCCCAGTGTACATACACTTGCGAGCAGCTGAAACGCTCAATTTTTAAAATCCAGATAAAAGACCCACCTGTTCACAGCTGCATTGATGTAGTTTTTATTCAAGTTTACATCCGCACTTTTACTTGAAGCTGAATTTAAATTTGAATTTAGTTAATCTTAACTTTCCTTAAATTTTTATTACAATGATCACTACTGTAATATTTCTTCTGAATGTCTGTTTTAATGTTTCATGTAAAGCACTTTAAATTTTCTTTATAAATGAAATGTGCTACACAAATAAACTTGCCTATCAAAGCAAGAACAAGAGCAGGTTACTGTTGTTCAACACAACAAACGGTGGCAAATATGATAACAACACAGACACAAACACATACTGACACTTTTCTTTTGGGAGAGTGAAATACATTGTAAAGCAGTAAAATGAATCTTATTGTTATTATAATTGAAGAGGTTTCACAGTTTGGCACTTTGGAATAACAGCTGTCATTCCAAATTGTGTTCTCAAACTTGTATTTCTCTAACTTTTGTTTAGAAGATGACAACTTGGTGACAAAAGTGTTCTGGATATAAAAATGATTGTCAAATAAATGAGTTGTCTCTCACAAACTGAAATGGCAAACTTGTGTACAGTTCTTTCTCCTCTCCAGGCATAAAGACCAAGAATCCACAGAACAGAAAGACAATGTATTATAAAGACAACTGAAACGTGAGAAAAAAGACATTTGTATCTTGACTGCATGAAGCTATCAAATGAATTTTAATATATGTAATGTGTCTTGAAGTAAGGATTTTTGTACCAAACCAGGTGGATGTGACAGAGCAGATATATGTAAAAATATTTAGTATTTCAACATTATAGAACTGAGTTACAAAATATGTTGATACTCAGTCTGCAATAATGCAAATTATGTTTACTTTCACATGTGCAATCATTTTAGTATGATGCTTTTATTTAGAAACAGAAAACCGCAATGCATTTAAAAGTTTTATTTCAATCATTTCCTCCCATAACAAAAACTTATTTTATTTTTATTACTAGATTTTTACAGTTTTTTACATTTTATATCAAAAAGGGTTGTTGTTCCTCCTCACACACTGCTGTACAGTACATGTTTTGCACACCAAAGATTTCTGGCGTGTGAGAACCTGATTCCTTTCACGTCATTTCACATGAGTACGTAATTTTGATTATTTTCACTTGTAGTACTTCACCCTTGCTGGATCAAGTGTAACAGAAGAAAACAGAGATCTCTAAATGAGCATAAACTCAAACTGCTTATGCAATGATTACCTGAACAGGCACATGAAAATTACATTTGTACAAACCTCAACAGGGAAACTTTATTGGGGCTAAAAAAAAATTTTTAAATACGAGTATATAAGTTTAAATATGTTTTTATACATTTTTTCCTTTTAAAATCCTTCATCACAATTGCCATCATAAATAAAGACTTGAATGTGTGTGTGTGTTTTAAGTTAAAAGGAAATCCAAAGTACATCATTTTGTGACAATTAAAGCATATGTTAGAGAATACTATATGTGAATGGTGGTTCAATGTTGGCTTTAGGAGACAGTTACTCAAACTCTTTTTTATTATTATTAAACTTACAGATAATATTGAAACTGCTAGTTCAGGTAAATATTTTTTTTAATTAAACAAATTAACGTGAATACATAACCTGGTAAAAACTATTTTAACCAAGCAACTGCTTAAAGAGGGGCTGCACGGTGGCGCAGTGGTTAGCGCTCCTGCCTCACAGCAAGAAGGTTCCCGGTTCAAGTCCTGGCTGGGGGACCTTTCTGTGTGGAGTTTGCATGTTCTCCCCGTGCATGCGTGGGTTTTCTCCGGGTACTCCGGCTTCCTCCCACCATCCAAAAACATGCTTCATAGGTTAATTGGTTAATCTAAATTGTCCCTAGGTGTGAATGTGAGTGTGCATGGGTGTGTGATTGTGGCCCCTGCGACAGACTGGCGACCAGTCCAGGGGTGTGCCCTGCAGTATTTTCAAGAGATGATTTTCCAAATAAAAGGAAAACAAAACAAGTAAACACTAAAGAGACAGGACAGGAGCTTAACAAAACTTGTGAACTAAAACCAGAAAAACCAGAACTAAAACTGACATGGCAGCAAAGTTGACTTAAATTGAAAGCAAACCAACTGACTCACCTTTTCATGTCTACAGTGCTGAGCCTAAACTGGACTTTTTTTAACCACAAAATCATGAAGAGCCTCTGGGAGAAGGGACAGTTCCCCACACTTTCAGCATCAAGACTTGCCTGTCAAAAAATACATCACATTCCAAACACTTAGAGGGAAAATATTATTAAAGGAACTCAAACTATGATAAAGATTTCTCCTTTAAAAGGGCAAAAAGTTGCAGCAGTTTTGATTTCATTCTATGGTGAGTGACTAAAAATTGTGAACACCCATGCAAACTTTCTTGATCAGCCTGCTTGGCTTTGACAGCAGCAGATGAAATGAAAACTTGGCTTACACCTACTGTTTAAGTATGCTATTTAATTATATTTAAAATGAAATTCCCTTCCTTGCTATATGGTATTAAATACAATTCAGAACATTTTGAATCCAGAAAGGAAAAGTATGAAGAAAACAAAAGACATAAAACATCTGTTTTGGAGGGACCTTTTAAAGGCAAGAACAAAGAAAACTCACTGCAAAAAAGGAAAAGTAACATTTTTAAATGTATTTTTTAAATAATTGCAAATAATGACAGTGACCAAGTAGACAAATGTACTAAGAACTATGTTTCTGCAACTTAGAATCTAACTATTGGTTATTATTTCTTTTTTTTAACTTGGAACAAATATATTTTTACGCCTTACCTTGACAAAGAGCTCAATTTTTGGTTCATCATCCATCCCTGTTTTCTCTTCTTTCCCTCTTGTCTGCCGGATTTATGCGGTGGTTTTTGTTTGTTTACAAAACAATAAAAAAACTGATTTACCACAATGCCATCCAACACAGTATTTCTGTAGTATTTTAAAAAAATATATATATAACTGGTATAGTGAATGAAGGCCTGTTGCTTAAATCAAGACTTCAACCTTATACCTTAATAATTTTACGTCTTTTCCTCTCCTTCTACTGCCACTCTTCACACCTGTTTCTGCTTTTTGTGTTTCACCACACCTCTTTTGCTTTGCTCCAGCCTCACCAGTCTAACCAGCCAATCTGGATATGTGTCATTTGAGCCTTCAAGCGCAACCTCTGCAAATGAATTTGCTCTTCCAGCCTGTCAACCTTATTTTTTTGCCCCACCTTTTTCAATCAAAATAAATAACTATGCCATGAAGAACACAACTCTTAGTTTTGCTATTAACAAACAATTTGTCGTAAGCCTATAGCTACATCCAAAAGAAGAGATACGCAATGCAGTTTTTTTTATATATATAAAAATTAATGCCAAAACATTTTAAAATATACCTCAGAAGTGATGAATATCTCAAGCTCTAGCTCAAGATGAATATCTAAATATCTGTTAGATAATGGCTCGTCCTCCGAACCTGCCATTGTTCCAAATACCCCCCACTCCAGGTTTAGTGTACATGCCTCATCAAATCAATGCTTTAATAAAAATAACATGTCTAAAAAGATCTATCTTGTAATTCCGTTTGGGATTATGGAGCCAACCCAGCTACTGTTGAGCAAAGGTGGGGTACACCCTAGACAGGTTGCCAGTCCATTGCAGGGCCACACAAACTCACAATACCATCTAGGGATAATTTAGTTTCACCAGTCAGCCCAAGAAGCATGTTTTGGGACAGTGGAAGGAAACTGGAGTGCCATGAGAAAACCCATGAGGAGAACATGCAGTCCACACAGAAGGGTCCCAGCTGGGATTTGAACCAGGGCCTACTAGCTGTGAGCCACTACTACACTATACAGCCTCTTCTTAAAAAACAAAAACACCTAACATTTGAAAATCCTACAAGATTTGTGATGTGTCTCTCCAGACCCACTTTAAAATGGCATTTTGTCAGCTTGACCTGAACCTAGGCAATGACAATAACATTGAATCTTATCTTAATCTTTATATTTCACTTAAAGAGTGTTTTTTATCTCTTTGTTGAGCAGACTGATGAGGATGAGCATCCTTAGGCTGGTGACGTGAGGGACTGTAAGCTAGCAGAGGACAGTGTGAACAAAGGGATGATGGGAAATTGGGGAAGACTTACTCCAGGGCAGCGGTCCCGCCCACAACTCAGAGGCAAATTTCTATCGAACTACTGCCGCTCTGCAGGAACTATACCTAGAAAAAAAACTGAGTTTTTCTTTTTTTTTTTAATAACGTTAAAAACTGCATCATCATAACTAAAAGACCACTGGAACACTCTTTCAACAGATCAAAGGTTGATTAGAGTGGGATTTTAAAGGGCTGCACTTTTTACAAAGGAAAAGTTGATCATAACTTTTGAAATAAAAGAAAGAAACACAAATATATACCATAAGAAGCAGAGGGAGTGCTTTCATACTTTTATCTCACTTAAAGAATCTCGTGCTTTTGTCTTTTTCTTCCTGGTTCTTGTTTTGCCTCGTTTTTGTGTTTGAAAGCTTGTTCTCACATAGCAGGTAGTCACTAAAGGCTTGTGAGTGCTTGTTTTGTTTGGAGGCAGGAACACCAAAGAGCCCCAAGACAGTGTGACACAAAGAGAAAGCAGGACATACACTAAGAGGAGCAAGATAAGAGTTTCAAATCAGACTAATCTTTGATGACATTACTGCAGACTGATCAGTAGCAGCAACTCTGAGGTTTCAACTTTGAGAAAAGAAGCATTTAAAATGAATAAATCACAAAATACCATTATTGTTTGAAAACAGGTTGAACCAAATTTAGGACGAAACAGGCTTGTGTTTTCATTTTTAATATGTTTCCACATCATACCCCAGCTGTGATTTGATAGGGGACACCAACTCTAGTCATCAGTGAAAGTGGATTTAGCTTTGGAGTCTGGGGGAGGTGGAACAGCCAGTGACCCACCTGCAAATACTTGTCAGTGGAAACTTTCTCCAAGAATATCTGACAAGTCTGCCCCTTCTGACCTTGTTATTCTTTTTCCCTCTCTGGTGCCTCTTCCTTAGTGCTTTTTATCAAAAGGAGGCTGCCAACCTAAGACTTGATGATTAAAACATGTTTTGTGCAAAAACTGAAGCAGGAAAAACACAAAAGGTTAATAGCAGACAATGAGACATGAGCAGAGCGTTTATGTTTGTAATTAATGTCTACTTAATACTGTCGTCCATGATAATTGAGCACTTATAAAGCTGTGATCTTCTTGGAGAACTTCAGGGAAGAGAGTAAAGACGAAGTGCAGATGTGCCGACCTGAGCCGGAACTAAGGAGTTACATTCCTTCTTGAGTATTTTGCTGGTAAAGTGTTGCAAAAGAAAATAATGTTCACACATGAGAGGGAATGAGAACGTTAGCTTGATGAGAGCAAAAGTGGTGACAAATTCGGAAACTGAAACCGACTGTCGCTGTGCCTGCCCATGCGTTGAAGTGGCCTTGGGCAAGTCACTGAACACTGAACCCCAAATTGATCCTGGTAGTTAAGGTTGGGGTGAGTGTTGGGCAGTGGGGTATTGAGAATTGAGAATTACTGTATGTTTAAACTTTCCTACAGTTTTACACACACAGCACGAAAAAAAAGTCAACTAGAAAATCAAATCAATGACTTTCAGTATCATTTAAACCTCACTGCTCAAAAACAATTAAGGGAACACAACAAAAACACATCCTATACCTGAATGAATGAAATGTTATTTTTAAATACTTTATTCTTAACATAGTATCATTTGCTGACAACACAACCACACAACATTTTTTAATGAAATTGAATTTATTAGTCTATGGAGGATTGGATGTGGAATCCTACGCAAACTTAAAGTGGAAAAAACACGCTACAGTTTGATCCAACTTCAATTGGACAACAGACGGACCAGTCCATTACATCAATACCTTTGTCTTGCAGAAACTGATGACACACTCCATCCACGTGAGGTCTAGCATTGTCTTGCATTGGGAGGAAACCAGGGCTAATCACAGCAGCATATGGTCTCACAAGAGGTTGAGAATGTCATCTCGGTACCGAGTGTCAGTCAGGCTACCTCTGGTGAGCACATGGAGAGCTGTGCACCCCTCCAAATAAATGCCATAACATCAGCCAGAAAACATAAGGACAGAGAAGTTGTCTGTGGTCACCACTTGCAGAACCACTTCTTTTTTGGTGGTGTCTTGCTGATTGTTGTCTATTCCACTTGCAAAAAAACATGTGAAATTGATTGTCAATCTGTGTTGATTCCCAAGTGGACAGTTTGATTACACAGAATCTGATTTACCTGAGTAACATGGAGGTGTTTAGGTGTTCATTTGACTTTTTTGAGCAGTGTATATTTTAAAATAAATTATCATGGCAGCTTCATCTGGGTGCAGTGCTGATCCCCCACCCCACACACGTTTCCTTTGCAGGATTATTGCAGTGGGGTGGTGAGTGAAAATCCTAACGAATGTGACAGTGTAGTCCTCGAGCTTGTAGGGTCGCTTTTTGGTTGCATAGCCATGAAGTTTCTTGCAGAAATTAGGACTAAATGCTGCCCCCTACTGTATTAGCATACATGTTGCCAGTGCCTGGGCACAAACAGAAATAAAATAAATAAACCCCCTGAAGTGCTGTCAACAAGACAGAATCCAACTGACACATCGTTAGTAGACCCTCAGTTACGTGTTGCCTTTACCACGTCTGGCTCTAGAACAGGGATGTGCAGTCGGGGAGGCAGATGAAGTAAATCACTGAAACATTTGAAGTCATCTTTATCTTACTCTGTTGATTTTCTCACCAAATGCTGACAAAACCTCAAATATTCCATTTAAACATGTTTTTCTCCTCAAGAATCAGCTCTGAAGAAGTAACGTATGCCAGCACTGCCCTGCTGTTGCTACAGATCATTTGTATTACAGTGCACTGTTTCAAGCACATTACCGTTAATCTTTTTTTACTTTGAGAGTTCCTTTGTGAAACCCACATCCTCTTTTCTTGTTAAGGTTGAAACTTCCTCTTTCAAAAATGTGTGTCAAATTGAAACGAACACCCCCCCAAGGGTGTGTCATTTGCCACTGCAAGTAGTTGAGTATCACAGCCCTGCAAACAGAAAATCAAGAAGATGTGTGCCTACCTGCAGCATTGAATGTGATGCAGTTATGAGCTTTTAATATATTCAATGAAGTGTCAGTGAAAAATACTTCAATTTCCTTAAAAAAACTCACATTTTTTACAAATTCCACAGCAGCACTTTTGCCTCCAGCAGCAACCACATATGGTGTTGGTTTGGACTAGATGGACATCTAATCTTCAGGTAAATGGAAAATCTTTAACTTTTACTGTGGTGGCATTCTAGTTTTCCCCTTTATTTAAACTTATTCTGCAAAAAATACGTTTTTGCTTCTCATGTCCTGTTTTAGAAGTACCTTGTCAATTGCTACTGATTTATAGAGCTGTTTTTCATGGCTGTGCCTAATGTAAAACCCAACAGTTATTGCAAGTCCTCTGTTGCCCTGTGTGTTAAAAAAAAAAAACCAGACAAATAGTTGGCCTACACCTGAATGTGTTAAATTTGTTTAAATAGTCATTCTTTAATGTGTAATAAGTGACAGAAAACATTCACTGAAGTAGAATAATACAAATATACTGATTCAGTGTTAATGTTTTTAGACACTTTATGATCATTATGGTCTCCGAGTACAAGAAAAAAGAGGAGATTTGTCATAATTAAATTTTATCCATTTACTTTACTAATTTACTTTATATTATTTTACTAATTTAGATTACTTTAGATTATTTTACTAATTTAGATTACTTTAGATTATTTTACTAATTTAGATGTGTTGGGTCTGTGCCCCAAGCATTTCAACAACACCACACTGAAAAGAAACAAGAGAGTTGAGTAAGCTTTTACCTGCAGGGAGAGTGTCAAAGATCGCTCAGTTACAAGCTCCTAAAACACTCTGTCCGACCTTAGCCTCCCCCTGCTATTTATTAAAGGGAACGCCCTAGTTACATGCTGGTTCAGCCACTAAGGGAGGGGAAAAAGGAGCTGGCTGAAGCAGTTTTCAGCATGACACTTCTTGGAGGGCTCAACAGTATAATGAGAGAAAAAGGAGGGGTAAACCGTGCCCCTTCCTGAGATAAGGGTCACACAACAAGACCTTGAGGTTTGATAGTGTGCAACTCTGGTATGTAAGACCTTGAGGTTTGATAGTGTGCAGCTCTGGTATGTCAAAACAAGAAGCAAGAGTAACTGAAGAAAACAGAATAATAAGAATCATAAAATCTCTAACAAGATGTCAGTATGCATTCTAAATATGTGTGATTATGTCTGTGGAAATTGTTGTAAATGAAAACATTGTGTGCACAAATATTATATCTTGAGTAATGTGTTCTATATATTTAGAAAACTATGCTAAAAGCAGGAATTTCTATTTTTTTCAGTTTATAAATTTTTGACCTTATAGTATATGGTCAGAATATAAATGTTGTGAACTTGAATGATTCTGCACTGATGAATCGACACGTTTCTTTAAAAATAGTTAAAAATTAAATGTGAAATATTTAAAAAACAGTCAAAGTTTAGTTTTATCATTTCTAATAAACAAAACTATGTTGAATTATTGAAAATAAGTCAAGGTGCCAGACTTTTTTATTGTTCTATCTTATTAAACTTCAAACTTTTAATGTGCGTGGTTTTTTTGGTGAGGTTGTAGTAATGTTCTTTTTTACCAAATTTCAAACAGAAAAAACAAATCTATAACATGCACCAAACATTTTTAAAAATCGATGAGAATCTAGTGCTTCAAAATTAAAACATATAGAAATGCTTTTTAAAAAATAAATAATGATAAAAAGTTGAAAGTTCACTAAAGCAATACCAATTAATTCGAAGAAAATTTTTTTAATTGTAATATTTTAATGCTACTTATATTTAAATATGCATTTATTGATTTTTAATTTTATCTTTTTAATGCCAATTTTAAATAATTAATGATACTTTTATTTATTTATTTCATATTAAAAATATTTATTTCAATTTGCCTCTTCCATCCCACACTGGCCATGAAATGAATAAATGTCATTAAATGTTTAAATGTGCTTTTTAATGGCAATTTTTATATTTTAACACCACATATATATTTAAACATTTATTTATTGATTTCCAATGTTATTTTTTAATGCCACTTCTAAATAATGACACTTTTAATTATTTATTTCATATTAAAAATGTTTATTTCAATTTGTATCATTTAGCCCACATTGGACAATGAAGTAAATAATTATGCCATTAAAACTTTTAAAAGTGCTTCTTAATGGCAATTTTAATATTTTAATGTCACAAACATTTAAACATTTATTTATGGGTTTCCAGTTTTATGTATTGATTTCCAATTTTAAATACTTAATGCCAGTTTTAAAAATTAATGACACTTTATTTAATGATTTTATGGCCTAGATATTTATTTAATATTGTCTCTTCTGAACATCCATAACTATTGGAAGACATACAGTATACATATACATACCGGCCGACCCAGCGTTTATTAGAGAACAGCGTCTATCACAGAAAGAATGATGAAACTCGGTCACAAAATGCAGAAAACAGCAGATGAACATTTCAGGATTAATTGAAATGATTAATGCCTTTTACATACATTTGATGTCTTTATGTGATTCAGCTCTGATGAAACAAACTCCGATGAAAACAAGGACCTTGCTGTAACTTCTGAAGGACAAGTTTAGTCTAGGTATCTTTTCCTGAGCAGCAGAATGACCTCACTCAGCCACATGTTAGGCACCACAAGGAGAGAAGCAGACATTTTTGATTGGATAGCGCATCCAGATGGACAAACATAACACAACCAGTTAGAGAACAGGCCACACCTCCATTACTATATGAAGCCATAAAATGATTAGAATACTCCTTCCCTTTTGACACCTTGCTAGGTCTGGAACCAGTTGTTTAGTCCTTTTATTATATATGTGTATGCAGATGGGCACTGCCCCTGCTGCCATATAATATGTCTAATTTTTAGTGCTCGTTGGTTGGTCAGCAATTGTTAGGAATAGAACTGCTCTTTCTTTGAAAAAACATCTGGGTTGATATCCTGAAAGGAAACAACAAAGTCTGCAAGAACTTCTCTTGATTTTGTTAGGAATAGAATCTTCCCAACACAGAGCAGGCAGGGGCATCTCATACAGTGTCAAAGCCTGCAGTAATTAATAATTATAATTGACTACACTTCCCGTAAAAACAGAGAATCAGCCAAAGTTTAAGAATAACTATTTGATAAAGGAAATGGATGAGCTGATAGCCTCCTCTCTGGGAATTGTCAGATCGAGAGAAATTGTTTCTGGGATGTGTGACATGTCACGTACACGAACCTATAAGAACAATGCCGAACACGGATTCTGGGGCTTCTTTCATCTGACTGGGTTAACGGCATTTGGGCTCCGATTGATGATCGGTTCTGAAAATGAAGATCTTCTGAATTTATTCTTGAATAAACAGACCCTTTAAGCAGACAGCAGATTCCAGTTTTTTTTCTTGAGTCAGAGTTCACTTTTTTCCTCAACACAATGCATGCTGCTTGACACTTTTTAATAGTATTAGTATTAGCATTAGTTGAGCTTCATGACCTCCAATTGATTTTATGTGGGAAACATTATGGGTACTGTAGTCAGGTACTTCGACTGTTTGAGTTGAATAAAGTTTGGACTATCTGACTGGTTTGTTTTCTTTTGCTTGATGTACCTTGTAGTCCGAAAAAAACGTTTTTAAAACTTAAAGTATTTTATTTTTCTTTGAGCAGAGAGCCACAATGGAGGTTTAAAAGAGCCAAATGTGGCTATCGAGCATCAGGTAGCAGACCTCTGTTTTCTGATCAGGTCAGATAGGACTTCCCTTTAAAGGATGAGATTAACAAACAAAGATCAGATACGAGATCTGTATGCCTTCCCCTGTCAAGGCAAGTTTGACAGTTGTGCTGTTTTTTTTAAGTATGGTTTTGTTATTTAGGTTAATTTTTAGAGACCTTTGGTGATGAGGTTATGTTCAGTAGCTTAAAGTATTTGGGGCTTGAAAGGATCAGCAGAGAACTTGCATGAAAAGGTCTTAAAGCCAACTCAGTAAAAATATCAAGTCGTGTAGATATTGAGTATTTTCTTAAAAACTAAGAAAGCTTTAAGTACCTGTAACCTTTACACAGCACAGTAAATAAGGCAAAAGGAAGTTCAAGAGAGCTACAAAAGTGGATGATTTCAATAATAAAGGTCATTTCATTCAGGAAGGACTTTACTTTGTAAAAATCTCATCTCAGTTTTTCTATTTGATTTTTTTTTTTTTACTTTGGTCAAGTCTTACATAGTTAGTTTCAAATAAAATTTGACATCAAATTTAAAGACTGCGGTCTTCAAAAATATTTGTAGTAAATTGAGTGGAGTCGAGTTTAACCATCTCTAAAACTTATATTTCCACTTTGTTTTGTTCGTTTTGATTATGAGCATTTGAAAACAAATCATAATTCATGCGAATAATTATTAAATAGATTTGTGTCTTCACCTCAGCATAGCTTTTCCTTGTTCTTTAATTATATGTGGTTCAAAGGCCACCTTTTATATTGTTTGTGTCCTATAAAAATATCAAATTGCTACTGGTAGTAGTCTTAAGTGTTTTATCAAAGTGAAGACTTGATAAAACTCAGAAATGTTTTTTGGGTTTCCTTTAATGAGGAATAACCATAATAATTCACTTAAATGCTGAAAAAAATATATTTTGCATGCTCTGACCTGAAGTTCTGACCCTGGCCTACCTTACAACTGTTTAAAACTGTGGCTTTGTCATGTACATCACAATATTATTTTTCCTCTGGCTTCAAAAGGTACTTTTAGACTAGACTAGGCATAGGACAGTTTTACGGGGAGTGCAGACACAAGTAACACATGTGGTTTGATCTGTGAACACACTGCACTATTCAAAGCAAACTATTTACAGTCACAACAGCTTTTACTCCATGCAGGGTAAACTAATAAAAGCAAGCATATACATCATGGCAGAAAAACACATTGCCAGTCACCTGATGATTGAATCAGTAAAGGTGTGAAACTCCAAAAATACCAGGTGTCCCCATGAGATGAACACATTTTTTACTTGATTTGCACTTCTTTAGACAAGTTTATTTGGGTTTCTTCTTTATTTTTCAATTCCATCTCAATTGTTTTATTAGAGCTACAAAGATCTTTGGCTTCAGTTGGAATCATAAATCCAATTTAATTATTAATTAAAGATCTCTCTAATAATTAGGGCTGTCAACGTTAAACGTGAAAATGCCCACTTTGTCGGTCACAATCTCACTTATAACATGGTCACTTACAAAAGAAATAAATTGACTTTTAGTACTTTACTTTTGTTATTTTTTTTGGGTTTAGATCGCTTTTTTCACAAAAGGCGGACTATTTGATATGTAAAACAGCCCATTGTCACAGTAAGACAATGCGTCGCTGATCCGGCAGCGACCTTGAATTTGCAGCGGCAAAGGAAAGTGATAGGTATCATTAAGCATCAGCTCAAAGAGAAAGTTCACCTCTTAGTGCTTGTTTTTGTCCAGATCATGAAGAAGTCTACATGTATAGAACATTGTGACCGGAACTTCTTTCAGAACCCCCAGTAGCCAATCGGATAGTGTATTCACCCAGGTCATTTAAAGTACAGGTTTCTTTTGGCTGTATATCAGCATCTTTGTTTTCTTGGAGTAATACTGCAGACATTAAAATCTTTACAGTTCTGTTTATCTTATTGTTGATGTGTTTTGTGAACACAAATCATACTCCTGAGTTAACACTTTATAAATGTAAGCATTTCAGACAAAAAATGAAGGGAAACATTTTCTCTCTGGCCTGTTTTTTTGTTCAAAATCTGATTATTGTCATAGAAAATTTAGCTCGTAAAACATTGTGATTAATCGCTACCCAAAAGTGTAATTAATCTGATTGTTTTTTTCTCGATTGACAGCACTACTATTGATGTAAATTTTAAGTACTACATTTTAGTAATGTGCCTTTTTATTTATTTTTGATTTATTTTATTTTATTATTGCATTTTCTTACCTTTATTCTTATTTTGTCTAAGTAAAACAGGTAATGCCACATGTATTTCGAAAACATGTATAAACCACTTAAAATTTAGTATTTAAATATCGAAACCAGTGAATGTAAACGCTGGCATTTCGAACGCACCTCTGCGTTAACTTTTAAACAAAGTGTGTTTTTTTTTTACCGAATCTTTGTGTTTTTCACTCTTTGTTCATCCGCGTTGAGCCTGAGAGGCACGGAAAAATCTCTGTTTTTTTTATTTGACGTTATTAAAAGAAAAAAGCGGGTTATCAAATCATTTTTTTAGTAGCTGATGGGCGGGAGGGCTGAGAGTGAGTCTCTAATGCAGCTGCTTTCTTAAGCAAATGTCTTCAGTTTTTTTAATAAACTAACCAGTAAGAATCTTTAGCTACAAATAAAACGGTGAAACAAGGAAAACTGACGTTAAAAAAATAAGTTAAAATAGCATAAATTTACATCTAAACACGGGCCTAATGGAAAATGATCTCTCACAAATAATGCAATTAGCGAATGCCAGGATGTCTGCATTCTGCAGTATCATTGGCAGCACAGAGGATGTTACTCCCACTGTTTGTCTTCATTAAATATGAATCATTCTTTCCATACAATCCAGAGGTCTGCTTTCTACAAAACACTCAGACCAAACTACAGCAGAGCTGCAGATGAGAAACTGAACCCACAGAACAGGAAGACTGCTTTGTGGTGCTTTGTGGTCCAGATCTTCAGAGAAGACAATGAACTTTAAAGGTGCAGTAAAACATCAGGTATGTGGATGTTCCATGAAAATTAGATCTTCAGTGCAATTTTGAGGCTGTTTAAAGAAGTGATTAACAAATTGAGAGAACATCTTCACTATGCAGGTTCTCATTCAGGTTAGTTGCCCTGAGGAACAGTGCAACTAGACTTTAAAGGTTCATCTCGATGTTTTGCTGTTCATGACTTCCATCCTCAGCTCTAGAATATATTGTGGTCTCTGCACATTTGCATTGAATCCAAGGTAATTCAGGTTTTCCTGGATCACCTTGGATTCAGTGCATGTTTTCCTGGATCAGTGCCATTATTAAAAAAAAGAGCTAACTATGCGAGCCATTTCATAGTGACAAGATGTCTGATGATAGAGTGTAAACAGGCAGTGTTGTATGCTTCATGCACATGATACAGCATATGGCACTTCTCTGTGCACTGCAACTCTGGTCCGAAAAAAAAAAAAAGGTACCCATGCACAAGCTGGAGATGGGCTTTGATAATGGTCTGAGAAAAACATAGAACAGGTGCACAGCACTACAAGTGAGCTGTTTTGCACGACAAGAATTTTTCTCTGCATGCTTTTGCTTTGAAATCGAACAGTTTGTTAAAATTAGACAATTATCAAACTATTGGTAAATCATCTGTTTGTGGCAGTCATTTTACCAAACTTTCATGTTGAACCATAATCAAACTGGCTCATTTATTTAATTTTTCGCTTTTTTTTTTTTTTTTAAGATGTATACATCAGAGCAACGAGGGTAGAAAACAAGTCTGAGTGTTTTCATGTACTTTATACAAACATTTGACACTCATGGCTGCCTACAAATATCAGTTACATGTCACAATAGAACACGGAGATACTTGACAAAAATTTTGTAACTATATTTTCCCCCTCTTCTTAGTAAATGAAGGAAGCAGTAACCACAAAACTTACCCGGAGCTGCAGCACATGATGGTGAGTATTCTGTTATGAAAGAAAATACCTTGGACTTTTTAAATGGTATCATTTAAAAAAACACTTTTTTGTGTTGTTGTTTAAGCAAAATTCAGGAATTGATTGTGTTGTTACCTACATTATTTGTTTTTTTAAGTTTGTCTTTCTGTTGCAAATGAACTGTTTCTCAACTGTGAATGAGTAACAGTCATATTCAACAGTATTTTGTGATCAGAACGTTTTTCTTTTCTTTTCTTTCTACAGAAAAATATCTTTAGAATCCCGTTTTTTTTATATTTTTGCTAGATAACTTGAGGAACCACTGAGAAATCTGAAAAGGCTTTAGAAAATATGTTTTTAATATAGTGCTGACTAAATTAATCAATGCAGTCATTTATGGCGATGCCATAAGACTTTAGTTAATCATAGGAGCCAGAAGGCATTTGGACCTTTATATCTATACTGCTGATGGCATACATAGCTCGCCCGCTGGAAATCTACTTCTTTTGGGTCAAAAATCTTCTTCTGAAGAGGTCCTGTTTCTTGTATATCTTTTCAATATCCATATATTCACAGAAAAAACAATGTTGACTCACTAAATGACTTCCCGGTAGTATTTTCTGATTTGTAAAACAAATGTTGAAGTATCTGCTTGCAATCACTTCTGTGTCTCTCATACTGACACATAATGTTGGTTCTTTTTTTTTGTTGGTTCCTTTTTCTTAGTAAAAAACCTTTTCCCCAAAAAAGTGTATGACTTACATCTCATAAATTCATAACTTATGAAAGTTATAACTTAATTCTCATAAAATATTGACTTTTTTACCTATATTTATTCCATGGTTATTCTTGTAAAATTATGACATTTTTTCTCATGCTTTTACAAGTTTATTCAAAATTTTTTACTTTATTCTCAAATCTTTTTTGTTGTTGTTTGTGATGGCCTAACAGTCCGTCATACCATAAGGCAATAAACAGCAAAAAATGTATTGATTATGTCTTGGTTGGGTGGCTAAAGGATTAAACAAGACTGCACTTTTTCTTCACCTAAGTGAAATAAAAACACCCATATTTTCTTCAACAACAAACTTTGATGCAAAAATGTTCTTGGAATAATTGAAATACTTTAGAGCAAAAAAAATGCTATTTTTGAATGAAGTCAATTGGTTAGAATACTTTATAAAAGCTTTTTTTCCTCTGTTACAGGGCACTGACAACGTTGAAAAATCTATTTTTAGTTTTCTGAAGAAGTTCTTCATAATATGCATTCTCCTAACTACATTGATGTACATTTACCATGGATGGCCGAGAGGCTACAGCTACACGTTTGGCCGGTTGAGTAACAATGGGAGTTTAACAATTCTGCTGTGGTACTGGCCCTTTGGACAGTCATCTGGTGTTAATGGTGACGTGTGCTGGGATCTCTTCCACATACCTCACTGCAGGCTGGTAGATGATCGCTCATATTTCTCCTCTGCAGACATTGTGGTGTTCCACAACAGTGAGTTGATACAGGGCAGACAAAGGTTGCCCACTGACCTCCCAAGACCAGAAGGCCAGCGGTGGGCTTGGTTGTCCCTGGAATCTCCTGCTCACAATGGAAACCTAAGACCATTTGCAAACATCTTCAATATGACCATTTCCTACAGGAGGGATGCTGATGTTACCATACCTTATGGACAGCTGCTACCTAAGGAGGAAGAAACACCACTGCCAGAAGACACTACTGTCAATAAGACCTCCCTGGTCTGTTGGGTGGTCAGCAACTACATGAAGCATCATAAAAGAACTCAGGTGTACAAAGAGCTCAGCGCCATTGTTCCGGTGCAGGTTTATGGCCGCTGGGCAAACAAACCTCTTGCTTCTTCAGATCTGCTGCCCACAATCTCCCGCTGCTACTTCTACTTGGCTTTTGAGAATTCGGTGGCCAAAGATTATATCACTGAGAAGCTGTGGAAGAACTCCTATGAAGGTGGAGCTGTGCCTGTTGTCTTGGGACCCTCAATTCAAGACTACAAAGCTGTAGCTCCACCTCATTCTTTCATCCATGTTAATGAGTTTGCATCAGTGAGAGAGCTGGTAAAATACTTACAAGAGCTGGCAAAAGACAAAAAGCGGTACGCAGAGTATTTTAACTGGAAGCAGCACTGGAAGGTGAAGCTTTATGCAGATTGGAGGGAAAGACTCTGCAACATCTGTTCTCAGAACAGCAGTTTACAATACAAAAAGACTTACTCAAGTTTAGACGGTTGGGACAAAAAGGTTTGAGTATTCTGGAATTATTGCCATATTTCTGTGACATAATTAAAGATATTTGGTGTTCATCAAACAACTGCAGGCTTCAATCTTCTTCTATTTGAAAAATAAAAGACAGAAAAATTCCTGTATTTTCCGCACTGTAGGCAAAGGCGCACTTAAGTCTTTAAAAAAAAAAAATCAACAGTGGTCTTTTAATCAGGAGAGCCTAGTAATTCTTGTTGTGCTTACTGATGTTAAAGTGATTTTGAGAGGTACACTGTGCTCTGTCAAAATGTTTGCTTGGGTGTTATTATAATGTCTTGCAAACAAGGTTGGGAGTTACAGGTATTGTAAATGTGTTTACACAATTAAAGCTTCTAACATGGCTAACGTAGAGTTTTGCTAACAAGTTCTAGAGTTACTGTGAATTCAGTTACCGTAATAAAGTCTAACTGTTGGACCAATCTCTGACTCTGTTGTCTTGCTTATTGCGCCTTATTGGTCGGTGCACTTTATTTATGGCATAACTTCGGAAATAGACTTTTCATTAATGGTGCACTTTATAATCCTGTGCTCCCTATAGTATGGAAAATACTGTAGCTTTCTTGGCAAAGCAACATTTAGGCACCACACCAGACAGTCATCAGTCTAGTTTTAAATAAAAAAAAAAAAAACACCCGGTTCTGGGGCAGCGCGTGGTCACTTGTTGGAAACTCTAACAGTCATCCCTTTCAAGTAACTAAAAACTTGAATAATCGCAGAATTATTGCAAAGAAGTATTTCTGCAAGAAATACAGATTTCCATTGCCTCCGAAAAAGAACCAAGCATCAAATGACTATGATTTCAGAAAACGACGACATCCAAGCTCAGCTACTGTATGTATGTGTGCTTTTTTTTACATCATGGCACCCCAGATTAAGAGAACACACCTTGACCAGTTCAAAGGAGAATTTTTCATGAAGATATTGCTCCTGGCACAGAGCCCTCTATGCACTTGTCAAAGTACACAGAGAACAGAGAATAATATAACATTTTACCTGGGGTGACCAAACTTTCTATCCCCACTGTAACTCTGCTAATGCAGCTAGTGGAAGAGATCCGATAAGACAGACCACAAAATAAACTTCGAGATAATCGGCTTGATCTCTTGAAGAGAAGAATGGACGACGTGGAACAACAAGCAAGAATGCATAATGTCATTCTAACTGGATTACATATTCAACCCCATACAAGGCTTTATGCAGCTAACATTAGCACTGAAGCTAGCAGCAGCGCTGCTGGGGCCGCATGCGAGAGTGTGGGAAGTCAAATTGGATCCTTTCTCACGTCTAAAGTAATTTCCCTGGATTTAAATACCATCAAAATCTACAACACGCTTCCCAGGAGAAAGGATAGAACAAACGAGTGATTCTTATCAGGTTTGTGAATCAAAAGCACAAAATAGCTCTGATGAAGCAAAAGAAAAATCTGAAAGGGTTTTCTGTTTATTTGAATGACTGTTTCATATAACAAATATTTTGAGGTCTTGTACAAAAGCTTAATGTTAGTGATGAGACTTGTATTTTTTTGGTCATGTGTCCCACATAAACCCAGACAACACAGAAGTAAGCACTTTTAAAACAGACCAGCTTATGGTTAGTGCTTGTCACTTCTTTAAATTATTGAAATCGGCAAAAACAAAAACCAGACAGAAAATGCTTAGTGGTTTGATTTTTAACTCCTACTAAGCATTTCCATCATACAAGATGAAACACATTCTGTAGAGTCAGTAACAAAAACAAAACATTCCCACGTTACAGTTAGGGTCAGAATTTCTTATCCAGTAAAATTTTGGGTCATTTGATTCAGACTGAGAGGTGTCCTGCCTATGACACTGCTGTCATCCTGCAACTTTTTCATGTTACTAAATGTCTAAGCTGTATTACTGTGTTTGGTTGACATTTGTTATGCTCGCACGCAGACATGCCTAACTCTTGATGCATGAACTGAACCTAGAAAAAAAATATATACAACAAAGATGCAGACAAAAAGAGCAGGAAAATAATATGAAAAAGTTGACTAACTTATATTTTAATGAAACAAGAAGTGTTACCAAAGAGAAATTTAGATATTCTATTTGGAATGTACAAAAATGAGTTTTTACCTTCCAAAAGTTACAGGAACTGGAAAATAAAATGTATTTAGTTTGCGCGCTGTTTTCCATAGATAGTCGAAAAAAACAACCAACATCATAAACTGAGATATCGTATATCTTCCAATTGGCCAGTCTCTCAAACTATATCTCAAACTATATAGCTTTAAAAAAATGATACGTTTTTGATCTGTCTTCTTGTAAGTGGAGGGGAAGGGGTTGTCTGAAGTCTCACAGATTCCAATGATTTGTTCTATAACAAAGTCCAGAAGGTCTCATCAGAGCTGGAGAATTGATGCAAGACAAACATAATCTGCATGAGGACAGGGCTGCTTCAAAACCCACTCCAATCAAAATTATCTTTTTAACATGTTCTTGTAGCATTTTTCTCAAAATACAGGACCTATGTGAAATAATTTACAATTAAACTGCCTTTCTGAGTATTTCTTAATTCGAATTGCGTTGGATCAGAAACTGGATGCTAGAAAATCCCTGGGGCTAATGATAATGCAGTTACTATGATGTAGGTGCCAAAGTCTTCTTAACACTCTGCTCCTCCAAACCTTTTGCGTGGATTCATTTTCCTCATCCAAGCTGGCCTCTAGTTCAAAACTGCAATTCCTGAGATTTACCTTGTAAGAATTTTTAGTAAATTATAATGCAGAGAGTGAGAGAAAAAATAAAATTTTACCACTTTTTACAGCTTCATAGTATTTTTTTTAGCTTTTCATAAGACCAGCAAGATACTGGTCCTAGCATTTTTTTAATTTCAGAACATTTATTTTAACATTGCAGGAAATAGCAACTATATTTTAACTGTATTAGGAAAAGTGGGCATGATGTTTGTGAACATTAACTAACTATTCCAAGATAATTGTGGGTTCAGTGAGGTAAGATCGAGGCCCTCCGAATGAGGTTCACCTTCATTATTTTTGTGCTTTATCAACCTCTAATGTTTCTGAAAAAGAGAAATCCTGGGATAACGTGACCTGGAGAATGAGAATCTTTACAGAGATAGGAGCACATTCGAGCCCATGGCAGCTTCTAGACTTCCAAAGAACCCAAACCAAGTAGCCCACCAATGGCCTTCATGGAGCCCATACATACACACTGGCTGAGGGATCTCACAGTCTGAGAATTTATGTTAAAATAGATTTTCTTTTGAAAATATATAATCACTGCGTTGACATGCACCCATGACATCAAGTTCTAACCCAGTATGTTTAGAACTGGACCTGCTGCTGTTTCTGGCAAATAAACTAGAGGGCAATATCAAGTCCCAGTGGTGCCAATACCTTATGACAGCTTGTCCCATTTCCTGCTCTCATCTGTATTTATTCAAATACTTTTTATGTGCTTTTTAAGATTCTGTCTTACTTCATGCAATACGTTTTTTTAATTTCCCTGTATGGTACTGAAAAAAATGTTGTGGATTTAATTCTTCTAAATAGCATCTTTCTTTAAAATGAGATTACATTTAACCAAATTTGGGAAGAAAGTGCATTTGAATGATTTATGTTTAACCAAATTATACTACGAAAGTTGATAACATAAAATCAGTGTAATCTGTAAATCAAATCAAATCTAATCAAACTTTATTTCTATAGCACTTTTCCTATGAAGCATAACACAAAGTGCTTTACATTAAAATAAAACAGATTAAAAACAAGCACAACCATAAAAATGTAGACTCCCCCCCCACCACCACCACCACCCCCAACACACACATGCAATCCACCCACCCCCTTTCACAATTCCCACCCCCTTAGCTGATGGAACCCATTGGGAAACAGGCTGAGCAAGGAGAAAGTTGGTTGGTGGACCCATTGTAGTTGGGTCCTCTTCCTCCGTGGACAACCACATAGTCAGTGTAATGCAGCATCACAGGCGAGGACCCAGCCCCACCACAGCAAGGTAGCGAGGCAGGTCCCCATCTAGAGCTGCAACAGCTGAACCGTAGCTGACCCAGAGGGAGAGGACCCAGCCGAGGAGGCACTGGATTTAAAAATAATAAAATATAAATCTAAAATTAAAATGGAACATTTGATAAAAGCAACAAGCAATAAAACATGAGAATAAAAAATATTCAAATAAGCTATAAATAATCCGACGTAAAATCATAAAACATAATAAAAACAGGATAAATTAACATGATAAAAACTAACTAAAAGCTAATTTAAAAAGATAGGTCTTGAGCCTTTTCTTAAAAACCTCTATGTTCTCTGCGGTCCTCAGGTCCTCCGACAGACTGTTCCATAGACGGGGGCCATAGTATTGAAAAGATGCCTCTCCATAATTTTTGGTTTTCACATTTGGAATGATTAGTAGACCAGTGCCAGAGGATCTCAGGGTCCGCGAGGGTTCATATTTAACTAAAAGATCAGATAAATAAGAAGGCGCAAGACCGTTCAGACATTTAAAAACCATTAAAAGTATCTTAAAATCAATCAATCCTGAAGCAGATGGGGAGCCAATGCAGGGATTTTAAAATCGGGGTGATGTGAGCTCGCCTTCTGGTCTTGGTGAGAACTCTTGCAGCAGAATTTTGGAGAAGCTGAAGGTTCTTAATGCTATTTTTTGGAAGACCTGCTAGAAGGGCGTTACAATAATCAACTCTACTAATTATAAAAGCATGCATCAGCGTCTCCATATTAGCAAGAGAGAGAATTGGGCGGACCCTAGCCAAATTTCTAAGATGATAAAAACCAGTTTTAATCACCTGCTTGATATGTGGGATAAATGTTAGCTTGGAGTCAAAAATAACGCCCAGGTTTCTGACTGTTTCAGAAAAATTGAATGAAAGTTCTTTAAGTTTCAGAAACTGTTTCTCTCTCTTGGCTTCAGGACCAATAACCAAAATTTCAGTTTTCTCCTGGTTGAGCTGCAGAAAATTATTTGCCATCCATGATTTTACATCTAAAATACAATTAAAAAGTGCTTCTATTGGTCTTGTGTCATCAGGAGACATAGCTATGTACAGCTGGGTATCATCAGCATAGCTATGAAAGCTGATGTTGTGCTTCCTGATGACATTCCCCAGAGGAAGCATGTAGATGTTAAAAAGCAAGGGGCCAAGGATGGAACCTTGAGGCACACCACATTCAATTTTGTGGACCCCAGAAAAGTAAGTGTCCATGCTTACCATAAAGTTTCTCTCCGTGAGATAGGAAGTGAACCACTGGATAACAGTCCCTGAAAGGCCAAGACTTTTAAGTCTGTTTAACAGGATCAGGTGATCAACAGTGTCAAAAGCAGCACTTAGATCCAGTAGAACTAATACTGTGATCTGACCTGAATCCGAGGCACATCTAACATCATTAACGATCTTTAACAGGGCTGTCTCAGTACTGTGGTTCGTTCTAAAACCAGACTGGTTCACCTCAAATATGTTATTGTGTAAGAGAAACTCATATAGCTGAATAAAAATTTTTTTTTCCAGAATCTTGCTTAAAAATGGCAAGTTGGACACTGGTCTGTAGTTATTAAAAACCGTAGGATCTACATTGCTTTTCTTTAGTAACGGTTTCACCACTGCAGTTCTAAAAGCAGTGGGAAAAATACCCGTTTGTAGAGAGGAATTTATGATGTTTAAAATCTCGCTCTCAAAAGATCCATAAAATGATTTAAAAAGTGATGTGGGGATGGGATCTAAAAAACAGGTCGTTGGTTTAACTTGGGAGAAAACTCGACCAAGTGTTGCAGCTTCAACCAGGTCAAAACTGTCCAGTGCTTCCTCGGGTAAGGTCAAGTCATCATTTTTATTACAATTGCTTCTTTGTTCCATCAAGATACTAGATCGTACAGAAGCAATTTTGCTCCTGAAGTGGTTAGCAAAGTCCTCACACAATGCAGCAGATGCTGGCATTGTGGTCTTATTCATGTCTGAGTTCAATAAGGATTCTATTGTGCTGAAGAGGACTCTGGGATTATTTTTATTTTCAGAGATTATGTTCGCAAAGTATGAGTTCCTGGTCTGTTTTACAGTCTGGTTGTATAGATTTAGTTGATTTTGGTATAGTTGATGGTTTATTTCAAGCGTATGCTTTCTCCAACGTCTTTCCGCTGCCCTAGCTCGTCTCTTCAGTTGTTTGATGTCTTCGGTTCTCCAAGGGGGTGAAGGTTTGATTCTCATCCTTTTAGATTTTAGTGGAGCAACTGATTCGAGACTGGATCTAAGTTTACTGTTAAAACTTTCCACAAGTAAGTTGCAGGGGGCTGGTAAGACAATTGGAGAGTTTGAGCGAACAGTTGAAATAAATTTTTCGACCACTTCAGGAGTCAAGTAGCGTTTCTTCACAGTTCTCACAGAGGTCTGTTGTTTTATAAAACCAGTGATGTTAAAAAGCACACAGTAATGATTAGAGACAGCCAGATCCACAACAGTGGACACACTTGTAGGTAAACCATGACTGATGACCAGGTCAAGAGTGTGCCCCCTGTTGTGAGTCGGCTGCATGACATGTTGTTGAAAATCCAGAGAAGCAAGCAGGTCCAGAAACTGAGTAGCAGAGTAGTCCGACTCCTTTTCTACATGCAGATTAAAAACACCAGTTATTAAAATCATGTTGAATGAAGTGTGGACAGATGCTAGGAACTCAGAAAACTCCTCAATAAAACCAGTGTTTGGATTTGGTGGTCTGTATACTGTGATGCATAAAACTGGAGGGCTGTTAAAAACAAAGGCATGGTGGTCAAAGCTGGGGTACTGATCTAAAGAAATTTGCTTTACTGCAAAGGAGTTGGATACAATAGATGCAGTACCACCACCCTTTTTGCCCTCCCTTGTGGAAAAAACAAAACTAAAATTAGATGGGGAGGCCTCTGTGAGAACAGTGGATGCATCCGTGCTCAGCCATGTTTCAGTTAAAAAGAGACAATCAATATTATGGTCTACGATAAAATCACTTATAATAAAAGTCTTGTTAGATATGGACCGAACATTAAAAAGTGCCATGTTAAAAGAGGGTGGAACATCTTTGGTTGATGAAACTGCTTCCTTGGACTTTGGTGCTTCCTTTAGTGGCTGAAGGTATTGGTGATCTGGTTTTCTCCCAGCACGTCTCCTCATAGAATACCTGATTGTACTAATGGTCTTAATGGGCAACAAGTCTTGGAAGGGAAGCAGTGTGGATGGTTGAAGCAGTTTGTTGGGGAATGGCGGAAGAAGGTACATGATCCAGTCAGTCACCTCCACACACAGATGTCTGTACAGATGAAGAGGAGGTTTGGACTGGTGTGGACATGATGGGGGCAGGTGATGTCTGGACAGAGTGTCTGACGTTGGCGGCTAAAACATTACTGCCCAGTGGACTGGGGTGAATTCCATCAGATTTAAAAAAGGAGGTTCTGTTCCAGAACAGATTAAAATTGTCAATAAAAACAAATCTGTTCTGACTGGTAACAGACTGGAGCCAGGTGCTCAGACTCAGCAGCCTGCTGAACCGGCCCTGGCCGCGGGAGAGGGAGGGGAGGGGTCCAGAGATAACAGTCAATGGACAGGACTTTAAAAATGTAAAAAGTTTGTTAAAAAGCTTTTTTAGTCGTTTCAGACTCTCTATACGATGTATCATTAAAACCGACGTGTAAAATCAGTCTCCTAACAGAGGAAGGGAAAGAGCGCAGCAGTTCTGGGAGTTTTTCCAGGATGTCCAGAACTGTGGCTCCAGGAAAACAGTGTGTTACCGCGTTAAAGAAGCGGACCTTCCTTATTATGGAGTCACCGATGACTGCTGTCGTCGGGGCAAACAGTGGAGGAGGAGACGCAGGTGAGGCGACAGCGGAGCGTCCCTGTGTGACGGCGGCCTCACCTTGTAGCCGGTGGTCGGTCTGGGATGGCGGCGAGGCGCGGGCACCGCTGGAGTGGAAACGGACAGCCTCCTTCAGGATCCGACGGCGGGAGGAAGAGGTTGCCGACCGAGAGGAAGCGGGGAGCTCCAGCCGGCGACGCTCGTCGGGACCGGATGAGGCTTTCGCGGAGATCCTCGAAGGTCGAGCCGGATCGCTGCCCGCCGCGGTGCCTGCGTGTTCCATCGGAGTCTCTGTGGCGTCTCGCCGAAGAGCGGGAAACTCGACGATGGAACCCAGGTCTAGTGGAGTCCGTGCCGCTGTGGCCGAAGGAGCCGGAGAATCCGCAGCCAGACTTCCGAAGCGGTTTGAGAGACTCAGTGTAGGCTTTTGAGTCTCGTCAGAAGTCCTTCTGGGCATTCGGACAACCACTTCTTCATCCAGGGATCTTTGTTTGGGAGTAGAAAATGAAGAAGGCCGCGGGCAGGTGGAAGGATCCCATGGAGCTGTGTCCTGGAGAGCGGCGCTAAGTGAAGTTAGCCGCTTAGACTGGGCGAAGGAGACATCCATGAACTTGGAAAGTAGAGCGTCTTTCATTTCCAGTTCAGCTCTTAAACGACGGATGTCTTCCTTGAGGTCCGTAATGATTGCAGCAGTTTTACCGAAAAATTGTGAGTCCAGATCAGCCGCTGCTGTAGCTCTGTCCGCCATGTTGCCATGGCAAATCAACCCAATACACTGATCTAACAAACGTACTAAGTTTGTTGTAATAAATTCACTAAACTTGATATCACAGAGTAATATGAATTCAATTTGAAGAAAAATGTCTTTGCTATAAAAATATGTGATGGTCTGAAAATATTTGAATTTAAATCTCAAAGACAAACTAGGAATGTGAATCTTTCCCTTTTCTGATATGATTTTGTGTGCAATTCAATGCATAAAAGAATCAACTGACATTCGATAGTCTAATTCTTTTACCTCAGTCTAGACCAGGGGTTCAAGTTTTTGCAGCGGAGGGCCCAATTAAGAACTCAACATTAAACTAGGGGCCAATTTTGGTGAAAAAAAACTTGAACAGATGTTTTTATTAACTTTAATGACCGAGTGTCATTTGTACAGTTAACAGGGAAAAAGAACAAACCGAGCAAGATTTGAAACATTGTTTTAAATGAGAAATATAATCAATTTTAATCATATTTGGTAATACCGGTCAGAATATGTGGGGGGACAAAGTCATGGCATGACAAACTCCCAAAAACCCCAGAATAAAGTATAATGCAAACCTCCACCTTTTTTAAACACTGTTTGGGACTAAATGTGAGTGTTGTCAAACAATCAACGATGCCTGAGAGCAGGGAAATATTCTGGCAGGGGGAGCGTACCTTGGCACCACACCGGGCCAGTTCCAAAACCACAACGCAGCTAGCTTCTGTCACAGCTTCACTGGATTATCTGATAGGCAGCATAGCCTCGTTGTAGTTGAAGCATAGTGTTGCTTTCTTCGCTGCTAAACGTGTCATAGTATGTATGATGTGTAGCACGGTGACGTTTTTTTATTGAATTCTTTGAGCATTGAATTTACCTGCTAGAAAAATCAGGCACAAGACTTTATCCAGCCCAGTAAGCATTTGTCCACTCAGCTTGAAGAGCCGTTTCTCCTGCTCTGGCTTTCTAAATCCCGCTCATCCTCCCGCTGTGACGCCATTTCCTTCTGCACCTGCTGTCCTTTCTCCGCAGAGGCAGTGACATAGAAAATGATGTCTGCCCTCTAGTGGTGAAATTAATAAACTGCACCATTGACATCTGGGTGTAATTACCTCTTTTTTTCCTGCAGATGTCGCTAGAAACCAGGAAACAAAAATATTTGTTTCCAAATGACAGCTAGTTTAACAACCATCCATCATGATTATTGAGGGCCAAAACTATTTCCGGCCCACGGACCTTACTTTGAGAACCCCTGATCTATAATTTTACAACCCATTTGGTATTTAAAACAAAACAAAAAAAGAGTCTCAGAAACTTTCATTGTAAGCAACGTTTCTTTCATATAACAGCTACAAACATCCAAACCTGGTGTTTTGGGTCTTTTGGCCTGTTTTGTTCTTTGTGGATAAAGAGTGCCATTATTAATTTGTTCAGTTATTGTTTGCAGTGCTTCATATTTAAGAAAGGGGAAAAAAAGGGTAATCCATGGGGTTACGTTTAGAGCGCACAACCTTCGTCCCTTGATAGGGTTCACCTTCAGCCAATTGCAATCGACCCACCTAGAAGCAAGCTTGTGATTGGACGTTTGTTTGCATCACATGTACACAAAGACTCAAGACAGTAGAGAACACAATAGGAAGAGAAGTTTGCCAAGATTGATTTACTTCCTGATCAATTTTATACTAATCTAATCTTGTTTATATTTGTGGCTTTGAACCGATACTGCAGTTACTTCCAGTGGTAGATCAGTTTTTCGATACACATTTGTATTTTTTACATCTCTGACAAACTGCTTAAAACTATTGATCAAGCAGAGACCTCTCCTATTAAAGCATCACAAATAACTCTGCAGTGGCTGAATTATTTCTTTTTTAATAAGTTCAGGATCATTAGAATCTCAAAGACAATTAACTTCTAAAAACATTTGTACATAATTACTGACTGCACTCATATGGAACAAGAGATACTCCTGCACCAATACTTGTTTTATAGACTAGTTTAAGAAACAAATGGTTACTGATCCAATGAATGTTGGTAGAAATGTGTCAGTTCTTACAAACAATGCATCTCTTCTAGTCTTGAAAAAATGGCTACACCTTAGTTCACTAGATGTTGAAACTAGGCAACAAAATGGCAAACTTTTAGGTTGATGCTTCAAATATTTTATTCATGCATCAAATTTTAAAGTTTGGTATTTAATACCCTAAAAATATTGATAATTTAAATCATTCCTTTAAAAAGAGATCACATTTGGCAAACTCAATTCCCTAAAAATAAATTGAAGTTCTAATCGGTCTAGTCCAATAACCCAAAACACTGATAATTTACTCATTTTGGAAACTGAATCAGATGTATGGGATCAAATGTAACCTATTTAATATTGAAAATAAAAATGCATAATGCACATTAAAGCATGTATGCAAAAATGATAGACTTATTCCAGGCTTAACCCCTTGATGCCCGATTTCAGAAATTAATGTCACTCAAGGCATTTCTGGAATCAATGGTTTGATGTATATTTGCATCAACGGGCATCCAGTTAAAAGTTTCAATGTGCTGGAATAACATAGCAAAACAAAAGGTGGATATGCAGATTATGGTTAACCCCTTCAGCACCAAAAATACCTCAATTTAATCTACTTAAAAAAATAAAAGCAGCACTGATTTTTTTTCATAGCTAGAAATAAATTCAGGCATCAGAAGGTTAAGATCTTACCAAATTTACCAAAACCAGGTAAGTTTATGATTCTTTCAAGTGTTTATTCATCCCCCCACCCACCCCCATCTTTGAACTTAGGCAGCAAAATGCAAAAAAAAAAAAAAAAATCCAACCTTAAGGACTTAAGAGTGTGCTAAAACAGAATGTTTAGGACAGATGGGTAGAAAGAAATCACAGCAAAAAAAACGCGGTATGAAGTTTGAACACATTTACTAAAAAGATGGCAATAATTAGTAACTTGCATTTACAAAAAAACTGACAAAACAAGAAAAAAAACGGGACAAATGGGTTTAAGGATTTGAATGAGTGAAAATATTGTGGTTACATTTCAATATATTATAATCCATTTTAAACTCTCAAACTAATAGCTAGAGTAACAGTTCTGATTGCACTCGGACAGCAAGTAGTCGGGTAAGCAACGTGTAGAAGATCTTATAAATACAAGAGATACTGAGTAAAGGAGATGAGGTTTGGACAAAAATGCAGGTGAGTTTGGAGCAGGTAAATGGTAAATATTTGTAAACTTTAAAATGCATTCTAAAATTGCAGGATAAAAGCACTTTATGGTATGAACACGTTTTTTCTTTTGATATTTTGCCAACTGTGCAGAAATAATCTGCCAACTATTTTGAGCACATTCCCTCAAAAGTAAAAGGATTTCATTGGAAAAAAATTAAATTGAAAATTTCATGATCCTATTTCAGTTTAGTGGTAGCTACACAAGTATTGCACAGATTGACTCAACTGTCAAAATAACAAAAAATAAAAAGGGTTGGGAGCTTTTCTTTACTAACCCAGATTGTTTCTTATTTGCTCCTTAAAGATGTACACCAGCAGTCTGTGCCCCTATTTGTTGGATTCAGCTCATCTCTGGTGGAAAGTTTAAATTGGGCCTCAAAGCACAGTTTGAGTGTTGAGGTGGGTCTCAGATGAAATTGTTTTGACTTAAGATTCACGAATAAAACATCTTTTGTCTGCTTCTTTTTCCTTGTGAGTGATGTGGCTGAAAGCGTGTCTCCATTCCAGCTGGAATGAACGGTTGGAGGTCACTGCAATGTGTCGCATCATCCCGTCAGGTGACCTACCAGTCCAGGGTGCAGGCCTGGTTTCATGACATCAGGTCGGTGAAGCGGGGTCATGTAGAGTGGTGGAGGGGCTCCAGGATAGCCCGATGGCGGGTAGCCTTGACTGGAAATGGGAGAAGGCGCCAGGTTGAGTGGAGAAGCACTCTGCTCATAGTACTGGAAATCACCCTCCTCATCTAGTGGCAAGGCTAAACGCTTTCCTTTTTGTCTCCGGTTGCAGAACCAAACACGCACCACCTACCAGGAACAGCAATTTCAACAACATGCAACACATTTTAAAACGCTTAGAGCAGAAGTCGACAGTCTTACGTCTCTCTCCAAACCCAGATCGTCTGATATGTGCGTGATCTCCTGGGTATTTGGCTTAGGGCACTTGATGAAGTACGCCTCTAGAGCAGAACGCACAGCTCCTTCCAGACTGGTCCTCCGCTTTCTCTTCCTGGTGTCAGCAAATACGCGCTCAATTTTGTACATCTGAGCAAACAGATTAAACAATTACATTTATCTGTATTGCATTTTCTGAATCCAAGTTAACATATTTGCCACTAGGTGGCGTTTCACAAAAAACTGCTGATTTGAATTGGCCCAGCTGGAAGTTCAGCCACCCCAAAAAGCTTGAAAATGCCAGCTCCATCAAGCCTGGTCATGTCCTCTTGTCTTTTAAATGAGTTTGCAGATGTTAACAGCAAGAAAGAAAGTCACTTACATCCTGGGGATTTTCTGAGGTCTCTGCTTCGTCTAACCATCTTTGCAGAAGGGGCTTCAGCTTGCACATGTTCTTGAAGCTCAGCTGGAGAGCCTCAAAGCGACAAATTGTTGTCTGGCTGAACATCTTGCCTGTGAAAAAAGTAAATTAACTGTCATTTAAAAACAGGTTTTATTGTTTTTAAGATTGGAACTTAAAACATGAATCTAGGTCCCACCATAGAGATTCCCCAACGCAAGGCCAACATCTGCCTGCGTAAAACCCAAAGTGATTCTTTTGTGCTTCAGCTCCTTGGCGAACTGCTCCAACTCCTCAGTTGACAGATTCTCCTGGTGAATGGAACAATCACAACGTTCTAGAGACTTCAGATTGATCCTTTAATCAGAAGTTGATGATGAATAGTTTGGTGTATTGACCTGTACCTCCTCAGAGTCGCTGCAGCCCCCGCTGGATGACCCGCTGCTCCGCGTGGAGGTCTGCGCCTGCGGCTCCGCGGCTCCTTGAGTTGCGTTTGCGCCAAAGTATGCAGGGGCCCCCGGGACCGCGTTGTTCGGGGGTGAAGGGGACATGGACGGGGAAGGTGTGGAGGAGACCGTGGGGATCTGGTTGCTGCTTCCAGGTGGCGGAATGTGGGTGATCCCGGGCCACAACGATGGATTCCAGGCCGCGGGGTAGAAGACCCCATGAGGCATGGCCCCAGAAGACGTGGGGTACTGCTGGACCTTCATCTCCGTGGAATACTCCTCATCAGTGTCCTTCTCCGTCTTGATTTCGGGCATTTTGATCTGTTCTCTGGTCTGGGCTATGGGCGGGCTCAGGTTCGTGGGCTGGGTGGCTGTAGTCACCCCAGGTACCTGGCCGGTGTACTCGGGCGCAGCGAACGGGTACCAATGCTTGGGTTGGCCGAACTCCCCGGCCTGCAGCTCGGCCCCCCGGTAGTCACCGGTGACGTGAGGGAATGGAAAAAAGCTCTGCGTGGATGCGGGCGGGATGCTGCCATAAGTGGGCTTGTTGTAGAGCAGGCCCGGATCCGTCAGCATAGGAGAGAAGTGGAACGACGAGGACGGGTTCCCTAAACTCTCTTGTTCCAGAACCTGGTTGCATGCCCGGCTGAAGTCGTAGGGCCGGATCTGGGGCCCGGGGCTCTGCGGCCTTTCAGACATCTTCCCTGCAGTTTCTGAAGATAATTCCACAAAGAAATCAAAAATATTTTTACATGATTAAGTGTGATATAAGATATTAAAAAGCGCAAACGTTGCGCACGTCCAGTGGCGCAAACAGACCTGAAACCGGCGCAGCTTTTTTAGTGAAACATAACCAAATCTGCGACAGACTCCATTAAAGCCCAGAAGACCCAACACACCTTCAAGCTCAAATGATCTGAGCTCCTGGCTTCACAGGTTTCCCAATCACAGCGGAGGGAGCCTCGGGTCCCCATATCTGCTCTCTCATTGGTTGGCGCAGACAATTGCGCACAGCTGATTACTAGTTTGTGAATGACCTTGATTCCTCCCAGAGACTCCCTAAGCAGATCTTTAATGTTTTTTATGGGACGTAAAATAACAACATAGACTTTAATAATTCAGTAAAAAAAACATTAACATTGCTAAACAGGCCCTATAAATACATTTTCTGACAGTAAACTGCTCACATCATCATGAATTATAATGATACGTTTGTTTAAATAATTCATCTGGCTTTGAAATTGAAATCTTCTCAGGTCTGAGCTTTAGTCTGAATCAGTCCATAAAAAAATAACATTGTCTTGTTATCAGACACATTTACCTAATGAGTTAGGATGCACTCATCAATGGGAAATTGAGATTTTGGCTGGGAAGGTTTATGGAAAATTTGCTTTTATTTTGAAAAGGAAAGTATGCAAAATAAAAACTAAATTTGTTTTAAGTTTGTTAGATTTGCATTGCACTTTGACTACTTTTGTTGCTCTTTAAAGTAATCAAATCCACAAATGTATTGACGTTTGTGTAAAGAAAAAGTTAAATTCTAAAGACAAATTATACTGGAATTGAATTCTCAAAGAATTTTGGTTTTTTCCATTCTCTTTTGGAGCAGTTTGGGAACTCTTCTGCTTTCAGGTGAAGCTCATTCACCTCTGATCGGCTGCCATTGAGAGGCCCGCATGGCCGCGGTGCAGATGCGCTCCCCCGGCGTGAATACTTGGGCGCAGATTGCGGGCAGGAAGACGCACTGCGGGAAAGGAGAGGGGGTGCCATTGTACGACGAGGCCCCGGGGCACCCCGTGGCTTTCAGATCCCGAGTTGCGATGGTCGACCATTAGCTCCTTTTCACATCAGAACAATAAGTCTCAACCCTTTGATTCCGGCCCACACCACGACCCCTCCACCCCCTCTCCCCATCTGACATCTGAAGCAGACTTGGAGTTTCGCTCCGGTCCTGCCCTGGCATCCAGTCCCAAATGGCCTGAAGGTCCAAAACTGGTCTGAGGACCAACATTTTTGCAGGTGTAGCATCTGGGATGTGTCTGTAAGAGTAGGATTGTTCACATTTTTACACGACTGCAGCTGATTCCAGATTAGAGATGTCCAAAAGGGAAACTTTCATTCCACCTGAACCCCACCAGAGTTTTTCCCCTCTATGCCCACAAGCAGAGAACCTCAGGAACACCACCAGAACCATAGCTTTATAGAGATGTGACTCCATCCACTCAAGCATTGTCCTGGGCCATGGACTTGAGAGAAGAATTGTCATGCAAAAGACAAAGCATTAGAGATAGCAGAAAGGGACAACAGAGGCTGAAGAAGGGAGGAGGGGGTCAGCGTTGAATACCTTTGGTACAGTGAGGGGGGAGATGTGTGAGGGGAGGATTCGGCTGAAACCCCCTACAGATGGCTCAGATCTTGTCTTCTGCAGCTTTTTCTGTTGTTGTTCTTTTCAAGTCCTTCTGGGATCTTCCAGTGATGAAGATGACTTCTCAAGCTTAGATAGAAAAGGGGCCCTAGAGGTGCAGTTCTAGACTTATTGCAACAAAACTGAGATTAACACAATAAAAAAATTATTTTACTAAGGTAAAATATTACTTTTTAAAGTAGTGTATGGCATTACTTCTTATTTTTTTGTAACTTCTCACTGATTTGCCTACATATCTACTAAGTCTAGTATTACAACAGAATTACCACACAAATTGATGCATAAATCACAATATTAAAACTTGATTTAAAATGAGTTTTCTGCTTGTGTTGGGCCAAACTTTTTTTTTAATTACATTTCTTTTAGGGTTTGCAGACCCAGATTGATTTCAGTATTTTTCACAGAGAAACAACTGTGTCTCCTCAGCAGCTTCAACCTGTTTTTATTTTGATTTATTTATTAATTGTCTTTTTAAGGTAATTAAATCTCATTTTCTCTTTCTCTTTTTCAAAACACAGACTTGAAATCCTTACTTATTTGCTCAGTTTTAAGCACTAAACTGGTTGAAGCTGGGTCTTCTAATACATTTTCCGTGAAACCATGAGATCTCTGATGGTTTTGTGTTTTTACTGTCGTATATTTAAGGAGACAATGAAAAATGTCCCATTTTGTCACAGTTTTTGTTTGTTTTTTATGTCTAATAAATCAGACTAAAGTTCCATCCATCTAGCTTCAGAACCTGCTGAATCCCTTTCAGGGTCACATGAGCCAAACCATCAACTGTAAGGCAAAGGTGGGGTACACGGAATAGATCGCCAGTCTGTTGCAGGGCCACACACTGACACCCGCACATAGAAGCAATTCAGAGTCACCAATTAACCTAAAAGGAATGTTTCTGGACTGTGGAAGGAGAGTGCATGGACAGAACATGCTGACTCTTCTCTCTGTTTTGACCACCACACCACCCTGCAGCTCCAGACTAAAGTTATTAATATTATGGTGACTGGTTGCCTACTTTCCGCCTGCCATCATTTTAACAAACTGTTGTTAGCTGCCTTATCGCGATTCAGCTAAATGTAGAATCGTCTACAGGCTATGGTGCATTTGCCTTTTTTGATTTCAGAAGGTACTACGATTAACGTAACTTATAGTGATGCGGGAATCATGTGATAATAACACAAGCAAGGGATTGCTTTAGAACGGCGTGTCATCTGTAATTTGTCATAGTTCAATGGAAATGTGCACAACACTGAAAGTAATGTATACTTGGAAAACTAACAAGTTCTCCTTTTTTAATTGTGCCACACTAATTGTGTTGTAGAATGGGTGTATTTAAATCATAGTCAGAAACACACTTCTCTGCCTAATTCAGTCATTTGACTTCCCATGATTCATGGGGGGAATTCTGCTGCATGCTAACTCCCTATAAGGTCTTTTTTAAGTTTTTGCAGGACCAATACTTGTATTAAATCTCAAATAAAATCAAGAAAATTGAACTCTGCATTTGATCATATTTATTTGTTTAGCTGCAACTGTCCATTCTAATCAAAATAGCACTCAAATAGTTTGCTTAAAGAACATTTAAAGTAAACTGTGTGTCTTTTAGTAGTAAAAATGATTCGTAATTACATGCGTCACAAACACTGGTGTTAGCTGATCTGATAAAGTACAAACATCAAAATTCCATCCCCCCTGTTGAGCAGCACAGTCGTCCCCACAAACAAGTCTGATGGCTTCTTGATTTTCCTCCCAACGATCCTGCCTTTGACACCCACCTTCACAGGCCCTCCACCCACCCAGGTTTTCATCCGAGGCCCAATGGCTGCCTTCCTTCCACTGTCCGCCAGCACAAAGGCCTTTAATGGCCTTTGGCATATGGCTCAATGGGGACAGGAGGCCGATGTATCCCCTCCCCAGCACACATACCAGCTCACTAAAGTGGAGGAAGATGTTGGTTTCTGCTCATCGCATCCACACTAAACTCTTGAAAATACTGCCGTTTGAGTGCTGGTGGTAAAATCTATTGAAGAAAAAGTTTTGCTGGAGTAAAAATATAAGTATAAGGAGCCCAAGGAGTAATCATCTCTTAGATCTTTTTTTGTTCTTACAATTTCAGCAAATTGGTCCTAAGAAAATGTCTTAAAGTTCTACAGAAAGTGTTTCATAGTTAATGGCTACAGTTTGCTTTCTCAAAAGAGATTTTATCTCAAGAGATTTCCTGGTTAAAGATTTAACTCCTCTGAAAAATATGTTTATGGGTTTGTAAATAATTATGACAAAATTTTCCTTTTTAATTAAGCTCATTTAAAATGTGTTAAATGTTTTGATTTTTCCCCAAACAGGGGGTCTTAAACTTTATTTTTTTCATAAACCAACAAGATTTTGACTTTAAATGCAACTATAAAAATAAAAAGTAGAATAAACGTGTTTCTTCAAGTGATGCAGAATAAAAAAAAACTTTTCAGTTATCTTGAACATAAAACAAATCATTGAACATTTTGAGTAAGATGATGATATTAACATGCATTTAATGTTAAATTATATTAATCTGTTATTTTCTCAGATCCTCATAATTTTTTTCTTCATCTTTGGCGTCTTTGGATATTTAGAGCGGCGCATATTTATTTGTATTTGTCACATAAATACACAAAAACAGTCAGTTTTACTCACATGTGGTAAAAATTTATTTCCAATCTTTAGTCTGCATGTACAAATATCTATAAAAAGTGAACACCATCACTCTTCTGTATGTACATCTTGCAGCACAACATTAGCTTGGGAACAGTATAAATTTAAGGAGGTTAGTAATACACACATGATCACAACATTTAACACCAAAACATTCATCCATCAGGAGCCACCTTTACTGAATATTGTTCCTGCAGCGAGAGGATACAAGCAACACAGAGAGAATAGTTCATCAAACCTTTGACATGATTTCAACATATTACAGTCAAACCATGCAACAGTCATGATTAAGCACTTCCATTTTAATCTATATTAATACATCAATAAACCAGCATCCTAAAATGTTCAGAAGCAGCTCCTCTGATTGGAGGCGGAAAACGGCAACAAGAATTAGCTAACTCTTGTGCAGAGGTTGGGAATTTTTTTCCGAAAGGCATTCCAGTTTTGATCTGGAATATTTCCTGGTTTGGAATGTGGTTGAGTCAAAAGAAAAAAAAAAAGAAAAAGAATTTGGAATACTATTATGTGTCAGTATGATAGGTTTTTATGAGTCTTTGGAAACAGCTGCATAAATATGCAAAAAAACATCATTTAAACAAGAAAGACATCAACAGAATGACATTTAACAGGATTTGAATTAAATAAACATTAAAAGACAGGGCTTCTCCAAAACAGCGAGAGAAATAAATTAACAGGAGACCCTTGATATATAAGTGATCCTAAAAGCTTTAGTGGGGCAGATTTGTTAAAAGACAGAAGGAAAACAGTCGTTCTATCTCTTCATGTTTGATTTCTGTGCATGCAGTGAGAAACACAGAGCTTCCCTCCTTCTAAATGTTGTGTCTCTGTGAATGTGTGTGTTAATGTGAGTCAGTAATATTTGCGAAGTGTTGAGTTTTTACTTCGGATTCCCCTGAAATTCCATAGTCGAGTCGTCAAACAGAGGGTTCTTCACCTCCATCTCCCCAGTCTGTGGAGAAGAAAATGAGCTGTTAGGTTTCGGAAACACACACCAATAATTGCTGGATAAGGAGAAGGCGTATGTCAACCCACTGGGGCAAGTCCGGGGCACTCGTAAACTGTGAAGCCGCCTCCCACTTCCTCCTCATCGGACGTGAATTCACTGTCAACAGGCTTCTGCTCGGGCTTGTTACTAAAGGCGGAAAAAACCAAAGTTATAATATAAAAGTACAGAAAAACAAGGCAAGCAAAAAAAAAAAAAAAAGACTCACTTCCCCATGGAGATCATCTGTTGTTTCTGATGTTTATAGTGATACATTTGCGCACTTTTAGCAAGAGTGTTATCACCCATCTGGGGAGGAAAAAGGAGATGGAGGTGTAAATGATAAACAGAAATCTGGATGTGCAGAGACTGATGTGCAGGTGTGTAAAAAAACAAGACTTAAGGAACAGCACGCAGAGAAAAGAAGTGCATCACTCACTGAAGTATCAGTGGTTTTAGCAGGAGAAACTCCCGTCCCTTTGAAACCTGGATAATCAACCTTCTCAGCAAGACGCGATTCTGATTGTAACCTATAGGGGGCACCAAAAACCAACATCATTTTCAATTTTAACAATAGAATACATAAAAAGACTGAAAGCATTTCAAAAAGCAAAGACCAATCTTTAAAACGTGTCTATTAGGTGCTGCATTCTTAGATGATATGTCCGTACAAGTCTGTTTTTTTAATTCACAAGCCACAAAAATACGATTTTGAGAGTTAAAATCTTAAATAAACATATTTGTATACAAATCCTAGTTTAATTATGTGTATACTCACTTTATATAACAGGCAGCAGCCATAATCACAGCCACAGTGCCCACCACCACAAAGAGTGACACCAAAACTGGAAAATGTTGGCAAAAAACAGGACATTAAAGACAGAACCACAGTGAATAGAAATCCTAAAATTTTCATGCTAGATATAGTTAAAGGTTCAAAATTACAACTACCTGAGATTATAAGTGTTGCATTCATCAAAAAAATGCAAGACTTAGAAAATAATGTGATCTTTAAAAACAGAGAAACGCTAAATCAAGCACAAACTAAAAATTTAAGGTGATGAGTTTGAATATTTCTGTTTGCTACAAACATGGAATTCTACTCACTGACAATAATGCTGTCATTTTTGGAAGTTTGCACGACATGCGGGTCACCGTGGCCAACAGCCCCCTTGTTCTTGGGTTGAGAAGTTGTTTTATTCGCAAGGCCATTGGTGGTGTGACGCGGAGCTTCAGTGCTGGTCCGCAGGACATCAGCCAAGAGTCTACCCTTCAGTCTCAAGGTGTTTGTCAAGTCCTCTTCCCCGTCTCTTTGAATAGAGTAGGAAACTGCAGGAGGAGCGAAAACATATCGATCAAGGAGGGATTCAAAATGCAAAATAGTGAAGCAAATAATAGCCATTCAATATAGTGTATATGGTTGGATTTAAAACCGAAAGGAAGAAAAAAGCCAGAAATGGAAACAGTAACACGAAGAAACAGTTTTATGGTCTTTAAAGAATCCAGAAACCGTTTGCAAATAAACCCTATTTTTTGTCATTAAAAACACTTTTTTAATGCGTTTCTTACCTGGTTTCTGTTTGGTTGGTTTCTTAATGCTCTTTTCCTGTTTTTCTATGATGGAGTGAATAAAGTCGATCTCTTCATCAAGGTCAGAAAAAGTTTTGACTTTGCCTGAAAAACAAAATTACAACAAATTAAACAATTAAATTGTATTGACTTCAGTAAACTTCTGCTTTTAGCTACAGGGAAATATCTAAAAACCCACTCTGAAAACTGTGGTTTGGTTTTTTTACCATGTTCTTGTGACATTTTTCTCATGATGGAGGACAAAAATAAAGAAAATGTATCTCATAGTTTCAGAGTATTTCTTTATTGAAATTTTTGTGAATCAGGAGCAGATGAAAAAAGCTGTAGGAAAGAGAGTTTATTTGTAACATAGAAAATGCAGTGTTGTGCCGCTAATGTTAGATTGGGGGCGTGAGGGGCTGTATGCTAGCAGGAGAGCATGTGAACCGAGAGCTCTCCGCCATGGGGAGGGGAGGGGAGGTGGGTTTCTTTGTACCAACAGTCATTCTAATGAATTACTGCTACTCTGCAGAAACTATGTCCTAGGAAACAACAGGTTTTTGATTTTGCCCAAAAACGGCATAAATCCTATTTACAAAAAAACACTAAGGACGCTTTTAAAACAGATCAAACGATGGTCAGAAGATGAAAACATTCAGGATTTCAAGAACACTGAGAGAAACATTTTTAGGAATATTTTCTTTTTGTTTGTTCTGATCTTGTATTAAAATATACTTGATCTTTCTTCAAAAGCCATGGATGGGGAGTGTGCCCACGCATGCCTGTTGTTTGTTTGGGAAACTGGTAAAAAAAAAAAAAAAAAAAAAAAAGGAGGGGAACAATTCTAAACTTTTAACAGCCCTGTAGGCCAGACAGCGAGCCGCATTCCTGCAGGACAGTCGAGTGCTCCAGGGCAACCAAGATCGACAGTGTGTGTGTGGCCAGGGGAAGAAGCACCCCAGGGGGCAACAGCCATCAGCCAAAAACCTGGCTTCACTGTGCCTCACTCACTACATCCACAAAAGATCCTAAGGCCCGCTGTTATTGGAGGTGATCAAAGAGCTAAATGTCACCCAAAGAAACTGCACAAAAAGACAGAAAGAGAATAAGTGTGTGAACGCCACTCCAATTTTGGACTTAAGTCAATTACTTAACATCTCTGGCGAGAACTTGAAGAGGTGTTGAGCATGACATTCATGTCAAAACTGCTAAGAAACAAATAAAGAAGGCAAGCACATCCTTCCACACAAATGCTTGCTGCACCTCCAGAGCATTAAGAGATTACAGTCACTTTCAATCCAGAAGGCGGACCATCTGGCTAAGCTAATGCTCACGATATGACATGCCCGCACTTTCACTGCCTGCTTTGTTTGTTTCTTACCCCCCCCCTCCACTAATGGCCATTTAGTGTGCTCCATAGCAGGTGTCTGTGGAGGCGGGATGCACCATCTGTACTTTGCAGGTGGCTGAGAGCTCCAACTGTGCCTGTGAGCTCACCAGGAGTGCGTGTGGCTGCAAAGGTTTAAATATTAAGAGGAGATGCACACTAAGACGTGATCCATGATTTGTAGGAGGTGTTTTGAATGTTACTGATAATCTGCAACCACATTTAGAGAGTACTGGACACATTTAGTGTCTTTAAAGCCATATCTGTTATGTCACCTTTGACAAAAGAGGATAAAACAAAAAAATGTAGGGATTGGGTGGATGAGGGTGTGAATTGTCACACTGAGTATGCACCCCTTTCCCCATATGAGAGAGATTCGTCACAGGGTTGATAATGACCCATAACTTCTTGGGAGCACCGGGTACAACAAACAAACACTAAACATCTCTACAGGGATTGTGGGTCACACACTTGTGCTGTTTTCTTTTCCCACTTAAAAACCATTCACGTTTTTTTTCCTCTCACAAGTTTACGACTGCGCGGGTGCACACGCAACCCGCCCCACTGTGCAACTTTTATGTCTGTGACAGTGTGAAAGCAAAACTAAAGTATATTTTAAAATAAAAAACAAATAAAAAGCACAAACTTCAAATGCTTTTTATTTAAAGGAAATAAAATCCCCAACAAATAGATAACTAGTTCTTTTACTGTACGTACTTTTTATTAATATTATATTTTTTGTCACATGCTAAAAAATAAAGCTTTGAGAGAAATCTTATATTTAAAAGATAAAAAAACAACTATACCAGCAGCAAACATAAATACTTAAAACAGTTTATATTGTTAAAAAGCAGATAACTGTTGAAGTGAAAAAAAATCTAGATATTTTTTTTAGATCTACCGTATTGGTTTAAATTGTAAACTGATTCCTTTAGAGCTGCTATTTTTGCATCAGTGTGCTCTGCTGCCATCTAGTGGTGATAACAGTATTTCGTGAAAAACTGTTCAACCTGCTTTCTCTCAAAATAAAAAGCTTTTCAAATCTGACATCAAGCTGTTAAAAATAGATCCCTTGAATTTCATGCTTTTAAAAATAAAAAAGTGCTAAATATCCATCTATTCTAATGACAATTGTGACAGCTATTTATTTTAACTGAGCTACATATATATAAAAGGGCCAATACCATAAAGAAAACTACTTTTTGAGCTTTAAAGTGTATTAGACTGTTCATTCCTCACTATAAAGAAGCCCAAAGCGATATTTTGATCCATTCTCGCATTTTTAAATGATCCTCCAAAAACCACAGCTCTTAGCCGCAACTCCTCCCATTCTCACGAAAACGAACGGGTCCTCACCATGTGACGTAGAACAGTGAGAACACCCCCTACCAGTAGGAGTCTGCGCTGCAAGCTCCGCCCCCAGGCTAATACAAACACACACATACTTTCCCTGCAGAGCAAGTGGTGATTAGCAAACCGACTCATAGAAGAAGTGGGTCCTCTAGATCTGCAGAGAAAACAAAGCCTAACTTTTCTTGCAATGCCATGACTTTTAAGACAAATACATTTTTTTTAGGCTGCGAGAAATTTCTGTGTTTGTTCATCCTTCCCAAAGAAGAGCCTGATCATCAGAAATGGTTTGTGCAGATCTTTAGGAGCGCGCGACAGATCGACCAGCAACTTTTTGTCTGTGACCGCCACTTCACAGATGATCTTTGTTACCTTGGCCTGTATCTAAGTGGACTGTCCAGGAGAGCGATCCTCAGAGCTGGTGCTATTCCTACAATCAAACCTGATGAAGATGCCAGACCCTCCAGACGGGAAGTGAGTGCGTTCTTACTCCGCAGCAAAAGTCCCAACTAC
>BSAI01000108.1:15196304-15293226 GCA_036245035.1 Adrianichthys oophorus | reverse complement strand
CGTGTTTAGAAATTCTGGATCGGACTGTGGATCAAGAGTAAGACTCCACAACATGCACATCCATCTTTAAAAAAGTTCAGTGTTGTTTGTTTTCATGAGCGAACACGCACATATTCATGGATATTGTTTACAATAAAAGGCTTAAGAAAAACATGGTATAGGCCCTTTAACAGTTTGTGTTAAAGCCAAGGCTTAGTGACGCCAAATCCGACCAAGATGGCGGCGACTTAGCTATGAAACTGGCGTCAGATCAGCCTGCTGCAAATCGATGCTCGACACCACCACTTGCTTCATCCTTCTTTTCATACAGACGCTGGTTTCCCTTCAGCTTTCTCCAAAAGAACAGCTTCTCAGCCTATTTCTCCAGTAACCAGGTTTCCTCCAGAAACAAGATTACTTAAGAGCTTGTATAGAAACCAACTGAATTTAAAGGCACAATTTAAAAAGACTAATACTATTAAACTGTGACAGAAACAGCTGCCTTCAAGCCTTTTTTCCCTAAGATCCATGTACCCCTCTTTTTTTTTTTTTTAAACCAATGAAGCCTTTTGAGTCCAATATGGTACTAGAGTTCTGGGGATCAGTGCTTTCTGTCCTCCAGTTTCATGGTTTATGTAACCATCCAAGAGGATTTAAATCCTGATTAAAGACGTTCATAACGCCACACGATGGAATGCCATCATCGGATTGTCCTAAGTCCACTTTTGGACAATATAACCCTCTGTCATTACACACACGGTTTCAACCATGCATGCGTTCATACAAAAAAAGCAAAAGTTGCATTCTTGTTCCACACATCCTCTCCTCTCATCTAAAAATTCTGCATGCATGCCAGTAATGGAATGACATGGAAATCAGAAAATTTGATTTACCTTTGCAGCGTGTTTTTTTTTTATTGAATGATATTAGATTTAGTGATGCGAATGAAGGGCAACAGAGAGGGAGAGATGTCATCTCGGTGATTAAGGCTGCCAGTGTGGGGGCGGTGCAGGGAGGTGGGGGAGTGTGTTGGGCAGGGCAGGATTAGAGAGGGGGGGGCAATACTGATGGCATCAGAGCTGGGAAGCAAAATAGAGGAGCAAGAACTGCGACAAAAGGGTGATAAGGCAGGAAAGAGGCCCCGATTTGTGTCTATAATCCACAAGTGTTAAATTTACCCAAAAGTCAATTCTTCCTGTTCCGCCCAGAAATCTTTTGTGTTTTTCAAGGATAAATATGACCTAAATATCAAAACCAGAGTTTTTGATATCAAACCAGAGTCTGCCTGTCTGTATGTCATGTAATAACGCTTCTGGATATAAGTGTGCTGTGTTTCAGTGCTGTTCTACTTTTACTTTGAACTGATAACATGTGTTTCAGTCAAATGTTTTCATCTGATGCAGCAGAAACAATCTTATTAAATGTAGAAAGCCATACTGATTTCACCCCACTCAAACTAACCATTTGATCTGCTAGAGTCAGAATCATAAAATCTGTGCCTGTTGGCACAGGCTAAACCTGCCCCCATTTCCCATCATCCATTTGTTTGAACATTCTCCTGCTAGCTTACAGCCCCTCACACCCCCCAACCTAACATTAGTGGTGCAATCAAAAATGGCAAGCAATATCAGCTAACCAGCCGTACAGTTTTGAGCAAGATACCAGCTCGAAAAAGGAAAATGAAGATGTACATTGATCTGTTTGTCTGCAAGTGGATGCATCAGAATGGAGCAGAGAAGGTAGCTTGTTGTTGTAGGTTCTACATCCCATCTACAACCTTTTTCCAATGTAATTTCTTCATCTGCTCCTGATTCACAACAATTTGAACACAGAAATACTTAGAAATGTAATTTTAATCTTGATTGAGTACATATCCAACGAAAGTTATTGAGGAAAATGTCACAAGAACACGTGAAAAACACCAAAAACACAAGTTTTGGAGTGGGCTTTTAGCCATGTTGAAGTTTGAGTCTCCAAAAAAAAAAAAAAAAAGAAAAGGAAATGCAATCAAAAATTGTCATGAAGCTATGGCAGAAAATATTGAACATGGATTAGTGTGAAAAATAGATTTTAAAGCACAAATGCTTTGAATTTTCATCTTTAAAAAATAAAACACCACATCCACATCTCCCTTGTATCAGAGAGGGTTAGATAACTACTTGACCTGATTACTGCAAGGTTTAACTTTTGTACTCATTAAACGCTATTTAGAATAATTTGGAGAAAAGGGGGGCAATGAAAATAACAGTTTTCCGCCCATATAGCAATACCCAGAGAACATCCAGAAATACATCTATTTTACCACAGAAAGACCACAGGTCAGAAACCTTCTCATATGTGTTTAATATTTAATCAAAATAAACACACGCCAGTAGCGAGGCAGCAAGCAAGCTGTGAGTGTTGATGTGTGGAACAGAGTCGCACAGCGGTCTGTGGAAAAGGAGGGCAGACTCCATCAGAGCACATAATGAGCCCAGCACTTCTGCACAACAGGCTATCTAAAGGTGAATGGTACAGCAGGTGTCCAACTGGCACAACAGAAGGTGAGACGAGGCCAGAGGATGAGGAAAGGGCTTTTGAGGGCAGTGATGATGAAGTCTGCTATATAAAGAGCATTCATGTCAAAAACAAACAGAAAAGGAAACAGTTTTAGCTTAATTTGATGACTTTCACCAGGAATATTTAGGTGTGTTGTTGAACCATACTCAAATCGAGAACTTTTTCTTGGTAAAAAAATATGGATAAGTGTTGAGTGTATGATATTTACTTTTACTTTTTTAATATTAAAACACACTCTTGTCTTTTTCATCATGTAAAGTGAGAACTAAAAATGACTCAAACTTCTGAGTGATTCATAGCAACAAAGACCTTAGCTTCCAGACAGTAATGTTGGAAAAGAAATGCCCCTAAAAGGACTCACTTAAAAGGCTTTTATTCCTGTTGCTGATTATCTATGCATCTTCTTCTGCTCTTTTAGGGGTCACCACAGTCAATCATCCACCTCCATCATAAAATATGTTTTACATCCTCCTCACTCACCCTAGCTACTCTCATGTCCTCCTTTTATACATCCATGAATCTCCTCTTTGGTCTTCCACTTTTTCCTGGTAGCTCCAAACTCTGCATCCTTTTACCGACATCATCACTGTCCTTCCTCTGAATGTGTCCGAATTATCTCAATCTGCTTCCCTGCATTTATCTCCAGAACATCTACCATGAGCTGTTCCTCTGATTGATTTAAATCCTGATTCTATTTTCATTGCTCAACATCTTCAGCTCTGCCTCAGCACAGTCTCCTACACCCTTCCTTTCATTCTTGCTGATACTCATCACAAATCACACTTGAACCCCTTCTCCACCCATTCCAACCTGCTTGCACAACCCTTCACCTCTTTCCTACACTCTGATGTTCTGTACTGCTGACTCTAAGCACTTAAAAGTTCTCCAACTTCTTTACTTCTGCTCCCTGAAACCTCACCATTCCACTTAGGTTCCTCTTGTTTAGATCGATTATCTGTCTTACCTTCATGTCTCTACTTTCCAGAGCAAACCTCCACCTCTCTAGATGTTCCTCCACTTGCTCCCTGCTCTCACAACAGATCACAATGTCATTTGCAAACATCATGGTTCTCAGAGATGCCCGTCTAACCTCATCTGCCTTTTCATCACAATAGAAACAAGGAGTTCAAAGCAAATCTTTGGTGCAGTCCCACCTTCACCTTGAACTCCTCTATCACACCTACAGAACATATCACCGCTGTCTTCCAGCTCTCATCCACGCCCTGAACAATTCCAACATATGTCTCTGCCACTTCAGACTTCCTCATAAAAATCACAGCTCCCATAGACCTCTTCTAGATCTAAAGACACAATACACCTTCTTCTGACCTCAGTACTTTTCTCGAAGCATCCTCAAAGCAGAAATTGAATTTGTGGTTCTCTTCCTTGGCATTAACCTGTTCCTTTCTGATCTCAGTTCAGCTTACACTATTTTCCCCATTCTTTCTCGTAACACACTCCTTAACTTCCTTCATTCCAGCACTAAGTCACGTTATCTGCTTTCTTCATTCCAGATGACACAGCAAGTTCCTTCCTCTCAGTCTCCATGATCACTTTAGCTACAGCTATTCAGTCATCTAGAAAACCTTTTGATGTCCCAAAGCCTGTTTTCACTCCTTAAAAGCCGCACAGCACTCTTCATTTTTCAGCTTCCACCACTTTGCTCTGCCTTCTTCATCTTCTTCACCACCTGAGTCATCCTACACACTATCATGGTATGCTGTCTGGCTAAACTCTGCAGTCACTGATTATTTAAGATTAAAACCTCTGCATCTAATGAAATCCACTTGTCTGCTTCTCTGTCCACTCTTCTACTCCTTAATTTTCTGTAACATTCTTTTAACAAAATGCACATACATCTGTGCTTCTGCATCCCTGTCCAGAGTACTAAAGTTAACTAACATTTTCTTATCACCTCTGTTTCTCTCACCAATGTGTCTTTTGAAGTCTGTTCTAATTTTGCTCTGAACTTCTCCTTTTTTAAATCACATTCTATCTGGGGGGTTTAACCACGGACAACATTCAACATCACACCTTCAACTTTCAGCTTCAGACTCATCCCCCTTTCTGACACTATGCATTCTATTCAATAGCAGATAATATACAAATGGAAAAATGAAGCTAAAATAATTTGTAAGAGGACCTTGAATTTATCAGCAGCACCAGATAATTTTTACCCACAATATACATTTATTTGCACTTTATTTCCACAAAAACGTAAATGATAAATATTTTTTTTCTCTTAAGATTTGTTGCTGCTGATGCTTTGTCCAAACTCAAGGTTAATATCAACATTTTCTGTCATTCCAGCTTTATGTTTCTTGCATTTAATTGTATGAAATCATTTATGCAAATTGAAAAATCTTAACTGTTCTTTTTGGCACGCCATTTATTTGTTTATTCATCCTTTACAGCCAATGCAGACAAATTAATATTGAACTGTACATCCAGCTAATCAGAATTCGAGCATCCTGACTCATTGCCTGTTGTGACGCTTGGACTTTTCTGTTCCCATGGAGAGGAAAAAACTCAGTTACCTCTACGTTCTCTTGCTGCCTCATCTGCTCTCTTATTTCACATCCCTGTGAAGATAGGACGCTCAGCCAAGTCTTTCTTGCTACTAAAAAGATAACCACCTGTTTATCTCAGCTTTTCAGATTCTTGTAGCTAATTCCTTTCAGATTTATAACCCATTTTAAACCCTTAAAAATTACCATTTTGTCTTTCCTTTTCCTTTGTATTTCCTTTAAGTGAAATTTGAAAAAATGCTTTGGGGAGACATCAATTAAATTTAAACTACCCATTACAGTCCATTAAAGTCCCACTCCAATCATATTTTGACCTTTTCTAAAAGTGTTCCCAGTGGTCTTTATTACAATGATGCCATTTTTACCATAAATCAAAAAACCTGTGTTGTTTTTTTAGGACATAGAGCGGCAGTAGTTCATTAGAAATTTGCCTCCGTCCAGTTGCTGAGAGCTTTCTTTTAACATTCTTTCCCGTTAGCTTACAGCCCCTCACAACCCCAACCTAACGTTACCGGTGCTACAAAAATGGCGAGCAATATTAGAGCTATGTTCTGGATGGCTAAACTATCATCAAATGTCATAAAAAATGAACAGAATTGTTGATCCCCATTCTGTTACTGGGAGAAATAGCCTTAATCGTCACTGAAACAACTTAATTGTTAAAAACGAGAGCAGCCTTATTCCTTAAATATGACCTCAAAGAAAATTTGCACACAGCATTAAGCATTTGTTGCAAGTGTCACTTAATTGAATCACAGTCTCTGTGGTGAAACAAAGAAGCAGCTGCAATTAATTCCATTTATGGAGAAGCAATTTGCAGTTTAAAAATAGCGGCACTCCAGGTTATTAAAATACAGCCAGAGTGAATGTGGAACATGCAATGATAGACTGGCATGCATACCCCCCCGTGACTGTTATCAAGATGACGCAGCCGTGAATGCAGACCTTTATTCTTTAGGCGGACGATCCCACTTTTGTCAAGTGTGGCTGGCGACACACAAAGCAAACACATCACAATAAGGCTTTTTGTGTCTCACTGCAGTGCAGTTTTGATAAAATCTCAGCTCCCAGCAGCAAGTGAGGGGCAGATCTATTCCTCTAGTAAAGCTATAGAAAAACTTTCACATGATGGCACACAGTTTATAAGTGACTGTCATTACAAATGGCTAGTGGGTGGTGAAGAAAGTTGGAAAAAACACTTTATCATTAAGTAGGAATTAATCAAGGAGATGAAGGACGCCTATAAATAAAAGATAAAGTGATAAAAAAAACTCAGAGCACATCAGAACATTTAGATTTCTCTTTATATAAAGCAGGGACCTTGAATTTCAAATCCATCTGTGGCTGCTGTTGTTAGGCGGAGTGCTCAGCAGCAGTTTTAAGTGTCAAACAGAGACACATTCCACTCAAAGGTCACCAAAACGCCACAAACACAAGAAAGAAAACCCCACTCAACTTGTTCAAAACATTGCCCAACGTGTAACCAACAGTGTGTCATCACGTGTGAAAGTCTGTTTGTGGGTGAGAGGGTTTGAGTAGGAAGTGGGTTTGCCAGGAGGGTCGCACACTCTATTGTGCACACATCCTGAATCAGAGAGCAGACCGGAAGTGAGCTAAACACTTAAAATCAAGTGGAAACATTACAGAGCTCTGCTTGCCATCCTCTCCTTTTTTTGTATGTGGATAAAAGCATGTAAGTGCTTCTGTGTGTACATTTGCTAAGGCTTTTTAGTGTATCTTAGCTGCTGCTTAGAAACACTCTTGAATGAGAGAAAACAAATAAAAGCCTATGAGCCAGTTTCTAAATGTTTGTTTTCAGTGGCATCCATTGGGTTTAGCCCTTCTAATGCATTCTTGCACATAGAGTACTTTGGTTTTAAACAGTGGGGCAAAAAAGTATGTCAGTCATTGATTCAGCAAATTGTTCCACTTAAAAAGATGACAAAGGTCTGTTATCTTCATCATAGATACCCTCGAGAGTGACAGAATGTGAAAAAAGAATCCAGGAGACCACATTGTGGGATTTTTAAGGAATGTATCTTGTCTGCTAAAAGCTTTATGCCCAACTGTATTTATCCAAATCTTAAACTTAATCTAATAAACACGTGTTCTTGTTGGATAATTAGACACATGGTTCATACAGTAGAGACACATTTGAGCTCTAAAGCTTTGAAGATAGTAGAAGCATTTTTTTTATTTCGAGCAAGAGCAACAAAACAACACAAAAATAAAAAAAGAAACAATGCAAGTTATCCCACAAACAATTGCATCACAGAAATAATAAGAATGTTCAAAGTTTGAAACTTATCAAGTTCAAGCCCCTCTTTCTTATTCAGCCCAAACTAAATATACATAGAGGTTTTTATCTCTACACAAAGTAATATGAACACAAAACACAATCAATGCAGTGAAAAGCACACACACATGTATATATACACATACAGTGTATGCAAAATTACATATATCAATAACAATCAAGGTATTTTATTAGTTTCTTCATATTTATTGATTGTATCACCCTTTATGAGTGCTTTTAATTTGAGTTTGGTTTGACCATTTTTGATGTCTTCCCTACAAATATTCAATAACTGCACCTCCATTGTGGAGATGCCAATGTATTTATTTTCCCAAAGTATTTATTTTCTCTCAAGTGGAAGAGCTTTTGGAAACTTTCCAGCAGTAGTTAATTTTTAACTTTGAACATAAATTGAATTATTTTGAAACCAATCAAATGTCCAAGTTTCAAAAGTTTTAGTTTAATAAAAAAGTTTATTTTTTTTTTTGGTTCTCCATAAGGTGTCTTGGTGATCATTGTTATAGCTTTTATGTTTTTTTGGAGCAGATAGACTGAATTTTATGAAGTTTTGTTTGTGCTTCCACACACTTTAACACAATAAGTCATGTGGGGAAAAATGAATGAGCAGTACAACGTGTTCAATGATGGACTGGTTTATTTAGAAAATATTTGACTTCAAATTATATTGATTTAGATATTTTGGTATTAATATAACTTGTTCCAGCTCAATCTTTCATCAATTATTACCCCTAGAAATTTTATTTCGGACACCCTTTCAATTTCAGCATTGTTAATCATAAGAGTCCTAGCATTGGCTGTTCTATTACCAAATACTAACTTTGTTTTATTTAGATTTAGTGTTAACTTATGCTGATCAAACCAACTCTTACATTTATTGAGTTCTCTTCCAGCTGCATCCAATAGGTCTTCCAAATTGTCTCCACAGCAGAATTAAGTTTGTGTCATCTGCATGTAAAATAGTTTTCAACAGGCTCAAGATTTCAAGAACATTACAACTGAAATTTTCCAGAGATAACGACAGTTTCCCTTTAGCTACACGACACCTCACGGAACAGAAACCTGGTTTAGCGGAAAACACAAAGGTATAGCTGCCTTCTTTGAGGTTGTCAGGAGTATCGCTTGGAAACAAGTTCTGCTCCCCTTTATGCATAATAATGTCTAACACAACATATTTTAAATTACTATCAGATAAAATGTATTATGCCAACTCAATATATGTCATTTTTGCTTTGTTTTCCTTTTCTGTTTTTATCTGTTCACGACCATTTTTAAAAAGCCTCATAAAGTTACATCCCTTTTCTTTTCCTCACAGTGACATTTTTCATATTGATCATATGTCAGGTCATCTTGTTTGGTTCTTTGAGTCCCATCACTCCTCACTGCTCTAATGTGAGCTGCTTGGAACAAGGAAGAGAAGTGAGATGTTAACTTCAGCTTTTATGATATTGTTTGATGATATTGTTAAAAGTTTTGCCAAATCTCGGGTAAGGAACCAATAAAGGTGTAAAAAAAAACTATTAAAAAATCACAATGAGGAACAAAAAGCTCTGCTTTATAATAAACAGTGTTCCAAATTGGTTAATTAGGGGATGATCGAGAGAAAAACACAAATGTACGAAGGCGGAGGATCATAATTAGTCAAAAAGGAATATTTAAAAGTTTATATTAAATATTATAAGTTTCACTTATAATATCATCACATTCAAAAAAAATGTCTTGTGTTTTTAGGAAAAATCTCAGCTTTTTTATTTTAATTAAAAGATAGGATTTATAATACAAGAGTTTCTCAATGTATTAAGATTTCAGCTGTGTTTCATTAAAGTAACTTGCTTTAAGATAAAAATCATAACTGAACAAAATGAGTTTAGAATGGAAATTTGGTAGATTTACTGATATGCAATTGAATTGTGTGATGTGCAAACTTTTGAATCTGATCAAATGGATCCAGTATTTTTGAAATAATGCTCAACCCTGATTTGACTGTTAAAAAATGTGACTTTGGGTTTGTTCCATGTAACCTTGAAATGTTTTCATGCTGTCAGTTTACATAGCAGAATGAGAGAGAGAGAGAAACTAAATGAATCATTAAATTTAGAAAAAGAAGTGGCAGCTTTCCGATAATTACCACATTAGAAAATTTTTAAATGTTAAAAAGACACAAGAAGACAATATTAAAAAATGAACTGCCTAAAACTACAAAAAAAAAAAAAAAACTTCAGCAAAATAATATTTCAGTGAGCAAAGTAAGGACACATGGGCAACTTATCTACTTTGGATGAGTTCCTTGTTTTTTTTTTTTTTCCACTCATGTTCAGATAAAAATGTAAAATGGTAACAGATAAAAGTTTCAAGAAAACTGCTTAGTCTTGCCTAAAAAACGGAAAAGCTCACTTGTATTTCTCAGAAATGACAGCAAACCCTACTTTAGCTGCTGTGTTTGTGGTAAGAAGTTAAGCTCTCAGTTGCAGTTTTGTATGGGCGCGATTTCCTTAATGTAATGCAACTGACTCCTACGTGGAAAGTGGAGCATGACTTTGCACCTGTTTAACACAGTAGAGCTTTCTTTTTTCATTTTATTTTAGTATAATCAGCAACAAATAGAAGGAAGTAACACGAAATGTGTGGTTATTACACAAGTAGACAAAGCTGTAAATGTGAAAAGGAAGTTCCTTAAAAAAAACAGCAGAAGAATTTCATTGTTCATTATGGAATGAAGGATGCCAAAGAATGAAGAGGAGCCAGGTTGCCTTTGACTAGTCATCATTTCTTATCTCTCTAGAATATGCTGTTATTTTTTCTTGTTACAGTAAGTTATGTCACGTTAGAAAATTATGACAGAAGTTCCAATCAGTAGCTTCTCGCTTTCTTTGCCTTTCAACGTGCTCCTTTTAGAAGAGGCCACAACAAAGAGCATGGAGCTCAAAGCTGATCCTTGGTGCAGACTCACCTCCACCTTGAACTCTTCTTTTACAAGATCTACAAAATCTTTAGATCTACAAAGACACAATGCAGCTCTTTCCACCCTATTTGTTCTTATCCAGAAGCATCCTCAAATATTATATTTGTGGTCGTCTTCCTTGGCCTGACAAATGTTCACCTTTGACCTCAACCTAGCTTCCACTACTCTTTTCCATAACTTCATTGTGTAATCTAGGAGCTTTATTCCTCTGTAGTTTCAATAATTCTTCTCTGAAAGACTTCCCCTCCATTCCTCAAGTAACATCTCACTCTCCAAGATCTAAAGTTTGTTTTAATTTGAAACTGTAACCAAATCTTACAGCAAACTGTTGATCAAGTCAGAAAATGTGAAATCAACTTTTTTATGTTACCTAAGGCCTATTCTATGCAAACATCTTATTTTATTGTCACAGGGAAAACATCTGAGAAGTGTACCAAATCGTCTTGGTATGATTAGGATGCTTTTGCTTAGGTCAAAGTACATTTTACAAAAAAGGAAGAGAGGAAAAAAAAAATTTGCAGGCTTTCATCAGATATTTTTTACTTAAAGCTGGCCACATGCAATTTGGTTTTACTTGGTAAGGATGTGGTCACACTCAAAAGTATGAATAAAAAGGCTGCTGAGACAGAAATTGTGGGTTTTCTCATTATTCGGTCATTTTTCTGAGAACTAACAAAAGTGTAAAAAAGTGCTGCTATAAATGGAACGCTTAATGTTAGCAATAAAGGACAAAACTGACGTCACGACTGATCAAATGTTTGCTTAGGTTATAGAATTGGAGCCCCTTCATTTCCTGAGCAGGTCTGCCAGTCATTGAAATGTTGTGCATGCAGAAGCTAAAGGAGAAAGGATGAGACGGTGTGATTACCAGTCTACTACTGCTGTTTGCACACGATCTCTTCAAAATACAATTCTTCATTTTATTTGTACCTGCACTTCTTTTACATCTTTATCTTTTTAAAGCTTTCATAAAAATATTTCCTTATAGATAAATAAGTTAGTTTATTTTATCATCTTCTTCATGCACATGGCTTCTTAACAAGGCCAGATGAATTATTCAATACAAAGAAACCTACTAATGTCTTCTAATATTTAAAACAGCACACATACCGATATGCTTTACCTTTTCTCCTGTGATCTGAAGTGCTCTCTGTGCCTGCTGGGAGTTTTTGCATGTCATTTTACTGCACTTTTTCCTGTTCTTAATGCCTACCAAGACACAAATGTCTATTTTTGCTGCAAGGCAGGAAAATTGATTGAAAATGCCACTAGGCAAGAGACTGTGAGTGGAAAAGAGAGATGAAGCACAGTGCTGACCGTATTACTAGTTAAAGCTTAATCCTGATGGAAGAAAAGGTCGCAAGTTCACTAAATAATAACCTCACACAGCCTGTGTTGGTTTGGTGAATAACAAAAGTCAGAATCAAATAGGGCAGGACTGCAACGATCACAGAATTCGGAAAAACGAAATATTGTTTATTTTAAAATGTGGAAAATAGAACATTCAATGTGCTTCAGTGGATGATAAATACTAAATAAACTAAATGTTTCAGAAACAAATCTGTATATGCCCCAGCAGGCCGGGGAGAGTTTAAGTAACCAATTGCTTAAATGGAAAATTTGGAAGAGATCCATGCATGCCCACAAATTAGTGTTCAGCGACAACTGTGTGCCAGCACTGCTAGAAAAAAAACAAACGGAAAGATTTCTTTGCCACAGTCTCAATATATATATATATATATATATATTGTATATATGTGTGTGTGTGTTTTAAAGTGTCGTGGTCTTTTAATTCCCATTATACCTTTGTTTACACTCTCTCCCACTGGTTTACAGCCCCTTACAACCCTAACCTAACATTACCAGTGCAACAAAAATGGCGAGCAATATTGGAGTCATACAGTTTTGAGTCAGAGACCAGCTCATATCTATTTGTCTGCAGGTGAATGCATCAGAATGGAGTGGAGCAGGGAGCGTGTGGTCCACCCACATTACCCACGTATTTTTTTACATCACAAATAAACAGCTAATGTCTTTTTTGTGTCTGCTTCTGGATCACAACAATTTAAATAAAGAAATACTCAGAAATGTAATTTTTATCTTAATTTTCTATATATGTCCTCCTTCTTGGATAAAAAGACCAAAGACACAATTTTCATCAGAGCGAGTCTTTAATAATATGTGAGAAAATGTAGTTGAGGAAAACAAATAAGTTGTAACCCATCATTTTGCTTAAAAAAACATCTAAGCCTTTGATTGCTGATGAGGGGAAACACATTTTAAATGACTTTTCCCAGCTTTTAGTAAACCACAAACTTTTAGCTTCTTATCTCCTATCAGGAAATAAGTTTTAAAAAATGGGTTTCTAAAAAAGATTTGTGTCTAAAATGTTTTCCCCGCCATGATTTTTTTCTCTTTTCCATATATTTAGGTAATAGGCGAATGACGAAAAGCAATTTCCATCTGATTTTCAGCAAATGAGTCAAAGAGTCCGGGAAAATATCAGATTTACTAGCAGCTTGATGAGTCAAGACATTAAGTTGATCACTTTAAAATGAAAAAGGAAACTAACAATTATGTCATATGTAGAACGTGCAGAAACTTTAAAATAATCTGTTTATGCTGCATTGCTTGACTAAAAATTCAGATGAAAGGGAGGGTTTTGGTGTAGAGATAAGGGTTATATAAAAACGGGAGATTCCACGTGATGACAGCCCAGCTGTTGCTTTAGATTTTCTGTACTTCAAAGCACTGATGTCTGCAGCAACCCACTTCATTAAACCAAGTAAAAAGTTAATAACACAGTACTCTAAGTATTTTTATCTCCTTTGTAGCCCCTATAAATACACATCAACCAAATACTTTATATATATATATATATATTTAAAAAGAGTAGGAACTTCTAACAAGGAAGGAGAAAGAGTGGATTTACTGACAATGAAAAAAGCATTTTCTCATACACTTGTTTGAGTTGTAGCAAAAAGGAAGCTGTGGCCATCAAAAGAAAAGACATGTTGTGCTAAAAATGCTTAATAAAAAGCCACTAACCCCATTGAGGTAAAGAGCCATAACTGTAAATCATATTATTTTTTTAAAGACGTGTCCGGTAAGAATTGTCTCGCTTCGGGGTTCCTAGGGTGCGTCGTTGTGGATTTACCTGCCGGTAAGCTAGCGCTGACGGGGATCAAGCACAGCAGGACGGCGGCGAGCACAAGCAGGAAGGCCCGGCGCTGGCGTCTGCACCGCGGGCTGGAGGGCAGCAGCATCCTGGGGTCTTCTCGTTGAACTAAAGACGAGGACGGTTGTTGTTGCTGTTGTCATTCCTACATCACTTTTTTCTTTGTTGTCTTTCTGTTCTGTCCTATAAAGCAAGAAAGCTTCAGGGGAATGTGGACAGACAGCGCGAGGATGAGCAGGGAGCCCTGGGAGGTCCGCGCGCGCACTGAGCGGCGTAATCCGTGCCAGGGCTAAAGATAGCGGCGTTCAATCAGGGTAGGAGGGGGTGGAGAAGTGTTTGATATGATGCCTTCAGGACTTCCTTGTAAAATTCAAAAATAGACTCCTCGAAGAAAATTTGACAGTTCAAATTTTGGGAAGAGTGTATATTGGTTCGCATCTTTCTATCTATATTCCGTTATCATTATTCTTTTCTCGAAATTATTTAAAATATCCTTTTTATTTAAATTAGGAGCACCCTGAACATCTAGAAAAAACAATTGTCGTAATTTAACAAAATAAAATAAAAAAATATGTGTTTAGAAAGTATTTAAATATTATATATTTTTAATTCAACTAACATTTAATACAACAAACAAACGTTTTTTCTTAAAATCCTTTTTTAAGCACCTCTCAAACACTCAAAAACACTTAAGAAAACGTTTTAAAACTACGATAAATATGTATATTTTTAACATATTTGCTATTTTTACATCTAATGCAACATAACATTTTGCTGTCAGCTGTTTTGCTTCAATTAGGCTTAATTATTAAAATTCTGTACCCACAGCACTTGAAGGCAACTGTTTACAGGTGATTAGAAGGAACAGCGCCGAAGATGTGACGTCAATACGTAGAATAACCTGTTTTTTTCCCCTCCTACATGGCATTGCCCATTTGTTCACAACACTCACGCAAGAAGAGAGGCAGAGAATGATGAAAAACGCCAAAACACACTAGCTACTTTCGTTTAATAAAATCAGTCTTTTTTATTATTAATTTTTGTTTAGAATTTTAGTAAAAGCACTGATTGGGAATAACCTAACTGGAATGGTGACAAATTGTTGTTTTTCTCCTTTGACTTGTACAATAAATAAGCAAATGTTTACCAACGTGAAGGATCCTGAATAAAATTGAACCACAGATCAATTTTAAAAACTTGTATTTCAAAATTAGTGAACCATAACCAAATTTTAATATAAACCGTATAAACTCCAATGAAGCAAAAATAACATACACGTTTCAAAAATATATTTCTTTATAGTTCATTTAATATTTTGTGTAAACAGTTTCTTTTTTAATGTAAATAAACTTTTGTCATCACTTACTGCTTGATAAATCACATTTGTAAGATATTTCTTGTGTTTTCTTTACTGAATCACTCACCTAACTGTGATGTTTCTTAATTTTATGTATTAATTAACTTCCTTTAACTTTAAATGTTCTGTCCAGCAATTATGAAGTAAATAAAAAACTGAAAGTGAATACATTTGAGGTTAGGACTCGGGATCAGTAAGACAATTGTCTCTACCACAAGAAATGAGAAGGAGGGGATTGCTGTTTTTTAATCAAGCACATAGAGCTATGGATAGTCATAAATTGTGTCATGGAAGAGTTTAGCAAATGTAAAAGAATGGAGTAGTCATCCATGTAGAGGTAAACTTCTCATTCTCTTAACTGAAGCATTTAGCATATCTGTATCTTTTTCTGCATGGTTCAGGGACCACAGGTCCCAGCTTGGCCGAGTCAGTAAGCAAGAGGGACTGCAGACCTTGATAAGTGTTTAGATCAGAAAAGGTGCTGTGAAGTAGATCGCTCTCCAGGCAAAGTGCCAGGCCTTTAAATCTGATGCAGACACCCACAGGAAGTGCATGCAAAGATCTGAATAACAGCTTGAGGTTCTGTTTGGCTGATTAAAAATGCAAATTATGCAATAAATTTGAGGGAACGACCACAAGAGTTCAGATCAGTTGATGATTAAGCTGTAATGTACAGAAGAAATGGAAGGAAAGATTGTGACTTCTGTCTTGAGACTGAGATGAAAAAGTTCTCTTGTCAAAGCAGGAATGACTGTGAGACAGGCTGTGAAGCATGATAACATTGTCATGTAATCAGATGGAAAAGACAGTAAGAACTCTGAGTCATCAGCATAGAAACAGTAAGAAAGATGGAACTCAGCAATGTGGTAAAGGCAGAGGAAAGGAATGGGGCAGACACCAGAGCCCTGTGGAACACCAATGGAAAGGCAATGAGATGAATTCCTCTCCCAGTCAGGACACTTTTAGTTCTCCCTCAAAAACAGGACTATCTTTATCCTTAAGTGAGACAGAGATACTCAGTTTATAGTAAAATTTCTGATTCACAGTTAGGATTAAGCTGTGAAGAAGTTCCCCCACAGAGAAGAGGGGTATTTTAGTGGAACACCTAAAACCAGACTGATTTAGATTAAATACATTGTTTAGTGTCACCTAAAATTAAGTTTGATACATTTTGTCAATTGTAGGGGTTTGTTTAAAAGTGGAATAAGATGTAAAAGTTGTAATTTTCTAAAAGCGAGAGGTAGTTTTTTCTTCAGTGGTTTAACCAGGACCTCTTTGACTGGGCTTGGGAAAGTACCAGATGAGAAACAAATGTTGATATGATCTGTGGTTTTAGTGGAGTTAGTGGGGCTGCAATCACCTGAAAAAGGGGAGGGAATGGGGTCAAGTAGATATGTGGTAAGGAATTATGAGCTACAGTGGTGAAGTCCTTCAGCAGAATGAGGATTTTAGAACCAAGAATCTAAACATGCTTCCAATGTGATAGCCTAAAAACTACTGGAAAACCAAATAAAAAAACACACATCAAAATCAAGTTTGAAAAGAAATTATAACTACCCCAGATGAGATTAAACAGTAATAAAGAAAACGCTTTTCATTACAGAATGTCCAAAAAAGCTTTTAACCACACATAAATGATGCTCCTGATGCAAAAAGTGCAATCACACACAAATTGAGTATTAAAAAAGGCAGAAGTTATGAATCAGAATTTATTAGTGGGATTGCTTCAACTCCTTTTTTTAAAACCTGTGTAGATGTTACATATCCTTGTGGCACTTTCTGAACCAATGTCAATAGAACATATTAACAAGTAACATTAAAAATATGAAGAAAAAAAAATATTGTGTTCTGTTCCCCCTTGGTAAACAGTAATGCAGGTTATCCTGAGGTATACACGTTGGCAAAATTAAACCATTCACAACATTTTTTTTTGAAGTAAATATTAAAAGCAGCTCAGCATTAAAAGAAAATGGTCCATTTATGTAGAAATATAATCAAAAGTAAAAGTTATGGAAATAATTTTGTTTCTGAATTAGAACGTAATCAATGAGGACAAAAATGAAACGGCACATCACAGTTAAAAACAGAGTCGATGAAAAAAAAATGTTTTCCTTTTTGGCTAATAATGCCTGCAAAGTATGTCAAAGATTTAGGAAGAAGACCTGTTCCAAAGAACAATACTAAGATACAAATGCAAAATACAATTACAAAAAACCTTAATTTGCCAAAAAAAAGAAAGAAAACTTGCTGCATTTTGATAACCTAATAGTGACCTTTTATTCAAGTTTGTGAAAAAAAAACTGGCTATCTCAGTTTGAGTCTGCATCTGCCATCAAGTGTCAGATCAATAATTTAAAGTGCATAATAGGCAGACAGAACTGCAGAAAAAACTGATATGCTGCACAAGAAGCAGGGTCATATCAGTGTTTTTAACTTACATTTTACAGCGGGGAATAAATAAGACGTTTCAAACTAAATTTCATGATGTTTACAATGTTAAATCCAACTTTTTTAAGTGATATTTTAAATGTGTTGCATTCTTGGGTTCTCTAATGCAGACACACTCACACATACACATATTCACTCTCAGACACACACCTACACAAATTGGTCAAACATAATAACAGCATTCACCTTTAAGTTCCCTGAAGTTGAGCACTACAAAATTATATGAGCCTTCAAAATCAGAGCAAGTGAAACTCTGCTTTCATGACAACATGTAAACTAAGAAGTCATGGCAGGTAGCACCACCTACTGGCCAGTTACTAGTCCTCGCACTACTTTAAATATTTGAACAGGTCTCAGTGAAGTTAAGAGGGTGCAATCTGCTGCAGAAAAATAAACTCAAAGAAAAAAAGACAAGATCTGTTCTGTAGCTTTTTCTATGTATGTATCTAAGCAACATCACATTTTAAATATGAAGTTTCATAGTTGTTACCACTGATCAAACCACAAAAGCAACAGAACAGATCCAGTTCAGGCTTAAGTACAGTCAGCTTTTTTGACTGATTACCTAAATTGGTCTTCATTAGATTTTAAGGACAGAAAAAAGTCTAGGCAGGGTCCCCTAATTCAAAAATAGAGCCACCTTTACATTTAGGTGAAAATGATGATTAAAGATCCATCAGTTGTACACTTCATGCAGGTTGTTTCAGTTAAAACTCTGTGGGCTGCAGGGCAGTGAGGAGCCTCAGAGGCACACGCTACTCAGAGACAATAAAAGAACCACAGATGTGACGCTTGGCTTTTTTCCGGTCTGCAGTAATCAAGGATTTGGGTCGGGTCCAGTATTAGAGTTCAGTGTTTGAGGAGAGTGTTGAGCATGTTGAAGTTCTGTCATCTTCTGATGTCTGTGTGCAGTCCTGCTGCTGCGACTGTTGTTTTCTATTGAGTTTTTCTTCTTCCTGTTCCTTCTCTATGTCCAGCTCCAGCGAAGGACTTGCCACCATTCGTTCTTCTACTTCTCCGTGCTCCATCAGGCGGAGTTTAATGTTCATGCTGATGGGCTTTTCTGTTTTATCTGGATAACAAAGGAAGACAATGAAAAGCATACATCAGCAAACACATGTGAAGGCAATTCTCATTTTTAAAGTATCACAAAGTTTTTCCATAACTGTTGGTTATCCTCTTAGCAGAACTCACTAGCTAAATGACATTCAAGACATTTAAAACTGAGGAACATTTAACCTGGTGCAGACGAAGGTAACAGGCTGTCATTGTAGGTAAAACTCCAAAATGGTTACAAAAAGTCCACTAAATGTGACACACATAAAAACAAACGTGAAGCAAAAACTTAGCCTTGTTCATAAGATCTAGCTTCATAGAATCAATAACATCAATAACAAAAGCATAAGAAAGATGTTAAACAAATGTAACAGCAATGCAACAGCTGTCTAGTTACTATTATCTTCATAAAAGTTAATAAGATTTATAAAGTACTGGAAAGATGGTGCTGTTGTATTTTTTGACTGTAACTACTGTTGCTTCATTCTTTGATTGTCCTCACCATGTCCAAGCTGCCTCTCTTTGGGCAGCAGCACCACATCCACATTGTGATGTTCCTCCAGGGCCGCTGTGAGCAAGGCGCCCTCCCGACTGAACAGGAAGACTAAAGGCAAAGTGATGTCTTCAGTGGAGTCTCCATCTCCAACCATTTGAAAGAGTGGAGTTTCTTTGCTATTACTTCCCTCATGATGATCTGTGTACATAAAAAAAATAGACCTATACCTTAGTAGTTCTGCTTGTAAACCAATTAAAAATAGGGGAAAATGTTCACTGAGCTGTAATCCTTACCTATAAAAATGACTCCAATGGCTCCTGCTTGTTGCAGCCACCGAGCTTTTACAGCAAACATGCAGTCACCACGTAGAGCCAGAGCTATTCTACCTTTAATTTCCACTGCATTGTTTACAGTCCCACATGCTGTGTAAGGGGAAGCTTTGACAATGCTTCCCTTCACCTGTGGCAGAAAGTTTTTCAGTTATTTTAAAGTTTTTTATGCCTTTGCTTATTTGGTAAATGTATACAAAACAATATATTCTTCACAAGACTGAAAAAAAACTGGAACACTTCTAATAGTCACATCTACACTGCAGATTTCTTAGTAAGAATACGGTCACATATGCCAAAATGCCACAGTACAGTGATCTAAATGCCAGTTTTTCAGCAAAATCAGACAGTGGCCGTGCTGTGGCATTTGTAATCGGGTGGTGGCAGTTGCATTTATACATGCCGTACAATGGCAGTCAAGGTTTTAAGAAAAAGTTAAAATTGAGCGGCGACCGGATGATCTTTTGATAATGGGCAGTGGCCGCCAGGCACATTTGGAGGTCGTGCAGTGGCAGGCAGGAAGGCAGCAGTGAGATAAATGATTAATAGGAGGCTCTCCAAAGTCCCCAAAACCGCCTGATGATCGGCCGATTTCCGACTGCCACCCTCCAGTCAACCCCGTGCGCTGAGAATGTGCATGCATGAGTGGGAACATTGCCCCAAGCTACTGGTGGCACTTGATATGGATGACTGCCATCCATCTATATCAAGTGCCTGATTGGACATTCGTCATTCATGACAAAGCCAGTGATTTAAAACAAACAAAAAAAATTGCGCAACGGCAAGCTGATCTTGAATATTCTGCCGATGCCTCCCTTTCGTGTGGTGGCAGTTGTATATGTGACCGTCACATTACTCTGATACTTTTTTTAAAACAAAGAATTGGTTAATGATTAAAGCTTTCATGTAGATTCTGTCTTCTCACCCCGTGCTCTTGCTTAGTGAGGTCCACTCCAAACTTGGCCGGTCCTGCTGTGAGCACCATCCTTCCCAGGAAAGGTGGGGATATGAGCTGAACAACATGTGGTACCACCATCTCTTCCTCTGGTGTCTGGCTTACTTCTGCTACAAGTTTTACCCGCAGAACTCCTTTATGCTCCTATGCAGATTCAGATTAATTAAAAACAAGAATGACTTCATTTTTTTCTCATCCTAGTTTACTTCTACATATGTTGTTTTTTTTTTAATAAGCCAGTTTTTCTTAGCTCCTAATTTTAGCATTGACACTTTCAGAGGAACATTTTGTTGGTGATATGACCATATTAAACAAAACAGAGATACTTATGCTAAAGGGAAAAAAACACTAATTTTATAAGTGTTACGGTTCTTAACACAACATGAAATAAAGCCTCAAATACAAAGGGGGTTTATACAAATATACACCTCATATGTCTGAAGATTCATAACCCTCTATTGTAATAGTAAAATCTGTCCTACACAAGAGACCTTTAGCTCTCAACTGTTTGCTCAGCTGCTGGACAGGAGAAAAAAAACATGAAAGTGAGTCCAGTGAAAACGTTGGTTTTACCTTTTGGCCGTTTGTGTCTCCTAAAAGAATCGCGTTTAGTGGACTCAGAGAGATGCCCATACTTTTCAAGAACTCTACTGGTTCTATCCCTTTATCGTGAAGGGGTAGCTCAATTTCCCTGTGAAGCATAAACCCCAAAATTAATTAAAAATGCATTAACATATTAGAAATCAAAAAGTATGTCACAACCATATGCACCTAAAGGGTAAAGGGCTGAACGCTTGTCCCACTCCTGTGAGGTACTTGTAGCCGTCCCTGATGGTTTTGGCAAAGGTGGGATTGTTGGGAAACAAAGTTTCTGCGCTGGGACAGGAGTGTGAGAAAAGATCATCTTCTGGTGGCACAGGACCAGTCCCCTGAAGCACAGAACACACAGTCAAGATGAATACATGACAGTCTTATATATTTAAAGGTTTACACCCATTTAAGATGAGTCTACAGTGGAATAGCTTTAATTATTAGACTAATTGTGTTTACAACAAACATGTGCAATTAACACTGCAGGGGTCACGATCGCTATACCAGGAGACAAGCAAGCGACCAGACAGAGATCCGCTGCGGGATGGAGAGAAAGCCTGCTTGGGCCTCATGAACTTCATGATGTTTTTTCTTATTTTCATCAAAACAATTATTAAAAAAATGTAAAAAGGTCAGGTTAGTTAGCCCTATGCCCAGCATTTCTCGTAACCGAAAGACCCAGGTTTGAATCCCCCATCCAGCACAGAGTTGATCAGCCCTTCACCCCGCTCCACTCCCTGGGTGTGGAGAAGGACCTGCTCCCGCTGTAAAGGGGAGGGGGGTTCTGCCATGAGGTAACAATGAGTGGATCAGCTCTACACCCAGCTCTCTGGGGCAAGCAGACAGAAGAGTCCGCTTCCTGGGTGTGGAGAAGAAGAGCTTCTAAACAGCCGCAGATCAGAGAGGATTGATCAGTCCACCAACCCTCTCCGCTCTGTGGGTGTTTAGTAGGGCCTGCAGGGAGCCCAGACCAGAGCGGGGAGATCAGATCAGAGTGAGGAGTTCTGGTCTGCAAACAGCTTTGAGCTCAACACAAACCATTTTACATACCAGTAGTCTATCTTTAGGATGGTACCAACATCAATCGATTGGTGTTAATGGCTATAAAAGAAATGTTCTAAACACATGCTCTATCAGCTAAATAAATGATAACAATAAGCAGACACTCACTGTATTGTTGGACGGACACTGCGCTTTAGTGGTGGAGAGTGAGACGGGCAAGAGATGAGCCTCTGTGGTGAAGATGTAATCATCAATATCAATGGGAACATGGGTCTTGTCCGAAAACAGCAAGTAAAGGTATTTAAACATCTCTGCCAGAAAGAAGGAGTCCATCCTGAATGAGCACAAAGAAACAAAGATCCAAAGGCAGTTAAGTGTCACTGATAGCAGTAAAGACAAGTCTTCCTTTAGCAGTGTTTGGAGTACTCTTTGTCTCATACAGTACCTGTCTTCATGAGTTCCAGTGCGGACATCTTGCACAGCAGCAAACCCACATGGCACTCTGGCATAGGTGTTCAACTTTTCCACTATGGATTGTCCCACTCTGAGGTAGTAAGGGTCTGCAGTGGCCTACAGAGACAAAAAATTGAAAACTCACACTAAAATCTACACATATTTTGAGAAAGGACACTTAAGAGAATGGCAATGTGTTTTCACCTTGTAGAGGTAGTAGGTGCTTTCTGCAAATTCTGGCCTCAGTAAGTGCTGGCCCCAGTGAACTCTGAACTCTGTAGTGAAGGCCTGCATGGGACAATTTTCAAAGGGGAACCCTTTTTTAAAGGTAATCTCAAAATAATCAACCTCTCATAATTTTTGACAATTATTACTGTTTTTTTTTATTAACAGAAAGAGATGATTTACCTCTGGAAGGAACTTGTGCTGTTTAGTTACTTGATAAAGCATCTCGTGAGTTTCAATGGCTGGTTTCAGATCTCCTCTTAAAACCTGTCACAGAGAAACAGGGGCCACTTCACATTTATCAGTCTCATTTTTTAAAAATAATTTACTGGTTGAAGCAAATCCGGTTTACATAAAGATCTTTTTAAACAGCATAACTAACCTGTAATCCAGGGAAGAATGCCAGCAGGGAGTCCATCCAGCTGCGCATGCTCACAGTGGGGTTGTGCATGTGTACATTGAGCAGCAGGGGAGGTTGACTGATGTACTTCATAATGGCACTATAGTGCTATGACAAACAAAGTGGGAACATTGAATAACCCATTATAGAGTAAGTTATCAACAAAAGTGGGCATTGATGCAAAATATTGCACAACTGTTAATTTTAAGAAAACGTACAACATTGAATCTCTCCAGAAAGACACTGTCTCCAAGAAGAATATAAGCCTTCATCAGATACTCATAGTACGAGTCTATTCCTGCTCCAACTCCACTTTCTGCAAACACAGATTGAAAAAAGACTGAAATTATAATACAATGATCCTTTTATTTAGTTTGTAGAAACTACAGGTGATGATTTGAAGACGTCCTGAAATAGAATTGCTGTACCTCTGCGGACCCACTCTCCATTATGAATGTTGATGACAGTGCCCACCAAGTCACTTCCTTTCTGTCTGCGCTCCCAGAGCACATCGAGAGCTTTCCTGGCATGTTCCTGGAAAACAATGTTAGCCAATAAATTCATTTCAAACTAAGTAAAACTTCTTACAAACTGCCTTCAATTTGGTGGCTTTAATTAATATAATGCTGTTTTTAAAATTATATGCTTTTGTAATGACATGTCAAACCAATGAAACCAAAATGCAAACATAAAAGTAATTAGAGGATAGTAATACCTCAAACACAGGCTGTCCGGAGAGTCTGCTGAGAGCAGCAAATTCCAGGATCATTGTTCCTGCACACGCCGTGCAGGTGTCTGATTCAGTGCCTGTGCGGGACAGTGGCTTCAAAATGCCATGACGCAGATTCACCTGTTAATAAACAGACCAGTCATCACGTCTGAAGAACACTGGAACAAGAGCTACTACGATTCAATGCATTTTTTAAACTTATTTTCAATCACGTGACAAAGCATAAAACCATCTTAGAATTAAAAAAGACAATTTAAAAAGAAATAAAAAGACACGTTTTAAAGTTTTTGATTTCTACATTTTTTGTAATATAAAATCTTCATGAGACAAATCTGTAAGATGATAATGTTTATATAACTCACTAAAAATACATCTCTAAATGATAAGTAACGGTAAAATATAGTATACCTTGGGGTAGGGAAGGCCACTTGTGGTGTTAAAGGCAGGAATTAATCGATGGCCCAGCTCGATTGCCATGTGTAGAAGCTCATCACGATACCAGTCCATCCTCTCTCCTCGCTGCCGCAACAAATCCGCCATAATATGGCCACCCAACAGCCCACTGTAGAGATTATTTTATTACAAATATTTCACTGACAGCATAAATGGACATTTAAACTTGTGTTTCCCAACCCTGGTCCTCAGGGAACACTGTCCTGCATGTTTTCCATGTTGCCTTGCTTATGCATACCTGATTGAGCTCATCATCAGCCTCTACAGAAGTCTGACAATAACAGTCATCAAAGGCAGGTGTGTTTGATCAGGGTGGGATTGAAAAAATGCAGGACAGTGTGCCCTGAGGACCAGGGTTGGGAAACACTGATTTAAACCAAACACTAAACAGAAATCAAACAGGTTAAATACCCTAACACTCTGATGTTGGTCTCAAACACAGACACCACCACGTCATTGTCCAAGCGTACATCCTTCACAGCCTTCTTCACTGCATCCTCAAACTCATCAAGCTTGTTAAGGACCTAAGAAGATGTGCACATAAATGCTCAAACAAAAATATGTTTCCCAAACTTCAATAAAACAAAAGCAAATCTCAAAGATAATAATTAAAGCTGAAAAAATGTGTTAAACTGATAGGAGGGGAAAAAATGCACATACCACCAGCGTATCAAGAGTGTCAATCAGAGTCAGGGAAAACCTGGAAAAATACTACATTTGTTAATAACAGATTTTTGATTTTTTTTTTTTATTGATTAGCATTTTAGTTTTGTTCTTAAGTATATTTTTTAAAAAACCGATGGCAGCCACGCTATGTTTGACAATATGCATGACACAAGTACATGACCAATTTTCAAATCGCTTTCAAGATATAAACTATTTTCTATAAAAACTATCAAACTGTTTGTCTGAGTAGTTTGTTTGATTTGAGCTGTAATACTTTTTCTGAATTTTAAGATTCAGATTATAAATGAATGCTAAACTTACTTTCCCAAAGAATCATCAATGTCCCCTCTGTTTGGCTCCTGTCCTCGCACTCTACCTTTGCAGCTCAGAGGCATCAGTTCATCTGCTGGATAGCCATATTTCTGAGGTAGAAAAAGTTTGACACAATTATTACAAAACCAGATGCCATTGTTTTCACAAAACAAATAAAAAGCATCCTTGCAAGTAATTTTATTTACCTGTACAAAAACAAAAGTCATCACTTGACTGTTTCATTAATCCTACTGTGTAACTTAGTAAAGTCTTCAAGCAAGCAACTGTTTTTCCTGAGGCACCTGTCACTCTTGGTTAGAGAAATGCAGGCATACAAATCAGTGGCAACAACAACAATTTAAAGGAATATAATTAGCTCGTGTTTTCTAGAAATAAAAATCTTCTTTGAATATTTTTCAAGAAAATATAGCCTCTTATAAATGTTATTAAGCTAAACTATTATAAACATTTTATAATTGCAAACATGTAAAATGGTTTCCGAGTTATAAAAATACATATTTGCCCTTATTGCAATAGTATTTACTCTAAAGCTTTATCTAAAAATTTTGATTGATGTTTTTAGGAATATTGATGTAAATGTCAGAGCAGGCATGTCCAAAGTCCGTCCATGCGCCAAATGCGACCTGCAGGATCCCTTCATAAATCAATAATATTGTATTTAATAATCTTGGCATTCCATTTCTGCAATGCAGTCTTTATATATGTCCTCAAAGATGCTATTTAAAGAAGCTGGTTCAGTCTAAAACAGTGCTGCATACATATAATTAAGGAACTGGATTATATAAAACCATTCCTCAGAACAAATACACTAACTTCCTGTTTCCAGCAGAGTACATATAGCATAAGACTGTTAAAAAGCACTGGCCATGTTTAAGCAACTATTATTCAAACATCTCAAACAAATGCACAGAAACCTAGATGCCAGTCCAACCCTTTAGCATCCTTAAATAAAAAGAAAAAGTCTGCTCCAACACCAGTGTATTTATTGTGTTACTTGTTTAACTAGTCTTAGTTGTGTTAACTGAAACTGTTTATACTGTAGATATTCTGAAACTGATGACTCGAAAATGAGAGACTGCACACAATTCGAAACTTTCCCCATCAATGTTCTTCCCCTTTTTAACACCTGCATTTGTCAGTTCAGGGCGTGACCTTGTGGCCTGTACATACTAGTTTGCAGTTTCTGAGTAAACTTATTCTTTAGTGCCAATCATAACTAACCATAACTAACAAAAGCTCCTAACCATGAAGTTTGTAATGTATATAGTCTAACATAAATACAAATACATAATAATAGAAGGACATATTCAATCATAAATACAGTAGTAAATTCAATTCTTACCATGTAACTTCCATAAGCGTGGTCAAACATCTCAACAACTTGATTCCTGAAACAGAAAATGTGGGAGAATAAAAATGAAACAGCAAGTATTAAATTTTTTTATTGTTTTCTGAAATATTCCTGCTGTTAGCAGAGTCACACATTCACAATTCTCTTTCGTTTTACCTGATAACAGCCTTTTCCTCCGCCGTCATGCCCGGGCTCTCTTGACATTTTAGCCAGCCAAAAAAAGTGGTGACCAGAAGCGTCTTCAGGATCATCGCTGAGCTAGAAACGTGGCTGTTTCCGGAGAATGCAGAGCAACAAACTAGCGTTTCTCAGACGCCCCTACAAAGTGAACAGCTGCCACAACCGTCTTCTTTGACATGCCAGTTCATTCTCAGTTCGGAACCAGAAACGGGTCAGGCTACCTCCAGATTTCCATATTTCCACGTCAGTAACTTTGCTGTTGAACCAATCTTATTATAAGATCCCAAAGCACACGAACCACCTCAAAAAACAAAATCCATGTCAACAGTGGAAAAGTCCAGCAAAGGCGTTGACTTTGGAAACTGGGATTAACGAATTGGAGATGGGGCACTTCTTGGCTAAACCCGAACATGCAATAAAAACTGATAACGGGTAGCTGAGAACTAGAAGGAAAATATAAATATTTGTGTTCACAGATCGCGCGACCCTGTTAGCTTACTGCTACTTCAACGTCGTTGTCGACAATTGCATCCGCTTGATAGCAAAACAAAAATAGAAAGCTGGAAATTCGTCTTAGAAAAATAAAAACATATATATCTAATTCCAATATGAAGTGAAAGTAAACTAAAAGTGGGGTACAAACCTAAACGTATCGAGTGCAAAGCTGTCAAACATGACGCTTCGCCACTACCCGGCGACCGCGGGGGCTGTCCTAGTAACTACAATATCTTTTCCCTCAGTTCTGCCTAACACCACGTAACATGAAACATTCCTATAAAAATGCATCATTGTTTTTTGTTATCTTCATTTTACTGATCTATTTTCAGAATTTAAGGGTATGTTAACTGGCGTAAAGCCTAAAATTTAACGATTTCGCTAGAAAATTACATATAAAACATCTATCCGCGAAAAACAATCCTTGTAGTCTATACTTAGGGAATTTAAACCCATGACACAAATCTGTCACTGGCACCAGTACAGTCACAAAGTGGGCGGGAACTAAAGACTCTGCCTGTGTAGTTGCCTAATACATAAATCACTTTTTTAAAAAGGTATTTTATTTACTAGTCCACTGTTGTTTGATTAGCTCTACTTGAACTAAATCAAGAACAAAAATACAAACGAAACAAAAATATTGTTTTATTGTATTTTTTGATTTGGAGCGGTGTGATCTCGGCTAGCAAGATGCGCGCTCTCTCCCCGCGAGTCTGCCTCTGCAGTATGCCATTGGGGGGGCTGAAGCCTGTAACTCTTTAGTTACTATTGTTATCACCCAGTTGTAAGATCCGCAACCTTGCCATGCTTTGAACGTTCACTGTCCGAGATGTGATGTGATGATCTGATGTGCGAGGAGCGCATGCGCGGGCGGAGCACTGGCGCCGCTCCTGCCTCATGACGAGCAGCTGCACAACTTCGTTCTGTTCTGTTTTGCTTTTTGTGTTTTTACATGTGTGCGCGCTTGGGATTAAGCTTGGATGCACACGAGGTACACTTTTCTTAAACACATTTCGTGTGATAAAAAAACTTAACAGCAATGGTGTGTGCTTGTGCACTCGTGTGTGCGCTGACGTCCATGACGACAGGTGTTTCCACGCATCATTTTTCATTTTCATCATTTTTTGCTGCAACACGTGTGTTGCCCGCTTTGATAGCACTGGGTTGTTTTTACGTTATAGTAAAATAAACTTACCATGTCTCAATCCAAATGGTATTTTCCATTATTTATCACATTTTGAAACACATTTTAATGGTTTAGGTTATTATACCATTAAAGTATGAAGTGTATTCGATTTGATTAACAACTTGCCTCAGACAGATCAATCTGGTTGGATCATAGAAATATAAATTGATTTATCAATTAATCGTGACACTCATAATGTCAATGATCCCGACTGTGCACAAAGAAGCGGAGAGGCAAGGTGCCACCCAAGTTTTCCTAAAATCAATAAATTACTTGATTATGGCTCTTTTTCCAGGCATAAGGTTAAAATAAGTAAAACACGTACTAACTTTGAACTGCAATCCACCAAAATAATTATGGAGTTGCCTTTCCCTGCCTGTGGTAAATTAGTCATTTACAGTAATCAAACCAATCTAAAAATATATATATTTTAACTATTTACTTCCAGTTTTAGAGGTGTTCACTTTCAGTCAATTCAGTATCAAATAAAGTTGTGTTTTCAGAACTATCTAGCAATCTGCATGTTTTCATTTGAAATAGTTCTATTTTGTTGTTTATTATTATTTTCAACTACTTGATCACACGAAGAATACTGTCAAGGTTGACGTGTGAACACAGATGCAGACGACACTCGTAATACGAAGTTCTCTCGTTTAATTGAGAAAGGTTCACAAGAAACTGAACACAAACTCATGAAGGTACAAAAGACCATCCGACAACCAGTGCAGGGGAGACGAAGACTTATAACAGGAGGAGGGGATGAGGTACATGGAAACAGGTGTGCCAATAAGGAGGGAGAGAACACAGGACAGTAACAACCAGCAACAAAATAAAACAGGAAGTGGAACCCAACAAAAAAACAAAACAAATGTCCTGGGTCCATAACCCCACAAATACATTGTAACGATGAAACAATAAAAGAAAAGCAAACAATGAAAACAAATTAGGAAAGAACGAGGGCACGGATTTAATGATTTCTTTCCGTTTTCTCGCATTCATATCCTGTCTCTGCCCCGAAAGCAAATATGACTTGAGTTTTTGTTGGGGTTGGATAAACATGGAAAAAGGTCAGAAATAATATTGCTGTGGGATGCGTGTATGTGCTGTACCCTGTGTGTCGCGGTGCAGGATGGGGAGTGTGTGCGTGGAGATAGCGCGCGCAGCGGAAAAAAGAGGCGGAGCAACAGTAGGCGTTTTGGAGCGTAAAAAAGTAATGAAAGACAGTTCCTCTTAAAGAACTGAGACTGGTTCCTTAGCCTCACAGAGTCTCCAGAGTCTCTGAGGGTCTCCTGCCTCTTCCGACCACGGAAAGGAGGCAGGAAAGGTTCCACAAAAGTCTATCTCTGATCTGCTCGTACTTGAATGGATTCTTAAAACATCTTATGGTTCTATTTTGCATTTTAAAAAATGCAATAATTTAAAATGCACCAACAGAATTGCATGAAATCCAGATGTTGCAGCTGCATGGATTGAGGAGGAGTTCAAAGCATGATCCAGCCCCCCTCCAAAAGCAAACACTGGGCGTTGCCACAGACAAACTTCACTGAAAGGTGTGGCGGACCACAGACATTTCCTCGTTTATCCAGAATTTTACCTTTCGCACAGGTAAGAAAAAACTTTTTCTAGCCTCCTGTCTACTAACTTATTTATTGGCTACAGCTTTGTTGTGTTCTGCTGGCATACAGACTGTTTTTTGCGCACGCGTCGCCATTCCAGCTTCATTTTCTTTTCGCGTGCATCCTCTAAAATCAAGATAAATGTTTGACTTTTTAAAGTTAATGTCGTGATTCTCATCAGATAAAAGCAAATTGAGAAGCAAAAACAAATCTTTGAAAATACTCTAAAGTGGTTTCATGTTGTGTTTTCCTCCCTAATTCATCGCGCAGAAATGTCTGTCTGGGTGAGTTCTTTTTAAATATTTGCATATGTTCTTCCAAATGGGCTGTTTTTGGAGTCAACTGGTTATCATTTAGGTTTACAATAGCTTTTGATTAATTCTGCAGGACGATCTGGCTCTCCTCTTGGACTCCCCCTCCTCACTGACCATTACAGTAAGTTAGATGACCTGCTGCAACCTGTGATGAGTTTGGTCTAGATCAGGGATCTGCAACCCCTCCGCTCCGTTGTGTATCTGGTTAAAGAAATATAAAAAATGAAGAGTGAAAAATGAAGCTAACCAGGATGAATAACCTTCACAGCCAAAAAAAAAAAAAAAAAGCAATAAACAAACCAACTCAACTTTATTCAAATCATTCACAAGCAGTTGAAGGACGGAATGTATCACAAGTCAAACTAAAGTATTTTGACAGATTTTTGTGAACCATGTTCCTCCAAAAAAAATCAATAGAGCACAAGCAGAATTAAGCCACATTGGATTATAAGGTGGATTTTCTGTTTTTGAACAAAATAAATGATTTTAAGTGCACCTTATGCTTCAAAAATCCTGTAATTTAAATTTGGTTTGTTAGATTTACAAATTTTTGGCTGAGATGTACCATTAAAAGTAAAATAAACGGTGTTTTGAAGATTTTAAATCACTGCTGAAATGACACTGCCCACTTGAACAATTCCATGTGACACAGGGTCTTTTATTTTGAAAGGAAGTCAAGTGAACCTCTGTTCAAAGTTATAAACCGTTTTATATTTAGGAAAAAGGCTATTCTCTCCTTATGTTTATGTTTTATCTATGTCAAAAACCAGCAGTTCATTTGTATTTGACATAATAGTAACAAGAATGTAAAATATTGTTTTGTTTTTCCAAAATAAGACTTTGCGGCTCCTACTGGGTTGTTGTCAGTGAAAAATTGACCCAAATGGCGCTTTAACTTTTGAAGGTCCCTATTCTAGAAATTTTTAGGACAAATGTGTTTTACAAATGCAACTGCATTATCAACAGATGTACAGTGTGGATATAATGTTTGGGCACCCCTGGTAATATGTCATATCATTGTGCATAAAGAACCCAAGAAAAGATTGAAAAATCTTCTAAAGGCATCAGCTTACAGATGACACATCCTTTGTACTAACTCTGCAGGGTGCCCAAACTTTTGCATACACCATGATTTTGGTTTCTGTTATTCTGAAAGGGTAAATGATGCAAATGAAGCCTATTTTTTAACATATTAAAAGGATGTATCATCTGTAAACTGATGCCATTAAAAATTTCAATCTTTTCCTTTGGTTTTTTTATGCACAATTATAAAACAGATTATCCTGGGGTGCCCAAACTTTTGATCCCCGCTGTATATGTTTTGTTCTTTAAATGAGCTGATAAGTTTTCTCGTATTAACCAGTCTAAGGAAAGAGGAACAGTGAAGGACAAGGTAGATTTTAAAGTGGATGAAGATGTGACTGCACTCCGGAAAGCTATTGAGGGTCTCGGTAGGTTAAGGAGTTTAATTATCCATAAATACATTTTAAAAGCTGCACCTTTCATCAGTCAAATATGATGAATAATTTCAATTTTTTTGTTAAAACCTTTTCTTTAATCACAGGTACAACTGAAAAGACACTTATTGATGTGTTGACCCAAAGAAGTTACGCTCAGCGTCAGCTCATCGCTAGCGCCTATGAAAAAGCTACAGGAAGGGTATCTGCACAGATCACTGAAATGTTTATTTTATTATTTTTTTGTTTTGTGTTCGCTGAAATAATTAAAAAAGTAATTAATCCTTTTGCACTAGAAATTGATAGATGACCTGAAGGGTGACACCCATGGTGACTTTGAGGACCTGTTAGTTGCCTTGGTAACACCTCCTGTTCTCCTTGACTATAATGAAGTGATCAGAGCTATAAAGGTAAGTTTATTTGAATTGTTACTCTCTAGAAAGCCACTTGCCTCTGACCTCATCAGTTATTGCTCTATTAACTTTTTGACAGTGTTTTAATTTGTTTCTTTTGTTTTTGTTTGCAATCAGGGTTCAGGGACCACAGAAAGCATCCTGACAGAAATATTTGCCTCCAGATCTAACAAACAGATCAAAGCCATGGTTGAGACTTACATGAAAGGTGTGCAACTCGACCAAAAAACCTAATTTCAAAGCTGATCGAGCCACTGAAGATGCAAAACATAACATTTTTCTTCATTCTGTTCAAGAAACTGGAAGGTTGATGTTTGCTGACCTGAAGTCAGATGTGTCTGGAGATTATGCCAAAGCACTGCTCATCTTGGCTGAGGTACTGTGCAATAAATTTGAAAGATGTTACATCCCAGCTCGTCAAATGTGAAGCTGATGGGCAGCAGTGCATCCATTGCTGACAAAGCTTGAAACATTCCTGAGAAAATTCAGAGATGGAGGATCCAAACACCCTAATTTATTTTTGACATGATTATGATTATAAGATATGTACATAAATATCTAAAATATTCTCAAAATACACAGTAAGTCATCAAATTCAGATTTAATATCCAAGAAAAACGTTGATTTTTTTTTTTTTGAAAATAATTAACATTTTTGGAATGTTACAAAAACATTAAACTCAAAAGTGGTTATTTGAAAGGGTTTGCAAATAGCATTAAAAAAAAAAAAAAAAATTGTTTTGTGGGTGAAATGTTCAGCCGATTGTCTTCACAGGGGAAAAGGGACGAGAGTGCCAGTGTGGATGCTGCCAAAGCCAAAGAAGATGCAAAGGTCTGCTTTTTACACACAGATTTTAGTCTTTTGACAAGTTTCTTTTCTATTTGAATTCTATTTGAATTATGATAAAATATCAAAGTAAGAAAGGGGAAAGAAACTCAACAGTAAATACAGGAAATGTTTCAAAGTCGTTTTTCAATTTAGTAACTCACTAGACTTGTTTTTTTTCTGACTGATGTAAGTCTGAGCCTGCAGTCATTACAGGCTTATGACTAAGTCATTGATGAATGTGGTTGCTGTCCGTACATGATTGTGATTCTATTTTTTTTCCTTTTCACAGATATTGTATGAAGCAGGAGAGAAGAAGTGGGGAACTGATGAAGACAAGTTTATTGACATCTTGTGCCACAGGAGTGTTCCTCAGCTTCGACAAAGTAGGCTGACCTAGTCTTTGTTTTCTGTAAATACTCTGGTCACAGACGTAATGTGGAAAAGTATAGGGTTGGCATATTATATGAAAGTGTGAATGTCATCAATCTAAATCTATGGGAAGTGGTTATTTTTGCTTCCATCTTTTTTCTGCAAATGAAACTTTTGTATTAAATGTAATTCAATGTTTGTATATGAGTTTGATGGTACCTTTTACATTTTTTACTCTTAATCGTTACACCTTGAGAAGACATAGTTCTAAAGACTGCAGTTTACTAGTAGTACTGGTTAATAAATACTGTAGGAGCTAATCAAGAAAAAAAAGAGCTCCACTCAATTCTCATGTTTGCATTTGCAGCTCTGGTGGAGTACAAGAACATTAGCAAGAAGACTCTGCAGGAGAGTATTGAAAGTGAAATGTCTGGAGATCTAGAAAGCCTACTTGTGGCTATTGGTAACTGTCTGTCCCCACTTTTTAAAAAATCTAGTTAATTTTGGAATTCTAGAGTTTAACAAACACTCTTTTCTGTTTAGTCAAATGCGTGACGAACGTTCCTGCGTATTTAGCTGAGAGGCTCTTCAAGAGCATGAAGGTAAGATGAAAAATGTGTCCTATCAGGAAGTCCAGCACAAACTGCTGATCTGATTTTATTTAGAAGTCCATTACAGTGACTGGGCTTTTGCTGTTGATGCTTTTGGCATCTGTCCATGACATTTTTACGTCCAGACTCACCATTAAGTCATGCAGCCTTTTGGGTGGGTTACAAAGACGCTTTTCATACAGGAATGTGTGTGAATGTCTACAGTGTGTTACAGATTTTTAACAGCACATTCTGTTTTAGAGTATCCTGACAAGAAAGTTAGTTTCTACATTTGTGTGTGGTTCTTATTTTTACTTTTCTTTCCAAAAGACAAAAAAGATGTCCACAACCTGCTGACTTTGAATGCCTATCACAAGCACCTTTTCCCCTTACGGCTTAGTTAAAAAAGGCCAAAGTGAAATACAACAGAAACTGCTTTATTATTATAAAATTAATTTATTTCCCAACTCTCTTTCATGCAGGGTATCGGAACCAATGAATCTACACTGACCAGGATCATTGTTGGTCGTTCTGAAATCGATTTGATGGACATCAAAACCGAGTACAAGAAGCTGTTTGGGGTTACCCTTCACTCAAAGTTGAAGGTATAAATACTAAAATTATATTCCCAACAACTTCTCATTTACCACTTTGAAAAATGTCACGAGATCAAGTGAGAATGCAAGAAAATTCCTGCAACAGCAAGCTGAGCATGTTTTAATGTTCAATTCAATTAAATATGAATGTTTTAACCCTGTTAATTTTTGCCGAAATGGACGATGCAGAAGTCATCGGTGATGTTTTGCTTTTCTCTGTTTCCAGTCTGAGGTGTCAGGAAATTATGGAGAGGCCCTGATGCTGCTGTGTGGCACAGAAGACTAACTCCTCCCATCACATCTGTGCTGAATGCTTATTGGATGCTTATCGACCTAAACCTAAATATATTTCAGTAAACTTAAAGATAGTTTCAAAGGGATATGCTTAGTTTAATACACTGCGATTTAACAACTTAATCAAAATAAAGAGAACAGTTACAGGTGTAAAAAAAAAAACAACTGTCTATTGCCCAGCAGTTATATCAAAAAATTATTTAATCGTTTTATTGATGTTGCTGTAACCGACACCAACACAGGTCATCAGAACTTTGTCTCCACCTTTCCTTTCATCTTCTAGCGGCTTCTGGACTTCAATCTTGAACATAACCTGGAAGAAATCTCTGATGTGTCTCAGGAACTCAATCCTGTTGAAACATCCAGAGGGAGAGCAGCAGGTTTTTACCATTTCCAACCAAACTCAATGTATTGTAACCACAAATCAGTAAAAAAAAAAAAAAAACAAACATAAATAACAGAGCAACCTTGTAGCTAATGCAAATGAAACCCATTAACATGTTACATTGATTCTTAAAGCTCATTTAACCTGAAAAAATACACCAAATGAAAATGACCACAGTAAAAGCAAGAGTGTACAGTGATGGCACTGCCAATCTTCAGTTATCATAGTACTGTACTTGATAAGCACACAGCACCGGTACCCTGATAACTGAAAATGGACAGTTCATAGTCCACTGCCCTTCAGGAGAGCAGAAGGAAAGCTATCATTCACTCCAGCTACCTTTATAATGACTAATAACAGGTTAAATTATCTTATTTAAAAGACCATCACTCATTGGTCTGTTGCACAAACCCAGCAATGACCTTGTTTACATTTCTAGTCACTCCAATCTGCATTCACTATCAGCATTTGTTTACCAACTGCAGTCATGCTTCTTGGTACAGAGAATTAAAAAACTTTGGCCTAACATTTCAGCGTTTGTGGTTCGTTGTGTCTCACACACGACAGGATAACCCTCAGTGAACACAGGTCTCAGAGCTTCTTCCATGTGTCATTGGAGCACAAACGCCAGTAAAACGACATGCCAGCGTGGAGGAACAGTGGCTTACGTGTATGCTGAGAGGGGTCCAAGCAGAACCTTTGACACATCCTGTTGTCCAAGGGTCATGAGGAGCAGCGCCAGGCTCTGATTGGACGAATCCACACAGCCGCCCTAAAACAATTAAAAGAAAGGCAAAGTTTTCCAGAAATGAAACGACAAACACACAAAGCAACTGTGGCATGGAGCAAGGAGGTCCGATTAGCAGGAAGCTCCTCAACTCTGTTCCAAATCAGTAATTTATTCACAAGCTTAAAAGCACTAATTTTGAAAGTTTCACATTTACCAGAATATTAGATTTTATGTTTTCAATCTGGAATTAACATGTTTCTCTAAAAAATAGTTTACAGAGAAGAATTTTTTTTAAGTCTGTTTCTTCACCATCAAGATTATACAAGCCATCTAGAAGAAAGAAAATCCTGCTTTATCCCAGTGAACACATTCCATTGAACTGAACTATGTGCAATTCAAGACCGGTGTTAAGGGTGCTGAGCACAACCAGACACATGCATAAAAACGGACATCACATTCTTGCATTCTTGTCCAGCAAAGTGCTCGCTTGACTCAGTCACCCAGTAATTTGGCTTTGTGACAGCTTTTCAGCAAAATTCTGATTCAATTTCATAATCATATCACCGAGTTAACATCAAACCACAGAAACACTGTTTATATTGCTAATGAGTTTATCTGCTTTACCTCTACGACTGATTAGAATCAACAAGCTATTGGAGATATACAACTCTAGAAAAAAATTGTCAAAAAGTTGTAATTTAAATTAACCCCAAAACAACAAAATTTTGGTTTAATTCTTTCAAAAAAATAATAGACCATACTTTACATATAAATTTAAAAACAAGTCTACTTTTTTCCACAGGTTTAAAGAGCTTTTGAATTATTAACAACTTTATATAATTCCACACTATTAGAAACAATTGAAATAACCAAAAGGACTAGCCAAGGGCTTGATGACTTCTGTGGTAAGGTTAACTCCCTTTCCAACATCCACAATGCAAAAGTGCTGAACTTATTATAATAAAACTGATTATTTGCAATTGCGCAAAAAAATGTAAGTAAAGGTTAAGTGGCTAAATACAGAAGTAAATGTACAATACATAGTAGGGCACAAAATAAAACAGTGGATTAAATTATTTCTCCAAATTCAACTTGATACTAGAGACCTTAAGATTAAAATAACCCCTGAAATGCTTACTGGCGACTGAAAAACTCATCTTCTAAGAAATAATTTGAAAATCACACTAAAAAAAATCATCTCTGCACACACTTGTTTTAAATCCAAACTAAATGTACAAGACAATTAAAACTCTTCTTTAAACAAACAAAAAAACTAACAAAAAATAAGTAAAATTCAAAATGAAAAGAGTAAAGTACTTACATCAGATCCTGCCAGTGTTGATTTTCCTTTCAAAAACAAGTCATCGATGCTGTGACTTTGGCTTACTACTAAAGACTATTTATTAACCATAAAACAAACACTTGCTCGCTGAGTGCACCCATGCATGTTTTAATCCTGCAACTTAAATGTCTCTACCACTAGTGCAGCCGCTCCATCTTGTTGCCGTTATAAGGTAAAACAATCGGATATTCAAATGTAAAGCTTCCAAATTTGACTAACTTGAAAATAGGCAAAATATACTGAAGGATATCTGAACTCACAACCCTCCAAGAGAACTGAAAAACACTTAGGTCTGCACTCTGGTAGTTGAGCTAAAGAGGATGCATTAACAATATTCCTCTTTCAGAGTTAATCAGCACTTCCCTGACCAGCTAACTGGACTCACATGGCTCCGATGAGAGAGGGCTGACGGGCAGAACCATGTGGTGACACACCGAGGACAGACTGTCATTGTCCGTGTCTGTTGTAGTTACTCATTTCACCTGTGTGCCAATATGTATGGTGTAAAAACAGGGAAATGTGTTTACTGTTAATATAGCCAGTCACACCACATTAGTTGGCAGGAATAAAGTACACTCATCGTGACCTCAGACCTTACTCATCGTGGTCAAAACATCTCCTTTTACAGATGACGCAAAATATGCCACACAAATAAGAAAAATTAAAATAAATAAATATATATATTTAACCTACATCTAATATGAAAATTTAAACATTTCCATGGGTTCTAAGTTTAGTTTACTTGATTTATAGAATTTCACTGCAAAAAAAATAGTAAAATACTCTTGAATTTGTTTAAAAATCAAGATTTTCTATAAATTATTCAAGCTCAAGACTATGAAAACAAGCCTTACAAAAAATTCAAATATAATGTCATATTCGTTTAAGTTTGGGAGTGTTTAAAACAACAAAAATGGAAAGGAGGGGAAAAACAGAAAAGAAAAAGCAAATGTTTGGAACAAAATAAAGCCATCAGCTCCTCTGTACATCATTGTTTTTTCCTAAATGTCTCAGATGGTTTGCAGACAGGGATCATTACTGGGGAATGTGAGTAAACAAGGGCAGCCAATGTAGGAATTCTCATGCGTTCTGCTTGTGTATTTCCTATTCCTAAACAATTTCCTAGTTTTCCAGACAGAAAGTAGCTTTGCAAAAGGAAAAAAAAGGTCTAAATATGATGCAGTATAAACTAATAAATTCCAACATTCCATTTTATGAAAGTATTTATGTTCTTGTTGTCAGCAGGAACTTTTTAGTATTAATAAAATGTGATTTTTAAGAAGCTAGATGGTTCTCAACCACCTTAATGCCAGGCTTTTAAATTGGGTAAATTTGTACTGTGACTATCTTAAAGATAAAACATTCATTTTTTTAGCCAGAGTGGTCTGTTGAAAAACAGAGAAGGACCTGATATGGTTTTCTTGCAAAGATTTTGAAGCTTCTGAATTTCAAGCCAAAATATAGACCTCTAATCTTCCAGTTCTGAAAATTTGGATGAAGAGACAAATTAAATTTTCTGAGTTTCTCTAACTGCACTTTAAAGACATGCAGAAATACCCACCTAAAACGTTTGCTAAAAGCTAACTGCACTGGTGGGGATTTGAGATATTCTGTCAAATTACGGGCTGCATAGTGGCGCAGTAGTTAGCGCTCTTGCCTCACAGCAAAAAGGTCCCCAGTTCAGATCCCGGCTTTTGCCGGGATTTGCATGTTTTCCCCGAGCATGCGCGGGTTTTGTCCGGGGACTCCGGCTTCCTCCCACCATCCAGAAACATGCTTCACAGGTGAATTGGTTACTCTAAATTGTCCCTACATGTTAATGTGAGTGCGTATTTTTGAATGCAATTTGTTTTGTAGCTTAGCAACATGACCATAAGCTTTGAGCTGCTTGCAACGTTAGAATGAGTAAGCGTGCAAACTGGTAAATAATGGAGCAAAGCATCTTTATGTCAAATCCATGTAGGTTTTGAATCAAACCTGTCTATTAATCTAAGTTACAGCATTATAACCACAATTGCATGGATAGCTTTGTACACATGACTCTTTAAACTGGGGCGAAAAGACTGGGAGAGTGGCTAGGAAAAGGAGGAATAAACACAGAAAAAAAACAAGAAATGCAGCTTTATAACATCTTTCTTTTCACATATATCCCCCGGAATGACCACTTAAGCATATATGTTTTTAATAAGCAAAAAGTGATGTAGACAATGAACAACCTTTTAAACCTACAACGTTGACATGAAAGTTAACGCTTTCAGAGGTTATTCTGTGCTTACCCGGTATATCTCTTCCAAAAGCAACTTGGCACAGTTTCTGCCAAGATCTTCTGGCAGTACAGGGTATCCTTGCCCCTGCGGAGTTGAAGACATCTCTGCACTGAGAAAACAGCCATTCTGGGTTTCGGCCACCAGGGTTAAACCAAAGCCTGGAGACCTGCAGTTACACTTCATTAACATCTGGGCTTCTGTTGCAGAACTCAACTGCATGCTAAAAGGTTTATAGGGATACTTACTTGCCAGAGTTTGCTCCTTTCATGTGGTCTGTGTAGATATAGATGTCTGGTATGAACTGGTTGAGGACAGCCCTGGTTGAGTCTACAATCCTGTTGGCCATCTGTGGAGAAACTCGCACGGAATATCTGAACTTTGAAGTCAAGGACTCCCAGAATTGACTTTAAAATACTTTGTTTTGTTTGCAGCATTTACATACACTGTTATTTCTTATTCCAATCTGTTCAGATACTTCTTTCCTATATTCTCTCATTGTGTGCAATAGGCTGAGAACATTTTCATAAAGATGTGCCTGCACTTTTATAAGAAAAAATTCCTGATTCTAAATAACTTAACATATAACTGTTTCTAAACATGAGTAACCTATTAAGTCTATCAATTATTACAATTTCAATATCAATTGAAATTGTAAAACATGTTAGAAATGTTTGTTATAACAATAAAATTATATTTTGCATATTACCCCCCTTTTTAGATTATTAAAAAATTACAACAAACTTACTGAACTAGTGCGCAATGATTAAAATATTTTTTGTAAAAGAGATTAAAAAAAGGCAAAGATACGCTACTCCTCTAATCCTCTTGATCTTGCCTGGCTCTGTCAACTGGACCGGTTTGAGAGTTCTGCGGACAGGGCATGTAAAGACCACCTCTCCTCCGCCACCAGGTGCCATCCCTCTTTTCACCACCTGAGGGAGTAGCAGACAAAAAAAATACAGAAAGCCAGAAATACAGCACACGTGGCCATGTGCCAGAGTGATATGTATTTGGGCTTGCCATAGAATTATACAGCTTTTCATTTATGTCCGTCTCTGCGTTATCATTATGTACTCACCCTGAGATCAAATCGCTCCCCATCAATCCCAAACTTCTTCATCAGAGGGACGGCTGTGGTCTTCAGCAGGTCAATCTGCAAAACATGACAAATAATCTTCACCAAGCTCTAATAACTCTGGAGCAAAACCAACACAACTAACTCTTCAAAGCACAACACTGACATCTGTCACGTTCACATACTATCAAATCAGGTTGCACCCCCCAGACGGGAAAGTCTTTATGATCCTTTAGTGAAAAGTTCACAAAAACGCACTGACTGCAGGACCCAGCTTTTTTTTTTTTTTTTAAACACCTGGTTTAAAGAGTAGAATTTTGATATCAGGTATATGCTCACTGTTGGATCATTGGGGTCGTTAGTCACTCCTCTGAGAGTTGCCTTCAGAGCCATCTTCATGAAAGGAGCCAACATGAGCAAAGCTTCAAGATAGTATCCGATGGAGCGCTGGGGATTGCAGTCGTGTTCTATAGAGCCACCATACAACAATCCAGGCTGGTAGGATAACACAGTACCTAGAAAAGACAGTTATAGAATAAGTAGACAAATGGCACATAAGTCACAAATATAAATATTTTCTTTACTCAGTTTAATAAACTTTTCTCTCTTATTATTAATAATAATGGATTGTTCTGTGCTTTTCCTGAAGCTCAAAGTGCTTACAATGTGTATCCATTATTCATTCACTCCTTATTCATACTTGGTAGTGGTAAGTTACTGATGTAGCCACAACTGTCCTGAGGCAGACTGACAAAGACATGGCAGCCAGTATGCAGATACGGACCCCTGACCATCACCAGGTGATTAAAACGCATTCACAAACCAGTGAAGCCACAGTGGAGGGATGGAGGGAGGGTGAAGTGTCTTGCCCAAAGACGACAACAGTTGACTGGGGGGAGCGGGGACAGAACCCTTCGATCAAGCACTTAAGCCACTGCTGCACGTTAATATAAAAAAGGTTTCTTTATATCAGGAAACCTCACAGAGGAGGCACTGTGAAGAAAGTTCAAACATAAATCCCCTATTTTGAATCTTCTCAAGTAAACATGCTACTGTTTGGGACTATGAACTAACAAAAATGTTTGCATTTTTCTGTTTTCATACATTTTTAAACTCACCTGTTTGATTAATTTCCATTCTTGAACCATTGGTCACTTTATCAAGGAGTCTGATAAAGCTCGCCTCAAAATCTGGAGATGAAAAACAGCATATTTTATTAATTAAGACTTACAAAACAATCTTCACAGGGTAATTTATGAATACAATATTTTCTATTTCAAAAAATACGTTTCTGCAAATTGGAGCTTATATTTAATATAACATTAAAATGTAAGTCACTAATACAACTAGATTTTTATTACAATTTTGTCAAATAAAGATATTAAAACGTTCAATTTTTACATATATATATTTTTTTTACAATATTGTGATTTTGAAAATTATTAAGTACACCAAAAAATATATATTTGACAGTCCTTCTTGCCTTAGAATCCCAGTGTCAACACTGATTCCCAACTGCGTAACAGCTAGCCCGTTAGCCACCAAGCTAACTACGACGCCACATGCAGAGTGAAGCTGCAACTCACCGCGGAGCCCTGGGTCGTCATCTTTAGACCGTATGTTCTTAATTCTGACTCGCTTGCCGCTGAGTGTTGACAAAACTAGCCGCTGTCTTAAAAAATTGCACCCCTCGTAAGAAAGCCCCTGGTTTGCCATTTGTACTTTTGTTTTTGTGCCTGGAAGGAGGAGAATCCACGTGTGTTTGTGCAGGAAGCAACAATGGGAGGGGCTAGTACGGCATAGCAAGTAGGCCAAAAAGGTTTTTTCCTTTTTTCTGAAGGCGCTTCGCCTCATTGACACACCAGATGGCCATTCATTAGAACAAGAAAGGCGGAGCCATAGTTTTTCTTAAAGCCACAGTGAAACAAAACGTTGACAAATATGGTTATAAAGCACGACATTTATTTTATTTTAGCATTTTAAAAATAAGAGCTTTACCTGTTTAGAGATAAAACCACCCTAAACGAATTAATTCTGTTTTTTCTGAACAAAAGCATGGTTCTTTTAATAATTCAAGTATTTTTTTACAGAAGGAGCTGAAAAAAAAAAAACAGAAGTTAACTTTTAAACGGGCCAAGAAGACGGTCTACTAAGTACAGAAGTGGATGCTAGGATGGGATTAATCACCGTAACCTTGCCAGTGAGGGTTTACCAATTATGTAACGATATTATACAATAAATTCGTAGCCAATAAAGCCAAAACCTTGCCGCAGACGAGCACATGACATGGTACTTTGGGAAAATGTCTCATTTATGATGGGGGCAGTCTGGAGGACATCTGTGTGTCCACATGCTGCCTGTCACTAGCTGGGCTAGCTGCCAGCCTCATCTTCTTTCTCCACCTCTTTCTCCTCCTCTTCCTCCGCGGCTGGAAGAAAACAGAGTGGAGAGTGGTTCCTCAAGGCTCTCCCACTCCATTGTTACGTAGTCTGTTCGTAACACTTCGTGCTTCGGTCCGATCCAGGCATCCAGGTGTTGTGGATGCCCAGCCCGCATTCGCGCTGTTTTGCGTTCATTTGCACCTAGAGTTACATTCGAGGGGAAATGGTCGCGCAGAGGATCCTCCGTGCTGTCATCATGGGACCGCCGGGCTCAGGGAAGGGGACGGTGTCTGCACGCATCGTCAAAAGTTTTGGAGTGAAGCACATTTCCAGCGGGGACATTTTGAGGGCTAACATCAAACAACAAACAGGTAAAAACAAACAAACAAACAAACAAACCAAAAAAAATGTAAATCCAGTTTCATCCGAAACGATAAAAGAAAGTTTGGATGAAAATAAGTTTCTTTTCTGGTCTGTCCTGATAAAGTGTACCACTAATTTTTTCCAGAACTTCTTCTTATCTTATAGCTCATTAAAATTGTGCAAATAATTATTTTGGAGGTTGAAGTCAAACTAGTCTGCATGATGAGGGTCATGTTTCTACTCCAAACATTTGCAGGGACGCAAGCCTGCATTTTTCCCTGCAGCTTATCCTCAAAACCACCTTGAATGGGGATTATCAGGCTGCAAAGATAACTAACTGTGAACTTTAGTTCCTTCAGAGGAGAGGTGCTGATAAAGAAGCCAGTCCTACATATGCTGTGTGAAAGAGGAAGTCTGTGGTTAAAGTGCACCACAGCCAGTCAATCAAATTTAGAGTGTTTTTTTAATGTTTTGTTTTGTCTAAAAAGATTTTGACATTTTCTAGTCCTTCAGTTGATCTTTTTATTGTTGAAAGGCCAGGGATTTCACTATCAAACAATCAAAAGAGGATGTATTATCCCTAATATCTTTAAATTTTACCTTTAAACTGATTTGCATGTAAAATTCACTCTTAAAAAAAACAACTTTGCATTTTGGGTTTAATCACCAAATGCTTTTTAAACTAAAAGGACTTAACCAGACTAAGAGTATTTGTTTGGTAGTAATCCTCTTTGTGGTTTCTCTCTATGCCAATCTGCTCTTTTCCATTGTAGCAGAAAGCGACGGTTCTCTAAAGATCTCATTTGAACCTTTGCTTTGTCTCATATGCAGTCAAGAATTCATTTTCTTAGCTGGACTTTGATCAGTAAATAGGGAAGTGATGAAGCAAGAAATGTCTCTTAACTCACAAGAACCCATGGTGACACCAATGTAACAGAAAAACATCAGATATGTGTTTTGTGGTCAACTTGGTCTGTGGTATATTCCGTATGTTATTTATAAGGAAAGTGAGCCTAGGTTCTAACGGGTTAAGAGTTCAATCTTAGAACTGTCTTTAAACTTTCTGTTTAATGGATTTTCTTAAATGTATGGACTGTTGTCTGTGTGTACTTTGACATGTCTGCAGTTTTTGCACAATTTAAATTTAGATTAATTAAATAATCTGTGTGGATTAAAACTGTGCTATTTAATTAATTTTATTGTATTTTCTGGGAAAGTTTAAGATGCTAAGAGCTTCTCTTCCCAATAAAACATGTTCTTATGATTGTCTTCTAATGTTTAAGTTGTTTTTTTTTACATTAGAAATGGGGCTTGAATTTCTCTCTTATTTTAACCTAAAAAAGTGTTTTGTTATAAACACAACACAAAGGGTACATCCAGTATTGTTTTTTTTATCTCTTGTTTATGACTTGCAAAGCATTTTTTCATGTCAAACCCAAGTAAAAGATAAAAAAAATCATCCGTCATTTGCTTTTTTATTGCACTTGTGAGCCAAACTGTTGCTGCCACTCTCCTAATAAGAGCACCAATAACATCAGAAATAATTTGAATCAGTAAAAAGTAAGAATAAATAAAACTGACTCAAAATCTGACATTGCTTTGAATTGTTGATCAACAGAATCAATTCAAAAACACTTAAGTCTAAGGTCTAGACAAAAATTATGGAAACCTTAAATGTTGTTCACCTTTCAGCACATTCCTTCAGGTTTGACAGAGAGTTACTGAATTCCTTACTGACAAAACCCAGTATTTTATCTGGGCCGGGGACTGGCACAGAAAGACCAAGACTTAGTTCTCCTTGTGGCAACAAAGTCAGGCAGTAGTGTGAAGGGTCTTGCCTCAGGACCCAAACTGGATGAAGCTCATTGCGCTCCCTGGGAAGTGAGCCCAGGGTTCCTGCATTATACTTAGCAAACTGAGCCATCCAGCTGTCATGATCTTGGATTCAATTGAGTACATTTTGATCATAGGTGTTTAATTGGTCTGTTAATTGGCTGTATAGTTGTTTTCAAACCTGTACGAAATCAGTATACCCGTTACAAGAGTGACAACAGCCTTTGTGCTGTATGCTGACATGGTGTGGACCAACAACAATCTCCAAAGACAATTAAGGTCAAGGAACAATAGTGTCAGATCACACCATCTGTCACTATTTGAAACAAAGTGGTTTTATATGGAAAACCAAGGTGGACACCACTGTTGTAAATCTTAAATGGAAAATAAGACCGGAATTTGGTAAACTTCTGAAAGAATTCCGTAAGGACAGAAAAAACAAAGCTGGAATTTTTTTTGCCATCATCAGGTATCCACTCACAGACAAAAATGAGGAATGACAAGTAGGGATGCCACAATTTACCAATTGAAAACTGAACCGTATGTTACACCAAATTATGGGGAAAGTGACTTGTTGCATCCCCACTACACACCAGTATGTTTATGTTGAAAGTGTTAAACAATTGTTGTGTTAAATTCAGGAAGGATTTAGTATTTATTGCTTTATTATATTACACCAAGCTTAGTATGAGCCAACTGAAAGGTTTTCCTTCATTTGCTGCATGTTTTTTATAGCAAATAAAAAAAAAAAAGATTTTTCCCAAATTCTTTGTTTTGTAATTCATATATAAAACCGAAACAAAACTCAGACTCTGAAATCAATGTTTGAACTGAACTGTGAAGAAAGTGAATTGTTGCATCCATAGTTCCAAGAAAAGATGGTAGTTCCTACAGTAAAACATGGAAGAGGTGCGGTCATAGTCTGGGACTGTTTTGCTGCATAGCAGCAGCGTGTGTTGAGTCTTTGTAGGTGCAATCTCTAGACTTTCAACCAATTCCAGGGAGGAATTTGTCACCTAGTGTCAGCAATCTTGGTCACCGTCACAGGTCATGAATACTCCAAAAGAAAATGGACCCAAACACAAACTGCTAAAAACACTTAAAAAATGGCTAAGACCAAAAACATGTTGACAGGTGCAGAAGTAACACGGACAGTGACAAATTTGTTTTGATTGCAGGGATTTAAAACAATTTTCCTTAACAAATATTTAAAACCAATCTCATTGTTGGATTTTCTGCAGATTTTTAACTGTTTGTGTTGGTTTCATGTTACTTTAGCGACCAGTGTGGGTTGTTCTTCTGTAAACAGAAGGGTACTTACTCTGTTTTGGATCTGGGCTTCCTAAATGTTTGCACAACGCTACATGTCTAGTCATGCAGTGTATCCTGTCTGCTTCCTCTTTGTCTTGGACAGTCATTTCTTTTATTGTTTTTGCAGGATCATTGCTGCTTTTTCTCCATTATAATGTCAGTAAATTGTTAAAATTGTTTTTTAAAAGTGGTGCTCACTAGCACTTTGTTCTGTACTTGTTTAGAAAAACATTAAATTGAAAAAAAATGACTTAATTTTAGGGAAAATAAACATATGTGAACTGTAGATGAAGGTAATTTTTCATTTTTCTCTCCATTTTCTTTGGTAGAGCTCGGCTTGTTGGTGAGGTCCTGTATGGATCAGGGTCAGCTGGTTCCTGATGGGCTCATGTCCCGTCTCATACTGAAAGACCTGAAATCCATGGAGCATATCAGCTGGCTGCTGGATGGTAGGACCCACAAGTTTGTTGTTGCAGTGTAGTTTTATGAAGAAAAAAAATATCTGCTAGAGGAAGATCTTATCAGCTTTAAACAACCAAGGTCTCACCACCAGTGACAGACTTACTTGCAGTTTGTTCTCTAATATTTGATGAAAAGTAGTGTTTGCCTATATATTTTTTTTCTTTTTACAATATGATTTATATTGTTATGAGTTCTTTTACTCAGTATATATCGTCCTTGTGCTTTAATCTCTACTGTGATGAATGTCATTTTCCCAGGGTTTCCACGCACAGTAGGCCAGGCAGAGGCCCTTGATCAAGCATACTCGCTGGACACAGTCATCAATCTGAATGTACCTTTTCAGACCATCAAAGAACGGCTGACCTCTCGATGGACTCATATTTCAAGCGGCAGAGTCTACAACACGGATTTCAACCCTCCTAAAGTCCCTGTAAATACACCTGTCATCTTATTTGTGCTTTGTTAGTTGTTTCTGAATGTAACTTTAATGCATTTTGGAGAGTGAAGACAGTTAAATATTTCATCAAGGAACAGTTTTTTTTAAAAGAAAACAAGGGGAAAAGCCCTAGTCAATCAGCATTTTGTTTTGATCATCATACAAGTTATTCTTGAAATTTAAGGGAAAATAATTATTGCATTTTGCAGGTTTTGCAATATCTGACATAAACACAATCTGTGCATGATTTGGTTGCTAACTTTCCAGCTGTTTGCCTGCCAGTTTTTATCCTTTATTGTGAAGTTAGAATTAATCTGAAGATTTTATCTACTTTTGTTAAAAAAAAAAAAAACATTTCAGTAATGTATAAAACTGTTTGCTGTTTACTTAAGTTTTCTCAGTGCAATGTGATCACAAGGCTTAGCAATATTGCCAGTTTTTTAAACAACTGAGCGTGATTCTTAAAAAGTGTTTCTGAGCATATCAGAGGAAAAAAAGGTTTCATTGGTGTCTCTTAGGGGGTGCTCACCTCCATTAAAATGCTACCTTTCATTGGGAGCCAAAATAGTGACCTCAAAAAGTACAACAGAATGCTACTTTTTTGTTTTTATTACTTTTGCGCAATCTGCCAATATTTTGATTTAATAAACACAAAGTGTTAAAGCTTTTGTTCCTGTCCTCCCTTCGAACCTTTGCTGACATTTTTCCTGTTTTAGTTTGAGAGTGAGAACATTTGTAGTTAATCATTTGTATCAGACAAATCCTTCTAGTCTAATTTAAGAGAGGACGAGTTCATGGAAAAAACAAATTGTTTTTGTGATCAGAAAGTATAAACTTATTCATTACTAATGTTCTTCATTTTATATGAATATATATGAAATCAGACAAACTGTAGGCTTGGACTTAACAAGCAGTTTGAGACAATTCACTTTCCTTCTGTTAATAAATAATTCATGCAAGTTTTGAACATAAACCGTTAAGCTTCAGGTCAAAGCATGCGTCCTAACAATGTGTCTTTTGAACTACAACATTTTCTGTTTCCCTTAACATAAATATATCTATTCCAAGGAAGACCTTGAAAAGTTTGCAGGTCTGAGCATATTTTTTCCTTACCCAAATGTCTAGAAAGCAAAGCCGACTTCTTGTTTCTGAAGCAACAAAGCTGCACTTAAAGCAAGACTTCTATAAAATAAGGATTTCAGGAAGGGTGGAACCTACCTAGAAACAATTTAAAACAAAAGCTTTTCTTTTTGAGTCATTGTCTGCACAGAGAAAAATCAAGTCATGCTCCCAATGATCTCTCATCAGTGCAACACATCATACATTGCAGTGTGTTTCCTGTAGAATAAGTGAAACATAAAAAATTCAATTCAATATCTCCAAACTGAATGACTTTTGGAACTCTTTAATGAGTTATTGTCACCTCAGTAGATGATTTTTTTGCTCTGGATTCGACCCTTTCCCCGAGGGAGAGATGACCTGTGAAAATTAGTCATTAATGATTTACATTTTGGAGCAGAGATGAGAAAACGGAATAAAACATGCCCCTCTTTTTCCTGAACTCTTTTCTAGGGTTTTGATGACGTAACAGGGGAGCCTCTGGTCCAGAGGGACGATGACAAACCAGACACAGTCATACAGAGACTGAAGGCCTATGAAACCCAAACACAGCCTGTCTTGGAGTACTACAGGTACACCTTTGCATGTTATTAATATTTATAAGCAAAGTGGTTTTGTGTCACCAGAACATGTGAATATATTGTCACTAAAAACACCCAGATTAGATCAGATTAGATATGCTATTTTATTGTAAAACTTTTAGCAACAATCACCACTTTTCAGTGTTTCCTGAATCATTCCAGCAGCTTTTTAAGTCTTGTTTCTGTTCCTCCATCATCTGTAATGCTGTCACACATTTCACAGGGGAAAAAAGAACCAGATGGAGTTTTTTTTAAATCCAAATAGAAATCTGAAGTTAGAATTAATTTCTCAGTATTTCTTGAAACAGTGTGAAGTTTCTATCTTTATCAGACGAGGAACAGTCAGCCCCATTCTTAACTAGAAAAACACCTCCCTTTCAGTGGTTCCTTCATGTCATGTGATCACTGGTAGTTTGGAACAAACAGCTCTCTGTAGTCTTACTTCAGTCAAATGAACAGGTGTAAATGAACTAAAAACACGCTCATTGACACTTTATTTTCACGACTACCAGCAGTTTGTTTTCCCGTATAAACGGGCCTGAACTCAAAACAGGAGACTTTGCATTTGTGCTTTAAAGTCAGACCCAATCTGTGCTCCAAGAAAAGGCCCTAAAAGTGGGTAAAAGGTCACCTCTTGAACCCTGACTTCTTAAAACCGCTGAAGACGCACATTCAGAGAGGACCGAATCACAAGATCAAACTAAGCTTTTTCTTTAACATTTATCAAAGATCATTTCACAATAATGTGTGGAGCACTCATGTAGAAACTGCTGTCTTTAACAGAAACAGAAGAACTGGTTTTTCATATTTTAAACTTAGAGGGACCCACATTTGAGATCTTAGGAAAATTTTGATTATTATTATTAACAGCCTTAGTTGCAGCTAAATATCAATTTTGAAAGAGAATTATTTGACTTGGATAGCTTGATGTCCCACTCTGATCATCATTTGGATCTATTCTCAAAGCGTTCCCAGTGGTCTTTTAATCATGATTATGCCATTTTTAGCCAAAAATCTTAAAATCTGTGTCATTTTCTAGGACGGAGTTTCTGCATAGCAGTTGTAGTTCGTTAGAAGTTCACCTCTGAGTTGCGAGCGGGACCGCTGGCGTGAAGCATCTCTGCGTATTTTCTGGATAAAAAATAAGCTCTTTTTCAAACGGCATTTTTCACCTGTTCCTGATTCACAACAATTTGAATAAAGAAATATTCAGAAATGCAATTTTAAGCTTAATTTTACTTTTATGTGTCCTCCATAAAAAAATGCCACAAGAATGTCAAAAATGCAATTTTCATCTGAGTGGATTTTAGAAAGATTATCAAAAGATTTTGTTTTGCCCAATGGTCAACAGGAAATGTCCATAATTTCTTAAAAAGAATGAATAAATAAATAAAAGCTTTTGTGTGATGTTGAAGCTGTGGGGATCAGCGGCTACAACTTACAGCTTTTGTCTCCTCCGCCCTTCCAGAAGTAAAGGCGTGCTGAAGACCTTCACCGGGACAGAAACCAACAAGATTTGGCCTCATGTTGAAGAGTTCCTCCATCGAAGATTCTCTTTGGAAAGTCAGAAAGCTTCTTAGAAAAAACTAACAAAGAAAAGCTTGAAGTTTACCTGTAGGAACCTGCACGCATAAAAGGTCAAAGAACCATCAGTGCTCTGAATGTTCCACATGAAGATTTTGCTTTGTGTTCAATTTTAACAACTGCTATTATTGTTCAGTTAGTTTTAAACACTTTTGTTTTTTATTCATTCCATATGGTGCCTTTGAAGAGTCGTGGGGTAATCAGGGTTTGGCACAAGCTTTTTTTTTAATTGAAATAATACTTTCATTCATTCAAGCAGCTTCACCTTTAGTGGTGCGAGCGTGAAGGTCGATTCCAGCATCTCTCCACAGTTAACTATTCATGAAGAATCCGTTCTGAGTATTATGGTCTTTTTTTGAGTTTGTTTTAGACATGCATTAGCGTCTTAAAGGAGGTTGTTTGTGGAGTGGCCGACTGCCCCCCAAAGGGAAATGTGATGTGCAGTTGTATGCACACAAGTGCCTTTTGCTGCTTTAGACCAGGTAGCTCAGCAAACATGCTTCGTAAAACCTCTCCATTAATGGACTATTTGATTAAAAGAAACATTCCTACTTGTCACAACAGCACATTTGTTGTATTTTTCATCAATTTCCAATCTTAGTGGCTTTGTGGGTGACCTTGTCATTGACAAACTGATGTTTATTAGATCTTTACTCAACAATGTAATAATTAAAATCAGGCTGTATTTTGTTTTTAGGTATCATGGATGAGTTAGCACTCTGCTCTGGTATTTAAACCTATTAAAAGCCATGAAGGAGCTAATCTGCAGTGTAATGATTTGATTTAAAAGTGTTTAGCAGGACATGGTCACTCCGTTTCCATCTGTGCCACCAGTATTTATGAAATAAAAGTTCTTAGCTACAACACCTTTTCCTGTGATTTTACATTGAGTTTGAGAGGAAATACTTGAACTCTGGATGCTGGTATTAAATTTTCTGCTTTAAAAAAATTCCAGCTTCTGTTTTTTTGTGGGATTTAGCATACGTGTGCAACAACTGTCGAGCCCTGCAGCTCTTACAGAGGTCTAGAAGCTGTCTTTATATTTACTTTTGGCTCCAGAAATCTCCTTTTGTGTTCTCAGAGTTTCAATATTTTATTGTATGCGTCATGTTAATTTCCATAACTTTAAATTGAATGAACATGTAGATTTTGCACATGATTAAAAAAACAAACTAACACAAAAACAGTGTTGTCATTACTGTGTTCACAAAAATCAAAGTTGGAATTTAACAGTTTTTATTATGGCCCTGCAGTTTTTTTTACATAAAGTTATGAAATATGTTATACTTGGAATTTACAACAAACTTAACAGATTTAAAAAGTAGCCTAATTTACAGGAAAAGGTGTCAATCATGCAAATTTCTGCATCTGACGGTAGGTTTTTCAAATCTATGGGCTTCACATACTCACAAAAACAAGAGATCATGTGCTGTTGCACCTTATGTTCTTTTTTGCAAACATCTAATGAAGGGTTTATGATTTTGCCAAAGATTAAAGTGACTCGAGTCTTGACGATTTTGCGATCGACTCGTATTGTGAGCTATTTGACAGCAACACAAAATAAAAAAAATAAAAAGTGAAGAAATTACTAAAAAGAGGCCAATTCACAGACTTATTGCATCAGACATCATTTTCATGGCCACAGATTGGGTTTATTGGTTCTTAGTGGGTTTTATTTTCCAATTTTAGAGAAGCTGATAAAATTAGTGAAAGTCTGCAACAAAAACTATACCTCCTCTTGAAAGCTTTTATATGTAAAACAAAACACTTCTACTTAACCAGTGACACAAAAATAAGAAATATTCTAAAGCATTTGTTTTTAAACTAATACTGTAAGGTGCAAAACGTCTGTCTGTGTCTCTGTGTCTGTCTGTGTGTGTGTGCCTGCCTGCGTGCGTGCGTGCGTGTTGAATTGGGGGGGTTCCCCTCACAGAAAGCTTTGAATTATTTCAATGTATGGACCATCTGCATCCTTGATCTTTGTTTTCTCCTCCTATTTTAATCCTGTCACAAAACCATAAACCTAATCTGAAAACTAAAAGACTGAAATGGAGAAGCATTAACCCCTCCTACATTTACATTCAATGAGTTAGACATCTGCATCATTACACCATGAAATATAGCAAAGCATGGCCTTAGGCATGCATCATCATCATTATTATTATTCTTATTTGGCCAATGACTGACTTAACCAATTGATCCATCACTGTAGAACACAAAGAAGTGGACAAAGCTTTTGTGACTAAAGATTTAGTTTCTTTCCCCCCCCCCTCATTGCAGGTCATAAACTCAAACACTTTCTGCACATCTCAGCTCTGGGCTGAAGATGCACGATAATGATGAGAAGCAGATTTTGCGTAGCCAATGCTTAATACTTCTTTGCAAAAAGGAATAAAACTCACTCAAGCTTAGACTTCCACGACACAGCAGCAGTTTTAAGGCCACACTGACGATTATCTTCCTGCCTTTGTCAGAAAAAATCTAATTGGGAAGCAGAAATTTGAACATTTAAAAGAAATGCTACCATAAAAAAACTTTTATGATTGAAAAATCAGATAAAGGGAACATCAGCTGTGAATTAGTTGTCATGGCAAAGAAAACAAAGGAAGTTTGGCCATATTATTGGCTCCCTTTCCTGTATTTTATCATGACAACGTACACTCATCCCTGTTCAAACATGATCAGAATTTCTAGGAATATGTTTTTCATCGTTTGAATGAAATAATTTTCATTCAATTCCCTGAATTGATCCACCATGCTACTTTAACACCTGATCAAAGCGGAGCTGTTCCTCCGGTGATGTCTCTGCTTCCTAATTCATTTTGTTTTGTGGTTTCTAGATAAATCGTGCAGCCATTTCTTTTGCATTTTAGCAAGCGCATGTCTGTGCTTCATGCTAAACTTCAAGCACGAAAAACTCAATCTGTGAAACGAGGGATCTGGCACATGTCAAGCCCCAAGTTGGCCAACAAAAAGACTGCGGCGAGCATCTCAGAGGCCAGCCACGCACAGAAGGCAACAATGAGGAAACGTTTGACTTTAGCAAAACATCATTTCTTGGCTTTCTGCCTTTTTAGTGCAGAATGCAGCATGAAGACAGAACACGTGTTCCTTTTGTTCTTGCAAAGAGAAGACTTTGAACTGCTCCTACGTGTGGAGATGAGGGCTAAAGGTGCTGACGGTGCATTTCCTAAGAAGTCTCCATCATTCTGAAGTCCTCAGCCTCTGTGCTCTCTTCCTTTGTCCATCTCCCCATGTTTGTCCAAAGTCCAGCTTCTAAACAGTGCTTCATGTTATACTCTGCCACCTGCTGGAGGACAACAGAAATGACAACAGCAGTTAGATGACTTCCATTTGAACTCACACAGGCATGTGGCAACACACCCATGAGCGTTCCCCAGCATTTCTTACTGACGAACATTAAAACCATAAACAAAAAGAGCACCACTTTCAGTTCTAACCGACTTGAACCTCCTTAAGGAATGAAGTGTTTATTTTATTTCAACAGAAAGGCATTTGGCAGCCTGTGGGGGGCCAGCAGAGGGGAGGTGGCCCCATTCTCTCACAAAGGACAGTCAAACTGCAGTGATCAAGCCTGCAGTCAACTGTATCGAGTGAACAGATCCTCTAAACACACAAATTCCTGCTTTGAGACTCACTTTTCAGTCAATTTGTGTTACAAACGTGCTGCTTTATTTTTTCATGAACGATGGAGTTTGGCGGTTATGTTAGTGACCCACACCGGGACATCAAGCTTTTCTTGGAATATCAGACCTCCACTTTTAGCAAATGACTATTAGAATGATTGCTTTTGACAAAACCAGCTGATTTGTTTGATTTCACCAGCAAACAAAGAGAAATGATTTACAAGATGGTTCACTTAGAAATGTTTGGATTACAAAAACATGCATCTTTTTGTTTTTCTAAGCATCAGCTCAATTGGTGCATGAAGGTTAGTAGGCTCAGAGAATGTTACATTTCACACAAAGGTTAATTTACCTGGAGTTTGAGTTCTGTTCAAGGGAAAAGGTCGGCTGAATGTCATTCAGAAGAACAATGTCACGATTAAGATAAAGTACTATGTAGTGCAGCCAATTTTCCCTCATTCTAGTTCAGATTTGCTTGTGTCAAGATTTAAAATCTAATCACAATTGTTTAGGATTTTTCTTCTTTTTGGTAACAGAGGAAGACTCACTTAAAAATGAAAAGGGATTTTAAACTTTTTTTCTCCCCTAGACCTAATCTTTCAAAAACAAAGAAAAACAGTGACCCTTTGTTGCGTTTCCTTCTAGAAGACTAAATAAATTATAATCTCCTGTTATTTAAGACAATCACCTGTGAAAATTTACAGAGCTTGAACTGGTTTGCAATTTCATGTAAAACATTTTTTTTTCTTCAAAATCAAACTTTTTGGATGTGTTAATGCCATAGAATGCACTTTCAAAGAACTATTAGGTTTTAAATTCTGAAATATATTTTGGCAATTTAAAGCATTTCAAGTTTTTCTCCGCTATTTTTCTTTTAATTCCATAACTGATTTCTTAACCAAGTTCATCAAGTCACTACTCTTAATGTCAGTTAAAGGGCAGTAGCTGCTTTAAGCTAAAGCCCAGTCATATTAAGAGCTTTAGATCAGCTTTGGCGAGACTGACAGAAACAGCATGGATTGAGATTAAGCGTTTGGACTTGTATGCAAGGCTGCCAGAACAAGAAAAACAGGCTTTCTGGACAGAAAATATAAGATTTTTAGGAAATAAATCAGACATAGAAGTCTTGTGAAGACCTTGTGGAGCTCAAACACTTGACAGCAAACATTGTGTGTGCTGAGCTTCGTGTCAGCAAGAGTGAAAATACAACATCAGCACAGTTTTTTAGTTGACTGAAGACCAAGTGTTTAAAGAAGAAGAGGAAAAAGTCACTGGAAATGATGGCTGACAAAGTGAAATATTGACTCTATCTTACAGGCTGGCTTAGGACAGTGGTGTCAAACTTAAAGTTAGAGAAACGTGACAGCTGAGTGACGGCAGTTCAGCAAAAAACATTTGCATCTTTAAGCCACAGAACTCTAAAAACGGTAAACACAGAACAAAAAGTGTTAACAAAATTATGTAAATTTTTGGTATAAATATCCTAATCCAATTTGTGATTAATCAGTAAATATGGCTATAAGCAGTGGCTAAAGGCCTTATGCACCTTTCTGTTCAAATCCATCTATATTGCAGTTTATCTAATCGTTTTCATCCATTTAACACTTAAAGTGGTTAAATGCTAGACAGTTCAATAATCAACAACTAGCCCGCAATGCCACCTAGTAGTTATTTAGTACAACTATAGCTTGCTACCAGCCTCTACAGCACTCAGGATCAAACTGCAGAACTCACTTGAGGATAGAAGGCTGTTGGTTCTTTGGGTTCAACTCTGTAGTTTGAGCCAGTGTTGGTTTGTTCAGTGTTGGAACCATTGTTTCTGCTCTTCACTTTGTAGTCTCTAACTCTCTGTTTGAAGGCTTCAAGTTCTGTATGGAAGACTTCCAGGTACATGTCCTGTCCCTCCTGCAACGACACAAGGAAAAGAATGTGCAGAAAGGCTAACGTGAACATAAAATTCATTTAAGAGGAGAGAAAGATTTTCTATTTGTTTTCTAAAAAAAAAAAAAAGAATTAAATTATGTTACATCAAAAGTTTGACTTTCTAGAAAGAAGCAACTTAAATAACTTGGAAATAAAAAAAACATTTCTCTTCATCCTGAAGGGTGCTAATCTGAAGTTTGGATCTTACTTTGGCTTTATGGAAGAATTGTCTGAAGCAGCCTCGTGGATCCTGCTGGGAGTTTGAAGCCATCTCCAGTATGAACTGCATGACCACAGCCTGGTGTGCCACCTGCTCCATCAACGCCTCCTTCTGCAGAACAAATACAAAACTTTCATTAAGTAGTTTTCCGCTGTAAATAAGCCATGAAATGCATCTATGATCAGTTCAGGACTCCAATGAAAAATTCTTATCAAAATTCCTGTGGTGGGTTCCTAACTAATAATGAACAGACTATTTCCTTAAAATTACTCATCAAATAATTAGTACAAAAAAAACTGAAGCAGTAATTGTGGTTTTTGCAGATAATTAGGAAATGTTAAACAATAACTTTGTTCCTCTTGCTTTTCATGTTGTTAATTTAAAGTCCAGAACAGAGTCAGAAAACCAACATGGTGTGGTTCCTGCAGCACGTACCCCTTCCTGCTGAAGTCTGATGCACCACAGAATTAGGAAGTTTGACGTTTCTTCGCAGATGAGCTGCGGCATGTCCGAAAGAAATCGTTGGCTGTCGTCCCACCTCCGCAACATACCTGGAAACACCATTTTAATTTAAGAAGTCTTTAAAAATCTGCACGAGTTACACAAACTAAAAAAGAACTTTTTTTTTTTAATATACATTACTAATTTAGGCATTTTCTGAATATCATGATCAAACCCTTTAGAATACTTTAGCAAAAAAGGCATTACAAAAATCTTTTTTGCTGCATTTTTTTAAAAAATACTTGGAATTTTGAAATAATTTTGCATTTCAGGTAAAGCTTTTTAGAAAAAAACCCAAAATGTTTTAATGTCCATTGTTATTGATCATGCATCACTTGTCTCATATCACCTATTATCTGTATGCTCATTGCACATTAAAATGGACGGATTTCAAACGTGAAATCACAAAAAAAAGTATATTTTCCAAGTAAACCAAAAATAAATAAATTATAAAAACCTGTAACAAGTATTGAGAATAAAGTGAATTATTTGACTGCAGGCATGTGGGAAATACCCACACATTCTCATAAATTTTGTTTTTGAGAAAAAAAAAAACTTATTGTTCCACAACAGGAACAATAATTTTGTATTTTTATACGGTGACTAATGCCTTTTTTTGCACCTGACCAGACCAAAAGTTAAGAAAAAAAGTTTTAACTTTTTGGAGGAGGTCTAACTGCTACCCAGTATAAATAAGACACCTATACTGCATCATCAAATTGCAATATTTATGGGGAAAAAAATATAAAAAATTACAATTTTTTGTCATTTTTGTTAATAGTGTAGTGAGTTTGTCTTACCAAAATGCCTGAGCTCTTGTTCATATTTCTGCAGAAATGTTTTGCACTTGTCCTGACCCACTTCTACACTCTGAGATGGAACATTGATAATACTCTGGAAAAATCAACAGAAACAAGTGAACATTTGACAATAATAGAAAACAGATAAAATGTGAAGCATCATACTTATTGTAACTTTCTCCTTCAGGTTTACCTTGTCAAAAACATCCCAGCTTCCTGTAGCACTTAGCACAGGACTATAACTCGGTTCCTGACCCCCCAGCATTTGCTCCTTGCGACGCCACTCCTCCTCATTGTGTGAGAGTTCTGTGGGGCAAACTATTGTTCGAGCTCGCTCTTGTTCCATGGACTCAGAGCTGTGGACCCCTAAAGAACATAACTGGTCCTGCGCCTCTGCCAATCTCCAACTGGAAAAGATGGAGGCCTTCACACAGCGCTGCTGGCTCTGACAGAGTGACGCCATGGCACCGTCACAGACGTGTGGAGAGGGGGCCTGTAGTGAGTTTTAAATAGGACATGTCAGTTCTCTTGCATCATTTATGTTTCTTGCTCCTGCTTTACAGCTAACATTTCCAGATGAACATTTTTTGTGTGAAATGGCCGTAGGAAAAAAAATAAAAAGAGGGACAATTATGCTAAAAGGAAAAAAAAACAATTTTCCAAGTGTTACAACTTTTAACAATATTTTGCCCCAAATACAAAAGAGTTTTATTTACAAATATACACCTTGTGCTTAAGAAGATTCATAATTCCCTTTCATAACAGTAAAATTTGCCTAACACAAGAGGCTTTCAGCTCTTATTGATTTGCTCAGCTGTTGAACAGAGCATCTTTAAAAAATACTAACAGGCTTTTATTTTGTTAAATCTACAGTTTCAAGCATGTAGATAAACGGTGACCATTGCAGTAACAGCAGGCAGTATTGGTGACATGGGCCCTTCAAAGTGACCAGTATAGCCCCAAATATAACTATTCAAAATTAAATGTTTAAACAAAGACTCATTTTTAGCAGGCTCTTTACATATTTAACAGAATGCTAAATAATTTGACTGCTATTTGCTTTACAGTCGAAAATCAAACTAATCTTAAGCTAACTTCGTGCTACACCAAGCAGGATTTTGTTCAGCACAATGTTTTTTTTTAATTAAATAACATTTAAGACTTACAATCTAATACATAAAGCTGCAAACACGCCGCAGTTCTGCGTTACTTATCAATGAACTTTGGGGAGGGCTTACTTTAGGAACAACGAAACTGTTAGCTGGTTAGCATGCGCGTCTCACAGTAAAGTATTCTTTACAACGAAAAGCAAGTTTGAACAATTACCTGTTGGAGAGGATAGCCTCCACTACACGGCCTGGCCGTGGAAATTGGATCACATCTGGCCTCTCTGTTGGGTCGAAGTGAGGCGCCGTTGCCCAGCCACTCCATAACTGCTAAGCAAGTGTCTGGCTAGCCTCCGTTGGACCTGCGTTTATGGAAGCAGACACAGCCCGGCCCTTTTATTTATGTATCCCCTAACGGCTGCGAGATATAAATACTGGCGAAGAAACCCAACGGAACAAATTCGGGGCGGCGTTAATGAGGCAACACGCCGTTAACACAACATTCCCAACAATAACAACACTGGCTCCCACTGTCCCAGTCAGCACCGTTTTTAAGGGATGACGCACAGGTCACGTGGTTGCGTCCCTTTCGTCACGTGACAAATGTAATGTTCCGCTGAGTTCCAGCAAATTCCCCATTACACACATTTTATTTTTTTTCCTTTCATTAAATTTTTTTTACTACTTTGTTATAATAGTTGATATTTTGTTTAACTTTAGATGCATATAATGTAAAGAAGGGGCTGTGCTTAAAAGAGTTCATATTTTCCACTCGCAGTCAGATAAATGTCACTAAAAGAATGGGAAAACCCGGATCATAATCTCTATTTCTTAATGAAACAAAGACAATAGTGAAAACATTTAATAAAAAAAGAAAAAACGCAAAGACTCTCAGGCCACAACAAACATAAAAGTAAAATAGCTTATGAGAAAATATACATTTATTAGTTCATTCATTTCATTTATTCATTTTCCAATCCGCTTTATCCCTTTCGGGGTCACGGGGTTGCCGGAGCTTAACCCGGCTACTCATGGGCGAAGGCAGGGTACACCCCTGGACTGGTCGCCAGTCTGTCGCAGGGGACATTTATTAGTATTGAACGTAATATTAAACATTAGGCAGGATTACACGTTGAAAGGTTGGTAAAGAAATTAATTATTTAACTTGCAAAGACTACTTGAGACAGAAATGTATGGAAAAACAAGGAAAGTATGACAATATTGTGGTCATTTTTGTTCTTGTTTCAATCTATTAGAATGTTAGTTATTTAAAAGAAATTCCTTTGCTGGCTTGTGTAAGAATCGGAAATGCACTCCAACCTGAAAATGCCTAAAAGAAGCTAGGCAAAAACAAAAGTGAAATTAAAAAAGATAAATGTAAGTATTCATTTTTCTGACTTTCATAGGTGATGTTGATCTCATCTAACTGACAGACGTTTCCAAAGAAAGTTAAAGACTTATTGGATGGTTGAGAGCCCTTTTTTGTACCGACACAACACAGATTAAATCTTCATTGTGATTGTTTGGACAGTTTTGCAGTACTTGTTTGACAGCCATTATTTTGGCTTGATTCTACGAGTCCTGGACATTGAAAGTTGATCTACTGTTTTGCTGCTGTGACACAGAAATGACTCTAAAGTGGCAATATTAAAGTCTTGTCTATCTATCTGTCCATCCGTCCGTCCGTCCATCCATCCATCCAATCATCTACCTCTAAAGAATTTAAAAATAGGCATACACCTAATACCTTTAAAATGTAATTATATCCCACTGTTATTCTGTCAAGCCTCAGCACAGTTTTAAATATGCCATGTCTTTTAATTGTCCTTGTAACAAAAAAACAACAACACATGTTTGTGTATATGCTAGATTAAATATGTAGTCATTTTATATTAATTCTTCTCTTAAACCTGCACATTTATGTACAATAACTGTTAGTTGTATGGCATGTTATCAAACTCAAGTTAAAAACGTAAGATTGACATCATTTTGTATGCATTACACAATTTAACCAGCAGATGGCGAGAGTTTGCGGTGATATCGCTTGTGACCCCCAGAAACATACTGAGAACAAGAAATCAAGGTGGGATAATTCTCCCTATTTTTTATACTTCAGGCTAAAATGGTAACTCGGGAAAAAAAAGATGACGTTTAACACTGTATTAATACAACCATCATACAATCAAATATGTATTGAATAACTATGCATGGAGAAATATGGCAAATGACTTAGCAAAAGAAACCATTCTCTCTAAGGTATACGTATACGCACACGCTGCCTGAGTCAAAATTCAGGGTTTACTTTACATCTAAAGATTGAAGAAACGAAACACACCACCTACTTTGATTAATCAAAACTAGCAAAAGTAGCTGCCGAGCTGAAATAAAGCTGTAAATGGTGAGTTATTTCGCTTCAGTTACACATAATAGCTAATTAACTTCTCACTGCTTTTTGTTTGGAATTAAAATGATAAAGCATCAGTGATTTAAAGAGAATCATCTCGACCCATCGCGTGCTGCTAAGAGACTAGCTTACATTCAATAAACTGGCATTTAAGCTTTTTTATTCTTTATTTAATGAAATTAGCGTCAACTAACTAAATGTAAAGGTATAGTAAACATTTGGAACATTGGGGGAAAAGTACACAATTTGATGCCAGTCGTTTATTTAAGTGAAAATCTTGCATAGAACCGTTTCACGTTGTCATTTAGTGTTTCATATTTATTATTATCATTTAGAAGAAATTAATCGATAAAAATGTGAAATTTTAATCAAGTAATGAGCTGAAAACACCTGCTGCAAAGGTTTTCTGAGTCAGTTTTGGTCAGTACGCAACGCAATTATTATAGAAGACTGCTTACTTGACTGATGTCCAGAGGATAGTCATCCACACCCTTCACATGAAGAAAAGCTACATAAGGTCATTGTTAAACAAGAAAGCAGTTGTGTTAGAGTTAGATAATTAGGTAACGGTACAAAGTCCTCTTATAAGAAAAGTAATTTTGCTTTTGAATTGGAAGTCAAATTTTGGAGAAAGATTGGAGTGGCAGCAATCCCACATTGCTTTAATTCTATTATTGAGTTTCCACAGTCAGTGGCAATTTGGTTTGTAATGTCATCTGGTGCTGTTGGTCCATTGTGTTTCCTGTATTCCACATTCATTGCAGCCATCTAACAGGAAGTTCAGGAGCACACCATGCTGCCCTCTGCTGGCAAGCTGAAGAGAAACGCTAGCCTGGATATGCACTGCCAAAGTTACCAAAGATGGGTCAGTGTTAGTTACCATAATGCTACTATGTTTGACTAGCCTGAAAATGGCCTGACCTAAACCCAATGCAGGAAAAAACAATCTATTGTTAAGATGAAGATGAGGGGCACCAGATCCAAAAATGCAGATTAATTTTACAATCAGTAAAACCAGGTTACCTACACCATAACACAGGTTGATCGGCTCCATGTCAGTTTATTGATAGTCTTTCATGCAAAAGGGGCCCCTCCAAGAACTGAATGTGTGAATATGCACATAGATTTTTAGAAGCCTGTGATTTGGGCAAAAAACATTCTGTTTGATCGGTCTCAATTGGTCTGTGATATTTAAACTTTCAGAGCCACTAGATTTTTGTGTTTTTTATAGTACGTATATTACAAAAATTATAAGAAATAATAGCTTGAAATACCTCAATCCACTTGCAATGACTATATGGCTTTCATTTTTATCTGACTGTTAAAACATATAAAACTTTTTGACAAAAGTTGTATTTTCTGAGGGTCTTAAGATCAATAAATCCTGACTAAACTAATTCTGAAAAGTATGATACTTAAAATAGCTTTAGTGTATATCTACAAATGTTATGTAACTTAATGTTCCCAAATTGCAAAGAGCTTGGTCTCCAGGACCTAACAAATTGTTTTTGCGTCAACACCCCAAAAAAATATCTAAAGTACTTATATACCTTTCATATCTAATGCATAATGAAAGTACAGAAAACTTTGCAACATTATTTGGAATCTAGCCATACTCCCTAACAAACAATCAATAATAAATGTGCTTTTTCTGTTTATTGCATTGTCTTTACTTTTGTATTTTCTTTTTATTTTATCATTAAAATTGAAATGTACTATTAAATGGTATAGAATTTAATATTCTAAAGATCACTTAACAATCTTAAAAGTGTACAAGCATTTTGTTGAGTGTTTACAATTACTGTGTTAAACGCGTTGACCTGTCTTAAAATCAAAGTTTAACTTTTCCACAGATTAAATTGACTTCTTTTTCTCACCATTAGATGGAGCTAACTGTACATAAGAGAAAAAAATCCATTAGTTTGACTGCTTTCGCTCCTTCTGGCTTAATGTTTCACTCTTGTGCGGACAGTGCTTACTGCCAAAGGCCGCCTCTTGTGCCTGCAAATTTTCGGAAAGGGAGAAACAACCAGACTTCAGGCTTTAAAAAACATCCTGAGCCTGAAATCAAATATCACAGCCAGCTGGCAATGTGCCCTTTCTCAGGCTTTAGTTCCCACAGGTTTTTTTTCTCGCTGCTACTCAAAACAGCATGTTTTTTATATGTATATAGCCCGAAATATCTATGTTATGTTTTAGCTTTTATGAATTTGAATAATTTGAGATGCACTTTCCTGTTAAAATCTCTTTGTCTTTTTGTCCACAGAGTGATATTCTCACAGAAATGAACAGCGAGGGTCAGTATTACACTTCCTGTGTAATTTGTTATACCACATGAAGTAATAATGATTTAGGAAAGCACTGAGAAAAAAATAGAAAATGATTGCTTTTTATTACATGTTTGAATAATTACAATAACTTTATTGGGAACCGGTTGACAAATTAAATAGTTTTGTTTAGTTACTAAGCAAACAGGTGAAATTTGCTTTATTGGTGTCATATCATATTTTTTTCTTTTAGATAGTTATTAAAAACTATTTTTAATTTACTTTTTTAACAGATATAGTTCCAGCAAGTAACTGGAGAGCTCATGTGGAAACATGTATAATAAGTATCATTTACTGCAAGTGCTAGTACTCTTCATTTTCGAGATCTTGCAATAGCACCTGCTTGAGGCTTGTTCTAGCACTCACAACATCATACAAAAGGAGAGGAGCACTTAAAAAAGAATGTTGTGGCATCCTTCCAGTGGATTCGAGCCACTCGTGCAGCCACTGCCAAGTCACAGTAAAGCTGTTCTGGTGGCTGTAGTAACACAAAATGCCTCATTTAGACACTTGATCTTTGTTTTTTCTTTATTTTGGCAGCCGCTTGGCCACAGTCAGACCTCCTTGTGGAGTAAATGTCTGGCTCAGTTTTGGTCATCAGTTGCAAGAGTTTGAGTCTAAAATTGTTAAATTAAAAAATCTACTTGAGTAAAAAAAAAAAAAGAAAGAAAGAAACAAGTTCTGTGCTACAAATGAAACAAAACAAAAAAAGACTTCACCAATCCAGAGGTAAATGAGTTCATGTCTTGAATGCAAGTCCACATATTTGAATGTGATGTGATGGGGTTTATTATGGTGTAATGAATGGAGGAGCCTCCAGCTCTTATCATTTGCACACCAGCCAAGCCTGTAAAGAAGCTACATGCTCCACATTCCTCTCTCCACACAAACAGACTAAAGAGGGTTGCACTGAGTGAGTTCCTGCGTTTTATGCACGTTCCTCAGCAGGGCTGAATTAACTGGAGTGGACTGTATAACAGCAGGAAAGCACAAAGATGAGCAAAACCTGCAGCCATTTCAGTATCTTTTTACTTACATTTTGTGATGTTTTTATGCACGCTTTAGCCTGTTTTAATCAGTATATGCTGCTTGACACAATATACTTTAGTATAAATAAAATTAATACTGTTTTAAGAAAAAACACTTTTTGATTTGAAGGTTGATGTTAAATTCTGTCTTTAATCATCTTTTGATCTATATATAAAGCATTCCCAGTTGTCTTTTCAGTATGATTGTCTTTATCAGCCAAAACCAAAAAACCTGTGTCGTTTTCTAGGACATAGTTTCTGCAGAACTCTGGCTTTACTCTGGCTTGCTGCGCCTGCTGCTCAATTCCCGCCACTCAATTCCCTCTGTTTCCAGACTTTCGCGCTGCGCTGGCAGCTCAATTTGCGCCGCAGGACCTCAATTCGCATCTAAGCTATTGACTTTACATTGAAACTGTCCGGCTCCGCCGCACGAATTGCGTTCGGTATGTGAGCACCTTCAGCCTGTCTTGAATTCCCAGCATCCTTTTGTTTACACTTTCTCCCGTTAGCTTACAGCCCCTCACACCTCAAACCTAACATTACCGGTGCAACAAAAATGGCGATTAATATTGGAGCTATACAGCCATACAGTTTTGAGCCAGATGCCACCTCGGACGAGAAACAAAGATGTACATGAATCTATTTGTCTACAAGTAGATGCATCAGAATAGACTTTTTTATCTGCTCCTGATTCACAACTATTTGCGCAAAGAAATGATCAGAAATGCAGTTTTAATCTTAATTTTCTTTATATATGTCCTCCATCATCAGAAAAATACTCGGCGAACATGTTAAAAACACCAAAAACAAATTTTTGATTGCAGTGGGTCTTTATGGACGACCCCCACTAAGTTGGTTAAAAAAGATTAAACTGGAGAAACTTGCAAAAGAAAATCAAAATACGACATAAGTAGGAATTATATTAAACATATGAATTGTTGTTCACAAGCCTTTGTCGAGAAAACAGTAAGAAAATGCATTGTGTGCAAGCGACTCCAGCAAACAAATGACTGCTTTATGACAAATGCAACATAAAAGAGACCGACATTGCAAGGCCAGGAGAGAGCACAGACCAAGACAGACGGGCCCTTTGGTCTGCTTTCCCAGGCTTGTGCATCAGGAAGGCTTATTTTTTACAGCATGACCAGCGCATAGCCTTTTCCTGGGGAAATCTGAGACAAAATCAAGAGAGGCTTGTTCAGGGAGAGAGAGGAGAACAGGAAAACTGGCCTGTGGAAGGAAAGAGGGAGGCAGGGAGGAGTGAAGAGGGCAGGTACACTAGAGGCCACACAACATGAACAACCAAAGGAAACCAAATGATTGGAAATTTCAGTCTGTCCCCCCTTCTATGAACATCTGTCTTTCACCTAAGCTACATTAGCACTAGTTTTATTATAATGGGAAAAATGCCACAAGTCCATGTTAAAAACACCAAAAACACCCTTTTCATTTCCTTTTTTTTTGTTTGCTTGTCTTTTTATTCTTACGAACTCTAAAATAACTTGAACTAGAGTTCAAAAGCAAACAAACTGAGCTCTTATTACTATTATTATTGTTTTTCAAACAAACTAAAAATTACTCAGTTTATCTCCATACACATTCAGGTTTGGTTTGAAAAATGCTGAATAATGCAGACCATGCAAGGAAACTGACAAGAATGAAACAAGGACCAAACATGTCAGTTTTTGGTTTAAAAAACAAGTCTTCTACTTACAGGATTAATTAAATAAGTGAAATGAATATGGAACCCTAATTAAATATATATATATATATATATATATATATATATATATATATATATATATTTTTTATATAGCAGGTTAACATTGACAAATCTTAAGCTGAAACTATTCCAGTCACCATTGAGTTTTTTTTTATGATATTCCTGTGAAAACATGTCTTTTTTGATATTTCAGGAGAACTTTTAGTTGAACAGAACAAAAATAAGTGTAAATGTAGCCATGACAGGCATTCTTTTGTGCTGAGTCATTTTAATCAGGATTTTGTATTTTTAAAATAAATATATTTTTAATAGACGATTTCTTGTATTGTAGTCCTTTGACTTAGTTAAAAGCCAAAAACTTTAACAGCTGAAAAAAACCCGTCAGTAATTAGAATTCCTTCCATGTATAGACAGATGACAGATTAAATTTCCACCTCTTTGTGTTTGTGTGTCTGTATGTGTGTCTTCCCCTCAGGTCTTGATCCCATCTTGGTGCTAGACCAATTCTTTGAGCTATGGATCCAGAAGGATCTTCAGACGGTAAGAGCTGCTTTCATAGTGTCCATCCATGCAGTCATCAGTGTTTACAAGCTCAGCAGGACAGACTGTAAATGTGTTTACATGCAGAGCTCGCACAGGAGGAAACATATCTGCACATCTTCAGCTTTCCAGTGATGTGTGTGTGTGTGTGTTAATGAAGAAAGCAGACTGTTTGTCAGAAGGAAGGAATTTGTGTTGCTCTGAATGAACTTGAGAGGAAGATATTGAGTGGATAACATCTGTTTTGCAAATTAGGACACGGTGCAAGGCATTCTCACACAGATAATATTATCTCTTGTAGGAAGTTTCTAATGCTGCAGTTTATAGCCTTATCTTGTGCATCAAAATGTGTCGCGCATTTTTGTGGGTTCTGAGAGCAAAGCTCCTGTGACCGTTTGTCATTTCCATGATCTGTTTTAAGTGTCACAAAAAAAGTTCACAGATTGGAAGGTAATCAGAAGGTAATTTCCCAATAGAAATGTGACCAAACTACATTGTTCTGACAAGATTTGTCAAATTATAAATCGGAGAAAGATATTGTAATAGTTGATAAAGTTTTTTGTTGCATCTATTTCTTATAAGTTAAGAATTTGTCAAAAATGTTGGGACTCCAAAAAACTTTTAGGAATCTTTATGAATTTTGTTAGCTTATATTAAAGTAAAGCTTATTCAATATAGTCTTTTTTTTGTAATATTTTCAAATATTTTTTCAGCAGAATTCCCCTCATTTGTTGTCAAGCTCCCCATTTTCTGGCTGCCCCCCCCCAATCTAATTTACTTAACAGTTGATGTGCACACTCCCCCACATTCCCCTCTGTGAATTTCTTTTGTTTTTGAAGCTTAAGGACGGCCACGCTCACTTGCTTTGACAACTTCTTTGACCACATGTGGTGAATTTTCAGACTTGGCTGCCAAATGAGCATAACACACTTGCAATGAACTCTGGACACTAGACTCTTCATCAAATTAAATGTTTAATAAGTAGTAAGTAATAGTGTTGGCTCATCTCACTCAATATTAATATAACTGTTTAATAAATAGTGAGATTAGCCAACACAATTAAACTGCCTTGAGTCAACTTTCTAGCGACTTTTAATTCATCAAACAGCTGTATTTATTGCTCTTTTAATTGGAGCTTAAATAGCCTTTAAGCAAAGCTGAAAGGCCTGGAACTCTGTATTTCTGTTATACACAAATGACTAACTTTGAAATTGTATCTAAAAAGATGCACCTCACAAATTCAGTTTAGAGTGAATCCTACCAGCTAACGTTGTAACATTACAGATTGTAGTCCCCTCTGTCTTTGTCCATAGCTGCGTTTGGCAACCCGGCAGGGGTTTTCCAAACTGTCTGAGCCTCTCGAGGCCTTACTAACAATCTTGGAGCATTGTCCGGGTAAACAGAAAGGTCGGAGCCACACTCTGGGTTATCACATCCTCATGGATTTCCAGGCATGGATGAAGGAACACCCTCAGGTAGATGATCAGATGTTCCAGATCTTTATTTTTAATTGCATGTCAAACTTTATGTATGTCAAACAAAAACCTTAAATCAGCTGCCTTTATTTATTATGTAGATTAACTTGAATGCACAAATTCCTTTTAAATAGACGTGTAAAATTTAGCAAATCTTACGTTGTCTGTAATTATCTCATAACCTTTTATTTTCTAGCTAAAGGAACACTTTGCTGTAATGCTTCTTACTATTTGTTTTTTAAGCTCCTTTTTCTCGTCAATTGTGTTCTTCAGGTAAACTTGAGCTCACTCCCTGGACAAAAAGTTCTGGCACTCCAGCAACGAGCCCTCGACTTACTAACAGACACACAGCCCGCTTTTGTAGATGCCCTCATCAGTATCTACCAGCTCAAGTCCTTAGACCCATCTATTCTACGGCTCCATATTATGAATATGCAGGATGTCAGTTGTTACAAAGAAGTGAGTCCTAGAATTAAGGAACACAAAACAGACATTTAAAGCCATGTACCAAGTAAAATGAGAGTAAATATTTGTTTTCTTTTGTTTCTGGTAGGCTGCAATCCTCGCCATGAAGCTGGAAATACAGGAAGAACTAAATATGGAAAAGGTGTGATAAAACATTTAGTGGCTTTATGGACTATGTTTATTTTCATACATGAAATAATAACATTCATAAATGGTATTTCTTATTTGTATTTTCTCATCTTTATATCTATAGATGTGTGGGCCTCTCATTTTGCTGGATAAGCTGTGTTTGGCTGAGTCTTTTGTCAGTGGCCACAGTCAGCTTGAACAGCAACTTGTCACACTACTCGACTCTTGGTGTCACCCCAACTTCAGTGTTGACAGGATTAACAAGTAAGATGTGAATGAGTGAAAACCGTCTTTGTAATATACCTGGATTTATCATTGGTATTGCACACTATGAAATCCTTCAATGTGCATGTGTGCATCTGCAGGGTGATTCCAGGCCTGACTAGGTCAAAACAGAACACATCACAAATCCATCCCAAAGTGCTTACCAAACATGTCTTAAGACTCATGGAGAAATTCAAAGTGGATCCAGGTGGGTTCCGGCACATATCGTCTTGTCAATAAACATTTTTTGTGCATTTTTTGTACTAAAGCTGTGTTTTTTGTTTTTTTTAAGCACTGTGTCCCAATGCTTTGCACAAGAGGAGATTAGACACGCTGCGTTACCTAATGTATAAAACCTTTGTAGAGGTGAGCAAAAGTCTAGATTACCCAGCAGCTTTGTTATCATTGTTTGGCAACAGTTTGGAAGAAAAAACGATTCTGCTGTCCCCTTGAGTTTATTCATTTTCATTACAGGGTTAGAATAAGGACAGTAGTGTGTTCAGCTTATGAAACCTTGCAAAATATTATATCATGTTAAGAAAAATAACTGTTCTCTGAATTAAAGATGGGAATCCACATCAATAGTAGATGAATGAATAGATGCAAACCACAAAATGTTTTTCATTGTGAGCAGCTTTTACTGCTTTGTAAATAAACAGCAGTGAATTTTCTTTATTCTTACAGAAAGGCATGACTGAAGAGAACTGGATTGACCATGTGCAAGTAAGCTTTGTTTTTAAAATGTGTTTGAAGATGTGTACAGACACACTGTTCATGATAGAAACAACAGTAGATTTTGCAAAGAGCTTTATTTTTAGTTGTATGTTATGTTTGCAGAATGTGGTGGCAGATGATGTAGAGCTGCAAGTCCATTTGGTAGAGTTGTTGGCAAAGTACTGTGGTCTTCGCAAAGCCTCCCAATGGTCCCTGAGATACAACATACCAAAGAATCGACTTCCCCATGGGGTGTGGGAAACCCAGAATAACCTTCCACCTAGTCTACAGTGAGTACGCAATTATGAAAATGTAACTGGTTATCCACATGCTCATCGAAAGTATAGGAAAAGTTTGAACCTGGAGTTTTATTGCAATCTGAATTTGTTGACATCTTTTTTAATTCAATGTAAAGTGGATTATTTTATCAACCTCCACATTCAGGAGAGGGGGAGGCCAAAGTGGTGGGTTGGTTTGAATTTAAATTTTTGTCCTCATGCCTTGTTTGTAATTGTAAATGGCTTTGAGCTGCTCAAAACATGAAAACGACAGATTTCTTTTAATGGATAAAGTTATAACTGATTTGATACATAGGGGTTGCCCTTCAGTGTTGGCTAAAACAACAGTTTTTAATTGAATTAATTCAAATTTTGTATTTTATAAATAACAAAAACCCGTTCAATAATAATTTTTTATTGGTAGCAGATCAGAACTTTTGTTTTTGTGAAATTTAATTTAGGGTTAGATCTCTTCAATTTTTTTCCTATATGTTAAAATAAAATAATTAGTTAAAAAATCTTTAAGTAATTCCAGTGGCTATTTTTAATGTGATATCCAGTTTCCACACATTTTTAAACCTTTTAACATAGTTTCATTTTATTCTTTTTATAAATGAGCAATTACAAGTTAAAAAAAAAGAAAAAAACATTATAAGTTCAGCTCAACTAGAATAAATAGTTTTGGATTATTCGTCATTAAGTCAATTTATACAATTTGTCAAGGTATGCCTAAATCCCTGCAAGATGTGAGCCATTAACATTTGTACTGTCTTTAAAATAATCCTGTTAACTTCTATGTACTGATTTTCTGTGATTTAGTCCACTGTCAATGTTTTATTGTAATATCTTCTGCTTTTTTTACATTCATTTTTGCACTTTGACATTCAAGCAGGGAACCAACACTTTTTCCCTCTGCTCAGACAGATAGTTCCGACTGATTCTACCAGCTCAGAAGAATGGCTGCCCTGTAATGCTGATAAGTTCTACCAGGTTCCTCTCACCAAAGATATGGTTCACTTTGTGAACACACCAGAAGCCCTTCAGAGATGTGGAAGCATGGTGTTAAAGGTAGAAAGGCATAATAAATATTACTTTTGAAGGTTTTTATTTTTTGAAAGTTGTGCCTTTAATTTTTTTCTGACCCAACATTTCCTGTTTGTTTTCCCAGAAAGGTGGGGTCGTGGGGATGGACATGGAGTGGCCACCAACATTTGGCTGTACCTCAGCTCAGCAAGTTGCACTGATACAGCTGGCCGTTCAAGACCAAGTTTTCTTGTTAGACTTTTGTGCCAGAGAATTCTGTCAACATCCTGGGACCATTAGCTTCATCAGGACATTCTTCTCTGATCCAGACATCCTCAAACTGGGTTAGAAAGAAACTAACAGATATCTGTTATTAACCAGTTATAACTTAACTGTTCATTAATCCTTTTTTTCTTTAAAATTCAGGCTATGGAATGAGTGGAGACCTGAGGTGTCTCAGAGCCACTTGGCATCTGTTGTCAGAAGAGGTCCTGAAGACAGAGGGGATGCTTGATCTTTGTACTGTACATCAAAAGGCAAGGCTACCTCACCATACACATCATACGTGAAACTTTTGTTAAGATGGGGCATTTACTCTACAAGTTATGAGCTACTAAGTGGTGCACAGACTATTCTCCGAAGCAAATCTGCTGTAGAAGTTTTTGGGTTATATTACTGCCACCAATTTTTTTTTGTAAGATTATAATTGGTATCAGCTGGTTGTGGATGCAATGGGAAAAAAGGGATACCTAGAGTAAAATTCTAAGTCCCAAGCATTTTTAGTGAAGGCTGTGGTTTTAAGAATTTCCATGATGTGCCTATTGTTCATTCAGATTTCCATTTGGAGAGTAACTTTAAAAACGAGACTCACCCTAAAGGAAGTTTGGAAACAACTTGCTCAAACCACCAGTTAATACATGAATACATTGTCAAGTTATATCTCCTTTTGCAGTTTCCCCACTTGAAAGTGATAAGAGACATTCACCCAAAGATGTAACAGGATTTCACTCAAAAAGGACCAGTATAGTTTCCTTTCTCCACATTTTATTTCCACTGTGCAAATGCTCCACCATTGTGACATTTCACTTCATCACATTCTTCGGTTTGCAGTTGAGTTTGTTTGAGTTGGAAATGTTTGGGCCTTTAACAGTTTTTGAAAAACCTTTAAACCAAAAAATACAAATCAAATGATCTCTTAATTTCCACAATATCCACAAGAATCAAACAGAGTCCATTTTCAGGAGTTGATTTTATTTTAGAGTTCCACTTCTTACCTGCTGTTTCTTTGGTGTTTGTAAATATCTTTTTTACTTCTGCAAAGTTCTCTGAAAACCAGCTGCTCTGAATAATTGCTGCTCTTCATGTCTTCCACGAGGATGTGTCACCTTTATTTATCCTACTAGCACACAGGCCTCTACTCGCTGGTACCTCACAAGAAACAGCAAGTCTCCAGTCAATTACAGCTATGCTGCACTCAGCAGCTCTAGTGTTGAAACCCAAGTTTGACCGCACAGTTATGGAAGTCAATTCACAGGTGGAAATGGAAAAGAATGAGTGTTTATGGTTTTTAAAATTATTATTGGGGCTGCACGGTGGCGCAGTGGTTAGCGCTCCTGCCTCACAGCAAGAAGGTTCCCGGTTCAAGTCCTGGCTGGGGGACCTTTCTGTGTGGAGTTTGCATGTTCTCCCCGTGCATGCGTGGGTTTTCTCCGGGGACTCCGGCTTCCTCCCACTGTCCAAAAACATGCTTCGTAGGTTAATTGGTTACTCTAAATTGTCCCTAGGTGTGCATGTGTGTGTGCATGGGTGTGTGATTGTGGCCCCTGCGACAGACTGGCGACCAATCCAGGGGTGTACCCTGCCTTCGCCCATGAGTAGCCGGGTTAGGCTCCGGCAACCCCGTGACCCCGAAAGGGATAAAGCGGATTGGAAAATGAATGAATGAATGAAAATTATTATTCAAAACCCTAACCCAATAGGGTAAGAAAACTGGTCTTACCAAGAATTCTTATTTTAAGAAAATAATTCTAGTCACTAAGACTTATTTTCTTAAACTAGGGTTATTTTGCTACAGAAAAACTTAACAAGTTTCTTTTTCTTGCAGGACAGAAAAAAGGACACTTTTTGCTGAAACAAGAATCTTTTAATTTAGGATTCATTTTTTGTAGTAAATATTCTTTCCAGTTGATTATGCATTATTAACTACTATTATTCTCTGGATTTGAAGTGTTGAAATGCAAGTCTTTTACTTTGAAAAGCATACATGCCAAAAACATGTATTTAAAAGTCTAACACTTGCTAAAATACTAAATAAAAGTGCTTGTTTTTTTGTCTAAAATTGTTTACTCTAAACCCTATTTTTGCATTAAGACATTGTTTTACAAGAATATAATTTTAAATAATGTTGTATGAGGAAAAAGTTAATTGGTTTTGTGTTCTGCAGATTCAAAAAAGTTGGATTCAGAGTGGCCCCAAAGAGGTACTAGTGGGAGAAAATTCCACAGAAAAAGGTCTTAGCCTGCTGGTTCAACAAGTTCTGGGAAGACCTCTGGACAAGAGGGAGCAGATGTCCAACTGGGAAAGGCGGCCGCTGCGCATCAGCCAAATTAGATATGCAGGTGAGCCGTTATGCATGCAGACGGACAATGACAGAGAGCCAGATGGTTGCTGTTCTCTTTAAGGAGTACCAGAGATTATTTTGTTATCCCCTGATGACATGCAGACAAGACAAGCTCATACTCCTCTTCCTCCATCTTTCTCTTTCTTCTTAACCTTTCCTTTAGTGACAGATGCATACTGTTTGCTGGATGTGTACTCGATTCTTTCTGGAAACCCAGCACGCTTTGGGCTGCCGGCTGACCTGAGCAGCTTCTCTTCAAACAAGCCAGAGACAAACAGAGACAAGAAACGGAAAGAAAAGCAGAAAAAGAAGACAAAAAAATTTTTTGACCAAAAGGTCAGCAGCCATTAATATATTCATTCTGTTGGGAAATATTCAGGATTTTTTTTAATTAGTTTGTTTTTATATGACTTCTGAAATTAGGTCTTTCAGCCACATCTGCTATCACAACTACAGAAAAATTTAAGTTTGGAGTCACTCGGCTACTGCTGCAAAAAAGTCACTATTAAGACACAAACTAACACTTAAATGTGTGTGCCTTGACTGGAACCTTGCCTGGTAGAAATAAAATGAGGTAAAATTTGACTGTGATCCACAGGCAGAGTTTTAAAAGTTCTAATAAATCTGGGGAGTGACATGAAATGTTAGACTTTCTGTCCAAACTGACTGAATTTGGGTTGAACTTTTAACTTTAAAGTAGTCTGAATTTTTGACTGAGTGTCTGAGATTTTTTCTTATAAGAAAAAAAATGAAATTTTATCTATAGAAACATGTTTGTTACAAACTGATGTATTGTGAATTTAAAAATCTGATTTGATATGGTAGCTGTTGTTGAAAAGTCTAAAATAAAAGGTGAATTATTATTGAGGTTTTTGACTATGTTTTTCACCCGTCTTCTGTTTCCTGGTGGCTCACGATCATGTTGTCATTGTTATTTCCTACTCCTTTAATATCATAGACGGCAACCATAAACTACCAGCCCCTTTTATGAAGAGCATCTACGCTAATTGGACAGTTCTTAGTTCTGAGATAACCTGTGACCTTTCATGTGACGTGTGAAGGAATACAGAGAACCTCCAGCTGAAGCCTCTAGTTTGAGCATCCAGCCTGCAGGGTGTGACAATACGTGTTTGACAAAGACACTTCAGCAGTTCCTATCAGCTCCAGGGGTGCGGTTGTATAACTAACCCTGGGCTGTGACCTCCCTGAACTGCGGTGCAAGTGAAAAGAAAATCCTCCTGTGGGGATCGGTTAAGTATCACATTATTCTCTCTGTCCATTTAGGAATGTCAGGGGGCTTCAAGGGTCAGTCCCCCCCATTCTGGCACAGAGAAAGGCCTCCTGTGTGGCGAGAAGCCTTCAGAAGATTCCCCTCCTCTGCCCCCCCAGCAGCTGCGGGTGGTGTGTGACAATATGCTACAAGGACTCGGGAGGTATCTGCGCTGTTTGGGAGTGGACGTTGTCATGCTGGAGAACTCAGATGATCACAGAGTTGCAGCAAAGGTTTGTTACTAAAACAGAACAGTCATATTCCAACGCTACAGTCATAGGTTTGGACATACTGGTGCATTCAAAAAATAAGGCTTCTCTGTTAAAAGTCACACTTCTTTCATCTTTTGATCTACTTTAAAAGGGTTCCCAGTGGGATTCAATCATGATAATGCCAAAATGCAAAAAAAAAAAAAAAGCAAAAATTTAGCCAAAATCAAAAACATTGTGCTGTTCTCTAGGACATAGTTTCTGCAGAGTGGCATTAGTTGATCAGAAATTCGCCTATGAGTTGTGGAAGGGACTGATGGTCGGGAGTGTGGGTGCACTGATTTCCCATCATCATTTTGTTTACACTTTCTCCCGCTAGCTTACTCGGGGTTAGTCCCGTACAACCCCAAGCTAACATTAGCAGTGCAACAAAAATGGTGAGCAATATTTGAGCTATCCAGCCATACAGTTTTGAGCCAGATGCCAGCTCAGACAAGGAAAACAAAGACAAGGAAAACAAAGTACATGGATCTAGTGGTCTACAAGTGGATGCATCAGAATGGAGTGGAGCAGAGAGCTTGTGGTCTGCCGAGTGTAGTTTGTACACAACAACTACAAGCTTTTTGAAACAGCCTTTTTTTGTCTGCTCCTGATTCACAACAATTTGAATAAAGAAATACTCAGAAATGCAATTTAAGGCTTAACTTTGTTTATTTATGTCCTCCATCATGGGAAAAATGCCACACAGGCATGTTAAAAACACAGTTTTCATTGACCAATTTATTGCATTCTATTGTTTTCATTTCTTTTCTCTTGTATCTTAGCTTGCTCAAGCAGAAGGCCGAGTCATCCTCACATGTGGTCAACCTTTTCAAAGTGTAAGAGCACATCATTAAACAAAACTAGTGTCTTGTACAACAAAAATGCATACTCTGAATTACCTATTCTTTTTTTCATCTTTGTTTGCTCTCATTTTTTGTTTTTTTTCTCCCAATAAAGTTGCGCTCTCAGGTTGGCGAAGGTCGCTGTCTATCCTTAGACTGTTCAGAAAAGGCCAGGGACCAGGCTGTCCGAGTCCTCAGACACTTCAACATCCAAGCCACCCCAAGCGACATATTCAGCCGTTGTCAGGTAATTTTAACCCACTTGTATTGTGAGTTTTACCAAACTTCAAAATAATTTTGTAAAGGAAGAAATGGCTGTAAAGATGTTTGTTTTTTCACAACAAAGTAGCCTCAAAAATTAAATTATGTGAGTGAATAGATTCATGCACAATCTTCTGTGGGAAAAAATAATGAGATTCTGTATCAAAGAGAAGTTAAGCAACATTAACAATGAGGAAGTATTTCTGTGGTGAAGAAAATCTATTCAAATAGTTTGCGTACATAAAAAAATGTAGTTGTGGTTTGTTGCCAAATGCACAGTGAAAGCAGAAGAACTGAATTTCTCATTGTGGGAAACTTACAATGTGAGAAACCCCCATGCATGCTCTGCTCTGAGTGAAGCAAGCGAGGATGCTGAGAAAATTAGGTTCTTCTTTTCTCACTTAAACCATTAAAGCCACAACTGCAGCTTAGACAAAGTGATGTACATGAAATAATTCAAAAATACATTAGATAAATATAGCAAATTAAAATAAATCAATTTAAAAGTTAAAGTAAAGCATCAAAATAAAAACATGCTGGGTCAAATGTTTAGGTGTAAAATTGTTTTTTTTAGACATGTCTAAAAACTAAATCATGTTGATGCTTGATGAACAAACAGGAGTAAATGCCTTCTGCAGATTTGGCACACAAATAGAAAAAAATTTAAATCCTCTCTGCTTCTTCCTGAACTCCATTACCTTCAGGAAAAACTCATCCTCTGACCTGAAGAGCCATGATAGGGCGTAGTGAGAGAGAAGTTCAAAAGACAAGGCATGATCATTTAAGAATAAAAATGATGTAAAATTAGCTTTCAAATGCACTGGCAGCAACGGAAGGAAACCATACTGATGCCCTCTGCATGTTCCAACCACCAAACCCGCAGCAGTGTTGTTCAATTTGGATTTAAATGTTTAAAGCAGACACATTATTTGTCACTATATGAAATTTAGTGAAATTAAAAAGATTAACACCAACTTCCTTCAGAAACTGGTGATATCCATTTATTAAAACACCTCTCATAATCATCCCAAGCCCCCACAGTCCATTCCCTAATTTATAGCTTACCCTGATGTCTCAAATGTTGCAGTTTCTTAAATAATGATATTTATTACTTTATTTGATATTCATGGCACCTAAAAGGGGGTTATATTTCTAGTTAAAAGAACTCTTGATTATTTTTTAAAGTTCAGGGATTATTGGTCCAGTGCACTCTGTGCTCCGCATGACCCCCCCACACACACACCCACCAGAAGTTTAACCAGTCACCAAGTAGTTGTGGCACTGCGCTGTAGGTAGAGTTCATGATGAGTTTGCAACAAATTTTAAGAACTCCATTGTTGGAACTTTGAGACAAAAAAATATGTCACCCCTGTCTCACAGCTCTATTTGAAAATTAATGTGTTGGGTTTCTCACAAAGTGTAAACCAAACTCAAATTTTCTGGGGGGGGGAAAAAATGGCATTTATTTATGCTATTTTATATGATTTTTTTTAAGAGTCGCTATCATACTGGACTTTAGCCTACAACATATTTTTTGTAATTGTCCATATTTAGCTGTTAAAAAAAACGAAATTGATATGCTGAGTCTCAATTTTCCACAGTTAAATAAATATTCACTGGAATCAGGACTCTAAAGCTTGGGCACTCATTTACCCAGCTGCCTTTTTCCCTCTTTTTTTTCTGAGAGCCTGGGAAGTGTGTTAAGCAGTTGCCATCACCGGATGTCTGATTTATGGTACCTGACCTGTATAAGTCTCTGTGGGTGGCTGTAAAGAAGACTGAGGATGACAATGGCTGCGCTTGTGTGGTGGCAGCAGGGAAAGGAATCCGTTCAGGGCAGTTGCTAAACGCGGGTAATCTGCACCGCGCCTGGCAGGGGAGCACAAAGGTGTCAAAAGAGGCCACAAGCTGCTTTTCTGTCCAAATACAAAATGTTACATTTTAAGACCACCACATAGGAAAACCTCCATGAGAGGACAATTGAGTAAACACAATGCAATCCAGACCAACTCATATTTGGTCATTTGTCAGCCAGCTTCAAATATTGGTCTCTGGAGACCAAAAACGTTAATTTCATATATTATGGCAAAACTAAATCTTGGAAGTAACATATATACAACTGTTAAACGTTAATAAGATAATGTAAGTGTTAGAATTTGACTCTGGTAGCTGCTAAATGACTCACCCAAGAAATCTCTCATCTGGTTGTAAAACTGATTAGCAATGGATGGATCAGTGTCCTTGTATAACTCACTCCATTGATAGAAGGAGTGCAGGAAAAGAAGCTACTGAAAAAGAAAGTGGGATTCATCGCTGTCATGTATTTATATTTACATTTAGAGGGAGCATGATTGAAATGCATCAGTTCTCAAAAAGGAAAATAATCCACCACAAAGAAATGAGGAATAACAATTTGTACATACAGTATTTTTCTGAGTATAAGTCAGTGTTTTTTGCATAGTTTGGCTGGGGGTCCAACTTATACTCTGGTGTGACTTAAACTTTATTTTAAAAAATAAATAGCAGCATAGAGGGTGTATGTGTGTGTATCAGTATCTGCCACTGACAGCATCGCAGAAGAAGTTCTTCTCAATTTTACACCAGGCTTGGAGGAGTTGTTACAAAGCGACACAAATAATGAAAACTTCAACTGATTTAGTGATTTGAAATAAAATAAAGACTTTAGTTTACTTTTTATCATGTTCTTTATGCAATGATTATCTTAATAATTGTTTATATGTTACACTAATATACAAAATTCCTCCTATGTATCATCAAGCTAAATAAGCATCAGTATTAGTAAAGCATTATCGATTCCATTTTGCCTTTGAAGATGAAATGTATGTTCTTTTTCCTTTATTTTGTTAAATACATTTCCCCCAAAAGTGCAACTTATATATGATTTTTTTGTGCGTGTTTTGACATACTCCAGAGTGACTTTTAGTCTAAAAATTACTGGTGTTTGAAAATTTAAATCAAAACAAATCTGAAATCAAATTGTCTGCTGTTTTGTTGTTTATATAATGTTAAAATTAGTTTTCTTTAACCCATGTGGATGTAGTATATGAAGTTTAAAGAAATCGTAGCATTTGTATACTTGTCTCCTAACAGTATGTTTACTGGTCCATTACAGTTTCCTGTTCAGCTGTATACTATCCCCTCTGCTGAATCCTGTGGCATCCAAACTTTGCATGCATGCACACACTTGTACACGCTTCCGTTGGGTTTTGCTGTAGCATCAGATGCTCCACACAAGCCTTTTATAGACATGTGGAGATTCCCAACAACACCAATGTGAAACCAACCAAAGCGCCCCCGTTGTACTAAGTGATAAGCGAGGGGCAAAACTGATATACACTGATGCTATCATACTGTACACACAATCATTTTCAAAGCCACATACAGTATACTTGGGTTTCAGTTAGACTCTTGTAGACACTGTTGCCGCTGAAACACCGGTTCCCACGCACTGGCCTACTGGGAAAGTGAAAACAAGAGCAACAGGAACTGCCACGCTACAAGAGGGAGGGGTGGGAGAAAGAGCTGTTTGGGGAGATAGGAAAAAGAGATTGAAGAGAGGTGAGAGCAGAGGAGAAAAGATGAAAAGTACGGTACTTAAGATTCTTGAAAAAAAGAAAGAAATGTTTTGTTATGAATGCATGAGGAGGAAATTTGTGTTTTCCTCACGTGACACAACTCCTTGTTGAAATTTAAATTGCAAGAAGAAAGTGAAAATCTAAAAGAAAGCAGAGATTGAACAACTTGTCTTCCTTTTTTAAGCTGTGGGCTGACAGATTGCAGGAATGTGAGAGCGCCTGGTTAATTTTGACCTCATCTAATTGTGTTTGCTGTTCGTTTGTCTACACTTAAACATGCAGGGAAAATTAGGTTAATAGGAGTCAGGATGTATGTGAACTCGAGAACCCACATGATGGTTTTTGTAGACTTCTTCCCCTGTTCTTTTTACATGTGTGCTTCATTTTTAATTTAAAACAAAATAAAAGAAACCTAAATCTTTAAAAAACAAAATATTAATCCTCCAAATATTTTCTTAAAGTTTTGATTTTTTGAAGGATATTTCAGAGCTTTCGCTATTCTCTGTGGTGGCAAAACAATAGATATATGTATGTTTGTGTCCTCCACCTCCACCCCTTCTCCAACGATCAGAGGGAGACAGTGAGAGATGGGGGTGGGGGAGACAGGCATTCCATAGGCACGCCAAGACATTCCGAGGGAAACCATCCCAAATATTTCCCACTGTGTGTGGTGAGGGCTTCATATCTCCTGTTACACACGCACACACACGCATGCACTTTAGATGAAAGAGTTGAACTTGTACTGGGAAAATCTGTCCACAGATGACACAGCAGTCCTGAAGTACGAATCTTCATCGCCAAGTTTTATTCTGTCTGCAGCTTTTATGAAGTTTTATGAAATATTTAATCTCTTGAATTTTTTTCCTGATGTTACATCCCTTTTTGTAAATATTCCCTTCAGGCTCAAACAACCTGGCACAACTTCTGAGAGAATTGCTGAATAATCCTGTTTAGGTTTTTACATGCGGACTGAGTTTACTCACTGAGGGTTACTCACAAATGCGTTAAAAATACAAACTGAAATATATTTTAAACTCTTAAAAAGTTGGCGCATTTTTTTGTCTGAATTTTGTTGTAAAATGTTTCTTTGAAGTCTAAATTCTTACAACAAAGTAATGGTGTATTTGCTGACAGACAAGACAGTTTTAAAGGACAAAGATACACATAGACAGTAAAAAAAAAAAAAGAGATAAGCTATCTCTAATCAGGTATTTAACAAATTAGATCTTCTCTGTTTTCCCACAGTCAAGTTGGCCCCAGGATAGCATAGCAATGCATTGACACTTCTATATGTGTGCGGATTGATAGATAGATATACGTGTGTTTGCTTTTGTTGGTGTCTCCAATCTTGTGTGAGCATATACAGTTGTTCAGACACCACTTAAGTCTGCATGATTGATTTGTTCTAAAGCAAAATTTCTAGTGATGGATCACGTTTGAGAGCATACGTGTTAAGCAAACTACTTCGGGCAGTGTATTTTCTTTTCGGGCAGTGTATTTTTTGTTTTAGATCAAAGCTTTGGGGTGTGTTGCCCTCATCAGTCCACACAAATATATGCTAAGTACTGAAAGAGTTTGGCACCTCTAGAATTGCTTTAAAAGGCAGAGAAATTCAACCAAAAAACAGATACAATCACTATTTTACTGCAGTCAGACACACACTGACACACTAAAAAAGACATTGTTGCTTCTTTGATTTGTTCAATCTCCTTAGTTTTTCCTCGGTTACAGAGATAAGGTCAGAATTATTTTATTAAGTTTTTTGTTATTATAATAGTTCTGAATATTTTATAGCTATGACTGAAAGAAGAAAACAAAAAACTGTGGTGTTCACTTTTAGTTCTGGTTCTGGTATGGAGACGTATTATTTTAACCCTGTTCTTCAGACACCACAGTCATCTGAGAGGGAGCAGTGTAACATACCATCCATACTTTGAAACAAAAATCCTTCCTTTCTTCCATCTTTCCATCCATCTTCAGAACCTGCTGATTTTTTTTAAGGGTCAAAAATGTTGTCCAAAAAAACTATCTCAAACCCTCAAAAGTTTTAAATCGCAGTATATTCAACTTTTCACAAGCATTTTTGTGAGTTACATACATTTTTTAAAATTTGTTTCATGCAAATGTAACATTTTTAATCAAGTGATTAAAAAGCAAAAATATTTGTTCAATAATGCAGCAATGCAAATATGTGTATATACATTTTCACCAAGAGACAAATATAGATTATTTTTATTTCTAAAATATGTACAGGTAAGTAGGAAAAAAAAAACAAAGTGATGCTAGCATTTTTTGATAAGTGGGAAAATCTATTTGCATTTTTAATTCTTTAATATACTGCTTTCTCAAAATGTGTGTGCAGAATTTTTTCCATTAATTACCTTTTTTAAAATGTTTTCGTCTCCCTGTTTGAATTTTTATTTAAAAAAATATTTTGTTTTATTTCTGCTAAGAAACATTATTAAAAAGCTGAGGTGTCTTTATTTTAGGTGAAATGTAAAGCTAAATACATTCTACAAGTACATATACACATTCTAGGATGCACGCTTGAGCCATACATATACAACAGCTTTTTGTATAACTTTTGTTTGTAAAATAAAGAGGGAAATTTTGGTTCTTATTCTCAGTATCAGTGTTTCATCCCCATCCTCTGTTTGGCCTTCTCACTTTCCATCCCCCCTGCTCTCCCTCATGCAGTTCTCACCCGGCTTCACTGCTCTGCTCCACTCCCAGTCTCACTCTCTGTTTCAGATTAGCCAAGGCGAGGAATCCGGTGCAGCCGGCAGCTGGAATGTCCTGTTTGTCTTGCTATGTTTTTGTGTGTGAAGTTGGTGAGGCTGGTGTTGCTTTTTGATTTTGATGTGTTCCATTGTCTGAGAGCCAAGCTGCTTCCTGCCTCTGCTCGCTCCAAACGCCTAAAAGAAACAGGGTGCGTTAAAAAAGACCCGTGGAGGGAAAATGCAAGAAAGTGGACTAAATTGGAAAATGGGCTGAAATAAGGAAAGGGAAGGAAGAAGGTGGGATATAAGGGGGGAAAATAGCTGGCGGAGAGAGCTCACAAGAAATATGTGAAGCCGGAATTGATGCTGAGATGGAGAAGGGAGGAGAGAGTTGCAGAGAGGAAGAGAGGTGAAAGGAAGGAGAGAGAGCTTCAATGGGGCCTTTCCTCCATGCAGCAACACAATGTAGTAGTGCGTAATTTCCCACAGATCCCCTCCCAAATGTCAGCACTCAAATACATACTCATACACAAAACGTTTTTCATAGCACATAAAGCTTTGACATTTGGTGTCACATTTGCTGGGTTCTGACAGACACTGCAGGTTGTAAAGGCAGCACAGATGACAAAGGCTAAGGAAAGAATGACATAAATCACACATAAACTAGGAGACACAAAGGAGGATGCTTTAAAAATATTTACAAAAATATTAAGTTATGTTTCCATGCAAAATTCTGGAATAGGCACACATTTCTTTGCATGTGTTCTTGTGTGTGTGCATGCACTGCTGACCAGTAGAGGGGCTTTGACGTGGCAGAGCACAGCATTCCTGCTTGGTGGTGATGTCATGAGAACTAGCTTTCCACTTGCAGACAGAGAGCCCTGTTTATGTTCCCCTCCAGAGGAGACCGCAGTTTTGGATGAGTGTGTGTATGTGTGTCTCTGTCTGACTGTGATATTGGCTCATGGGGGAGGTGGGGAAGCCAAGAGGCACTCGAGAGGGTCTACTTTCCCCTGCCGCTCGGGGAGAGGGAACCACTTACTGATGCCTTCCTCTCAAACATACCAGAGAAAGAGGAAGTTTCTCATGTTTTGCAGAGCACGGTAGCTGCACAGCCAGACTGCTGCTGTGAGTGATTGCCCTGTGCTTCCAAATAGTCCCCTAAGGAGGACTGAATTCTTTGCTGTATAATAACTAACCTTGGGTCAGCTAATGACCACAATACCACACACAGAAAAGATATTACACATATGCTCTGCAATTCAAAATGCTTAAAATTATTTTATGCTATATTACAACAGAGTTCTGACAAAATCGGTATCGGGTATTAAAGACCCACTGCATTGAAGTTTTTTGTTTTGTTTTTTTTTGTTTTTTTTTAGCTTGTACTTGTTGCATTTGTCTCATGATGGAAGACATATATCAAGAAAATTAAGTTTAAAATTGCATTTCTGAGTATGTATTTATTCAAATTGTTGTGTATCAGGAGCAGACCAAAAAAATGCTGTTTGAAAAGACCTGTAGCTTTGACGTAGAAGCTACAGTCAGCAGGCCAAAAGCTCCCTGCTCCACTTCATTCTGACGCATTCACTTGTAGACAAATAGATCCATGAACATCCAAGGTGGCATCTGACTCAAAGCCGCACGGCTGGATAGCTCCAATATTGCTCGCCATTTTTGTTGCACTGATAATGTTAGGTTAAATCAATTCAATTTTATTTATATAGCCCAATATTACAGCCATAGCCGTCTCATTGGACGGTTAGGGTTGTATGGGGCTGTAACCTATCAGGAGAGAGTTTAAACAGAGAGATGATGGGAAATGTGGGCAGGCTTAATCAACGCCAATGTTCTGCCCACAACTCAGAAGCAAATTTCTAATGAATTGCTGCTGGTCTGCAGAAACTATGTCCTAGAAAACTACACAGGTTTTTTTATTATTATTATTTTGGCTAAAAACGGCTAAATCATAATTAAAGGACTCCTGGGAATGTTTTGAAAATGGATAAAAAGATGATCGAACTGGCACTTAAAATGGTTTTCTTTGGCAAAATTTAATTAATTTGCATTTGAATGCCCCAAAAAAATGGCGCAAATTCTACTTAAAATGCTCACAGTAGAACCATTGTGAGAACAAGTATTTACCCTGCTAGTGCGATTCTGTTGTGTCTATTGTCATGGTTTAATGGTTTCTCTTGCTATCGTGAAATGTGATCTTCAGTCTTTGCAGTTTAGTGAAACTTAGATCATTCTCCCACACTACACGCACCACAACTTACAAAAATCGTTCATGCTTACTCTGCCTGTGCTGCTCTCACCATCAAAGGCTCTTGTCAGCCCTGCTAATACCTGCCAGTGAGAAATAGCTGGGGGGTTTAGGGTTGTGATTATCACTTTAGCAACTTGAATAGCTCCTCATCTTGTAGTTTCAAGCTGTTCCGCTTCCTCTTAAGCAGTGCAACCACCTTGAATAGATTTTAAATATTTTCCTTACTTCATATTGCGGCTGATTTCTGTAACCATATAGTTAGAACAGTAAATGACTTTAATAAGAGTTTGAAAACAGCTTTATTAACTTGATATGCCAACATGGGAATTGTTCTGAGCTTGAAGTTACAGTATAAACAATGTGACTCTGCATTTTGTTCCTGTTGGTTTAGAAAAAAGTGAAACTATTTACGAAACAATATTTAGGGCACATAGCTTTATCTTTCCTCAGCAAGGATGTTTGCAGTAACAACAATAGCATTGTGGTATGAAAGATGCTTCTGAAGGAAAATGATCTTGTCCTTTCCAGCTATATTCACCTAATGTTAGGTTTCAAATGGTATAATTTTAGTTACCTTTCATCTCATGATTGCTGTCTCTTTGCATGATTAATGTGTGTGGTCTGTTGCCTTTGCTTATAGTCACAGAAGCGAGAGGAATTGAAATTCTGCGGTTGCCTGCATCTTCCTGTCTCCTGTTGATAGTTTCAAACTCTGTTCAGACAAACATAATTCTTCAGAGTTTTACTAAGTTAAACCAGAACGTTTGGAATTTTTGTTTCAAATTATATATGTAAGAGTAAAAACAAAGAAAAAACATGTGATTTCACAGGTTTATGAAACAGTTTTGGTTTGTAAAGCGGTAAAAATGTTCATCTCATTAGGTAATTTTGGTTCAGCCCATCAACTGAAAACCGACTCGTGCTTTTGGTGTCATAAGATATTCATCACTGTAATCCAATTACCTTTTATACCGTATCTTTGCCACACTAAACCTAAGCCCATGTATGTGCTGGCCAAATGCAAGCTTGTGTGTGCTTGCAGTTTCTAAAAATGAGTTATGGCCTGACAACACTGGAATTTAGACTTCATGGAAACAAAGGGTGGATAGTTACCCCCCTGGGGTGTTTGGTTGTGAAGTTAACCAAAGTAATTTTAGTGTACATGTTAATTGTGATGCTGTGCTATTTTGTTCTTACTTGTTTTTTTTGTGAGCAAAATTGCTCTTGTCGTTGTTGTGGCCAAAGTTTATTCGCAGCTCCCCGAGGACAGAGTTTAAAGGCATAACTTTTGATAATCTGTTTTATTTGCCTCAGTAATATGGTTAACTCCTGCCCTATTAGCTTTGTCTTGTAATTGCTTCTCCAAACGTCTGCACTTTGTGTGACGTGATTTTATCTGGATGCTAGAAATGTGTTTGGTTTGGGAGCTCCATGTTTGGCTGGCGCTCATGCAGGGATTTAGCCTGTTTTGTTCCCTGCTACTCCTCTGCTACTCCCAGACTAAGATTAAAGTTAAAGTCCTACTGGGATGGGAATGGTCGGAGCCACACAGCCCCTCACGCCTGGGAGCAAAGAGGTAGAAGACTGAGAGGTCAGTCTGCTTGGCCTGGGAAAAGCCTAAGAAAAAAAATGGGGGTGGGGTGGGGGGTGGGCAGCAGTTAGAGTAAATGGATTGATTAAAATCAAAAAGATTTATTGGAGCCAAAAGAAAAAGATATTCAACCAACAAACAGCAGGGAACAAGATAAACTGATCATCAGGAATGATTTTTAAGTCGAGGCAGATTCAAAAGAATTGCATTACATTTATTAATTAATTTATTAATTATTAATTAAGAAGTGACATCAAACAATGCTACACATATTGTAAATTTGTGGAATTTACATAATATGTAATCCTTGGGGTTGAAGTTCACAGGTTATAACTTTTTAGGGATCTACGTGGGTTTAGGTTTACGCACTTCAGTAGCACCTAATTAAATCAAGCTGGCGATGTTTACAAACTCCAGTGACTAGAGATGTTTTTCTCGCATTTTCAAGTTCAGTACCGTATATTTTCCAATAGTAGCCCCGGTGTTTATTCCAAAAATTTGGCTGCCAGTTTATTAGAGACAGGGGTCTGTTTGAGACCAGCGTTTATTCCATCACAGACAGAATGATGACGGCTAATGGGTTCATGAAATTTAGTCACAAAATGCAGACAACAACAGATGAACACTTCAGGATTTATTGAAATGAGAAAAACATTTTGTTAAGTTCTGATTGGCACTGGCTGTGAATGTTTTTCTTTCTCTTTGAAGCATCATCAGTAGTATAAAAAATTCTCTTCGCTTTCAAGCCAATCATTTTCCTGGAGACGCACACCTTTCTGACTTTGCTCTATAATCCATGTTCAAACCACTTCTTCTAATTCGTGGCTCGCTTTCCTTGCACATCCACCAGGAAATCGGTGTCCTCCTTTTCTGCAGCTGTTTACTCAATGTCACCCATCTGCTTGGATACGTTTAGGATTCTCCCCAAAATGTGGTGCAGTAAACAAAAAAACACAAAAGAAGAAGATTCCTCTACCTGCGTGTCCGGCACTGTTCTGGTGTGAATGCCACCTGCTGAATGCGAAAAACATTCAATCAATAGAGAAGTAATTGAATAATACTTGCTAATTTACTCTAAATTATTTTATTAGTATAATCCATTTTATTCGTGACCATTCTCATTAGGTCAGCTTGTTTTAGAGTCTCACTCCAATCATCGTTTAATTTATTGTAAGAGGGTTCCCAATTCATTCATTCATTGTCCAATCCGCTTTATCCCTTTCGGGGTCACGGGGTTGCCGGAGCCTAACCCGGCTACTCATGGGCGAAGGCAGGGAACACCCCTGGACTGGTCGCCAGTCTGTCGCAGGGGCCACAATCACACACCCATGCACACACACATGCACACCTAGGGACAATTTAGAGTAACCAATTAACCTATGAAGCATGTTTTTGGACGGTGGGAGGAAGCCAGAGTACCCGGAGAAAACCCACGCATGCACGGGGAGAACATGCAAACTCCACACAGAAAGGTCCCCCAGCCAGGACCCGAACCGGGAACCCTCTTGCTGTGAGGCAGGAGCGCTAAACACTGCGCCACCGTGCAGCCCGAGGGTTCCCAATGGTCTTTAAATTATGATGAAGCTGTGTGTGTAGTTTTTAAGGGCATCGTTTCTGCAGAGCAGGAGGAGTTTATTAGAAACGCACTTCTGAGTTGTGGGCAGGACTGTTGGTGCAAAGTAAGACTCCGTTCATTTCCCATCATCGATCTGTTTACTCGCTCTCTCTTGCTAGCTTACAACCCCTCACACCCCAGCCTAACATCACTGATGCAACAAAAATGGCAAGCAACATTGGAGCTGTCAAGACATACAGCTTTGAGCCAGATGCCAGCTCGGTCAAAGAAAACGCAGACATACTGTACATGGATCTATTTGTCTGCAAGTGGATGCATCAGAATGGAGCGTAACAGAGAGCTTGTGTTCTGCCAACTGTAGATTCTTCGTTACACCCACAATCTTTTTCAAACTGCATTTTTTTCATCTGCTCCTGATTCACAACAATTGAATAAAGAAATACTCAGAAACACGGATTTTAATCCTAATTTTTTTATATATATCCTCTACCATGAGAAAAATGCTACAAAAACATGTACATGACACAATTTTTATTGGAGTGGGTCTTTAAACTGTATGTTAATAATTGGTCTATATCAACAGATGACTTTGAAGGACTTTCAGTGTAGTTCCCTGTTCTGAGGAAGCAACTGTGGAGAGAAAAACCCACTCTTAATGGAAGTATAGAGGGAAGCCTCCAAAAAGAACCATACCCGATAAAAGTAACCTTCTGCCATGACCATTTGAAAATAGAAAAGTAACAAACACAGGAGATGATGCATTGGTTGTTCCCAGGTTCAAGTGCTTGTCAATTCTTTTCTATGTGACCTTTCCTAACCATCATATGTCCAAGCCTTTGTTTGGCGTTTTGTATGTTCTCAATTTAAGTTACGTTGCAAGTCAAACACAGTAACATAGATGACAAGGTCACTTAGATGCAGGTAAAAATAAACAACCAATGATACAGGATCTAGCCAAAACTCGTATGTTTTGCCACATCTTGCAGGTTTTTCTGACCTAACGACAATTAAGGCGGAAACAAACAACAAATCAAGTGACCTTTTCTTGGGTTATTTAAAACATTTTGTCAAATTGTATATAATTTTCTTTCACTCTTCTAAAAAATAAAAATAAAAAAAGGTAATGGGGTTGTTTTTGTGCTGCCCCTCTGTTTTTCTAGAATGGTTTGGTTGACATCATTATTTATTTATTTATTATAAACTCAATTAGTTCAATGACAAGCCAGATATTAAAAATAAATTTTATTCTGCTATCTTTAGGGGCTTATTAAACTTACAATATTATAAATTCAAACGTCAATTTAATTGAAAGAGGACAGAAACTTGAAAACTGTCTGGGGTTGTTGCTTCCTTATAAGACTAAAACTTCAGGGTTTTCAAATCTTTATTTTGTGCATGTTGTATGTCATAGTAAAAAAAATTTGAAGGACAAAAAATTTACTTTTAATGCTTACACTATTGAATAGAAACCATAGTCCAAATCAGCCAAGAAAATAAAAATAGTGCTTCTTTAGTTTTTTACTTTTGTTATGAAGACCTCACCAACAAAGAACATAAAAACTTGATTCTGTGTCAATCATGAGAGCAATGCTCCTGTCAAAGTGCACACTACCACTCAGACAGGCCAATTTTTAGATTTTTAAAGCTTTTAGATACATCTTGAACCAAAAAAAAGGGAAATTGATCAACTGTAAATTTTTCAAATAAGAAATTACATTTCTGGCTTAAGTAGCAGTGTCATCTGCATAGCTAAGTTTTCACAGTCAATCATTCCAATCATCTGTTTTATGCATAGGTCTAAAGACTTGTGTTAAACGTGTAGGATTGTGATGCTGCATTATTTCGGTGCTGTATGGATGTTGGTGTTTTTTATTGTTGGGGTGTATCTGCTGTAAGATATCTGTGGGACTGTTTGAAAGTGTGGGCGTTAGTGGTGAGAAGGCTGATGGTCTGCATGTCCCATCAGCTACAGTCAAAGCTGAATAATTAATTAATGTCAGAGTTCGAGCCAGTTAGCATCCCTTTTGTTGCTAGTGAACACTAAAGGTGAGCGCAGCGCCTGAGTACCTGTGTGCCTGAAAGATCCCATGGACCTCCGACGCACTGTCGCACACAAATACACTCTCACGGGCCTCCTTGGACGCAGGGAGCCCTTTCTTTCTTTCTTTCTTTCTTTTTCTTTCTTTCCCTCCATTTTCCTGCTGTCTATTTTGGTCAGCTGGTGGCCCGTTCCCACAGTGCTGCTGTTCCCATGGTTATCGCCACGGAGATAGCGAATGGAGAGTTGAAGGGGGGGGGGGGCTGACAGAGTGGGACAGACAGCGTTACTGTGTTCGAAGAGATAGGGGCCTATGCTTTAGAGAAGGCGGGAGTGACGCTGAGTGGGATGGGGGGTATGGGGTTGAGTGTGTGAGTGTGTGTGATGTGGATCTCCCATCACCGTCACAGGTGGTGAGCCAGGATTTGGCCAACAGGGTTGTTTGATTTTTAATTAAATCTGACAGTTATGGACTCAACATCCGCATATCTGTTCTGTGCATCGATATAAATCAGTCAAATTTAGATGTAAATAGGAATTCCAGCAGACTAGTCTCAATAAAACTCTGCATATGTATTAAGCTTCATCCAATGAGAGGTTTTCGCCAATGATGGATATCTCTGACTTGGATTTAAACTTGAGGTGTGGTGTGAAAATTGTGGTGGCAAAGGAAGTAGTGAGGACGGTGAGGTGGTTAGAGGAGGGCAAGGGCTACTGAGAGGAGAGAGCAAGCATGGGAGGGAGTGAGTGTGGGGGCTCAGAAAAGAGGGACAGATTCAGTTCCCACACTTCTAATTACTGTGTCACTGGAGACTGAAAGGGGACTGCCCCTGGCCCTGGGGAATTTGCCTGGCCCGGTCGCAGAAAGGGTGCAGCCGTAGAGGGAAGGCAGGGGACAGAGGAAAGGAGGGGAGGAAGCGAGGAAAAGGGCAGAATGAAAGCGGCAGTATAACCCAGGAACCAGCTCTGTAGTCCTTTATTTTAGTTGTACCTCACTGCACTCACACTTAAGGTGAACCCCATAACCACGCGTCCCCCCCCCGCCCTCTAACCCAACACCCCAACCTCTCACCTCCGACCCACTCTCCTTACCCTCCTCCAGCCTCAGCCTTGTCTGTCCTTACAGCTTTTGTTCTGTGTGGTGTACCGCTTCCTTTTAAACCCCACACCCTCCTTTTTTTTAACCTACCCCCCCTCACCTCTATGTTTCTTAGCAGTAGACATCTCTTTTAGAAATTGGGCTCCCACAGAGGTTTTGAAGTGAATTTGAATTTACACAGACACGCATACTAGCTTCTTATCCTGTATCCTTATTGGCACTTAACCCTCAGCCCTTTTTCAATTTTGTGTGCTTTATCTCTCCTCCAACAGGCTGTTCATTATATATTGCCTGCATCCTACAAGCAAATATGACCACTTGTAGACGATACTGATCAGTCTGTAGGTTCACCATCTGATGAGAGCTTCAATAGGAATTATAAGTAGCACTGATTTATGCATTTTGTTCTACATATCATTCATTTGCTTTGTAGATATGCAGGTTACAAGAAGGCTGTGTTTTTCATCAGTTTCTACAAGATTTGGACTATAATTAACTTTTAAACACAAATTTAAAATGTAGATTTTTTTTTACATATTGGTGATCAACTCTAATAATTCATCTTTAATATTTAAATCTTAGATGTCACGGCTTAAAGATACATTAAGTCAAAACTAAAAATATATCTTCTAGATTTAATAAAAATCTTATTAGCATGAGGCAAAAATTATTTCGTTAATTATTAAACAAAAATCTATCTTGTTCAAAGTTTACTTTTTGACTTTAGAATGTTAATTTGCTACACAAACCACTAGCGCTGCTTTTTTGGTTCTACAAAGAAGCTTCCAGTGACACAAAATAGTCAAAAAGAGGCCCCTGAACTTTTTCGCAACAACAACCAGTTTACATTAGGGCTGTCAATGTTAACGCGGTAATGCACTCGATTAATTTAAAACAATTAACACGTTATTATTTATTAATGCAGATTATTCATGTCAGAAGCGCTTATACCATGGTCACTTACAAAAGAAATAAATATTCAATCAATTTTTAGTACTTTATTCTTGTTGTTTTTTCGATATAGACTGCTTTCTCACAAAAAGCGGACTATTTGATTTGCGATGCGGCCCTTTGTCACGGTAACACAACAAAGTGTCGCTGCAGCGAAATTGGAAATCGATATATATGCTGATCGTCACAATAGGTTCAATAAAGCATTATTTCACAGAGAACGTTCACCTCTTAGTGCTCGTTTTTGTCCAGAAGATGAAGCAAAAATTTTGTTTTGAAGAAGCCTGTGCAGTGCTATATAGAACATTTGGGCTATGTGACTAGAACTTATTTTTTTAGGGGCACAGCAACACCCAGCAGCCAATCAGATTTGAGTATTCCCCCAGACTATTTAAAGTGCAGAAATGCAATGTTTGTTTCTTGTGGCTGTATATCAGCATCTTTGTTTTCTTGGAGTAATACTGTAGACATAAAAGTCATTATCATTCTTTAGAGTTCTGCTTATCTTACTGTTGATATGTTTTATGCTCACAAATTACATTTCTGGGATATCTGAGTTAACACTTTACATAATAAAACATTTCAAACAATAAAAATGAAGGAAACATGTTCTCTCTGGCCTTTTTTTTTTTTTTTTTGCTCAAAAGCTTCATATTGATGTATAACATTTACCTAGTAAAACATAATCCAAAAGTGTGATTAATCTGATTATTTTTTTAATTGATTGACAGCACTAGTTAGTTGCACTAAAATTGTATTATTAGTTGTTCTATCTATTCTATTCTATCTATCTATTAACACCCAGTCAGGACACAGAAAAAGGGTTTTGTTTAAAATGATAAAGCATGCATTAATGCACTGCAAAAAATCTACAAAACAGAGAGCCTGTGAAAAATAAACTGCAGCATAGCAAGGGAACATTGTACAGACAAAACATAGGTTACAAAAGAAGGAAACAATGCCACCTACTTAACCTACACACGTGGTTAAAAGCAATAATTATAAAGGAGTATTTTAAGCCGTTAAAGCCATTTATTTCCAGCTATATAATAAAATATTCATTTGTTTTTTTTCTGGTCAAGGTCATGCTAAATTAATGGAGTCCTGAATTAAACTATATAGCAAATTAGCAATATACGGCATCAGGAGTTTATGTAGAGCCAGGGAGCTAGCAACCTGTCACATTTTTGGGTGCATTTTGTTTCAGATAATGAGCTGTGAGTTTTTTCTAGATTATTGTAAAATGTCTAACAAATGAATATTTATCAAGCATTCGCTGTTGCATGCACAGTTGTAAAGTCATGGCAAAACTAAATCAGCAAGACAAAAATATCCATATTAGCCAGTGCAAGATTACCTTGTGTTTCTAGTTTATATTGTCCAGGATACACGACCTAACATGTGGATCAAATTCATTTTTGAATGTGTTCTAAATATTGATTTTTTTTTGTTAAGGATTTAGTGTAAGACTTGATCCCACATTGTAGCATTTAAACCTGAAATGTAATTTAGCAATAAAAGATCAACAAAACTGATTTAGCCTCTTCTTTTATACCAAAACATAATTCAATAATGATCCAACACGTTTTTATGTTTTTAAACTTTTCATAGATGTAAGACTAGTTTGACATTTACCTCACAGGTTTCTTTGTATGCCTCCGTGTGTTTTCTGCTTGTAATTCCTCAAAATTCTATCTGCCTATTATAAAAGCATATAAAAGTCCCTACAGAAATATAATGTGTAACATGATATAGCAGCTTGTACCGTCCAAAGAAACATATCCATGTAGCCCCTTAGCTAAAGCCTTTCAAAAGTAATGCTAGGTTGAAAGAGCTAGCAGATAGTAATGCCTGATATCTTTTAGAACAGTCAACCATTTCTGGTGATTCAGATTTACTAACCGTTTCATTGGTGGCACAGATTAAATTCATGATAATCTGACAGTATCTGTCTTTGTAAACTTGTTTTATACCTTAGGCCAAATTCTTCCTTGTCACACTATCTTATAACCAAGTATTTGACTTCATAACAAGCAGACTGGCACGAAGAATTTGAAACTAATTTTGTGACATCTAATCTACCATTAACACGCTTTCTGTCAAAACGCCATGTAGAAGAGATTTTTTTTTTCTTCTTTCAGTTTCTTTGCAACCCATCAAGAGAGTACAGGACAGATCAGACCGGCAGCAGCTAGCAGCGTCAATATTTACAATCCTGAATGAATCACTTCTTTACAATAACATTCCCCGCATGCCTCCACATTAAGAGAACATTAAAAAGAGGAAAATGGGTGAACAGGGGAGCTAGGATGGTGAAACACCACCAGCAATGATAAACGTTGAGCAAAGGAATCTGCCGGTGGCTTTCCCATGGCGAGGCTGATGGGTTCAATGGGTGGAATTTCAGTTTGAGCGTGTGGGTGTAGTGACAGTTTGAGAAGTGTTGGTGCATGTTGAGGAAAGCTCAGAATTTCTTAACGGTAGATTGAATGCCTGCACTTGAAGACATGGGAAAAACGTGTCTATTTAGACTTATTTTATTTGCACGGTCCACCAAAGTAGTGTTTTTCAATCATAAATTGGATATAAAAATGTTTTTGGTCGATATGTTTTTTGTACCACTTATTATAATGATACACCATCCAATCAGTGCAATATTGGTATTGACAGATATTAAAGATAAAGATTTATCCAGCCCAGTGTAAAATAATTCAACTTTGTCTGTAAAAACACACTGAACAAATCAGTAAAGCAAACTTTGACATTATTGAGCTGTGGAGGGATGTTAAAATCTCAGAAAATATGGTCTTGTTTGTAATATTTGCAAAGAAGCAGTGATGTGTGATAAAGTTTTCTTCCTTTTTATTTTCTAAAGAACTATTATGTCTTCATTGTTTCATATCTGTTATTTTTGTAGTTTTAACATATCAAATCTTGGGAAAAAAGACTGTAAACTAGGGAAAGTTATTTTTCATTTGGTTAGTTTAACATTTTATCATTTGAAAACAGGTTTCAGACACTAAATCATATAACTTCAAACTGTTGCTCAATACTTGAGTACTTCCTGTTACCTTTTTACTCTTTCTTAGGTAACTATTTAGATAACTACTTTTTACTTCAACTTGAGTAATATTTTTGAAGTAATAATAAAGAAATATAGTCTAATAAAGGAAAATAAAGGCTAATAAAGAAAAAGACAATTAGTAACATTTTCGAATTATTTATGGGGCTTTTTTTGCAGCCTTAATTCAAATGCATTGCAGTTATCAGTCCAAGAAATCACAAAGGCTTGTACAAAGAGATGGGATGGAGAAAGTCTTTTTCTTAAGGGCAAATCTGCACCACTAGAAAGTGTTTTTGTGGAATTTTTAAAAATATTTTCTGGAAAGTGTAATTGATCACTGACGAAACCACTTTCTTTCAATAAAAAGTGGGACAATCACTAACGATCCTCTGTTTATGGTGGAACTGTTCTGTTTACAAGAACTAGCAAGAATTGCATTGAGATGGATATTTCTCCTGTCAGCAGCACCTTTTTATTTACCTGCTTCATTTTTTTCAATTCTGCAACATTTGTATGTATTTCTGTTTTACCTCGAGTTATCAAGTCCAACAAAGCACTGGATGAGTAAAACTCTTGTTATTTTTAATGAGTTCTGAGCACAGTGAGCAGCATTGCCAACAGGCCTTTTCAGCTTGTGTTTCTTGTGTAATTTGGCTTAGACCAAACTTCAATCATCTGGCATCTCATGAAGAGGAAAATTAGAGTGCTCTGGGAAAAGGAGAAAAAAACTTGTCAGAGGTGACTAAAAACAAAAGAATAAAAAGAAGAAATTTTTTAGAAGCTATGAGGTAGCTGGAGCTTTAAAAAAGGACATTGAAGAGAGAAGTTGTCAGTTTAGCTCAAGATGTTGAGAGTGGTAACGGTTAAGTGTCCTTTAAAAAATAGCAGACGAAGAATAAACAGGCAGAATGAATGTACAGTACTGTTCCAAACTGTTTTCTAACAGTCTATAGACAGTCTCCCTTGTCATTTCCACTGTTATTAGGCACCAGCGAAGACAGACTAATGAGGTAGATGAAGGGAAAAGAAACAAAACAAAACATTGGGACTGAGTGGAGGAAACTGTCAAGAAAAATAAAGATTTTCCAACATTTCTACAGACTAAAGTTGATGGAATGAGCAAGAAAAGTTTAGCATTTCTCCACACATTCAGTAGTACACTACAAATGCTTTTATATTTGAAAGATGATAAATGTAAGTCAAAGTCAAACCTATGTCAAAATTTTTGTCGATAAGTTATTTTAACAGATAATCTAGAGTTCATTTATGTGAACAGGATGCAGGTGAAGTTTGAATGTTTGTACTTTCTCGTACTTTCAGTTAGTTTTGCTATTGAAACTTCAGTTATTTGCATTGTACAGTTTAATAAAAAAATGTATCTTAACTTGCACTGATATTGGTACAGTTTTTAAAAGGCCTATATCATGCAAAATCAACTTTTATGAGCTTTTAAGTATATTATAATTCTAGTTCCTCACGAAAAACAACCCCAAAACGATAGTTTGCTCAATTCAAGGATCTCTAAGCATACCTCTCCCACCCTGCACTCTGAGCACCAGCTACTCCCAATGCCCGAGAATGACTGGGTCCCCACATTCATACGTATGAATGTGGGTTTGAGTGTTAGCATGGGGC
>BSAI01000108.1:15179855-15196294 GCA_036245035.1 Adrianichthys oophorus | reverse complement strand
GCTGTTCCCCATCAAACGTATGAATGCTGTTCCCCCACATTCATACGCATGAATGTGGGGGAACAGCCCCATCAAAGAAGATTCTGCGCTGCCAGCACCAGCCCCATGCTAACACTCAAACCCACTTTCTCCATGGAGCTAGCGTTGATTTTTATTGCGTTCATTTTAACCTCGAATCTGAGAAGAAGTGGTTCCTCGTGCACCTAATCTGCAGAGGCAACTACGGCTTGCTTCTTTGTACCTTTTTTCTGTTTGTCTTCGTGGGGGAAAAGAAGACACGTTGGTGAGGCCGACTCAAAGTTGACATCATGAAATAGGCAACACTCACAAGGAGTGAAAGGTGGAGCTTCGGAGATTGAGACGTCTTACTTCCAGGTAAAAAAAAAAAAAGCAAAAATAACTAGTGTTTCATAAAAATATGTTCTTTAGTGTACCAAATGTAATTATTATAGTATATCAATATATGGATATTATTTACTCCGAAAGGCTTAAGATTAGCATGATAATATGCCCTTTAAAGTATCTGCAATATTAGAAAAGGATTTGAACGGAAATCTTTAGATTTTACTCTTATCTTCAGGAGAAATGAGGAAAAAATGTTAGATAAATGTTAGATAAAGATTATCAGGAACAGTGTTGGTGAATGTTTTTGTTTTTTTATGCAAAAAATATGGCACATCCTTGCTGAAATGACTATTTAAAATAGATTTGCTTTGCATCTTTTATGGTGATTAATGTGCAACATATAATAAACAACAGGATTATGCGTTCATGCTCAATTTAGTGATTTGTATTCCTGGGAAAAGTGGGAAAAGCTGTAACATGACATGACAGTATTTGTTTTGGGCAGGTGAAACGAGTGGGTGCACCATGACTCAGCTGAGGGTGTGCATTTGTGAGAGAGTGGGAAATGAGTTCCTACAAATTCTGAATGCCTGTGTTGTAGATATGTGCGTGCATGTACGTGCGTGTGCTTTAGTAAGGTGTGCCACAGAAAGGTGTGTGCTGTCAAGCCCTGACAGGCTTTGCTGTGGTCCAAGTTTATGTTGCCGTCAGGTGTTAATGGTTACTTAACAGAGCTGGCAATTACCACAGACTGTGGGCTGAGATACTGGCCAGATGCCTTCAGGTGACTGTGGGAAAGCACTCTTCTAGTTCACTGCAGTATCTCTTTGATGCATTAGATGGAAAGAGGCCCTTAGGTGTTAGGTTTGAAGCAAAACAAAGAGGAATTTCTTTAAAAAACACACACACTTTTCAAGTTGTGGCAGCTTATTGTTGTGAGCTTCATCTTGATGCACATCAAGCTTGTCACCCTCTCACCTATTCAAGTCGCTGGCTTTATTTTCCTAAGATAATAAATCGGAAAAAATGCAAACTTTTCAGTGTGCTCAGTGAAAAGTGCTTACGCTGAAAAAGAGCCCGTTTGTGCTACAAATAAGATTAGCCATCTCTCCTGGAATGCCTGCTTGTGTGGGAAAACAGAAAAAAGACAACACATGCAGTGGATTTATTTCTTTATCTTACCTTACTCAATATTGTGCTGAAGAATGGAGACGATTTTTCCAGTTTGCGTAGCGTTTTCCTCTGTTTTTGGTGGGGCTCCTCCACATTTGTTGGGTTTTTTCTTTTTGTTAGCAGAGAATAAAAATGGATGGATTTTTATCCAACCGGTCACTAACATGAACCGACTTGTGTGTAAGAAAGCTGGTACCTCACAGAACATTTTACACACCACCACTGTCACACAAAATTATATATATATATATATATATATATATATATATATATATATGATGTTCTTATCTGTTTGCTGTATATTATTTTGACAAACGTCATATTTAATATTTCCAATGTGTCATATACTGTAAACGTAAGAGCTCAATTTAGGATTTTAAGTAATAATAATTGAATTATTTATCATGTGTATATATTTTTTTTTCAGTCATTTCACTACTAATTATCCTAAGTTTATGTATCTCTTTATGGATATATCTTTCTGTTGTTTGTCTTCTTTAGTTTTATTTTTGTTTTGACAGCTTAAAATCAACCATTTCCAAATCCAAAATATTTGTGTATGAATAAAACTAAAGAACATAAGTGATTTTATATATTCAACATTTTCTTTCAGTGCAGTAAATGCATTTGGGATTTGTAGAAACAGGCTGATAATGAATCACCAGTTGGAAGGTTTTGCTCCTCTTTCTAGGAAGTTCACCTCTAGTTTCCCATAGAAAAAGAAGATCTTTTTTTCACTTTGAAACAACAGCTTTAAGTGTTGAAATTTTCTTAACCTTTGATTCAACCTGAATATACATAAATATGCAACGCGGGGCTCTTATTTTTTTAAGTCGAGGTGCCGGTAATGTTGTGCTCCCTCTTTGCCTTTCCTGTTCCCACGCTGCCTCTTTACCTGACATACTACAATTTGAATCAAATCACAGACTCCCAATTGGCTGCCCCTAACCATGTGACCTCCATGGGCCTTAGAAGCGCCGCCTTTTGAGATTGGTTTTGAATTTTCCCATGGGAGCAGCCAGCAGAGCCCTGTGCGTGCGTGAGTTTGAGCTCACTAAGGGGGAAAAAAACTTGCCACCCCTCTTTTTGCTATCTTCTCTCCACTATCCCCCATTCACTCCTCTTTTTTCCACCACCTCCCATCCTTTGAAACTATCACACTTTAGATAGCCTTTGTTGTCACGGAGAGACGGTTCTTAAAGCGACAATGCAGGAGGATCCCAAAAAAAGAACAAACAGAGGGAGTAGAAGCAATGTGGAACCGATAAGCTTTTCTAAAGCAGCAACAGTTAAATATTTTATTATGCTTATTCATCTACCTCCTTCCTTGCCTACATGGATATGTGATGTACCATGTTTTAAAGGTTTTTAATGAGAAAACAAAGTGAAATCGTTTTAGGCACAGTTTGTGTTGACTGCAAGGATTTATGATCTGCTGCATATGCAGAGCTAACATGTCAAAAGTTTTGATTTTTGTAAAAATCTTTGTAGTTTTATTTTGTAAATCGCCAGTCTTTGGTACCAGCATCTTACCTGCAGAATGCAGTGAATTTAGTACCATGAATAAACAAACACACGCTGTTCACTGATGTCTGTTCTCCACAAATCTGATAAAATCACCAGGATGTGTAGCAATTTAATTTAAATCCAAATACTTTGACTCTCTGTCTGATTTATTTAACTCCCAGATCCTTACCTGATGTTCACCCTTGTAGCTCACCGTGTTTTGAATAATTATCTAATTATTTTTATCCAGGTTGCGTGTTTGTGATGGCGTGCCTGCCTGTCCGAAGCTTAGTCGTGAGAGTTCAGAGCAGGTTCTGGCATGCTCAGCTTTGGGAAACTTCGAGCCGTGCAAACAGCATGCTCTGTTTTCCTGGCCACCGTCATACTTGCATGCAGGAGATATGTGTATGGAGTCTTCTGCACAGATTTGAAGATGTTTTGTCTGTTTGGGTAGTGTTGTCCTCGGTGGTTGTATGAAGCAGAAAAGGGATGACAACATCTTGCACTGAAGGAGAAACGATCTTCAGAGAAGACACCTCTGCTATTCCCACACCTCCACTGTCTCGTACTGCTTTAGACTGTCCCTGACCACAGTTACCACAGAGGCAGACTGCTCTCCATAAGCACACAGGAGGAGGCTTGTTTTTGTGATGATTAAGATGATTTGCTTTAGAATTTTCCAGGTAAAGAGTTGAACTAATCAGGGATAATCCTTGCAAGTGTGGTTTGATTTACAGCCTGTTTCTGAGCAAAATGCTGTTTGCTGGGTGGAGATCCAGTGTGTTGACAGGGATTTTAGCACTAAAACGCTGCCAGGACGGCTTACAGGCGAGTGTGTGTTCGTGCTGGGGGCCGGCAAGCAAAGGGTCCTTAATGTCCCACCACGAAGACCTTTACCTTGTGGGAGAAAAGGGCGGCATAGATGTGCGAACATCACTGAGGCATAAACTTCACACACACAGTCACACCTCAATCGGCCCTTTCTGTAACACTTAGGTCTTTTCACACTAAACCAACAACCTGGGAAAAACATCTGACTCCACTTGATGGCTCCACACAAGCAAACAGACTTTTCAACCCTGCTTAAGCTTGATCCAACACAGACCGGACCCATTTCACTCAAGAACAGGCAGAGTATTAAACTTTATTAATGCAGTCACTTGTATAGCAACAAAAACATGTTGATTCTGACAGTTTACAGAAGTCGAGGCAGTGATGGGCTTGAGATTGATCGAATTAAGGAAAGCTTTTGTATTTGTTTAAATGCAGCATCTTTCACTTTTTTCTTTAGTTGTATAAAACTTAATTGGAATGAAAAATGTTTTAAAGGTTGTCATTTGTTCTGAAAACACAAAATAATACTTTCAGTTCAACAAAATTCAATGTACAGAAAATGTACTATCTCAATCATGAAACAAGGAAATAAGTAACCAAAATTTAAACAAGTCTTTGACTTGGCCACAAAAAATAGACATTCGTCCAAAGCTAAAATACAAGTTAATTGGATCAGAGTATGCAAGTATACTAATTTCTCATTCCTCGGCCAAAAAGCAAACAGTGTGTGGTCCCATATAAACTTTTGCTTTATTAAAGCAAAAAGAAAAAACGTGCTTGCATAAATTCTGAATGATCAAGTCATGTTGATCGTTGTGTTACGATAATAGGCTAAAATAGAACCATATGGTTTTTTTTTTAAAAGGTAAAATCTAAACACTATAATGATTGGCCTAATTTAACAGATTTCATGTTTAGGTGAAATACCTTCGATGTTAAAATATCCACTTCAATGAAAATTGTGTTTTTGCTGTTTTTAATGTGTTTTTGTGACATTTTTCTGACGATAGAGGACATATATGAAGAAAATTAAGCTTAAAATTGTATTTCTGAGTATTCATTCAAATCACTGTGAATCAGGGGCAGATGAAAAAATGCAGTGACGTAGACGCTACAATCGGCAGGCTACAAACTCTGCTTCGCCCCATTCTGTTGAGAACTACGAGGTTCATGTACATCTTTGTTCTTTCCTTGTTTGAGCAGGAATTTGGGTCCAAACTCTAATTCCAATAAATAAATAACACCCCCCCCCCCCCCAACCCACACACACACACAAAAAATGAAACAAAATGAAAAATGACAAATTTTTGAAAAACAAAAGTAGTCTCCAGAAATCAAAATGACAAAAATGAAGCAAAATAAGAAACTGGAAAAGTTACGTATAATGGGACATCACTTGAATGAATCACTTGATTGAATGATGACAATAGTTAACTTTTTCAACCGAGGTTTATTTAGCATCTCGATATCTTCCAACACACAATATTTATTTAAGCTTCTGGCGCCAGAAACTGCAAAAATTCAGTGATTGCTCAATCAATTTTTTACCACAGTTCAGATAAGGCATTCATCTCTGCTTTTGCTTTTTAAACTCAAATGTCATCATCGAATCAGTGATGTCCCATAATTACTAGAAAAAAAAATTCTGGACTTTATTTTTTTTTATCTTTGATGTTTTGGTTTCTGGAATTTTGCTTTTGTTTCTCAAATGTAGTGTTGTTTTTTATTAATTGTTTTGCTTTTTTGTGATTTTTAACATGTTTTTGCGTTGAGTGTATTGTTCATGTGATTTGCACTTCAGGGCCACCGTAAACCCTGTTGCTTAAGAGTTTTCTTTGTTTGTCTAGGCGTGTAACAGTGATCAGTATGTGGCTGTACCCCGAGCGGACATGGTCAGGATGCTCACAGAGGAAGGTGAAATCCTTCACCTTTGTTCCTTTTTTAAAGTTTCTGTCAATAATTCTAGAACACACTTTCCCGATTTGCTGATTGTGGAAGTTTTTTTGGGGGGGCGGGTTTAAAACAATTTTTAAAGAACCCTTTTAAATTGTTTTTTTTTTCTTCTTTTTACCTGCAGGATATTTGCAAGACCATGAGAACTCTTACAGCACGCGAGAGAAATCCTGTCAAGTGGAGGATGACATGCTAACCCCCGACGTGACCCCTGAGCCCCCCAGGTATGCCTCACAGTGTCGCTGGGCCTCCCTTTCAGGACTGGACCGCGACACCCTGACCTTTCCCGGGGGGTCACCCATCCAGCTCCACACCGTACCCCCTGCCCTGCTGCAGAGGATACCGCTGTTCTATGTCTGCACCAGATGTGGCAAGGTGTTCTGGGAAGGCTCTCACTTTGACCGTGTCCGCTCCATGTTCCAGGAAGTCTTATGCGTAACAGATGAGGACAGCGTCTTGCCAGAGGTGCCCCTTAAAGCGCCGCTGCTAAACTAACTTAAGATAGAGCTTCTACTGTTGACCTGCTCCTCAATAACATCCACAGAAAACGGATATATAGAGAATATATTCACAATCAGATTAAAAAAGAAATTTGTTTTTTTTTATCTAAATCAAAAAGTTAGCAGGTGTTTTAGTCCAGTTTGTTTTGTTCTAGCTGTTTCTGTAACACGGTTTGAACTTGGTCTTTTGCACAAAGACTCTGTCTGCACACCTCTTTATGTTCATATTGCAAAATGAGATTATTTAACGCAGCTACACTTGTCCAGTATTGATAAAACCCATTATGTTTCTGGTTTTTAATCATTTTAAAAAATTGTTTAGAGATCACAGGTGATCTTTCCTTTTTTTTTTTGTTGCCACTTTCAAATTCCTTCAACAAAAACAAGAATTTACCCTCTGGCATGTTTGCACAAATACCTTCTTAATGTCATGATCAACAGATTACTTGCAGGTTGTTTTTAAAAGTGTTGACATTTTGATTATTTTTGTTTAGTGTTTACAAATGTTTTATTAAAGTGTTCCCTTTTTTCCAGTTGAATCCACTGTTCATTTGTCAGAAGTAAAATAGTGACTTGTAAACTGTTTTCATTGATGAACTAATAAACTTCTCAGCATTTCATTGTTATTTTCTGACAAGTATTAATCATTTGTGGCAGCCGGCAGATGTTCTCGATTTTTGGTGTTGCTAAATCCACAAAGCAGATGGTGAAGAGGTGAGGGTGAACAGATTGATGAGATCATCTGAGCTTCACTGATGTCTGTCAGGTGTAACACTAGCATAAGGGGTTTCCTGCCCCCAGGCTGAGGACCAGCCAGGTCCCACAGAGCAAACCAGCACATACCACAGAAGCCCTTGATATGTTCCATCACTGAACACACAGGATGCCTAAAATTGACATGTTCTTGGCTGTTGTAGTGAGGATTGTCCTGGCCGGCTATATGAAAGAACCGGCAAAAGTTTGTTATGGCAAAGTATTTACCGGACTATCTTCTTCCTTCATTTTGATTTAGAGTTGTCAAAACAATTATTACAGTCACTTGAAATTTATATCCAAATTAAAGCGTGATTTATTTGACACGCAAAAAGCATGTTGCATAACCTGACAGACAATTCAAAACTTTACGATGCAAGTCTTTTCCAGGGTAATGGGAATGATTACTGACAAGAAGATTGATGTTGTAATGCTGCCTGTGTGGAACTGAATTTTTTAAATCAGCTGATGATTAATGACAGGCCTGTCTGAGAGTTTCCTCAGATGAATGTGGCGTTTCCACGCAGGGAGTGCAAAGAGATCCTGGATTACTTTTTGTAAGGGTGGACTTTCAAATTGTCAGGCAGAACATGGTAGCTGTTCACAGGTCTGGATCAGTTTGGATTAAGTCCTCTTGAAACATTTGAAAAGCTTGACAAAGCAAGTCGCTGGATTGTTTTACAGAGTTGTGGGAATCTACAGGTGAAACAATGCAACTTGAAGTGTGATAGCCTATATCTATATGTGGTAAATTAACCGATATAAGGCTAGGATTTATTATAAAAGTACCTCTAGAAGTAGTTCTTAAAAATAAATTTACCGCTGACCTCACATGGTTTAATTGTTTCTCTGAAGATGACTTCTAAAAGTATAAAATTTTACATATTCATTTGGACAACCATCAGTTTTGTGCGTATTTTGTATTCATTCAAAGAGCGAAAAACATTTTAACCAAAAGTACTTTTTGTATTTTTTACCAAAATAAATAGTTTCTAAAATAAAGCAAATTATTCATTCATTTTCCAATCCGCTTTATCCCTTTCGGGGTCACGGGGTTGCCGGAGCCTAACCCAGCTACTCATGGGCGAAGGCAGGGGACACCCCTGGACTGGTCGCCAGTCTGTCGCAGGGGCCACAAACACACACCCATGCACACTCACATGCACACCTAAGGACAATTTAGAACAACCAATTAACCTATGAAGCATGTTTTTGGACGGTGGGAGGAAGCCGGAGTACCCGGAGAAAACCCACGCATGCACGGGGAGAACATGCAAACTCCACACAGAAAGGTCCCCCAGCCAGGACTTGAACCGGGAACCTTCTTGCTGTGAGGCAGGAGCGCTAACCACTGCGCCACCGTGCAGCCCTTAAAGCAAATTATTAGAAAGAAATTGTTAAACTTTTTCGGTTATTTCGGTCGTTCACATGAACAAGTATGTACCAGCCAGACCTCTCCACTCAGCTGGATCTTTTGTCAGCTCCTTGAGTCAAAACCAAACTTGGGGAAGCTGCATTCAGCTTCTATGCTCCACAGATCTGGAAAAGACTTCCAGAAAACCTTAGATCAGCTGAAACACTCTTTCTTTAACTCCTGGTCTAAGGTACATTTGATTCGTTTGTATTCAAAAGTTTGCATTCGCACAGTCATATGCTTGATTTAAATGCAGTTCTTTCTAACTTTCTTGAAATTTCTTGAAAATCTTATTCTAATGATCGAGTTCATTTGAATGTTAATGAAATATGCTAAATAAACTTGCCTATTAAAGAATATCAAGAATATTTAGTAAGTTTAATAAAAAATGTTCAAGAAAAAAAAGGTTTCAGACAAAAGCTTTCAAAAATCCACTTTATATTTGGCCTGTATTTTTTTTTTCTTTCAAAAATCAGCACAAAGTTAGACATTTACGTGAAATATTTGCTTTTTACCTTCACAATAGTTGGCTAATATTTATATAAAGAGAATTTCAAGTTTCACTGCAATGTTAAAAAATTAATGACAATATGAAAAACTTGATTTGTAAAAAATCTTATGCTCGACATTAAAATATAAAACACCAAATACTCTTATTTTTCCCTTATTTGTATATGAGATTTGTGGAACTGACAGCTGAAAGTGTTGGACTGAAAGCACATAAATATCGGAACAGGAAAAAAAAACATTCCTGATAAACTGGATGATCACTGATCTTATTTTGACAGCAGGGACTCAAAAATAAAAGCTGACAGAGATCTCTACCCTGAAAAACCTTTTAAAGAGATTTTCACGAAACTTTTCCTCTCGTGCTGTCATGGAGACGCGCAAATCTTGGCTCTCCGCCGCGCGCCACAGCAAAGCAGGGCGCACAGTGTCTAAACTCGCTGCTTCTGTAAAATATTTTATTGGATCGCATACAGAGGAAACCTTATAGCTCCCTAACAGCCTCCGTCCCGTCCTCGTCGGCGCGGCCGCAGCTCTGCGGAGCTCCGCGCTGCAGCGCAGTGTTATTTGATCCCCGCTCTTTCTTTGCTGGGAAGAAAAGCTCGCCTCTTTCCCACGCTCTGAGGACACGTGGTGTTCGGAATGAATTGGTTGCAGAGGACCCTCCCTCCCTGGTTTCAACGTCATCTCTCCCTCACCTCTCTCTTTCTCTGTCATGCTTTCCAGCATGCATTAGAAAGAAGAAGCGCAATTAAGTTGCAAGCTTGATGATAAAAGGGGGAGAAATCGACTCCATCTTTAAGAAAGTTGCATTTCTCCCTTCTTCTGTGCGCGTTTATATACCTGGACTCCCCTGCAGTGAGCATTCCGGGAAGGCACTGCACGGGAGGCTCCCCCTCCCGTCCTGTGTGGCCCCGTTGCCCCGGCCTCGGCGCCAAATCTCAGTCCAGCGCGCAGAGCTGCAATGTTCCCAGCTCTGCGCTTTTGGATCTTTCTCCATAAGAAAGCATCCACCAATCAGAGGTGATGTCCATTATATTGGAGCAATTGACTTTAATTGTAAATCCGTGCCCGTCAACACCAGCAAGAGTTACGTGATGTGTGCGTTTTTACGCACAATCGGAATGTCCAGTTGGTGTTGAAATGTCATATTCTGGAGGACGGAAGGAAGTAGTTTGATGATCTAATAATTGAAAGAGAAAAGTGAGAGCTATTTTATCTGCAGCTAAATGAATGTATGTTGGCTGCTTCCCATGCGCGCAGTACTCAGGAACTCCAAAGTGAAGCGCATGTGTTTGGGGAGGGTATTTGAGGAGAAACTCGTTCAGCGGAGAAACTCTTGGCTCCTGCGGTCTGTGCAAATGTTTTCCAAGTGTCCAGACGCGCTACAGCTTAAAGCTGTGATAACGGACAGATGTTCCTGATTTTCCGGAAAATGTTCTGCACCATCCAGTAACCTAAGACAAAAGAAGGAAAACTTGCACAGTTGTGAGTGTGATGGTGGGGACCAAGGAGAAGTACAAGCCTAAAAAAATCTTTAGAAAATATCAAATGAAAGTATATCATAATTTCATTGATGATTTAATAATTTAACGTAGTCCACTCTTTGGAGCATTTGGAGCCACGTGTTTCAGAAAACTAAACTGAAACATCCTCCAAATAACTGAAAATGTAGTGAGAAGGCATTTTTCTGTTTGTTAAATGGAAAAGTGAAGTGCTGCTAGATAGAGAAATGAAAACATAACTTCATAAAACCTCAAAAACATAATCCCACAGTGACAAAATGTTTACCTTTTATTTACAAAATAACAAATGGGCAACGAAAGCTGTCTGAATTTGGTAAATATGAGCACAAACCTGAACAGTTATGAGGGATTTAGAGTTGGTCGGTGATGACCTCCCTTTCTGGCCTGTAGGCTCCAGCTCCTTACTATATATTCAAATTAAAAGCAATTTGAATGCTTTTGAAAAGTTGTAGCACTTTTGTGTTCCTTGGCGCTTAAAATACTGGATCAAAACATGGCCATTCAAAAGAATTTTATGTATTTGCTTTACTTTGTCTAAATCTATGATAAGGCTTTAGGTAGAAGTGAGTCCGGAATTCTTTAAGTGTTGATTTATGCGATCAACACCAATTTTACCACGTGTTTAGACCATCTCATTCAGTCTCAGTGCGGCTTTGTGGACTTAAATGAACCAACAGGTCATGTTTTCAGTCATGTTTCCGATTCAGTAAAGGCTGTATTATTTCTGGACTTCTTTCTCTCATTCTCGCAAACTGCGCATTTATGCAAGCATTTGCGGCCTCGTACGTGCGCCAAATGTACAGTTGTCAGTGTGGGGGAAAAGGAGGACGGTGCGAAAGCCATCAAACCATTGGAGCGACTCAAAAAGTGTCACAACAGACCTCAACTCGGGTCCGACAAACGGAGCGAAAGGCGCAACGCAGACTTTGAGACTGCGGTTTTCTCGCGTTTCTGCTTCTCCCCTCCTCCGATCTTTCCGTCGTTTTAACGCTCGTTTTCTCTGTTTAACTGCACTTCTGCATTTCACCTCTTTTCTTCTGTCTCTCGCCCTCGCACACACACATTCAGACACACACAGGCGCTCTGTTCCCACGGTGGCGGGGGCAGCTGAGCGGCGTGTCAATCTGCGCAGAGCGTCACCTCTTTTCACTTGCAAAAAGGAAGTAGCGCAGAGCTTTTGTTATTTGAAGTCCCACCGTCTAGTCGTTTCAAAAACAACTGGACTATATCCGCCGTTTATGATTTAAACAGCCACCTATAATCTCCTCCTCAGAGGTGTTTTTACATGAGGAGATATGAACAGGAAGCCCAGGCCATGCACTGTGGAGTTTATTTAACTGCCATTTGGTTCTGGGGTTATTTGTGAGATGACACGGACGCTTTAAAGTCTGCTGCTGACCTGAACACAGTCAGAAGAGAGGCGTTCCAGCGCGTAAAATGGATTTTGCTCAAATCGTTTGGGGTAGATCTTCTAGACCAAAAGGCCACCATTCATTATTCTATACATTTAGCTGTTTTGTTACAGGAATACACAAATAAACTAGCAAAATCAGCGTTAGTGGTCACTATATGGCACAGAAAAGTTGTGCGTAAAAGACGCGCCTCTTTTTACGCACACTCCGCATTTTAATAAGATTGGATGTACTTTATTCAGAATCTATATCAGAATTGTAAATAGAAACACAACTCTACTATTTTTTATAGTAAAAAGTGTTCTATAGCAAAAACAGATAAATAAAATTGTGTTTTTCATCAGTTTCATTCTTCCAATGGACTAAATGAATTAAACTGTTTCTGGAGTTCTCCGTCAATGAAAGGTGACTAATTTCAGGATCGGGCAGATGATCGTCCCTTGGATGAGCCTCTATCTTAATCCCTTCTCCTTCTCCTTTGAGAATGTAAGTCCGTTTCACGGAACAACCATGCAGATCGGACATATCATGATATTGCAGCAGGCGGCTTGTTTAATATTTTTGAAGCACCACTTTTTTTTGCCCCCTCCCGCCCCCTCGGAAGACCACACCCCCTACCTACAGATTCACAGGACCCAGTCCTTCCCTCTAACCGAGCCGGCAGCCTATTACCTCCTCAGTTCTCCGCCCATTCCTTTACAGGCGATTCTTTGGGAAGGTATTGTCATGCAAATAAAGGACGCGTAAAATATTCCCCCGGAGCGCAACGCTGGGCAGAGACTCACACGGACCGCGAGGAGGACTCAATCCGGGGCCACACGGTGGATTTGTATTCTTTGCGTCGCTGCAGAGCCGTCCATCAGTCACAGGTAAGCCAGAAAGCGGAGTCTGATCGCGGCTCCACTCATGTTTAGAGGCAGGAACCCGTGCGTAAAACGAGTGCGCACCGAACTCATCAGATGTGGAGGAATGTTGGACGGCCAGTTGGTGTGAACTCGAGGTTCACCGAACTTCTTTTGTTGTTTGTGTCTTTCTCAGACCCGCCGGCCTCATGAGCAGCGACATAAAGACAGGAAGCAAGTCGGGCCGTTGAAGGAAAAGCGGCGGGAACACCGAAGCCTTGTGGAGAGGGTGGTCATACTTCCAGTCTCCCCCCCTGTGAATGTGGTGCTGCCACAGCTGTGCTGCCACTGCGCCATCCCCTTGAGTAAACTACCTGCAGCCGCCACGGGAGGGAAACTATAACTAGAGACCCCTGGATCGCTTGAGAGCATCCTTCAATTTTGTAGGGGGATTTCCTCAGAAATTAACATTTTGCACACCAAGTGTGCTGTTTCTCTTCTTGTCCTTTTTGGGATATATACAGTGCTCATTTCCCTCTTAGTAGAACTTAAACGTGCCTTTAGAAGTTGGTCCTCATCCAGTGTAACTGTGGCATTCTTACCAGACCAGAGACGCTCAGCAAGCAGAAGAATAACACCAGCTTTAGAGCGCAGGCAGGATTACTTCTCTGCGAGCCTCCAGCGAGCTTTAGCCATGAGCCAGGCGGATGTGTCGACTTGCTCAGCGCCGCAGAGAGTGTTCCAGGAGGCGGTGAAGAAGGGCAACACAAAGGAGCTGCACTCGTTGCTGCAGAACATGACAAATTGCGAGTTCAACGTCAACTCCTTTGGGCCAGAAGGACAGACGGCCCTGCATCAGTCCGTCATAGACGGCAACCTCGAGTTGGTGAAACTACTAGTGAAGTTTGGCGCAGATATCCGACTGGCCAACAGGGAAGGGTGGAGCGCTTTACACATCGCCGCCTTCGGGGGCCACCAAGACATTGTGCTATACCTCATCACCAAGGCCAAGTATTCCTCTGGCGCTCGGTGATCTGTCTCTGCTGTCAGGTAAAAAATAAAATAAAGTAGAAAAAAACATAGAACATTTAAAAGCAAAACGTTCAACATAAAACTGCAACACAAAGTAAAAACCAGGCTACTACAAAACCAGAACAACCGCCGTTATTTAGTTGTGCCAAATCGTGAGTAAGTGAAATTGAAATGGGCCTGCGCAACAGGCTCCCTCACTGCAAACCAAACAGGGTCCGTTCTGCACTCCAGAATCTCCAGCCCGATTCGGTGAGTTTATTGGTACTAAAGCTTTCTTCTTGAATGTTCCTGTAAGACAAACCAGTCCGCGCGCATCCCCATCATCCTCCTCATGCGCGCGTTTGGATTCCAGAGTGCAGATGGCCCAGTTCTCTCCCTCTGTCCCTGACCTCCGAATCTCAGCGCAGCTGAATAGTTTATTTGTGGGAGTGCAGATTTGACCTGCTGCTCCAAATTATTCTGTAAAGGACCCCCCACCCCACCAACACCCCCTTTTTTAAGTTATTACATGTTAAACACGGCACTTGACGCTACACGGCTGCATGCTGGAATATCTGAAAGGAAAGACGCACGAGCAACAGGGGTCAACCTCTGATGGTTGCCAGAGGGTTCACTTTCCTCAGTAAAATCCACTGATTTCATTTTTAGAAATTCAAAAGAGCGACAAAATGTTGCCAACTGACACCATCAGCGTTGTGAAGTACTGTACACAATAGCTTTACCTTGTTTTCAAAGGAAAAAGAAGAGACAGTATAGCTGAATGCGCTCTGCAAGTAGACCTTGCCATGCTGGTGTCCGACTTTTCAGGCCAGTGCGACTACTTTATCAGTGGTCAATGTGTTATTATAAAACCGCTGCTTTCGCTTTGTATCAAAAGAAAAAAAAAATGGAATTCACTTTATAATTTCCTCTCAGTATTCTATTAACATCCTAGTTTTCACTGTGAAAGCAGGCTGGGGTTTTTATTTATGAAGGTACATTTAAGAAGATGCTTTTTTTTTTTTTAATATGTTGTGATTCTGTAGTGTAAAGAAAGTTCAAGAGTGTCTCAAGCTGCTCCAGGCTCCAGTGCCACACCCTCATGCAACAAACCCAGAACCCCACACCGCAAAAAGCCCATTTGACCCTCTTTTTGCCCTAAAATGACTGTTTGGTTGCCTGTTTTTTTCCAGCTACCTCGACTAGAAAGTATTTTCAGTTGCTTTTGGAGTGTGAAAGGGTTTGCAGTTTAGCTGTCAATGTCTCAGCAGATGCAGCCCACCCCTGCATCCACAAGCTGGGACATTTTCACACTACCAACCAAACCAGTGCTGATAAGCAAAGCATCACATGGTTCTCTGATTTTTATTTTTTTATTTCTCCATCATGCATGTTTCACTCTCTCTGCGGCCCCACCAGCTTGTCTGTTTGTGTCATGAATAGAGTTGTGGCGCATGACTTCTATAAATGCAGGGAGTTTTATTGCACAAAAAAATACGGAGCCTTGTGCGCCCCCAGTGTTCATGTGGGGTTACTTCAGGAGCCAAGGCTTTGGAAGAGTTACTACTACTACTACTGAGCAGGACCCTTGTACTTGTTTGAGGACGAGGACTTAAACAACATAAGACTGTTGCAGGACGTCACATAAGAAAAAGAAAAATAGGTTTCAAAAACTTGCCTGTTGCATTTTGAAAGTCATGGCACCCTAACATTTGTAACAATGCTGCTTGTATTTTTTTTCTTGTGGATGTTTTTATTTTTTTATAGCCTACTGCAAAAAAAAAAAAAAAAAAAAAAAAAGAAAAGAAAAAAAACAGACAACAATTACGTTCCGCACTGGTTCAACTCATGAAAAGTTTTTGTGTTGGTGTTGTGAGTGTGCGCGCGCATGTTTGTGCTTCTCATGAGGCCAGTGTTATACAGTCATCAGGTCTGAGAACTTCCCACATCCAGAATGGCCTGAAATCATAGTTCCTCTTCATTTTCAACAAACTTTGGTGTCAGGCAACAAATGAAATATGCATCGCTTGTCTTAAACTTGATTGTTTCTTTTTTTTTTTTTTTTGAATATTGCACTGATGACTGTTGTTGAGAAGTTGGCTTTTATGTGTCAACATTTAAACTTTTTCTGAATAGAAAAAAGGTGAAAATGTCCTCAAGTGTGTATTACTTTGTGGAAAAAAACTAATTTTTCAACAAAGATTGAGTGTATCTCTGTGATTGGGTGTATGTATATTTACATATGGATATATATATCAATGCTAATGATGATATCTTGGGGCACTTTCTTTTCTGAAGTGCTGTCTTCCTGTTGTGTTTTGCTTAAGGGGAATAATACATTTGATGGTAAGATCATTGTAAGATGTTTAAAATTGCACGCTTGTGCAGTTATTCGGCTCTCCAAGTCATAACATTTATGACGTACAAGAGCCAGCTGCCGGATTGGTTAAACATGAGCGATGTGACTTTTTTAAATTAAAAAGAAAAAATAGAAAATAAAAAAAAAGCAAAAGTCTAAAAGAATAAGTTCTGACTTTTTTGGGGGCCAACTTTGAGGTTTGTGGTTTTGCTTCATTTCAAGCAAGAAGAAAACATGATTTTTTTCATGAGTGATGCAGATGTTCCATCTTGTCTGATTTTTGGATATAAATATATCTAAATAT
>BSAI01000108.1:15128128-15179455 GCA_036245035.1 Adrianichthys oophorus | reverse complement strand
TATATATATATATATATACATTGTCTGTATTCTTTTATTTTTGAACATTTGTAACACTGTGATGATGACGTGATGTCACGTGGAGATGAGTGCTGTATTATTTTTGTACGTTTGTGTACAAGCCAGTAAAGTAATCATTAAACTCAAGTTGTCTGAGTATTCACATGTTTATTATTTCATTTGTTTACCTTCTCTTGTCGCTCCTGTTGTATTTTTCTTAAAAAACTGGTTAGGAAGCACACATACTTACACACACCCTGTCTGTCTTCCGAGCTGGGCCCAGCCCAGATCTCCATTCTCTCCTTTTGTCATTCATCTGGCCTCATCCTTTCACTACCCGCATAAAAGGAGTCCAGTGCATTGTGGGTAGTCTCAGTTTAAAGTGGGGTCCCCTCCCCTCTGTGTGTTGTGGGAGAGATGGTTTTATGTTACCCACACACTCAGATGGAGAACTTTTCCAAAAGGACTTTTCTCTTGTGATGTCTGTTTGATATTGCTGTATTTAGGTTGCATATTCGTATGCAGAGGCCTTCTGTAAATTGCAATTACTCAGATTTCAGTAAATGTACTTTTTAAAATTTGGAAAAAGTGCATCAATTTTTTGTCTGCTAGTTGGATTTTGAGTTAAAGCATCTTAGCCTAGTATTCAGACACTTGAAAAGGTCAAAGAAGCTGCTTTTCTATTCGCGTTGATCCTAAAAAAGAGTGACAATGCTTACTGTTTTGCAGCAAAGGGCAAAGGTCATTGTAATTTCAAGTTTGAGTCTTTTTTGGTGGTTTCACACAGCTGTTTTTTTTTGTTTTTTTATTCTTTTGGTGAGCACCTGATCTCGGCCGGGATGTAAAGCGTGACTCATGTTCACGTAGCTTCACAGATGTGCCGAGGTGCATTCTGTTCTACAGAGCAGCGCTCAATTGCTCGTGGGAAAAGCAGCACAGGCGTTGCACTTGCTTCGCATCAAGCATGTGCGTGTTGCAACATCTGTGTTGACAGTTTAAACTGTGACTGTTTGAGTTGACACAAAAGGGTGGGGCGGGGAGCATGTGGCATGGATGTAACGGTTGTGGTTCGGGAGTTTTCGTCTTCGTGTGAGAAAAGGTGAAGTGTCTTACCTCTGGTTTGTCTCTGACGTGCAGCAAAGATTGTGGGTTTTGATGAAGATAAAGAGAAAAGCTGTTGAAAAATGTTGCCTCCTGAGCCGCGGGCTGAAACTCATGATCAGCACTGATTGAATGCATTCCTTAAACGTCAGAGAAGTGCTCTCCTTTAAACACAAGCCCTGCTGTATTTTGACACTGTGGAAGCCAGAATGGGCTATCTGATCACCGAACCCCTCCCCAACTCCCTCTGAGTCTCTCACTTCTGGAGGATGTTTTGTTGAGCTGGGTTCCCATTGTTCACACACTTAGTTGGCTGGCCTCCCAGGGTTGCTGCTGGCCGCTAGGCCCCCTAATAGGTTCTTCGTGTGCATTGGCTTTCTCTGTGCATCTTGGTCAGACATGGAGCAGCTCGTGCTGCTGAGTCAAACGAGACAATCTGCTGAGGAATTCAAAAAAGAAACAGCAATCAGAGGAGATTTGAGGGTTATTCCAATCAGGAACTCATTGTTTTTAGTGTTTCTAGTTTTGTGAAAGAACCACTCCAATAAAAATTGTTTTGTTAACATGTTCTTCTGGCATTGTTTGGATGATGGCGAGCACATATAAAGAAATTTAAACTTAAAATTGGATTTCCCAGTATTCTTTATTCTAATGCAGTTTGAAAAAGCTTATAGCAGTGACATAGAAGCTACAATCAGCGGGCCACAAGCTCTGCAAGACATACACCCATGTGTGTCTTTGTTTTTCTCGACTGAGCTGGCATCTGGCTCAAAACAATACAGCTGGGTAGCTCCGATATTGCTCACCCTTTTTGTTGCACTGCTATTGCTAGGTTGGGGTTATGAGGGGCTGTAGGCTAGCAGGAGTGAGTGTAAACAGATTGGATTTCGTGAAGAAGAAGAAGGCTTACTCCATGCTAAATGTCCCGCCCACAACTCAGAGGTAAATTTCTAATGAACTATAGCCGCTCTGCAGAAACTAAGTCCTAGAAAATGACAGTTTTTGGATTTCAGCTAAAAATGACAACATCCTTATTAGAAGACCATTTGGAAGGCTTTTACAAAAAGATGACTGAAGTGGGACTTTAAGCAAAATAAAAACAGACCAATGAACACAACAACGGCAGCATTAGTGTGAATGTTCTCCACTTTTATTCAGAGTCACTGATGAGATGCTCTTCAAATCATACTCTGAAGGATAATTTCCTAGTTGAAAGGTTATAACAAAGAGGAAACACTGGCATCTTGCTACATAAGCAAACAAATGTTTTGCAGGTTGTAAATAAATGCATTTATTTAAGCTATTAGTGCTGATCATCAATGCTGACTCAACCAATTTTCCAAGAAATGTCATGTAAGTTTCTTTTTTAGCACTTTTATCACTACATGATTTCTGCTTTAAAGTGAAATAAAAGACGTGTTCAGTTTTTAACTGAAAACATCCGGAACTTCAGTTTATTGTAGCAGTTTATGTCTAAAGGAAAAGTGATGGATATATTTTATTTAGAACAACTTATTATGACTCCTTAATCACAGGCCCACTGATGCTCTTGATGCATCACTTTTGACCTAACTGCTGCCTAAGATAGAAAAGATGAGAGATAACTTTAAGCTGTTACCCTAGAATTTCAAAGTAAACTGGATCCAACAAGATTTATTTTGAAGGAGGAAAGCTGAAGTAACTCCTGTCGCAAATATTTCCGCTTTATGATGCTTCTTGTCAGTCTTTCTAGGACAAAAGTCAATGTTTTGCACTACAGAACTATTTTTTTTAACTTTCTCTAGTTTTCGTGCACATCTTTTGGATACAACAACCCAGAGTGTTGACAAGATGATAAAACTTTCATTTAGCCAGGCAACACTCTCAAGGTTTAGCATCCCATTCACAGAACTGGCCTGACCAATGCAGGATCATCAATCAAGCTAACAAGCATGTTTTTGGTGCATGTTCTGTAAATGAAGCCTAATCATGTTGTTTCCACCACCCACCTGCCTTTAACTCAATTAGGCGTCTAATGAGGCAGAGTAACAGAATGCGTGGGCTGCATGTCTGTAAACAAGTTTGTGAAAACTAGTTGACTGTGACACAGCGAGGTGGCAGTATATGCATGCATTTCCTGCTCACAGCTCACAGCTCTTTGTAAAATGTGCGGGAGTAATTTATTTATATATTGAAAATATAATATTATTAGGACCAAATTCAAGACACTTTTTTTTCAACGATGTCTTGTTTGAATTGGAATCGGAATAAATTATGACACTTGGCCCCACCTTGAACGTTTGATTGACTGATTCTTTCAAGCCGCTTTCAGTGGAAGGAGTGTTGAAATAAGTTTACCAATGATTGGTGACAGCAGTTGCCCTAGAAACATGACACAAACCGACACCACTGTCGCCTGGTCCCAAATGGTTGTGGCCATATTTTGGAAAAATGGCGACTGAATTGGCTTCATTTCGCTGTAACTGGAAGTAAGGGATGTTCTATGGATAATGTCACACCTGCCTGTGTCCATACAGTCTATGATTTTCCTTGTCTGAGCTGATCTGGCTCAAAACTATAGTTCTTGATAGCTCCGATATTGCTTGCTATTTCTGTTGCACCAGTCATGCTAGGTTGAGGGTGTAAAGGTGTGTAAGTTAGCAGGAAAACGTGTAAACAAAGGAATGATGGGAAATGTGCACAGGCTTACTCTGTGCCAACAGTCTCACTGCAACTTTACAGAATTGAATTTCTGATGAACTACGGCCGCTCTGCAGAAACTATGTCCTGCATAAACAATGTCTAGACTAAACAGCACAGGTTTTTTTATGTTGCCTAAAAATATAATAATAATTAAAAAAATACATAAAATACCACTGGGAACATTTTTAAATTAGGTCAAAAGGTGACTGGAGTGGGACTTTAAATAATTTTTTTTACCTTGGAGAAAACTAGCATCTTGGAGCTTATAAAAACTTAATTAAAAGTTAATTGTCTTTATAATTATTTTAAAATAATCTGTGGTGGATCTTTGGTCTCCAGCCTGTGTGGTAGACCATAGCAATCCCTCTTCATGTTTCTGAAACAGTTTTGCTCCAAAATGTATCATGAATTAGTTTCACAGATTACTTCAGAAAAACATCTCAAGTGCAGTTAAACCTGCAGAGAGTGGGATGCTGGCCAGTGTCACCGAGCTTCAAATCCTGCTGATACTGCACTTTCTCCCCCAAAACAAAACATGTCTACAGCTAAACTCCAACCAGCAAGGACCCCCTCCCTCCCTAAACTCTGTCTGTGAGTAAGAGGGGACCAAAAGAAATAGAGAGGCAGAGAGACAGGTGGTCGGGCTGGTCTTTTCCTTGCCCTCCGCTCCCTTTTGAACTCTTCTTTCATTCTTCCAGTTCATTCGGTGCTTCTTTCCATAGCTCCAGTGACAAGGCGCTCCATTCACTCCCTTATCCCCCCCCCCTCCGCATCTCCCTCGCACACCCCGACCCCACACCCTCCCTCCTGGCTCCTTTGTCTCGCTTGCGGGGGCTGCCTTGGCTGCTATTCACCAGCCAGACGCACTGCCATTGACTGGACCCCCCCCCCTTAACATCCCTCCCTCTGCAAAACACCCTCACACTCATATGCACACAGCAACCTGGCCATTCTCCACCCTGCGCCCTGTATCAGGCAGCTGCTATGCTAATGGGAGGAAGGGATGAGGAGGACAGACAGAGCAGCCAGCCTATAGTCAAAGGACAGAGGGAGGGAGAGCAGGGAGATTGACCCCGCTCCTCCATCTCCATAGCCGTGGCAGAGCAGCAGCAGACCTCCAGCCACACAAAGAAAGCCTCCACCCCTCACATACACCTCCTTCTCACCCCTCTCCCCCTCTCTCTAACCCCTCTGTTCCCGTCTTTTTCATTCAAATCCATTTTATACCCCAGTGGTAAAGGGAGCTGTAAGTGCAGTATGTAAAGTAACCTTACTCCTGCCCTGCGGGCGTAACCATTCAGAGCTCAGCTCACACACACAGATGCTCTCGTGTGTGTGTGTTTGTCCATTCCCTTGCTTTGTTCAGAACTACAGGCCATACCTCCACACACGCATGCACGCCCGCTCATGCTAATGCACAACTGACACCTGTCTTTGAGTCTGTCTGCAGATCCTTGGAAGGAGCAGGGGCACATTAGAGGCATGCATCCATATGTACACGCAACAAAGGAATTTATAAAAAAAAAAATCACGAGTTTCCAAGTCATTACATGACAAATTAAAAGTAATTCAGTCCAAAATAAAAAAATAATAATAAAATAACATGCTCGATTATCATTAACTGCATAAATTCATGTTTGTTTACCATCATACTCACAATCTATTCCCCTTTTCTTTTTTGGTTGAGTTAACTGTACAAAATCTTAAAAACATCACTTTACTGTCTAACGAGGAAATTAAAAATATAAACTGACATGTAAATATTGATAGACACGACACAGATGAAAGTATATGGTTTATTTTCTACTTAAACAGCGACATCTTTAAATACTTTCAGCATGTCAGTGCAGATATTCACACCTGTTTCTGGTCGGTTAGGTGGTTTAATGAGTAAAAAAAGGACTAAAATTCAAAAATAACTTGTCTAAATAAAAAAATACTAACTTGAAGAGTGTACGTTTTAATTCCAGCATCAATAACTCTATTTAAAGCAGTAAAAAGGATCACTTCATGAGAAAAATACCTTTTTTTTTTTTACTCTCACAATTACATTTTGGAAAATATTTTCAAACTGTTGCTTTGGGTTAACAGACGGTGAAACTGATCTGTTGACCTTGTGGTCAAACTGCTGTGTTTTGTGCGGTGGCATGTTAGTGCCAGAAGTTTTTTTCTCTGGCAGCATGTGTGTACGTCTCTTTCGGTGCAGTTTGGTTGGGGGGGTGGGGGGTGGGGGTGCTGGCAGAAAGGCACTTCTCTTTCTGTCTGTCCCTCATGTTCTGTTATTTGCCCCTGTGCGGTGTGACCCTGTGCCCCACCAGGGCAGGACGTCCTATTTGACATCTGCCTGTTTGCAGGAGGAGGGATTGGGGGGGGGGGGGCGAAGGTGTGGGGGGGGGGGGGGGGGGGGGGGGGGGCGCCCATATGGAACTTCGACCCAACACCCCCCACGAAGCACTTCCCCGTCCGTCACACATGCACACACAAACGCATGTGTGCACACGGCTGATGCCTGCAATCTTTGTTCCAGAGTGAAGGAGCACTTCTGGGAGAACGTTTTCCCGGAACTGCAGAAAACGAGTCACATGCCATCTTCATACACGAAAAAGTGAAAATGAAATATTGAGCTTCCTTCAATTGTTACCAATAGCAACTGGAAACAACTTAACTGTATTTGGGATGATTAGCCTGCAAAAAAATCCTGTTATATCCACTTGCAGACATATAGTTCCATATACGTCTTTGTTTTCCTCGTCTAAGCTGGAATTTGGTTCAAAACTAGCTCCAATATTGCTCGCCATCTTTGTTGTATCGGCAATAGGTTGGGGATGTGAGGATCTGTAAGCTAGTGCGAGAGAGTGTAAACAGATGGATAATGGGAAATGAGGGCAGCCTTACAGCGCCAATAGTCCCGCCCACAATTCAGAGGCGAATTTCTGATGAACTCCTGCTGCTCTGCCGAAACTATGTCCTAGAAAATGACACAGGTTTCTAGATTTTGGCTAAAAACGGCGTTATGATAATTACAAGACCACTGGGAACGCTTTGAAAATAGATCAAAAATTGATCGTAGTGGGACTTTAAGGATTTAAGAGTTTTCAGCCCCTGAATACCATATCATTTTTTAATTATTCAATTATCTTGATCGGTATTCTCCAATATTGGAGTAAAACTAGAGGAAACAAAGTGGAAGCATTTCAGTGCACATAATGTTGATGAAAAAAAATGCAAAAAGAAAATGTTTTAGTTTGCTTGAGTGCAAAAGTTAAAATCTGAAGCACCAGAAAATCCAACCGAATGAGCGAAAGAAAGTAACTGCATGGATGGTTTGATGCCTTACAATGGACCACGTTTGTGATAGATGGTGGTGTTCTTCCAACCCTTCCACTTTTCAAAAAGGTAAATTGATTTTTGTTAGAAAAATGGAACCTGGTCCATCGAAACTTTTGTGTTGTTTTCTGTTTTTGTTGACCCTGTGTGTCTCATGATCCTAAATGTATGGATTAACTTCCAGCACAATGATTCAGTGTCATCCATACACAATGAGTGGCCTGACCGTATGGCTGGATCTGGGCTAACGAGCTCAGAGGAGTTTAAATGGTTCAATTCTGTGCCGATGCTGCACTCTGCAGCATCACTTTCACCACACATCCTTCAACTTTGTGTGACAGCCTGTTTGCGGTAACAGCACTAGTTAAGGGATTTACAGTGAATTAGGTTGTTAACACAGATGTTGCAGCAGTTTCTTCAGTATAGCAGAGAAAAATAGGCTTAAACGGATTAAGAGATTAATTTCTACATGCAATCACTGAATCTCTTCCCATCCTAGATTCGAACGTGCAGATGTGGATGAATTTTTTTTAAACACGCATATGGTTGGTGTGATTAAAAGCAAGATGAGAAATCCATGCTCCATTGTTTAAATAGAAAAATAAAAACATTTAGATAAGAAAATATTAAAATGAACTACTGAAGATGGTTTTAAAAAAGAAATTTGCAAATAAACCAAAACAACAAATGTGTTTTAGATACTTTCCAACAAGAGAATCTGCTTCAAATTATAGGTGAAACATAACAAGAGTTTGAGAAAAATTGTGGAACAATTTAATGACAGAGCTAGACACTTCAGGGACTGAGAACAGCAGTAAATAAATGATAAAATGAAAGCCTGCCACAGCATGATTTTATGGCATCTGAAATACGGCTCCAGCGTAACATTTACACTGACAATCAACCTGCAAGAGCAGGTATTACATTACATTTCAGGTGTCTATGCTCAGATGTGAGATGTTTCCCAGAGCTGTACATTCTGTACTCTGGCTGCAGTCCAGCCTCCAAGTGCCTGCAGATGTCAGGAGAACAGACAACAACAAACCAGGTCTCTTCTGACAAAAACAGAAAAAAAATCATTTGAAAAAACAATCTCAAAATGCTTTTAAAGTGATAAAAATGGGAGTTAGTAATGCATTTCTGCTGAATTAAAAGTCAAATTCTGTTTTTAAGTAATCTTAATAGGTTCTACAGATGCTTCCTCTGTGATTTTAGAACAACCTTCGGATGAAACTACCTCCAGGTCCTCCAGGCTGAGAAGATCCTTTTCAAACTTTCACGTTTTAACTGTGTGTAGTCTGCAGGGATTCAGAGATTATGGGATCTATGTACTCTGTACTCCAGTCCATTTTCTCTAAAACTACTAGCCTGATCCCCTATTTGAATCTGCAGGTAAAATCACACTGACATTTGAAGACTCAATGTTTTTGAAGGTCAAATTAAGAGTGTCATTGTTCTTTGACTGGGTAAAACTCCTGAGATAAGACTTCATTTTTTTTCAGGATGGTGTCAGTTCTGCTTCTTAGATCTTGGATGAAACAAACCTTAGTTGAGATTTATTGGCCTTTGATGGCAAATCACCAACCAAAAAATTACCAAAAAGGACAATTAAGACAATTAATATTAAGAAAATGAAGGTTAAAATTGCATTTCTGAGTATTTCTTCAATCAAATTGTTATGAATCGGAGCAGACAAAAAAGTACTGCTTGATAAAGATTGTAGCTGTGACGTAGAAGCTACATTTTCCCTTCTCTGCTCCATTAAGATGCACCCACTTGTAGACGACTAGATCCTTGTATGTCTTTCTTGTCCAAGCTGGCACCTGGCTCAAAACTTTATGGCTGGATAGCTCCAATATTGCTCGCCATTTTTGTTGCACTGGTAAATTTTAGGTTGGGATTGTGAGGGGCTATAAGATAGCGGGAGAACATGTAAACAAATGGATGATGGTAAGTAGGGACGGGGTTGCTCCACAAAAAAACAGCAGCTGATATGGTCATGAAACAATAGGAAGAAGCGAGAACAGTGACCAAATATCAGACAACATCCAGAACACTATGAGAACCTGGTTCTTGTTACTTAAAAGAATTGACTCTAAATTCCCATGGACACTTTAAATAAGCTATTTTTAAAGAATTTTTTTTAAATATCTTGTTTTACTGGAACATTCTAAATTAAAACAACAAACTGGGTGTAAATTAGCAAAATTTGAAACTTTCTTTTAAAAATTGGTGTTTCCATCTTATCACACTGCAATGAATCCTGGTCACAGTCATAAAACTAACAAAAAAACACAACTGTGCATCTTCATAGGGTCAGTCCTTTTTTTTAATCTCAGTGTTCTCCTCCAGAGTAAGATTGAAATGTGATGTGTCTACATTTTTGAACGATTATTTCACAAACATTTTAATGAAAGCAATCCTTATACTTGAGCATAGAAAACAACCATTCAAATGAAAAAAAAAGCAAACGTCAGTACTTTTATGAATGCTTGGTTTAACTCTATGTTTTTGTGTGCATATTAATGCATAAAATTACATGTGGATGCATGCACAATGCATTTATGTGTGTATATGTGTGTGTCCATGTATGTGTACATGTGTATCAGGGAGTAATTATACAGAATAAAGGCCTGCTTGTACAGAGAGAAACTGTGAGTTTTGAAGTGAGATGGGAGATGATTTTCTGTTTGGCTGAACAGGCTGAATGGTTCTATTCAACTAGCCCCCTTCACTGCCCATTGTCCTCCCACCACCAGCCCTCCACACACACATGCACACACACACACACACACACACACACACACACATTGAAGTGTAGGTCTAAAGGAAAAGTTTGATTAAAAGTTGAGGGCTAAATTAGCTAAACCTGGGAGCTTTTATCATAGGGTGAAGTTTCGTCATATTTCCTGATGCCAAACAGATGAAGCCACTTTTCAGACTCAATGATTGTGCAGGTAACCACAGCAGCAAACGACATCAATTCAGAGTTTGTGATTTTGCATTCAAACTTTTTTAGTTTGAGTTTCTAGAAATGTCTTTTTAGACTTTCTTTTGCAAATTGTGACACCTTTGATTACCATTAAGATGGCAAATATTAATCCCACACCAAAGGGTTTAGTTAGATCGCTTATCCAGCAAGTTAACCACATCCCCAATGAAATAAAAAATATCCAACACAATTGTTAGTTTGTAAAACCGCCAGGCGGTGGAAGAACTCGCCCTCATCAGGGGTTAATAATCGTCTGTCACTGCTGTGGAAGCCATTAGGACATTGATCCGACTGTGTCTTTTATGCCACCTGGGGAAAAGAATGTGCTGGGCCTTCTGTTGTGTCTGCTTGTCTGGGAGGGTGTTGAATGGTCATCTAGCCCCTGTGAGTGCATCACAGAGAGGTCAGTCACAGAATAGCAGCTCAGAGTGTCACACTGTGCAGGGAGAAATACAGTGGAGAGCCAAATGCTCTCCTAAGGTCAGTGGGTCAAGGCTCGTTTCATCCAGAAGTGACCAGAACTCCAAAACATGGGCCTACTGTTTGCTAGCATTTATAGAAACCGACATTATCCGGCAACATTTTAGCGATTCTATCATCAACTCAAGGGGGAGACGATGTAGATATCTTTGAATGCCACTTATCTCACAGTTTGTGTGAAACTGAAGATCAGAATCATACTATAGTTCAGCTCCATCTCCGCCCAGTTTCTCAACATCCTACACTTGCTGGACTTTGAAAGTGTTCGGGACGAAGCTGTAATACCAGTTTCAAAAGACAGACACACACCCTGCTGAAGGGGAAGCATGGGTGGCGCACTCTGATGAAAAGGTGTGGTTAAACATGCCAGACATTTCATAATGAACACTGAGACAACTTCAAAAAAAAATAGTGGAATACCTAATAATGTTTATGCTTTGATGCTTGAACACACACAAAAGAAGGAAAGACATTTAGATTTCAGAAACTTTTTTTTCTTTTATATTCACCTTCAATGTTTGCTGGTTTGTAAGAAGTGCCGCCTTTTTTTGTCCTTTGTATTTTGGAAATCAGAGCTGATTGATGGTAGAAAAGAGGTGAGAAAAGAGAAACAGGTGTGTACAGTATATGGATGGGTTACAGCTGGCAACCGGAAATAACTTGAATTCTTCTCATTTCACCAGGGAGCAGTTTCAGATCCACACTCGGGTCTGGAACGAGACATGAAATGCTTTTGGAAAGTATTTTTTTTTCACATTTTATATTTAAAATGAATATACAACTACCATGCACATTATATTGGAAGACGCTTTCAATTGTATTTCACAATTTTTATCTTTTATTTCTGTTTTTTAATGTCTAAAGTGTTTTTCATCTGCTTGGTTTCTTTCTTAAAGGTAGGTTCAGATTCCTTTTTGGGCTGTTAAAATCTAATTTTACAAAACACTTTTTTAACCCTCCCTTCTGTCTTGTTTTAACCATATCACTAATGTGACCTGGAGAGCATTAGAATACAATGATTTTATTAATAAAAAAGAAAATAGATACCCTGAAGAAAGCAATAAAATGCTTAACCTGAGACGTCAGGCACCACTAATGTAAACTAATAATACAGTTTGCAACACAGGTAGACCAGTTTGAAGCATTTATTGATGCTTTGTACTAAAATGCAGTAAAAGTGATGTGTTAGATGAAGTTCTTTTGTCTTCTAAAGCAAGATTTTGTGTGTCCTCTGTGAGTGTTTGATTGAAATTTCTCAGGTTGTGCCTAAAACTGATAAAGGAGGTTTGATCGTTCTTTTTTTATAGTTGAAAAACACTGTTTAAACTTCTGTAAAAACTGCATTAAAAAAATATTCTTAATACCATATTACATATTTAAAATAATACATCTTTACAACTTAGAGCATTTAAACAACATCATTTAAAACTATTTTCACACCTCCCTTAGTAGTTGATTATCACCTTGTCTCTTAAATTTCTCTTCCCTGCTTGGACAAAATGGTTCTGAAAGGAGCTTGCACCATTCCTCTTATGCACAGGAGGCCAAAATGCATAAACATTTGTTTATGAGAGCATGCATGGCTGTTCGAGTCTTTGTGGGGAAACCTATCACAGGTGTTGTTCATGACAGTTGTGCTGGACTTTAAAAGACTTTTTTACTGTGGGAGGCAAACAGAGGACTCTAGCAGGCTTTTTTTTAATGGAAAACACACAAAACATAGTCTAGACTAGCTGTGAGAAACATATGTCCACCTTCAGTCTTCCTTCCCTTTCTTCTTCTCCTCCAGTTAATCCCTTTTCTCCTCCTGTGACTGTAAATGTGTCCTGTATAAGTGCAAGTATGAGGATCTGAGTGTTTTCCAGTTCATGCTTGTGAAGAATGTAACTTCTAAGGCGTTCCCCAAATTCAGATAAGATCGGGTCTACAGGCCATATGTTCACAGCATGTCAGCTCCCATCTGTGAGCAACCTTCATCCAGGGAGGTCTGTGGCTTCATCTGGAGAAGTCGCAGAAAGATTCCAAGAATTTCCCTCTATTATTCTCTGACCTTAAAAAAAAACTTTACAAAATGGTTAACTTGTGTTGATTAAAAGTAAAAAACGTGTGTTTGTTGAAAACAAAACACATTTTATCTTACGAGCAACACTTACTAAAATTAGAAGGTGTCATAAAAATAAAGAACAGTTGATGAATTTAAATTACTTATAGTGGGAAATAATATTCATTTTTAATTTGTCAAATGTTCTGTTCTGCTTGTTCATTTATTTATTTTGTAGACATATGTCAAATCTTGAAGAAATCAAAGAAAAAAGAGACAATCCTAGATGGTCTTTACCACCTGCCGCCACACAGTTCCTCAACTTTCTTATTTACAAAAATTCAAAAGTTTATTTGAACAACTTCTCAGAATTTTCTGTTGGGAAATCCAAGCTTTTACCACTAAAGACAAACACGTTTGCTTTAAAGTAATGCGAGGAGCTTGAAACTTAAAAATCATAACTTTTGTGAGCTTTCTGGCACCTCTCGTTTTTTTAACTTGAAGCCCTCCTAAAGTTAATGTTCTGCTAAATCTTCAAATTTTGAATATTTATGAAAAGTCTGCCAATTTCAAAGTCAACACTGCAGATGTGGTATTCTCAGTAAGCAGTGAAGAAGTTGGTCACGGGAACCTTTCAGAGAAGTCTGAGGAAGTCTCTGTGTATCAAAAGGAGGCAAGGCTGTTCTGCAGTTTTTTCTTTTTTATTTTGTGTTCTTAATAAAAAAGTGGAAACAGTAAACAATTACTAAGACAGAATACAGTTTTAAAGAAATCCACTAAGGTGCAGCCGTTATGTGGAACCAGCAGAGCGGCTGTGGGAATGTTCCTGTCTTATTTGTTTATTTCTCTGGATGTCTTTTGGAAACTTTTCTGCACATATGATCAAGGTTATCACTTCCTCTCTTCACACGGGAACCTCTGCCTTTCTCTCTCAGATAACAAGCCAAATTGTCAGAATGAATCATGATCAGTGTCAGCGTTGCCCAAGACAAAGTGCACTCCTCTGATTAGCTCTGCGCTCACTTTGTGTTTGCTTGATTGCCATTTATGCAGGCTGCACCAGGTGATCTGGCCCAGTACGGAAGGTCACAGCTGTGATGTCACTTCCCTTTCCTCTCCGGATATTCCCAGCATTCTACTGCCAGCAGCCGGGAACTCTGGGAAGCGAGAGCAGGAAGCCTGGCTCCTCGCAGGAGAGAAGGTGCAACATGGTGAGGCTGTGCAGTGATTTTTACAGCACAGTATGACTCAACATTTGTGACTGGTGTGGAAATAGATGAAAATACTGGGATGTTGGGATATGCTCTCAAGGCTTCTTTTATGGAGCAACGTCGCCACCTTCTGGTATTTGGGTAGCAGTAAATCTGAGGTTTTTGTTAAGTGAGAATATTTCTAAATTAAAAAAGTGTCACTGCAGGCTTTTTAAAAACATTAACATTGTAAAGAAAATCACAAGAGATTCCAGATTTACTTAGGATGTTCTAACAAACAAGTTGCTGTTGTGCTTCGATGTGCTATTTGTTAGTGAAGGCAACAGGAAGATTCTGAAATTCACTGCAAAAGTTTCAAGAATAAAATTCTTATTTTTGTCTTTCAAGAAAAGTGGTCATATTTAGAAACTATTTAACAGCAAAATAATCGTATTTAAGAAAACCTGTCTTAGTCAATAGAATTTTTTTAAAATTAAGAATTCAAGGTAAGACAATTTTTCTTACCTTCTTAACAGTTTTTTTGTTCTTTTTTAATTGCTATTTTTTAAAACTTATTGCTTGGGAGTCTGTTTTTGCAGTGGAAAAATCTTTGCAATTAATCCTTTCTGTAAGTTTTCAGGATGCATTTTGAAAAAAATGTGTCCTCCAGAACACACACCAGAAGATCCACTAACTGTGATGTCCCCACTCCAAAAAAAAAAAAAAGTACTTTAGCGTAACTCTTATAGTGAAGAGGTCCCAGGTTTAAAGGGAAAAGCTATGCGGCCTTTTCTGTGATCGTCATGTTTAATGATGGCAGTTGAGTTTTCTAAATGATCACAATGGTATGTGACGGTAATAAACTGACATGTTTTGATTAGTAATGCACGCAAAGATCTTCCAAAGTCTTATTTTCTTATAGTTCCATTACTAGCTTTGCAATCGACTCAAATGCTGTGTTATTGTAGAGACCAATGATTCATTTGACCAAATAACATCATTTTCACAGACAAAAGAAGAACTGACATTTATTTATTTGTAATCTTTGAATCTCGTGTGAAGTTATGGAGCCGTTGTTTGCAGTCTAACTCCCACATTTCATGGCTTGGTGGTTTATTTTTTGTCTCTGTCTTGCATCAGAAGATGAGTTTCTGCTCAATTCATCATCAGAAGCTCTTCATCTGTAAAAGAGCAACAAAACGTCAACTTCTTTTAACATGCTGCAAAAGGAAGATTTATCTTCTGCTTAAAACAATCAATGCTTTTTATTTGAAACCAAAATTATTTCATGTTGTAGAAATGTGTAAATATGATTATTTTGCATGTTTCTGTATCATCCTAATCTTTTGCTGCCTCACCAGCTTTTATCACCCCGCAGTATTCTTCACACTCCGCCTTGGTGTAGAACTTGTTCCCGTTAGCTTGGCAGGAGCCTTGTTTGATGGGCATGCACAGGCCAGAGGTGGAATTAAACGTCCAGACAGGTGGAGACCCCTCGCAGGGTTTCATGTCAATGGGGAGGCGGCACACAGCTGGGGCCACAAGCCAAATCTTGAGTCAGAAAAAATTCCTGCACACTACTTCAAATGTTAGTCCTCACCCTCAGGGCGACATCTCTGCAGACACTCTTTTTCAGTTACGAAGTTGTTCTGGTTGCCAAGGCAGCCTCCATAGTTGAAGAGCTCACAGCTCATCTTGGTGGAGTTGTAGAAGTAACGCTGAACCATCCCAAAACACGGCCCAGAGTCTGGAGCTGCTGCACATGCCTCTGTGGAAGCAGAGGGAAAAGACATCAACACAGTGATTTTTTAATGAACTCTCATCACAACTGTGTCTGCATTTGTTATGGTAGGATATCTGTACCGGTTCCATTGAACAGAGAAGTGACATCCCCAGAGCCTTCCAAGTCTGATGGAGACAAAGAGGGCACCGCCTGTCTCCTCCACCTCTGCAGCCAGGTAACACATCAAGCCAGTGACATTAGCAGAAAAACTCAGAATACAGAAAGCCTCCTGGATAAGAGGTGAAACATCTTCAACCTAAAAAAAAATAGTCCAGATGAACATTTGAAAACCTTTCCCTGCTATGAAACCATCCTGGAAGAGTGAGAGTCTTCCCAGAGATCAGTGAGAGATTGACAACTACAGAATGAAAGTTTGTTCAAAAGCAAAAGAGAGAGATCAAATTATTAAAGTCCCACTCCAATCATCCTGTTATCTATTTTAAGAGTTTTCCCAGTGGTTTTTTAATTATGATTATGCAGTTTTTATGTCGTTTTCTAGGATATAGTTTCTGCAGAGCAGCAGTAGTTCATTAGAAATTCACCTCTGAGTTGTGGGCGGGAGCTTTGGTGTGCCGCGAGCCTTCCTTCATTTCCCATCATCCCTTTGTTTTACACTCTCACCCGCTAGCTGAAACCCGAGTGGCTCTTTAAACATTCATACTTAAACTCAACAGTCTAACCTGAAGTTGGCTACATCCTTTGTAAATGTTGACTTAAATTATTTTTCTTTCATGCAAAGGTGTCTTCTAGATTGGAACAGAGTCAGGCGTCTTTCAGACGAAAAAAAGGTGAAGTACAAACCAATCACAATAAAGAAAACAAGATGTCTAAATATGCTAGGGGTATGAATAATTTTGAACCTTACTGTGAAAGGCAAATTCTTTTTTGGGGTTATTTTATATATTGACTTTAGTTGTAACAAAAATGTTTTCACTGATACAGAAGTAAGTTAAAAACCGTTTCAACTTTATTTTTTTTTTAGTTTCTACCTGAAGCTTTGGTTGTGATTCAGGTTCTGTTTCCTGCTCTCCAGGAACACATATACCTGTAAAAATAAATAAATAATAACAATAAAAAGGATTGAAACGCTTCCATTATACTGCCAAATGGATTTTTGAGACATTATGGCACGTGTCCTAATGAATGATGTTTCTTCAAATCTGAGACAGCCTCGGTCCTAACTTGTGGTCTTCACCTTTGTCTTCTTTGATGATGATGGTGTCTTCACCCATCCCCTGCTCTTTGACCAGTGTTTTAAAGTCTTCCAGCACAGTGGGCCTCACAGACATTGTTCGACCTGAGGAGGGGTGGCACCAACAATATTAACTCTAGATTTTATTCAGCTTCATTCCTTTTCCTAAATGTGTGGAACATGAAGGAGTTAAATATACCCTTTTTGATTATCATCAAGTACAGAAATTTGTCTCTAAAATGTGTCATCTTGAAAGTCAAATTCTGTTAGAAATCTTTAAAAAGTAATTTCTAAAGGGAATAACTTACTGTAAAGCCTGAGTGTAGTTATCTTTTCACCCGATGACCTAATCTTGTGCATGATCATAACGGCGTACTCATCGTAGTTTGTGTGGAGCACATAAGCGTCCACCTTAGCTCCCGTCTCTGAAAGACAAACTGCAAACATGAGGATGCATCAGAGTTTCTGATCATTTTCTGCAAAGCAGAAGATAAAACATAGACTGTGAGCAAGCTGCTTTTTAAAATCAGTGCATCGGGATGGTGTTGATTGCAATTATGTTAGGGCAGCAGAATCAGACGCAAAGTAACTCTACTTCTGCAAGGTCTTAAAACTGAATATTTACCATTGCAGTTAACATATTCTGCTTTTGTTCATGTTTTAAACAATTTCAATGAAGAAATGTAGGCGGAGACTAACGAGCCCAGCAGTTGATGAAACACACCCAGCAAGACCGTCCAACAGCAAAGTGATCCAAGGTTTGAAAAAAGCTAGACTTTATTCTTATGAATTTCTGTTGTGAATTTGAACTGTTCAACACAAATAGTTTTTTTTGTGTGTGTGTGTGTGAAAAGCCTCTAGTTGTTTACCGGATGAACTGATTTGGCTCCAAATTCTTACTTGTATAATGGACTGCAACCCAGAAATCAATTCATTTTATTGTAAAAAAAAATAAAAAAAATCAGAAAAACGTAAATTACTCTCATGCTTTAAGGTGGTGTCTGGGTCAAACGTTAAACTTAAGTTTACCATTGTAGAAAAATCGTCCTTGTGTGCTGGTCAGCTCAAGATCTTGAATGACCTCCTCACATGTCCCGTATCTGCACAAACACACATAGCATGCAAGCTCTGTGAAGAACCAGTTATGCATCATCAGCTTCTTGTATTTGGGTCAATACTGAGGTGTTCTGAGCGCAGGCAGTAAGTGAGAAGGAGTGTTACATTGAATAAACACACAAAATTACAAACTTACAAAGTGTTTTCATATAAGTTTAATCCAGCTTTTGGTGTAAAAAAGCATTTAAAAGCCATTTTTTAACCGTTAATATAAACTGCTAACTAATGCATTAAATAAAACACTTGATAACGCAAAGTAAAGCACATAAGTGTCAGTTACCACTTTATTTAAAAGTTAATTTATGCTTAATTATGCATTAACTAACATGAATAGAGGGACCCTTATTATAAAGTGTTACTAGTTTCACTTATTTAAAAGGTCTGAATTCCCAAGGGACAAAGTTATACCCATATTTGCCCCTCCTGTTAGAATTTTCTTAAAGTTTTCAGAGACAGAAACAAACTGGGATTGACTAAAGAGATTTAGTAAACATTTTAATACAAACCTGAGCACAGTTCGGGTCGCCTTGAGCTTTGTGTCTACAGCACTTTTCTGCACAAACCATTTTCCTATGGCTGTATTTTGCCTGTAGTTTGGGAGGCTAGGACTTGTAGTCGCCAAGACAACGTCATACCAATTTCCCAAAAACTGTCAGGGAGGGAAATCATGAAATTATAATGTAAGTTACAAACTAGACATACAACATAGATAGAGTTTTGCTTTGAGATGTCAAACATGCTAAATGCAGAAAAGAAATAAAAACAAAAAGGTGTCAAAAAGTGCAATAAAATGCAAGCGAATGTCTGTTACACCTGAACTGACCTTTTTTTTTAATATCCTGGATAGAGAACATTTGAAAAGAAACTTCACAATAAAAGAGAAAATTTCCAACGAAAACTCGTGAATTTAAAAGTACTTCAATGTTTACCATGAAGAAAAACTTAACTTAGGTAAATGTTTGTACTATTGTGTAATGGGTTTTGCTTCTTGAAAATTAACCATAAAACTAAAGTAAGCAGCTATTTTTGCTTGAACATGAACACGATTACATTATGCAGAAGAAGTGTTGTCATTTTTTTAAAACAGAGGCAGATACCCCTTTACCTGGCTGGGCAATAGTTAATATGGTGTATTTTTTAATAATCACAAAAAGTAACCAGGAAAACCCTCTTACCTTCATCAAAACAAAGTTCTCCTGTGTGGGGTAAAGAGGATCTGGAAGTATTGGAAGCGCCTGGAGGGTCTGGCTCCATCCCAGTGCCAGTAGAAAAATCAAAACTGCATTTGTTTCCATCCTGTCAGAAGTGTCTGACACTGAGAAGGACTTGGAGCATGCTAGGTCTGTGGGCCGTGTGTATATATCCTAAAGCCTGTGTGTACTCAGTCTAACAAGCAACAACAAAAAAACAAACATGTCAAGGAGCAAAGTTCCGCCTTTGCATCTTAGCCTGCAGCCTAACTTGCCAGCATTAGCAAACAAGGACTCTGATATTGGACTTTAGAGCTGCAGTACAACCCACAAATCAATACCCTTCATGGTTTTAGACTCCAAAAGTGTTTCACAATCCTTAAATAGAATATGTACATTTTGAAAAAGTTCATGTTGTATTTGGGAGTAATTTAATCATCTTTGTAATCTTTAAGCCATGACATGTGAATGTTTTTGAGGGGAGAAGCGCTTACAATGTCCTTCTTTTAGACCACTGACCTTAAGTCCAGCATATCTCAGATTAGGGTCAAACCTACACATAAGAATTAACTCAACAATAATAATGAATATAATAATTTACTTATTACATTTCTTTTATGTTAACATAATAAACATTTACCATTTAAGATTTTCACAAACTAGTGGGTTTATGTACAGGAAATAAGGATTAAAACCAACACTTTGTTTTTTAATTTCTTTCTCAATATTTTTTCCTTCTTTGCTTGAAAAAATCAGAGATTTTAAAACATAGACCATCCCACCTGTAAGATTTTTTTTTCCCAGTTGGTTTGTCATCTGATATTAAGGTTATTTCATTAAGCAAAAAAAAGTTTTTATGTTTTTAACCTGTAGTTCAGAAGTTTAAAATGTTCACTGAATGTATATACTTTATTTCTATTATTGCTCGTTACAAATAATCCTGATCTTCTTAATGGACTTCCACATGTGATCGTTTCCCCTGAAACAGCAAACAAGCAATTATTAGTATGTTAGAATTATTATAATTTTGAATATTTAGTACAATGAAATTCATCCAGTTGTCCAACTTTAGTATTTGAAGCATGAAGTAAAATGACCAAAATCAGTAAATATATTTTTAATTAATATAATGGCTCCAAACATTTAAATATTTAAATGAATATGCTTTCTCAAAATACTACTTAGTTAAATGTAAACTGGTCCTGCAGCCTGATAACAAATCATTGCCTGTGAGGACATTGAGCATGTTTTCAGGGACAAGCTCCAGTCAATCCAGTATGTTATGAGGTCCTCTCACCTGTTTTGGTGTTTCCATTTTTTTCTTTGGAAATCAGTGGTGGCTTCACAATTCTTTATAGCTTCTTAGAAAGAAAAGTCAGATTGATAAACAACACCAAAAAAAATTTTCATAACATATTCAGGATTGTGTTATTCAGTCATAAAGGGAAACGGGTACCTGCAGCTGGGGGGTCTTTTCAACTGGAAAACACACACCTGAAAAGAGTTACAGAGCAAGCATGACTCTGTTTTCAGGATGGTTTATTTTCATTCAGTGTAAAAAAGGGTTTGTGATTCTGATTTGCGGCTGATGATCAGAGTTCAATGGATGGGGATGGTCTGTGGGAGTGTTTGTGTGACTTTACCTTTGTTTTGGTTGATAACAATGGTGTCATCGCTCATTCCATAATTCATAGCCAGTGCTTGAAACTGGTGCAAAACAGCGGGACTCACATCTGCAGTTCGACCTGAAAAAGATATGTTACTTTTCTTTTTCTTTTTTTGAACTTCCACACTTCAGAAATACCCCAAAATTATTTGAAAGAAAAATGATTGAATTGGTTTGAGTGTGCATCAAGAAGATTTTGTCTCTTGTGGCAGCAAGAGTGTATGCATAGTTTAGAAAAATTGTAATTGTCATATTTTTAAAAATACATATATTTTCTGGGTGAAATTTGCGCTGAAAAATTGAGTGAAAAAAACTACAAGTTGAATTTTACGATCTTGTTATTTTATTTCAGCTTTAGTATTTTGTTTACTTCTTTGCTTATTTTTATTTACCACCCTCTAATGTAAACTGTAAATTAAAGATTTTCCTATAAATTTTTTTAAGTTATCAATTTCATCTCACAAAATAAATAAAGCTATATATTTAATCACATTTTTCTGAATAAAAGAGTTGGCTACATTTTTATCATAAAATCAGTGTTGACTCACTGTAAAGTTTGATTATGCTGGTTTTGTTTCCTGATGGCTTCTCTGTGCTCAGCTGCAGCATCACTGCGTAACCATCATGTTCATCGGCATGAAGCACAAAGGAATCAATGTCTGCTCTGAATCCTACATAGAGAAATAAATGTGGATCGTTGCAGCATCATTCTAAGTGATGATAAAAAAAGAAAAAATCAAAATCAAACCTACGTGAGGCGTGATGGAAGAATCGTCCTGTAGAGTTGGTCAGGAAATAATCTGTGGAGGTTTCTATGCAGGAGCCGTTCCTGTGATCAAAGACGCTTACCAACAAGTGCATCAAACAGAACTTTTCTAAAATGTGGGCAAAATAATTCACGTGAGCCTGACCTTAATGTAGTGGCGGTCATGGTAAAGTTGCTCCCAAAAGTGACATGTTCCAGTTTCAGAGCAACCATCCCTGGGTTTCCTCTTTTTCGCTGCACGTAGTGCGGGCATGTGGATGCTACGACCACTTCGTACCACCTCCCCATGAACTGCATGAAGGACAAATGTTTTTGTAGAGCATCAGAGCATCTGCATGAGTGTCACCATGATAACAGCAATACCATGACATTTTACTTCTTTCTTTTGAAGTATTTCACACTCACCTTCTCTAAATCAAAGTTCTCCTGCAAGAGAATCGGACTTTGTTGGGTTGTGGCAAAAGCCAAAGCCAGTAGAACCATCAGACGGGTGACTTTCTGCATCATGAAGGTCTTTTTTGTCTACTTAACCGATGACAGAATTCTGACTCACTTTCTGTGTCAAACTGACTGAAAACTCCCATTCACATCATGAGGAAAGTACACAGCTGAGAGGACAAAGTTCTGTTTTTCTCTTTATCTCATCCTCTGTGTGCATTTGCTGCTCGGAGTGATCAGAATCTAATTAATGAACTTTAAATCATCAAGCTGACGCAAGTCAAGAGGAAGGAAACGTTGTTGGGTTTTCATCAAAACAGTAATTTTTGATGGATTATACAGGCTGAGCATGCGGAGAATTAAATACGTGGACCCTGGTGTTCATGTTGGAAAAAAATTGCTCAAAGAAAAAAAATCTCAGCTCAGCATTTTCTGTTACATTGAGAGTAAACACAAACATACAATTAATGCTCATTTAACTTAGCCAAAACACCACTGATTATTTCTGGGCCAAAGTGCAAAAGAGGCAGGGGGCCTACTGCATTGTGGGAAACTGTACCGTGCAAGAAGCAAATAAGACTTCTACTTTAGACTCCAAAAAAAGTGAGTGCGGTGAAATTTGTTCTCCGCATTTGACCCAGTTTATATTTTTGCCTCACAGCAAGAACGTTCAGGTTCAAGTCCAGGCTGGGACCTTGCTGTGTGGAGTTTGCACGTTCTCGTGCATGTGCAGGATTTCTACAGGCACTCTGGCTTCCTCCTACAGCCCAAAAACATGTGTCATAGGGCAATTTGTAATTATAACAGGTGTGAGGGTGCAAGTGTGTGATCTGCAACAGACATCCGAGCTGTCCAGGGTGTACCCTACCTTTGCCCAACAGCAGCATCCCCGAAACCTCAAAAGGGATTCCATGGGTTTTGAAAATGGATGGATGGACATTTGAGCCATCACCTGGAGGAACAGTGAGCTGCAGTCACTGCCAGAAACCATTTTTGAAAACAAACCCTCAATCAGTCCCTTACAAAAATGAGTGTACTCAAGTTTGTTTTAAATATACTTTTTTAAAAACTAAACTCAAGATAGTATACTTTTAGTTTTAGGTACTTATCAGAGATAAACTTACAAGTTCATACCTTCATTTTAAGCATACTTAGATTATACTTAGACTTATACTACATTTCTCAGGGATGAATGTGCAAGAAAGATCATAAAAAAATGGAGCAACAAAAGCCACGAGCAGCAGCAAAGAAGAGCACTGATGTTTAAAAAATATCAATAATTTTTTTTCTGATTCAGTGAATTTAAAATGTGTTTAGAAATGTGAAACTTAGTGCTCTAAAATAAATTGCCTTAAAAATCTCATTTGGTCAGAGTGCTATACTATTAGAATAAACCCAAAGTTCTCATCATTGTTTTCTGCTGCACAACAGGGTCCAATTGCTCTTCAAAGGCAAAGTTAGTCTTAAAAGATACGTAAGAGGAAGAAATAAAAAGGTAGAAAGCAGATAAAGGATGAAGATGCACTCAAATTATGATGGAAAATGCTATGTTAAGTATATCAGCTGCAGCAGGAGAATCTCATTTGACACTGCGTATATTTTATTTTGAAAGGAAGTTGTTTTTGCTGCTTTCAAAAGTAAAAGAAGTTAAAATTGTAATACATTGAAAAATATAACACTTATGATTTCATTATTATAAACATTTGAACATTTGCTAGATTTAGTAAATAAATGGCTTAATGGCCACAAAACTATAAGCAAAGTGGTTTTTTTTTGCAAACCTCTGGGGTGGACAATTCTCTGTTTGTAAATGTATTTATTCATTTTAAAACAATGATTTACAGAGTACAGAGTTTTATTCAAGGACACACTCAAAACTGGAGATTGTTTTGTTTGTTCAACTCTTGACATAGAAAGGGAATAAAAACAAAACGAAAGAAAAGAACCATGTGCTCAAATCTCAGCCACTTTAGATTTTTATGAACTTTGCGGTTTTTTGCAACACTTGATTACATTCTGAAAGGTGGACATCGGGGCTGAGGCTGCTTTCTCCATCCTTGGAACACCGGGGAACCTAGTGAGAACATCAGAAATCTGTTCGATTGAGGTTTTTGGAGAAAAGATAACGTCTAAAAGTTCATGCAAATGTATGCACTCAGATATAAAAGGACACAAAAATCATCTCACCTACTATCCAGATTCGGGTGCCGGGCAATTCTCTGTCAATGTAAGTAGATGCAAGAAAAAAAATGAGTAACTTTTAGTATTTTTTGTGAGTAACCTGCAAACATATGTTCACCTGCTAGTGGTGGAATCAAAATGGACTCTTTGGATAAACCTTGGGACAAAGCCAAGGCCTTAAACCTGTGGAGAATGTTGTCACGAACCTTCGGTGTGCGACCTGCAAACAGGAGAACAGAGAATGTGGAGCATAGAATATAAAAGCCCTGAAGGGTGAAAACAACCAAAATAAAAACCTGTGTCTCACCATAAAGGGCCACTTGTGTGTACTCTCTGTTAAAGACCTTGTACTTAAGAACCAAAGCATATTCAGTGTAGTCTGTGTCCACCACTGTGATGTCCTTCACTATGTTGTGACCTACGAATATAAATTAAGAAACAGTAAAAAAATAAATAAATAAATAAATAAAACAAATAAAGTAACCTCTGAGATTTGAGAACAACCAGAAAAACTGTCAGTAAAAAAAAATTTTTTTACACAAAAAAATAAGGGTTTACTAAATTACTGGAAACTGTTACTGCTAATTACTGTTACTGTAAATGCATAACATTTTTTACAACTATGCAGCAAGTCTCAGGATTTCAAGACCAGCTTTTTTTTTTTATTACAAAAAAGAAGTCTAATAATAAAGTTTTGACAAACTTCGGGCCTTTGCATTTGACCTGCATCCTTATTTTTTTTTTTTACCATTTCTATTCATTTTTCTGTTCAAAGTGTTGTTAAATTTCAATAAAACCTTTTTTTTCTTTGGTTTTTTTTACCAAATGAGTTTCAATTTTTTATGCTGCAGTGAAGGAAATCCTAAATCTTACAAAGTATAATTTCTAATCTGTTTTTTTTAGGGCTACAAGCAGGTTTTACTTACGTGTGCTGAAGTAGATGAACTCTCCAGGTACACTGGTTTTGTTATACTGGTACATCAGACTCTGACAACCCAGAGGCCTGGAGACAAAAAAACAACATAAAGCACATAAAGCACCCTCTGCAAACTTACACTCCAGTTCAATGCCCTCTCTGAACGACTCGCTGCTGCATTTTTGCTGACGTTAATTTACTGTAATGTGCTTTTTGCCAAATTTCCAAAATGTTTCACATTCTGACCCTATGTGTCACCCGTGCACACAAAGACTCACGAGAGCTCCCACATGGTGAGGTTTGCGTTGCCGTCAGGCGTCTGGGTGATGATGCCCATGGATGCCCTAAGTTTGTCCCTGTATGGCGCAAAACCTGGAGACTCATAGGCAAAACCAACACGGTACCATTTTCCTGTAAACTGAACACATGAGAAAAAAACGAATACAAGAAATTTATATAATACATACATATATATATATATATATATATGTGTGTGTATTAAGCTTTGCTTCAGCTTAAAAAAGTTGAAACTTTAAGTTAAGCAATGAGAAATTTGAACAAACTACATTTTTCTCATGAAATCGAGATAAAAAGGTCATGTAGTTTCCCCAAAACCTAAAACACCAACAAACCTATGAACACCTTCATTAATACATCAAAAATCACAGAATAAATATTACTTCTGCAACAACCTGCTTCTATAAACATGTGGGGATAAATGTGGTGGTAATATTAATTTAGGAATCAAAAACAAACAAACAAACAAAAAATAAACACAATGGTGTCCTGTGAAATAAGTCATGGTAAACAGTGACCTTCAGAGGATTACGCATGTCAACTCTGGAGAAAATGTGATAGTGGGTTCACATTTCTCTGTGTAACCCTCATCTGGAAAATCAACGGTTATCTCATTTGTCATAGCAGAGGAGTTCTCTGAAAATCTTTGTACTGATGGTTCAAATCTAAGATTGTTCAGGATGTTTGGATGACACTGAATCTTAGAATGAAAATTGTTTAAAAAATGAAAAGCTCAAATGCTGTACAGTGATATATGACGATGTCTTTAGAGAAGTGTAATCTCTCTGTATAGAATTTTATTCCAACCTTCATTGTTTGTCCACCTGGGTCAAATATAAAACACAAACAACCATTGACAGGAAACATTATTCAAAGGCCCCACTCTAAGGTTTTCATAAATAATGAAGCCAATAGTAAAAAAAACTATCTACATTAAAAAAAAAAAAAAAAACTTTATTCTATGTAGCATATTTTGATAAGAAAAAGTCAAATTTGGCTTCAGGACAAAAGTAAGTTAGAAAATTAGATGTTAGGGTTTTCAATTTCTCACAAATACCTTGGTTCATGTCAGAATGAGTCAGAAACTATGGAAGCGCCACAATCACCTCTGTGAAACAGCAAATGCTGGGATCGCACTCTGTTGTCAATTTACCTTCTGCAGGTTGAAGTCTTTCTGAGGCTTAACATTTGCATGGATAGCCATTACACACAGCATCATCACCATGGCGACGGGGACGACGGTGAACTTCATGGTTGATCAGGAAGATGAGGCAGAAAGCAGATCAGCCTGAAAAAGTTGGAGAGGAGAATGTCTGAGCGGAATCTAAAGTGCTGAGCAGTCAGTGTTCAGACAGAGGCAGGCGCAGATTCAATATTTACCTTTGCAGCTGATCCACCCACATGGCTCCCAGCCAATCATAGCGAAGGATCAGCGGACACAAGTCAAGCTTTGGAGATTTGTGGTGGCAAATAACACTAGTCATGCCTGTGGTTCAGGTCAGCTGAAAATTTCAGTTCACACAAGTCACAGCACCCGTGGATTCACGTGTCCCTCAACTGCAGACTCATCAGGAGGAACAAACCACAAGAGATCCGCAGCTTCTGCTGATGAGCGGAAGCTGTGGTCGAACAACATGTTCTTACAATTCAGGCCTCAGCTATCGTAGAAATAGGTAGGGCAAAGCAAGGCAAGTTTATTTGTACAAAGACAATTCAAAGTGCTTTACATAAAACATGAAAGAAAGAAAACTATCAAGCAAAACATCAAAGGTGTGATCATTACAATAAAATGTAAAGAAAGTTAAAAAGAAGTTAATTTAAAACAAGCATAGATAAACAGCGCAGATGTTAACTTTTGAATTCAAATGAATCAAATGCAGCTGAGAACAGGTGGGTCTTTAACCTGGATTTAAATACACTGAATGTTTCAGCTGATCTAAGGCTTTCTGGAAGTCTGTTCTAGATCTGTGGAGCATAGAAGCTGAATGCAGATTCTCCATGTTTAGTTTTGACTCTAGGAACTGACAGACAGATCCAGATGAGCGGAGAGGTCTGGCTGGTATATACTGGGTCAGGAGGGCAGTCATATATTTTGGTGATAAACCATTCATAGCTCTATAAACCAGTAGCATAACCTTAAAGTCCATTCTCTGGCAGAGAGGCAAACAGGGTAAAGACCTCAGAACTGGACTGATTACTGTAGTTTACTTTTTGGTTCCTGTGAGAACACGAGCAGCTGAGTTCTGAAGAAGCTGCAATTTCCTGATTGATTTTTTTGGTAGTCCTGTGGAAACACTGTTACAGTAGCCAAGTCGAATAAAGATGAAAGCATGAACTAGTTTTTCCAGGTCCTGCTTGGACATAATAATTTATTTAAATGTATTTTCATTGAGGGAAAAAAGATTTGATCTCCTGGTAACCATTAAGAGTTCTGGTTCACACAGACCAGTTAGACTCTCCTGACCAACCTGACACCTGAAGTGAAGACACTTGTTTGAACTAGTCACCTGTAGAAAAGACACCTGTCCACACAGTCAGTCCGACTCCAAACTCTCCACGGGAAAGACTAAAGAGCTTTTAGTGGATTTAAGGTAGAAGATTGTGGATATTCATCAGACTGGAATGGACTACAAAACCATCAGCAAGAACCAGGGAGTTACAGGTGAAAATATTGTTGTGCCAAAATACCAGAACATGACCATCAATCCACCTTTAGGTCTGGGGCTCCAAAGAAGATCTGACCTGGTGGGGTTTCCACGCAGCAGGAGGTGATGATCTCAAAGCAGCAGGAACCACAGTCACCAAGAAAACCATTGGTAATACTGCATACCAAAATGGTTTAACATCTTGCAGTTCTCGTAAAGTCCCCCAGCTTAAGCGAGCACACGTGCAGGCCCACCTGAAGTTTGCAAATGAACACCTTCATGATTTAGAGAGTGATTGGGAGAAGGTGCTGTGGTCAAAAGAGATGAGACTTTGACAAATGCTGCCCATGACCCCAAGAACACCATCCCCAATGCCAAGCATGGAGGTGGAAAAATGATGGTTTGGAGGTGTTTTCCTGCACAGGGCTGAAATATCATCCCTCTGTGCTGCTGAGAAGTGTTTTGTCAGAAACTACTAACTCTTTCCAGCAAGAGGGTTCCAATCCTTATTTCATTTTATTAAATGAAAAAAAAAAATATATATATATATATATATATATATATATATATTTTTGGTCTCTCACTGTTCAAATGAACCAAACAGACTTATTTTCTTTTTAGTTGGACAACATCAGCAAGGGATCAAATACTCATTTCCTCCACTGTTGTTAGACTTCAATATAAGTTTAAAAAGAAGTTTGCTACTTTTTTTTTCAAATAAGTTGACAAAGAAAATATTTTCAAAGAAGAAAAACTTCTAAAGAAAATGTATTTGATTAGAAGTAGGAGTTTTTATCAGTTTTGAATGTAGATCAACAGTGTACAAAGAGGTAACCCTCACTTAATCATTTGTGTTTCTTTACCTGCAGTTTTCAGTTGGCTACATTCTTGAGAAAGGTCAGCTTTTCTTTTAATAAGAATATGTGTGTTAGATTGGACTTCATCTTAAAGAAATTGCTGACAAAAGCAAAACCTATAACAGAATGTATTTTGATCCAATATTATAGTTAATTACAAAAAATATCTCATTTTGTATTTTCAGACAAATCAATTTCAGTAAATCTCACTAAGAGACTGATTTAATAATTCAATACATTTTAAGCAAATTACTGGTAAATTAATCCAGAAGGATGAAGAATCAGAAAACACACCAGTTTCATTGAGCACTTTAAATAGTTTTATTAGTAATCATTTCTCCCCTGCGGCACTGCTTTTCACGACATTTTCTTTAAAACACACGAGTCACCAAGAGGACATCAGTGTGTGTGTCGCGCACACACCTCACAGACCTCATCACTGTGCACAGGCTGAGAGCTGCTGCCTACGTGGCACGACCATGACACAAGGACAAAACCAGAAAAAAAGAACACACGCTGAGGCAAACATGTCAAAAACAAATGTGCAAAAAACAAAACAAGGAACACAAAAACACGAGGGACACACTCCTGTTAGAAAACATGGTTCTTCTCTTGAGATGTCAGCAAAACATCAGTAGAGCCTGTGAGTCTTCGGAAAGAAGATACCGTCAATTATCTTATTGCACGCTGGGAAGTCTGCCTTTCTCAAATTATTGAGGATTTCTCATGCTTAACTTCAGAATAAATAGCTTTAAGAGAAGCATGTGTTTTTAAAAAAAATAAAAGATGTCCATGCAAAACCAAACATTTAGTTTACAAAACTTAGATTTCTTTCATAAACCCTCAAATGTAAATGGATTCTAGGATTATTTTTCCCCCCAGAAATTAATTGAACCATCATTGTGGTCCCTGATAATATGATGACATGAACACTTGTGCATCGCTGGTCGTTTTCTATTGCATCATAAAAATAAAAAAAAAGAACAAAACTGGGCAACACAAATTTGATTGTCATCCCTTCCTGTGTGAATCCCTGTTCAAACCCAAACCAAAGAGCCAAAAATGTACACTAAACAGACAGCAAGCAGTGACACAACCAAAGCATAATTTACAGTTCAAAGAAATAATAATTTAAAAGCAATGTTTTACATTTTTTTATTTAAAACATCCTCTTCAGAGTGCTCCGCTTTGAAGCTGTTTAGTCACCCGCCCCCTAGTGACGAGAGTTGACACATGCAACTCTCACCCAGAAGCATCATAACAGCCAGTGTTCCCTCAAAACACACAAATCATACATGTTACTTCACAACATCACGACTCACGCGCTGCTTTTCAAACACATTCATCACACTCATCATCAATAAAGAATGCAGAGGACAGGGAACAGGAAGAAATCCTCAACGTTGGTCTTTAAACGGAAATGATGGGTCAGAGTTGTGGTCACTGTCAGCAGGCTGTCAGCACCAAAATCAAAAGTTTCAGTCAGTGCAACTTATTTAAAAAAAAAAAAAAAAAAAGTTTCAATATGTAAATAATCTGCCTTCAGAATGCTGATGTTAAAATAAAGCTGCTCGGGGGCAAATCAGCAAATCAACCATCTGTTACCAAAAAAAAACCCTGAAGTGAACCTCAGTGCGTCCTTAAAATCTTATGCTTACACCCTAAAAGCTGAAAATACAAATCCACTACCATAAAAGTTTCACTTCCACATGAAACTCTGAGCACAATAAGACGGGGAAGAAGCGTGAAGGTGCCTGCTGGTTGGGATGGAGTACTACAATCACACAAGGGTAAAGCAGGGAGAAGATGCGGCTGGTTAGCAGAAACCAGCGTAGACAAGAACAGAAAAACGAAAGGAGCCTCATCAGAGTGGGATAGCAGCTTTGAAGACGTCATCCTGCACCCGGCAGGACAGAGGTGCCATGAACTCAGCAAACATGTCTGAGCTCCAATGTTTCCAGCTGACTTCATCAGGGTGCTGTGATGATAGAAGCTGAATGAAAGGAGTCCAACACATAGATATATATTTTTTAAAAAAGGAGGGGGGCAGGGCCTGTGGAGTTAAACTCACAGTAAGGCACAGTGCTCTGCCTCTGCTTGTGGGTGATGATGCTTGTCAGCCTCTACCTGCAGCTAATCAATAGTCACAAAGTAAATTTCATTGAATCTTTTTTTTTTTTTGGGACGCATGCGCTTCCGTTTAAAACAGAATCTTTGGATCGCTCAGCTCTTCCTAACCCAGCAAAGCAACCTTTTCCTTTTCCCCCACTTAAGTTCTATTCATATGTTTCAGAAGAAAAGACACAACCGGCTTCAAACGAAACCTGCACCGCTTCACACCAGCTCAGACGGTGAACGGATCCTGCTCAGATAACCATCCGCTCAGACCAGGGTTCACTTACTTTGCATTCCAGCAGCTGATTAAACATGCATGCTGCAGCTGTAATGATCAAATAATAAACACAGTTTGGGATGTAAATAAAGCTGAAAACAAAAACAAAAATTTTGGATTTCAGTAAAACGTCCTTAAAGCCTGAGACACACAGACACAACTTAAATATATATAAATATATTTGGTATTTCGCCAAAATGTTTTAAAAAGATCATATCCGCTGCTATATTTTACCAGGCTGCATGCGCTGGAGGTTTATTGCACATTAAAGCTTCACCCGCTGGTCTGGTCGTCATCTGCGCAGTTTCCTTCACGACTTTTTTCCCTTTTCAAGAACTTTTGGAGTGCTTTGGAGACCTGAGGAGGTCTGATCTTCTGACAGCTGGAGACTGTCAGCCACTTCTGGTGGCTCGTGCAGGTTAAGCTGAAACACAGGGGTGCCGTCTTTAAACACAACAACCTCACAAAACATTACAAACAAAACAGATGAGTTTAAGTCCCAGGCGCAGGACTTATTCCTCTTCTTTTCCCACTCCAGTTTCAAGTATTTGCATTCTGGATGCCAGGCAGCTTGCAGTCCTCAGCCTTCCTCAACATTTACAGAGCAGGCCCAACAGATTAAGGTGGGAGGGATTGTGTCTGAGTGCCGATAAAGTTGCCAAAAGGTCCTGGTGCCCCTCTCTAAATTTGCTGAGGTAGCAAAAACGAAGTCCTGGGGGATTTCAAGAGGGACAGAGGAGGATGGAGCCATGTGCTTAATCTGTATGAGCGGCGTGCATCAGTCTTTTTTTTGTTTGTTTTTTAAACAGATTTGAGAAAACAAATGTGTGTGTGTGTGTGTGTGCATGCCAATCGGCCTTATATGGCTATTATTTCATATTTGTGGACATGGGGGCAAAATCTTCTCTAATCTGGGCAAGCACTGTCCTCTTTTCCTGAACTGTAAGTGTGTGTAGGTGTAGTGATCAGCCTCTTTATCACAATTTGTGTTTCCCTGTCAGTATGGAGCAGTAAAGCTGTTTGTCCAGCTGCAGATAGCGCCCTCTGGTGGAATCCAGGAAGTACAGTTTATCAGTCACTGCAGAGGGGTTGAAGCCCTCCCGCCTCAACTCGGTCTTCTGAAACTTAAATGTTCCTGCAGAAAAAATAAATAACAACTCATTAGAAGTGAATATCACTTATTTTTTGTTATTTCTAATATTTTTAATCAAGCTGCTAGAAATAACTACAACTATTTAGATGTTTTTGATCATTTAAAAATATGGTTTTCACTGTTAAAAATAATCTACAGCTGTTAAGAATTTTTCCCAAATTTTCATAAAAAACAGAAGTTTGGCACTTTTATAAAGTACAATCTCTAACACTTTGCTAAATTCTTTGCAGTTTAAAAAAGTATATCTTCCTTCCTGATTCAATGAAATCCTTTTGTTCTAAACACTTGAAAACATGCACAATTGCTAAATTGCACATAAACTTACCTGTCTTATTGACCTCTGGGAGGAAGCGGAGGAATACAGGCCTAGCATACGGAGGGAGAACCTTCTCCATGTCTCTCACAAACTTCTCCAGGTCGCTGGAGCGAGACGGATCAGCGATAGCTGCCATTCCAGCCTTTCCTTCGGCTCCTGTGCACATAGACACAGGAAGTTTAGAAAGATTCTGCTCATTCTTGCTGTCCATAAACAGCGCCAGAGAAGATTCACATTATTTACTTAAAGCTTCAGCTTCATCTTTACAGTAATTTATGTTTTGCTTTGACCCAAAAGGGTTTGTTGTACCAAATTTGGGAATTACTTGTCTTTTGAGGTTGTGTCTGAAATGGTTTCTGAGAATATTTCTAGTAACCAAACCACTGCTGCTACAAAGAGATTTCATGGGGTTTTGAGAAGGACATTTAAGAGCAAATTAGCTTTACAGGTAATGACTAGGGTTGTCAGACAACTAAAATTTTAATTGTGATTATTTGCATGATTGTCCATGTTAAAAATCGCAAATTAATGCGACTTTTTTGTAGATAAAAAGTGTACTTAAAGTGTATTTAGCAGTTTTACATTGTTTATAAGAACAAGAATTGCAGAAATGCATTGTTTTTAATTAGAAATACTTTCTTTTTGCAACATTGTATTCAGACAAGCTTTCTGAATTAGTAAAATTGCTGACATTGATTGGGTCATTGATTGGTCTGCAAGCTGTAGCTATCCATTTAGCTACAGTTGCTGAATGCTTGCTCGTTGTTGAGGCGGTTACGCAGCATCATATGCTTTACATGGGAGGGCTGAGCTGATGCTCCTGGGAAAGCGGTGTGTTTAGCTAGCTAGCCAGGTGGTTCTTCAAACTTGATGTGCGGTGATGATAACTCATCTCACAACGGCAGTAACTACAAATCACTTAATTTTTGCCCAGAGAGGCATCTGGCATAATCTTAAAAGAAACTTCCCATTTCGGAGTACTTTCTTGTCCATTACTGCCTCTACTCCTGAACGAGGCGGTGGACATGGATGGAAAGGCGCGAGTGACAAAATTCCAAACCTGCGATTAATGCAGTCAAAAATCTTGACAGCCTCAAATGTATTTTGAGTTGACACGTTTTTTAATGGGACAAAACCGGCAGCCCTAGTAAGAACATTTTAAATATATATTATTTATTTACAAGAGTAATATAAGCAGAACTAAAAAAACATCTTTAAAATAATATATTTTAAAATCATTACTTAATTTGTCAGTTTTAAAAACATTCATTTGTCTTCATTTCCTAATAGACTTGTGAATTAATGTAATGAATTAGTTTATGCTTTTGATGCCATGGATTCAATTTATATAGAAATATGTGTTATGACAAGTTTCAGCCTTTAAAGACCCACTCTAATGAAAATTGTGTTTTGGGTGTTTCTAACATGTTCTTGTAGCGTTTTTCTCATGATGGAGGACTTGTATTAATAAAATAATTTAAGATTAAAACTGTGTTTCTTTTTAAAATCACGTTGGATCAGGAGCAGATTAAAACCAGATGCTTGAAAAAGCTAGGGTTTGTGAAGCAGCAACTTATAGTCGTAGAAGACGCAGATCTTAGAGGTTAAGATGAAGTTTTTTAATAAATTTACTGTCAGAAACATATACATCAGCTTTAGTGTAATCAAGCCAAGAGTTCCCCAGAGGAGGAAGCTGATCACAGTCCTGTAAACATTGTTAATCGATGCTGACAAAAGCCCCCAACAAAGGCAAACAAAAATGCAAACCCTGTCTACCTGTGGACAAAATCAGGAAAGAAGTCTTAGATCTGTCATGTGGACCCGTGAGTGCAACTGGACACAAACTGTTTTTTAGAATAGCTAAAAAAAAAAAAAAAAAAAAAAAAAAGAAAAATGTTATGCATCCCAATCTAAATATAAATATTTGCTACAAAAATATTAACACTGCCTGAAATTTTATGTTTACAGTTGTGCAAAGATTCATTGTTGGTCACTATTTGGACATCCTTGTGATGTGCTCATGAGTGTTCAGCTGAATAAAATAGTGTTTGTGGGGCAAAAAAGGATTTTTTTTTTCATTTATTTTATTTTAAAACCTGTCTTAGGAATAGCAATACAAAGACACCTGAGACATTGGCTGCATTTTAAAATAAAAAGTTTAATTAACTTTGTTGTTGGAAAATTTTTTCTAGAGATTTTTTTTTTAATGCTACACTATGCATTATCCTTTTATAAACATTATTGTGACATTCACAGTAAAAAAAAAAATCTATGAAAATACTTCCACACGGATTATGTTGTATTGTTCATATTTTAAGCCAATTATCTTATTACAGCATTGCAAAATAAAAAAGATAAACCAAAACTGGTGAGAATTCCAAAGGTTCAAACTTTGAGAGTTTAATCAAGAGAAAAGTGTGAAAGTGTTCATGTCTGTCTGAGAAAAGAATATAAAGTGTGAAGTGAGGAGTTTTACATCCTAAAAAAATCTTTTAATATTGTAAAAAAAATAAAGATGGCCATTTGGTGGATTTCACCTATTGCATGATTGTATTAGAATGTAATTCCTGAGATAAAAGAGGGACCACTACACGTTGATCTAACAAATCCATGTTTTTCACTGTTACTGTAAAACTTTTTCAACATCAGTTCGATAAAGAAGGATATTGCAATACAATACCTGGAATTTCTACTCCATAAACAACAACATCCTTCATGTCCAGCAGCCTGCTGAGAGTCCCTTCCACCTCTGTCGTTGAGACGTTCTCTCCTTTCCAGCGAAAAGTGTCTCCTGTTCGGTCCTTGAAGTACATGTGGCCGTATTTATCCATGATCAGCACGTCACCTGTGAAGAGATTCATGGTTGTGATTCAACAGAGAAAATCCTAAAAACATGTCATTGTGGGAATGTTCTGTGAAGGATTCTGACCTGAGAGATAGGCACTGTCTCCCTTCTTGAACACACTATGAGCGATCTTCTTGCTGGTTGCTGATTCGTTGACGTAGCCGTCAAACCTGCGAAGGGGGTCATTTTGAAGGATTCTGCCCACGAGCTGGCCAGGCTCACCTAGAACATGAGAAAGAAGACATGTTAGCCCCTGTGAGGTTTCAGAGAAAAAAAATCTTTGCATGTTTGAAGCATCGGCAACAAGTCGGTTCACCATCTTGTATGGGGTTTACAAACATAATTTGTACAGGAGTATATGAGCAAGACACCACAACTGTAAGCAAATTTGGCTGCACCAACCGTGAGGGTCATATTCTAAACTTACCAGGTTTACAGGGAATGCAGACGCCATCGGGTCCCCTGATGAGCTCCATTGTTTCCTCGTCAACCCGCACCAGCCGGATGGGATAAATGGCGGGCAGAATCTGACTGTTGAAGCCACACGCGCCAACCTGGTTCAAAAATCAAAGGCAGACTTCTTCTAATAGAGGCCAAAGTTACAGTCCTCCAGATAACAGAAACAAGAGATAACTGCCCAGAGATATTTGACTTCTAAAACCAGCCTTCCCACCTTGTTGTCAAAGTTGCCCAAGCTGCAGTTACATTCAGTGGCTCCATAAAACTCTGCTATCTGTGGGATATTGAAGCGATTCATGAACTCCTCCCATATGGACTGGCGCAGGCCATTGCCAAGCGCCATGCGCACACAGTGCTGCCGCTCTTCATCCCGAATGGGCTGATTCAGCAGATACCGGCAGATCTCACCAATATACTGAACAATCTAGAGGGAAGTGGGAAAAAAAAAAAGAGGGAAAATTTTTAGAATTTTTAAAGAACTATTTACTATAAAAAATAGAACTGAGGGTATAAAAAAAGGCTGAATTATAGTTAGTTTTTTTTTTTTTTTTTTTTAAAGTAATAATGGCTGCTGTTCTTACGGTGCAGTTGTATTTGACACAGTCGGCCCAAAAGCGTGACGCAGAGAACTTCTTCCTGATGACCACAGTCATGCCGTGTATTATGCACTGACCTACTCCCACAATGTTTCCTGAAGACAAAGAAATCTCTCACTAAAACTTAAAAAAAAGGTTAAATAAATGCTCAGATAATAGTTAAAAGTGTTTCTCTACACAAATAGAAAATAAATATGATATTTCTTGTATTTTAAAATTTTGTCCTATTTTTTCTTTTAAAATTTATGTCTAAAATAAAATATCATCATCAATTAAAGACACTTTTTGGCTTTGTGGGGAAAGACAATAAGTTCTGCATGGTAAAGAAGCAACAAAAATGACTCCAACGTCATTTAGAAAAGTCTTTCTGGTTTAGATGTTTTGTTTGTTGTGGAAACCTGAGGAAGTCTTCATCTCAATTTACTACAACTGTGACCCAACTCAGCTAATGTAAACTAAAAGTCATCAGGTACGTTTTAAAAGACCAGCTGAAGAAGACGCAGACAAGAAACACGTCAAACTGTTCACCAGCCTTCCTTCATTGATGCATTTACATTCACACACTTAGACTAAATATGCTGGTTTAACCCTTTTAGTCTGATATCCCCGAAAAATCCATTCATTCATTCATTCATTTTCCAATCCGCTTTATCCCTGTCGGGGTCACGGGGTTGCCGGAGCCTAACCCGGCTACTCATGGGCGAAGGCAGGGTACACCCCTGGACTGGTCGCCAGTCTGTTGCAGGGGCCACAATCACACACCCATGCACACTCACATCCACACCTAGGGACAATTGAGAGTGACCAATTAACCTATGAAGCATGTTTTTGGACGGTGGGAGGAAGCCGGAGTACCCGGAGAAAACCCACGCATGCACTGGGAGAACATGCAAACTCCACACAGAAAGGTCCCCCAGCCAGGACTTGAACCGGGAACCTTCTTGCTGTGAGGCAGGAGCGCTAACTACTGCGCCACCGTGCAGCCCCGAAAAATCCAGAACAGTTTAAATATTCTTGCAAAGATTAAAAATAAATAAATACAAAATAATTTAAAAAACAAAAAAGGATTCAGAGTTTTCATACCTGCAGAGTGATAGAGTGGGAGACAATCGTACACGACATCCTCTGATGTCATCCTAAAGCCATAGTAGACCAGAGCTGCCATACGGTAGTACCTTAAGAGAAACACACACAAAAAAAAGAAATTCAACTAAAATCAGCAAGTTCCATCCAAGACTTCTGAACAGAACTTGAACTACACATGAGAGCTTCATGGATCCACAAGAAGTGTGTGGTGCGAGGCTCCGTCGTACCTGCTGTGTACGACGATAGCTGCTTTCGGCATCCCAGTGGTTCCTGATGTGTAGATGTAGAACAGGCGATCTGCAATAGACAACAGAGATTAAAGCAATAATCACTAATAGGTTTTTAATTATAGCAAGAAAGCAAACATGTAATTTGATGCCAAATTTAGAAGCTTGGGCTAACAGAGTTTGATTTGAAGTTACTGTAAAGCACCAAAGTGCCATAAAAGGTTGTTGCTCATCTGGATCATTCTTAGATTTTGGATTCCAGAGTGTAAGTAACAGCAGCATAACAAATGTCCCAGACTTTGTAGAGTAGTTTGGATACACAAATCAGCTTTGTGGGTCAAGTTCAAATGTGAAGACAGCACATAAAGCTGCCAGCACTCAATGGAAATGACCTAGGAAAGTGCAAAGTTAACAGGTCAGATTAATGCTAAGCATCATCCTGGCTGTTTTAAAGAGTTTTACAACCCCAAAGATCTGAAATTATGTTTTTGAGAACAGACTCTAGTCACTGTATATCATCTCCTGGTAAAAAATAATGTCTGTTCTTATCTTTCAAACATCTGTGTCGATCACAGACACGATCAAGTGGGTCAAATTATAATTTATTTTAGATTTTCTACAGTTTTTTTTCCTATTTACAAGTATACTAATTTTTCTGTGTTTTGTGGTGAAGATTTTTTTCGGGGATGCTCTTAGGTGGATGTTTTTCATCCCTTTATTTGTAAACCACAATTTATTGTTTTCCCTTTTCAGAATGCTTTTTGTGAAGTGATGCAATGGACCGAGCACAGCCATTTTATCATTCATGGTTTTGTGTCTGATCCATGTCTTTGAACCGGGTTAGAGGCAGGAGGTTGTCCCCGCGGTTTGAAACAAAAGTAGAGCTAGGTAGGTGAACCACATATCTTCTAGGTTACACAACTACAGTATGTCAAATCCCACTTACATTCCAAAACGGTTTCTCACCTCTGTAAAGTTTTAAAATCTAGGTAATGCGTCGGATTAGATACAGGGGCAACGCCATTGAGTAACTATTGAGTCCTTAACTTTGCTGGGTGTGTTTCAACAACTGCCAGGCTCGTTTGTCCCACCCATTTACTCATTTTCAGAAAGTTCATTGTAGCTAAGATAGGGAAGACTGAGAAATAAAAAAAAAACTGGCTTCAAGCAGCCCCAACACTGAGTCACCTTCACATGGTTCTGCTGGAGGCTTTTCTTGTCAGAAGAAATCTTCCTATTCAGAATTGCCAGGCGCTCACTTTTTTGTAGACAGAGTTGTTCCTAAATGCTAAACTTAGAAAGCTAAGAAGGTTTTTTTTTTTTCAACCTGTGAAGCAGCGCTTTGGCCGGCGAGGCAGGTGAGACGGGGCGCCATCCAGCAGGGGTTCCAGGCACTCCGTTCCCTGTGGGACCCGCTTGGGGTCCCAATCCCCACAGCAAAACATTTGCACGGCTTTCCCCATCGACTTATGGACCTCAGTTACAGCTGCGAGAAGAAGATGGACACAGTCAAGACCACACATTCATAGGAGATGTGCACAAAAAGAACAATTTAGGAGGGTAAAGGTGATTAATGCTTAAAATAACATCATGTACTGCAAAAAAATATCTTAAAGTAAAAAGACCTTTAATTAAAAAAAAAAAAAATCTCACTTTCTGTCTTGCAAGAAAAAAAAATCATAATTTTTTTTTAATAGCAAAATAATCATAGTTTAAGACAAAGTGTCTTTATGACTAGAATTTTTTTTTCTCAAAACCATTTTTCGAAGTCCACTGAAATATTTTTGGCTTATTTAAAGAACATTTTTTTAAAATATATTTTTTTAACTTATTTCAAAAGATAAACTTAAGTTTTGTGAGAGAAAAGTTCCTTGACAGTGATATGCATAAACAAATTAGTAAAAAAAAAAAAAAACAAACAAACAAAAAAAAAAAACTAAAATCTAAAAATTTCTAAAAGAAATGTAAGATATATTAAAGAGACAGAGCAAACTAATGCTCTTACTGGCTCAGCAATGATGCTCCTGGCTTGATTTTAGCCCATGGAGTAAAAGTCACGTTTTTAATCACTTAAGAATATTGCAATTCCACAACAGACTCAGGTATGGACACCTAAAACCCTTTCACCTCTTCCAGCTGTGGAAAAAAAAGTTTTTTCTGATTGAGCAAGGATCCCAGAGGAAAACAGACCCTCCTCAGTTTCTGCGACTGTTTCATACACATGATGATATGTTGTCTGATGCTCTACTAATTAGCGCTGGAGATGGGTCGCATGACAGCAATCCTGCCTGAAGATTTGAGCGTTATTGCCCCTTATCGAACTTAGATTACCACTTATCGGGGATGGCTCTTTCTAAGGAGAGGAGCTTTGAACAGCTAGCCTGAGTGATAGAGGCTCACCAAGCACACATTTATCTTTTATGATCATCACTGCCTTTTCTCTGCACTCGCCTCTCGCATTACTTAAGAGGCACTACAGCAAACAACACCACAAGACCTGGGAGGGTTTATCTACCATTAACTCCTTCTTTTTTTGTAAAAATCATCTTACCGTCAGTTAGTTCTGATCCAAACACGACAGCTTTGGCGTTGGAGATGGTGATACAGTGGACCAAAGCCTCTAGTCTCAAGTTAAAATTGATGAGCGCAGCTTCAATTCCGACTTTTGCCATGCCCAACCACAGACCCACGTACTGTGACCTGTTCTCCATGAAAAGGGCCACCACATCCCCCTCCTTAAAATAAAAAAAAATAATAATAATAAAACAGAAATAAAACAAATAATTCAGAAAGTGTATGGCAATTAGAAGAAATAATTCATCGTTAATTTCACTGCTATAAGTTTACCCTGAAGCCACGTTCCAGCAGCAGGTTAGCCACTCTGTTGGAGTATTCGTCCAGCTGTAGGAAAGTCCACCTCTCCCCAGTGCCCTCAAAGATGATTGCCGTTTTGTCCCCGTGCCGCTGCACCGTCTCAGCAAAGATCTTAGGAATAGTGTTCTTCTCTCTGACGTGACGTTTGACGTTCAGTTTCACCCGCAGCAAAACATATGCTGCACTGGAGGAACAACATATGATATGAATATTTACATTTAGAACATCAATCTGCTGCTCTCACATTTTTTTAGGTATTAAGCTTACAATTTGGAAAGCAAAATTCCAAAAAAGTTTCATGGCAAAAAAATGTGGGAGAACAGGTTTAAAACAATTCATGAGGATTCTCAAACATGTCGCTAAGTTTTTTAGTTTGAAAAACTACCACCACAGTTAAAACTGAGAGTTTACTTTACACAGAAACATGAGATTTGTCATCAGATAATCAAATATGTAAAAGGGCACACGGCATTATGGGTAAGACAACTTTAAAAGGCTAAATTGATATGTTAGCTGACTAAGATTATTTATTAAAAAGGCATCAAATTACATAAGAACAAAGTCTGCATTTGTTCATGTGATTTTTGCACAGAGGTATATAAGGTGAGCATTCTGCTAAGCAGTAAATTCTTACATAAACCCCATAAAAACTAACAAAGCAAGTGGATTTATGACTATGCTGTGGGTGAAATTACAAGAGTACAATTTTCATGCAGGGCAAAAAAAAAAAAAAATCTGCAGGTCACTGCGGATTACTCAATACATTTGCTCACGTCAAGGATTTTTTTTTAAGTTTTAATGAAACATGGTTGAATGCTTGAAAATAATTCATGTGAATTTTAGAAAAAACTTGCATCAAAACTTAAATATGTGTACATTTAGAGTTTGCAGAGGTAAAACTGTGTTTACACTTTAAATGTTGGTCTCCTAAGTGATTAAAATGTTTGTTTCGGTGTTTCTCTTTTGTGATTCTTGCATTTCAAATAAGACCTGTCCCACCAGTCTACACAATAACAAATCATGAGTCACCTCATCACTTGTGTGCTTTGTTAAGGTCAAAGAAGGTGAAGTTTTAACTTTGTTGCAAACACTGGAAGGAGATGTTTCAGATTTTAGGTGTTTTTTCTTAAATGTAGAAAATAGGCATGAAATAAAGACCTTAAACAGGTATCCAAGTGTGTTAGTTCTATAAAAAATAATGTTTTTCTAAGATAATTACAGAAATGTATCACTACTAGTTACACCAATTTGGTTCATTTGCTTTATTAAAACAAGCAGAAGATTTACAATTTCCTGTTTTACTGTTTTAGGGAAGAAGTTATCAGGAGCACGTTATTATGTCAACCTCCAATTGTAAATTAATTTCTCCAGGTTATCTGGTCAAACGAACCCTCTTTTTTTTAAATCATTCAGTGAGGCAACTTTTGCAGAAAACAAAAACATTTCTGAGCAGTGAAATGATTGGATTTCTTTGAGGGTCAAAAGGGCTTTTAGAACTGAAATTACAGCATATATTTACACTATTCTCTAACTGGATATATTTGAAAAAGTGCCTTCCTTTTTTACACATTCCCCAATAAAAAAACATGTTTTGGTGTTTATAACATGTTCTTATTTTTGTCATGATTGGGACACAAAAGATTTTAAGATTAGAACTTTGTTTCTGAGTATTTCTTTATTCAAATATATAAATATATCCCTATATAATAAAAAACACTCTAGTTGGTAAAGAAAAAAAGTGGTAGCTTTTCATGATCAGGACCAAGCAGGGTGGTTCATACAACTAATGTCTATTTGAAAACATTTCAAAATAGAACCAAGTTTTGAGTTACTGCTTTACATATGCTGAACTAAGTTGTAGAGTCATTGCACTCTTTCGTGCATAGCTACAAGTAATTCATCTTCCCTATGTCCAAAAAAGTTTTTGAAATTTTAAAAAGAAATTGAATGCTTTTCAGAATTTTACAAAATAGTATAGTCGCCATGCTTACTGTAAATCTCTGCCAAGTGTTTTGACAAAAATGTCCACAAAGCTCCATCCTCCACTTCCCAGGTAGAAGATCAGAATAGCTGGAAGAACTTGGTACCAAGGCAGGCCCAGCAGCAGCCTCAACACAAACAGCATGGCTGTGCAACAAGCCAGTCGCATCATCCTGAAAGAATGCATACAAGTATAAATAAAGATTGCAGCCTGCAGACTCCAGACGGCAAGTGACTAAACATTTCAGAGCAGATATAATTTCAGGCTACATGAACCTTATTTATGGGTTAAATATTGAGCTATGACTGTTGAGCTCAGCGGGAGAACAATGTTATCTGCAGTGATTTGTTTACTTGTCCTGTGCCAGTTTCTTCCACAGACTATACTTTAGGATGTTGAACTTGTGAAGGAGTAAAATTACTCAGTTGTGCTTAAACATTAAAACACTCTAGCATTATTGGTACATTTTGAGTTTGTATTACTTATTGAGGCTTATAATGTACAAATATGTACATCTGTAAGAACAATTTTACTGTATACTATTAAAAAGGTATTGTTAACAACATGTGCAAATTAGCTTCCTTTTTTTAATCTACTGCTAGCTTAAAAAGAGACAAATGAAAGTGGTTAGTAACAGGTAATGGCCCAAAAAATAAAAACCAGATGGGGGTTGCGTTGACACCTGTGTGTTCAGGTATCCAATATCCAGAAAGCTGATCTCAGCCGTAAATGATAGGATGGACGGCGTACAGCTCATTAAGGGCGGTTGTTTTTACGACATCTTGCATCAACATACTGTACTTCTGATGATGCCTCTTTTTTTGGTAGTAGAAGCTTGTACAACACAAATGTATTCATTGTGGGTGAACATTTTCATCATAATTTATATCTATAAATAGAATAAAGCTGTTAAAAACACGGAAACAGTAGGACGAGCACCTCACACTCTGGAGACAAAAAGCTCCATCGACCGTTGCTGCCAAATTCCGGAAATTTGAACGGCGCGTCGCATCACATTGCGGTAGAAAGGAAGGCTCAACCCACTGCTGGTAACCTCACTTACCATGCCATGTGCGCTTAAGACAAGGCCCTCGTCTATGAACCGGTTTCAAATGGTTAATCGAGCTAGCCTCACGTATTGGTAACGCGCTCGCCGGGGAAGCAGGATGCGCAGAAGTGTGTGCGCGTGAGCTTAAAGGAAGCCAAGAGGTGAAATGACGTTACAAGCAGATCTTTTTTTAAAAGGATGAATTAGCGCGTGCGAATCCATTATTTTTCCATGGACGGTGGGGCTGGCCCGAAATGACAGAAACGGACCCTTTTGCCCAAAACTACAGAACGGGCGTAAAACGTCGGAAATAACCTGACCACCAAACCGCTGAGATGAGCATCGAGGCGGAGCGATGTGTGTGCTTCCTTGCGGTTAAACACCAGGGATGGGTATAACTCACATACCTGACACCTTCTCCACACCTTTACGGCGTCTCGATACGCAGAAATTCCAAACGTGAGCTCGCTTATATGCAATTCCAACCTTGATCGGCTTACAGACTCGCCTGGCCGCCCCCTCCGCTCTTCAACGCCGCTAGCTTGCCTGGGTAGAAGCGCTCAGAGACGGACACACGGACCGGGATCTCCTGCTGTTAATAAAAACCCCTCCTGGTGCTGCTCCTCAAAAATTGCTTAGTGATGCACGTCGACTTTGCCCCCGCGGTCATCATCCGTTTATTGTCACAATAATTCATACTATCCTTGGGTTCATTGAAACCGGTAAGCGCACTGGCAGGCTTAGCTCAAATGACCTTATAATTTTCCGAGATCGCCCCGCCCACTAGCGTCTGTGTCAAATCAGTGAATAAGGAACAGGAGTTGATTGACAGGTATCAGGACCAATCCGCATAGGTCTTTTCCTTTTTTTCTCCCTTCACCCGGAAAAAACGAGGGAGAACGTGTGGCTCAGCCTGTGTTGTTCGCCGAACGGTTCGGCACTGCCCAGCTGTGTTTGTCCGGCAGCAAAACGACCATTATCTTAAGCCTCTGGCGGAAAAAGAGCCCCATATCTGCTCCACCATAACCCATCTTCACCATTTACTTCGTAAAGCTTCTCTAAAGGTTTTCCAACACCAGAAGATGCGCCAGAAATGCAGACGTTCCTCATTTCAAGCTGCACAGAGGTTCAGTTGTAAAGTTTTACCTTTACCTTCTGCCCCTTAACCTTCAAGTTTTTCCATTGCAAAGGGCGGAGGAGCGACTAAAACAATGCAGCTTGTACAACAAGTTTCTCCCACTGTTATTGACGGTTAAATACCTATGACTTGACTTCAGCAACTCTACTATTATAGGCTGTGGTCTGAGGTCGTTAGGCCAAATTTACTTAATACAAATAATAAGAGATTTCCATAAAAAAAAAAAACCTTTAAAATGTAAACTTTATAATGATATATAAATGCCAATTAAAGCAGAATAGCTTTACTTTTGTTTGGAGATTTTATATAAAATGGCTTTAAAACTGTTTTTTAAAAGTTAATAAATAGGTGTATTAACATGGCTTGATAATGTTATGTTACTACATAAAAGTTGGGGTTTTGAAAAATAAATTAATATGAAAACATACACCACTGAGATTCACTTGGTTCCAATGTGTTTTTATTTTACTACATTTATTTCCTGTTTTTTTAAGGAGTCCTTAAATTCCATGCTAATTTGACCAGCTTCTTTGCAACATTTTTTTCCTTTTCTGCAGTTGATTGCATGTGTAAGTGCACTCATTACTGATGTTGGTCAACAGCACCTTGCTGCAAAAGTTTAATCATCATATAAAATTAAAATAAAACAAATACAGAAAGTAAAAATATAGAACAAACCTTTCTGCAGTCGTAAACAGTCTTGGTTTTCTGTAAAGCACTCCAACCAAACATCAGCCACCCTAAGGTAAAATAATCTAAAGGTCTCTTAGTTTGTTGGCATTCATCTTTTCATCCATATGTGGGCTTACTATTAGAGGAATTTTATGTTAAGTTTAAATAGTTTAAAAGTTTTAAAGCTGGCGTATTCTGAAATTTTTCTCAGGTGCAGTCTGACCTTCAGCTAAGATGTTCCCTCCTGCAAAGGTTGAAAACTTTCACAACTATCATCCACTTAAAAAAATCTCACTGTAAATCAAGAAAGAAAACATATGTAAAACCCGACTTCAAAAATGTTTACAACAGACAAACAATAAACGTAAATCTTTTTTAGTTAAAAAATAAATCCATTTATGGTATTGAACATTTTTGTCAAAGCTGCCCTGTATTAGGTATAAATTTATTGTAGTAACCATCTTAAGACAAACATGGAAACCACAAAAAATGTATTTGTTCATTTATAATTTATTGATCCTAAGGTTTACTGACCTTGCGGTTACATGCTGATCAAGAAAAGTTACTCTTCTTTCACTAAAATGTAATATCTCTACTTTCTTCTATCTCTATCATAAGTAGCCAGATAGTATTTTTGCCAATTCTTTATGTACTTCAGATGATACCTAAATTATAGATAATGCAATACACATGAAAAAGAAAAAAATTCTTAAACTTTGACCTAAAAATGGAAGAATAGAGCATTGTCAGCAACACTAACAGCAGCACAAATCTAATGTTGCTGGTAGTAAAAAAAAAAAAAAAACGTTATCATGCCAGATTAGAACACCCTTACACTATTATTGCACTTGTTAGGTTGAACAGTCCGTTAGAAACCAAAGATATGAATGAATGTTAACCAGGTGTCTGCATCCAGGACATGTGAGAGACAGTGATAAACCCTATCAGGCCATTTAAAAAAACAAAGCAAAACTGTTTGTTAATGTTCAGATGAAGTATGTGCTGTTTTCATCTCAGTGCAAAATTAAATATACACTATCTACAAAGTGAGTTTCTTAGTTCCTTTAAAAAATATTAGAGATCGTATATATATATATATATATATATACATAGTTTTATCACAGCAAAATTACATTTTCACGAAAGCAAGTTGTTATCTAGGTTGTAAAAAAATGTTGACAACTTCTCAAATATCAAAAGGTCATTTACTTTCATAACCCAAAAGAATTTTATTTTGACATACGTTGTTTTCTAAGAGGGACAGCTATGAAATGGCATTCTTCTCATTTCATCAGTCATCCAGGGCAAGGCCAAACTGTGTGTAGAGTTCTCGTGTGGTGGTCCCCCTAAGAGCAGCTGCAACAAAAAAATTTCAGGGTCAAATGCTCTGCTGTATTTTTTAAACCCACAAACACTCACTAAAACAAACAAACCAAGATCTCAGTCTGACAGAAAAATCCAAGCTCTCTTCATTTCTCTTCTTACTTTAATAAACCATCAAATATGTATTTAAATAATTGTCTTAACCATCTTCAGTACTTTAAAGGGCTTTTTTTATCATGCTTCTCTCTCTCTCTATTACCGTCGGTACAGTAAAGAACAATTTTTTAATGAAATATGATTTTTTTTTTGGCGTGAGCTCATCTTCTTACTCGGAAGTAAGATAACTTGATCTTTGAGGCACCGCCTTTCACTCCTTGTGGGTGCTGCCCATTTCATTACATCAACCTAAAGACACACTGCCAAAGCAGCGTTTCGCTCACGAAACCAAACAACATCCGAATTTTTGCAAAGATGGATGTGCACATAAAGTGAAAGCAGTTTGCTGATCTAGCTCAGCGGTGAACGTCGGCGTGTCAGCCTGGGGGCAGTGCTGCCAACGCAGAGTCTTCCTGGAAGGGACTGTTCCCCCGTGTTCATACATACTTAAGAACGTGGGGAACATTGACAGTTAATCTTGTGGATTAAGAGGGGCTGGTGCTCAGGAATGCTCAGAGATGCGTGAATGGATCAAAACACAGCTTTGGGTTTGTTTTTCATGAGGAATTAACATTATAATACACGTGTAAAAGCTCAAAAAAGTTTATTTTGTATGATATAGGCTCTTTAGCATGAAATCTAACATAGGATTTTTTTTATCCAAAAAATTCTTTCACATTTAAAAAAAAAAATTTTTTGTAACCAAACTTTTCATCTCTTGGCTGCTCCTGATTTTTTGATGCACGATGCTTTGGCATAAAGGTTTACATTGAATGTTCTGACACAACCATATCACAGGACAAAATACTCACTGTGTGAACTGGTTTGATCTATGAACCACAATTATCTAATCAACTTTGAGTCATGTTTCAAATGTTGGGTTTATGGGAAAAAAAAATCCAACAAAATTCAATGGATCACTTCTCAAATCATTGAAACATTGTTTTCCTTTGAAGCCATTTTGGGTTGTTTTTATTTGATAAAAAAACAGCTATTAGTTAGTAAGTTATATTTAAAAAAATCCTAATTCTATTAATAGTTGTCCCATCGTTATTTTTGTTTAAATCAATAACTACATGAATATAGTTAGTTTTTTTCACACAACAAAAAACTTGGATTAATTGGAAACTTAAAAAAATATGTTTTTTTTTTTTTACAAATTGCACTGTAGAGAAAATCAAATCAAACAAAGATTTTAATTACAATCAAATTTATTAGGTATGTTGGCAGTTATACAAAACCCTATAAAAATCTAGATATCTTTATCAAGTCTTGGCGTTGACTGACATTTACATTGTTACTGATTGACTAATCTGGCTACGCTTGAACTGATTTAAAAGAAGGGTGTAGAAAGGGTGAAGGGACGTTTGTATAAAGCAAGACCTTCATTAGGACAAAAAAGATTTTCAAAACAAAGCTGACTGAGGGTATTTGAAACAGAAGTGACTCAAAGCGATAAGTTTGTTTAAATGTATTTCAACCTGCTGTGCTAAAACCAACTCGCCATGACATCATCAAGGTGACAAATTTGACCCAAACTTGTTTAGCAAAGATGTGCGCTTTGAGGAGTTTTTTTAGCATTCCAACAAATTCCTCTTGCCCTTGCACCTGTTTAACTTTAGACGAGCACAGTCAGCATCTACTTCAAGTTTATTTATTCTTTTGTAATCATGTTTTCACTGGCAACTTTGCTGAGAACAATTCTGTCTGAGAGTAGTGATGCTGAAGGGTGCATGTGAGTGGAACAAACAGATCAGAAGACTGCTTAGGTCTGTCAGATTCATTCACTTCCAGTCTGTACAGTTTCAACTAAGACTCAGATTAAATGGTCAGGAAGGGTTCTCATATTAACCAATCATTTTAAAGAAACAGTTTTTAAAATATATTTGGCCTCTATAAAAAGGTTAAAAATATATAATTGGAAGATATCCACAAAACAACAAGATATTTCAAGTATTTAAATGTATTACTTCTTATTAGCAAACTCCTACTTTAATTTTCTTTTTTTTTTTTATTCCCTTATATTGTTTTATTTCAGGTTGATTACTCTGTTATAAGACTGTGTTAAACTGTTTTTTTCTTTGATTTATTTGAGCGCTGCATGGTGGAACAGCGGTTAGCGCTTTTGCCTCGCAAGAAGAAGGCCCCCAGTTCAAGTCTTTGCTGCATGACTTGAAACAGTGTCACCAATGGGGGACCTTTCTGTGTGGAGTTTGCATGTTCTCCCCGTGCATGTGTGGGTTTTCTCCGGGGGACTTCGCCTTCCACCGTCCAAAAACATGCTTCATAGGTTAATCCTTGTATGGTGTTCGGGTCTGTGGGACCCGTTTTCAGTTTTTCTATCCGTAGAAAAATGAAACAATTAATTTTTTTTTACAACCTGAAATTCATTAGCTTTGGCTCATTTTCTGTGAAGAACATAAATCAAAACACATTTTCATTGACCGCATACTGTACACCCACCCTACACATATATATTACAAACAGCAAAAATACGAACACCACACAAGGTCACATTGTCACATTGGTCACTCTAAATCTCTAAATTGTCTCTGGGTGTAGATGTAAATGTGCATGAGTGTGTGATTGTGGCCCCTGCGAAAGACTGGCAACATGTCCAGGGGTGTACCCTGCCTTCGCCCATGAGTGGACGTTCTGACATTTTTGTATGTTACACCAGGCATAAAGTACTTGAATATTGTACTAAAATGACTAAATATACTAAAATATAACTTAAAAAAAATGTGGGTCAGTAAAAAAAAAAAAAAAAAAAAAAACAAACCCTATAAACTGTTTATAACATTCAAATATACACAAAAAGCTGTTTACTTTTTTTAAAATTTGTTTTTAAGTTATTAGATTCTTTCAAAAGTTAGACTTATTTTTAATCATTTGCTTCCAATAAAATGCAATGTTTTTACCCTTGTACTTGCTTGTAGCTTAGAGTTTGTTAATGCTGACTATTAAAAAGAAATTGGGTCTCTTAATCCTTTAAAGTCCCACTCCAATCATCAGTTGATTTGATTGATTATTGTAAACACACTCCCAGTGGACTTTTAATCATGATTATGCTGTTTTTAGCCAAAAAAAAGAAAGAAAACTGCTGTTTTCTAGGACATAGTTTCTGTAGAGCAGCTGTAGTTCTTTAAAAATGAGTTGTGGGTAGGACTGTTGCTCAGAGAAAGTCCACTCCGACTGTGGCCTGCTGATTGTAGTTCGAACGAAGCAACTACAACCTTTTCAGAACTGCACTTTTTTATCAGCTCCTGATTTACAACGGAAAAGAAAAATTCAGAAATGCAGTTTTTAATCTTAATTTTCTTTATAAATATGTCCTTCATCATGAGAAAATGCCACAAGAACATGTTAAAAACACAAAAAACCCCACAATTTTCATCGGAGTGGCATAATAATTTAATAACTATTAAATGGGTTAGCCAGTGCCGTTGCTTGTGAATCTGTTAAGCTTTTATTAGTAATACTTTGGCTTATTGTTTTGTTCATCTAACCTAGTTTGATTTTTTCTTTCAATATCTGGCTATTTTTTAATATAGTTTTCCAATATGACATGCTGAACATTTCTGTCATAATTACTGTTTTGAGGACACAAGTGTTGGGCAAAAGCTGTAGGTGATGAGTCTAGTGTTTTACAAGTCCTTTAACAGCTTTAGAGCAAGATAATAAAACCATAAATCATACAAAAGCTTTAATGCTGACGGAAAAATATGATTAAAGACAAAGCAGTGGTTGTTGCTAGCGTGTACTACAGGGCATGGCTTCCTCCAAACCGCGCCCACTTACGTCCTCCCTCTCAGAATAAGAGCATACAGTACAACAACGATTCAGTGTCTGAGTGGAGGCTCTTCGTCAAAGTGTGCTTGTTTGAGACAAAGTGAGACAGAGGGGAACAGAGAAGAGAAGAGGATAGTCCGTGTTTGTGTTTGACTCTGCCTGCATGTGTTAGTGTATGCACACAGCGATTGTAATTGTGTGTCGTCTGAGAGATGGGAAAGCCTGAGATTGTGTAAGAGGGAAATGCGACCTCTGTTCACCAAGAGGCCATTAACATCCCAGCTCTCCATTTTACTGATACTAGAAAAACATTTTTACAGTTTCAAACATTCTCATTAAAGGTGGAAAACACAGAGAAAAAAAGGAAAGTGGGTGAAAAGTCATGAGTGATGCACAGCATAGTTGATTC
>BSAI01000108.1:15088246-15128118 GCA_036245035.1 Adrianichthys oophorus | reverse complement strand
CCTGCCTTTTTCTGTTACCAGAAGACTCTAAAATGCCTCTTTGTTGCCCTCTATCGTTTGTCTAAAGCAACTGCAAGGTCAGCCTTTAGATGTTCCCATTTGAATAAGCAAAGCGATTTGATTTGATTTTATTTGAATTTGTCCTGTGGTCCTTGGCAGGACAACTCCATGGATTTTATCTCAACAGTAATTTAGGAACAATTTGCAAAGATGTAAAAATTGTAATTCTTCTTTTTTGAATCAACAAAACTTTAGTGACCTGCATAAGTAACTTCTTTTTTCTTACATATTAGAAAAATCCAATATCGGATAACAGTTATTTAGAGTGAAGATGATCTTGTGGTAAATTTGGCGCAACATTTTTAAAAAATGGTTGCTAATAAAGCTAAGCTTAATTATCACGTTAATCACTTTTTAAAATCTATAACAATTGTCGTGTTAATTGCATAAAAAGCACTAGTTATGAAATCATAGTGCCTGATAATAAACATGCAAAGGAAATACTAATGTGCCACATTCAAGAGACAGATGAAATCAAGAGGTGCTAACACCACAAATCATGCTATAGCTGTCAATAAATAAATAAACAAACAAATAAATAAACAAACAATGTCACTTGTGGCTATACATAATACTACTGTTATAAATAGAAGACATTGCTGCCACTCCTGCAAAAACTACATCTTGGGGGGGAAAAAAGAGGTTTTAAAGAATAATAGATTGATTGTTTTAATACAAACTTTTATTTCCCTTTATGTTTACTTGGAAGGAAATGAGAAAATTCTGGTTAGCGAAATCAAACAGCAGAGTAAGAGTTTGGATCAAACTAATTTAGAGCAGCAAGCTAACTTAAATGATGACGTGTCCATTTTAAAGCTAAACCCGTCAAAAAAAATTTCTTAAATAACACTTCATTAAAAAATAAAAAAATTACTTGATTAAACGTTTACCTGCTTTAGTTTAGTTAGATCAAGCTGCAAATCAGCTCTCAAACATTAATAATAATTGCAAACATTCATTAGTCAGGGGTGGAACGGTGTAATTTATGCTTAAGTACAAACAGCGACACACGCTTACCAATGCGACCTAGAAGTGCCTGCCCAATGTCTTTGATGTCATTGTATTCATGCAGCATATTAATATGATGTTCCAACTCCTCTACTTTGTATCCTCTGGAAACGAAAACACAAAAATAATTTCATTAAAACAAACATTTTTGCTCAGGAGCAAAAAACCCCCAAAATTTAAAAAATACCAGAAAAGGGCATTTCAGATTACCACTGGCATAAAAAATATTTATGGAGAAAGTTAGACTTTTAACTGCGCATTCCATGTATTAAAAAACCAAGCATGGATCCTTTCATTTGTATGTTTCATCTGTTGTACTCACTCAGCCTCTAGCTGTGCTATCTCTGAATCCAGCTGCTCTCTTCTCCTCTCTAGTTCTGACACTTCCTCTTCACGACTAACTTTAGCCTTCCCAGCTACATGATGCTGTGAGGGTCAAAACAAAATTAACATTTTTGTATTCATTTCTATCTAAAAATGATAATAAGAAATATGTAAGAAAGGTTAATTAAGAACATCAATATGTATTTCAAAGTGCTTGTTTGTTATGGTGCTTTACATTTGGCTGCTATTTTACAATCAAACATAAATTGCTAAAATAAACAAACCTCTATTATCAAAAGAAGCTATACTTACAGGTGACTTGAAGGGGCAGTGTACTTTTTTAAGGTGTGACAGTGGAGTTCTGAGGGAGGCAAAGATTTTTAAAAAATTATTAAAGTTTTTTTTTAATATATATATTGACCAATAATAGCAAAAGAAAACTCTTAATAACTTGGGCTAAGTAATTAGATCAGGGGTCGGGAACCTACGGCTCATTCATTCCTTTGCTGTGTCTCCTCTAGCTCAATAAAGAGGTTTTGGCATTTGATTGCAAGCTGACATTGCTAATCACTGATTTACAGAAATTCAACAATTTACAGAAGTTACACTATAATGGTGTAACAATTTATTTTAACAAGGATTGGATTCACATAATACTTTCTGATTGCTGATAGAATTCATAGTTGATATTGGTTTATTTTGAACGATACGAATTACTGACTTAAAATCGTTTCAGAACATATTTAGCCAAATATTCAACCAGTGACTCAGAGATAAATAACTGGGTACTGAACAGTGCAGGTGAAGATTTCTAGATTCCTTTGATTTCTTGCAAGATAATCAAGTGTAAATTAAATATGTGTACAAACAAACAAACAGGTAAACAAGAATTAAAAGAAAAATCCATTCACATTTTAGTTTGATAAAGTTCAGCCCACAATTGTTTTTCCACATCCAAATAATACATTCTACCACATTGTTTGGTCACGTCTTTGCAAAATTCAAAGTGTTTCCACACATTAGAATGTAAAGATTGCCTGATTATTTTTTGCTGCCATTGTGTTGTCAGCTGTGATGAAACTTGGTCGCTTTAACGTTTTATCAAAATAAACCTACCGTGCCTCAATCCAAATGATATTTTACTCGATTAATTTCACTGTTATTAATGACATAGGTTGATTCCATTAAAAATCTTGCCTCAGACAGATCGATCTGGTTAGATTTTAGGAATGCGACTATGCAACTTTAACTCAATGCCATTGATATACAAATAAATCTAATTAAGAAAAAAACTAAACAAACAACAATTTAATGAAATGTTTGCTGACATTTAAAGGTTGCTAGTGACGTTAAAGTTCTTTAAACAAAATTGTTCATTTTATTTCAAATAATATTTGCTTTCTTCACCAACAGTTGTTTGAATTGTCATAAGAGAAAACGGATTTGACTTTGCATGTGCCAAATTGGTTCATAACTATAACTGAGACGAGGCTATCCGTTGGTCTTTCACGACGCTGAAGTTAGCTTCCGAAAACTGCATTTGATTTTGTTCCTATATTTCCTGCTCGGGTGTTCACTAAATACAATTTGACAGTAAACTGAGAGATTTGCAAGATGATTTTCACAATATAAAGTTACAGCGAAATCCCTCGTTTTACAAAACACGACCTAAACTCACCAAAGTACAGCCAAAGAAAAACAAAAGAGGAGGGGCAGGCGGTCTTAGCTATTTTAGTTTAGCTAGCTACTAGCACCAAGCTATCGGTGACGTTACCTTTTTGGATCCCTTTTGCATTTCTCGCTCTCTTTTGGCGTCGAAGTGTGGCAGTTACTCGAAACTAAAAAGGGTTCATTGCTTTCATCAGCGCTCATGCTGCTTATGTATGTGTTTTGTTTGTTTGTTTGATAAAACGGTTTTTTGTTCTGTTTGCTGACGACCAAAGAAAACTAGTTTGTAAAATTGCGCCTGACAGGAAACAGTCTCACTCAACAGAAAGGGATTGGTTGAAAAAAAGAGGAGGCGTGGTTTAGGCTGAAAGGGGGCGGGGAAACACGTTCAGCACGAATCTATAAACAGATGAAGTGTGAAACATAAAACGAACGAGATCAGCCCTTATTGTTAATTTAAAATGCAATTAAATAACTTTAAAAAAAGAACCAAATTTTTCATGCAAATAGAGAATTAAGGAACAAAAAATGTTTATTTACACCTTTTTATTTAATGGAAAACATGCTTTAAATCTTAAAAATTATAATGGCTTTTCATATTTATAAAACATGTTTAAAATTAAAATACTAAATAAATAATAAAATAGTGTATAGCTTTTGATAGCTAAGAAGCAGATTCAACAAGGATTTTACTGCCTTTTCCAGTAGATGGCGACCAAGAGCTACCTAACCTGATTCCTTTGTCTGCCAAGATTAGGCTCACTCTTTCTCCTTATGTCACTCTGTGTGAAACAACTCACTCATTTTTTCACAGAAAGAAGATTGCATAGTCAGAAAAATGCTGCATCATACATTAACTAGCTAATCTATTCTCACTGTACTTGGGATAGGTAAATCACAGAGTTTGATTCACAGGCTAGGTTGAGGATGAATGAACCAGAGTGAAGGTCTAATTTAACATAATCAGTGCTCATTGATTTTCTATGCTAGAACCAGCTTTGAAAGCAACAAGGTTAAGCACTAAACATCCATCCTTCATTAGTCCCTGAAAAGGGTTGCTGGAGCCTATCCCAGCTACATTAGATTTGAAACAGGACCTTCTCACTGTGAAGTGAGAGTGATGAGCCCCGCATAAAGCATACTTTTAAATCTCAGAGTGAATTAGAAGAACAGAGAGACAGAATTAGCCTGAAATTAAGCTACGGGTAAAAGGTTAATACCAGTATGTTTTTTTTTTTAAAAAGCAGATGCAAAATTTCACCCATCCTTATTCCTCAGTTGTAACATCTTTATTCCTTAACACAAAAACAAAAAGGTTGAGAAATGAAAAATTCACAGGGGAGATGTGTCTTTTCTCCTTTAAAAACCTGCAATTTTACAGGCAGTGGGCAGCAGCGGCTCCTGCAAGGAGTCATGTGTGTGGGAGAGAGAGATTTATGAAGGTGGGTTACTTTTCTCGTCTCTGACAGCACAGTAAGGATTTGAGAGGCATGTGCCGTTGTGGTTTTACTACTGCAAATCTTACCTTGTGCTATGTTGGTCAGAAACACTGAATCATATGTGGCTCACAAATAACCAAATAAAAAAGACTTTTAGAATGTCAGCATCTGTAACATTTATTTTTTTAAAAGCAGATGATTGTAAAAAAAAATCCTGATCAGAATTCAGGTCTTTATTCTAATATACATCTACTTGGAGCTTGAGACTTCCACATGACTGCAGTTAATTTAGCTAAATGTAGGAAAGAGTTACAAAGATAAAAATATAAAAAGGAGATTTGATTTTAATAAGTAATTTTCAAAAACTGCAAGACATATTTGCAAAAATTGTTTTAGAATCAGTTATGCAAATGTAAATTTGCAGCTCAGAATAAAAACATTGAGGTTATAAAAAATAATAAAATATTTACTTGCTAATACCTTTCCAAAACCAAGAAGCTTTTGTTAATTTTCTCTCAGTGATAATGATTAGTTATAGTACAATCAATAGGACATGCTTTTCACACAAAACATTTAAAACAAAACTTCAAATTAGTCATCAAAGATAGAATGTGAAGAAACTAAGTCAAATGTTAGTGAACCCCTTTTAATCAGGAAAGTGATTGAAATGAGCAGAAGCAAACATCACGGACAAGAGAGATTTTTCTTCATTTTGTTAATGCAATTTAACCTTTTAATTCTGATCCAGGTGAGACACATGGAATTGACTGTAAATACTGCAAAGACATGCATTTTTCTTGTTTATCTTGTGAAGGGAACTTTTTTAATGGCTCATTGATGTGGAAAAGGCGGATTACTTTCACATTCAAGTGAATTTAACATCATCAGGGTGTTTGGTATCAAGAATTTCTGTTGTACTAATATTACAGCAAAGTGATGTATATGCTCATTCTTTGATTAGGTATCTGCTGCTCTCTCCCTCCATCTATGTGTCTTACTCTGACATGAAGTGACTCATCCTTCTAATAACTACTTCTATTTCCTGTCTGAAAGAGTTTGCTGTCATTTTTCTATTGCATGATTGCTCTCCTTGTTTCTGACTCACTCGGTTTACTGCTTGAGTAAAGCTTCTCATTTCCATCTTTTAACCTTGATGTGTTTCGCTGCAACTCCTCACCTCAGTCAGTCTTGCTTATCATCATGCAAAAAGCCCCCCCATTCCTGCTCCGTAACCTTCCCATTAGAGTCCGTCTCTCACGCTGTTGCTCCTGGACTGACTGGATCCGTGTGGAGATTTTAGTAACACTGTAGTGCTTCAAGGCTTGGCATGATTTATTGTTTTTTTTTTCTTTTCATAGTGTTATTCTGACTGTTACAAAAGGCCAGGTGGTTTCTTTGTTTTTCAAATACAGACTAACAATCTCAGCATGTTCATTGGCTTTAGACAAATTCTGCTGTCAAATTCAGATTTTAGCTGCTCTGGGTAGTCATTTTCCCTGTAAGCCAACATAATTAACAAGTGTTTGCTCACAAAAAAGGCTAAATGATTAATTACTATCTAGTATGATATTTTCCTTCTCTTAACAGTGGAGGCCTCCCCATATGCATAAATGTTACAAATCCAGTTGCTGTCCTTTGCAACTCATCTCAGAATGCTTTAACATGATTTCCCGTTTAATTGGCCTCCATTTAGTATCCAGCAGAAATATTCGTTGATAGAATTTAACTGATTAAATTGACTTTTCATTTCAGCCTAGCGCATTGTTAAAACAGGATGCTCACGGAAATATGACACAATGCAACATTTCCAAAATGTTTTTATCATTGTCAGTATTGTGGAATTAACAACAGACCAGAGTGATAAAAATTTTAACCATGGTTAAAAGTTTTTGATAGAACAGAGAATTTTAACTGTTCATTAAGGTTGTTATCTGACAAATACAAGACCTAGTTGTGAGTATCTATACCTGTGAATTGATTTTTCTGCCCTCTTCTCTCCTGCTCTGTCTTTTCCGTGAACTTTATCATTGCTAATGTTGGATGCTGTCATTCCTATCAATACTGGCCAATAAAGACATGTCTTAGCAAAACATTTGAGTTCATTTTCTTGACATTTTATTTAAACAAGAACAGAAATTTAGATAAGTATTTTCTTCACATTTGGTTATAGCGGCTGAATGACTTAGGTGCCTGGGTGCAGGACTCAGGAAACCTGGGATTTGCTTCCCAGGGGGCTATGTCGGGAAGGGCATCCAGCAAAACAATCTCCACCAAACCACCAATGCGAATCAGTGGCAACCCCTGACGGTATGTGTCAAGAACTCCTGGTGGGGGACCCAAAATGCAGGAGACGCAGCTCAGTGGCAGAAAAGTAATACATTTAATTAATAAACTGAAACATGACAAAATTATGGCAAGGCAAAGGAATGACAAAGCAGTGCAGATGATCTGAAAACCAGACACTTAAATACACTGATGATGATTAACTAAATGAGGACAGCTGTGGATGATTAACCTGAAACTGGTGTGACTGACGAGAGCAACTTAGAACATGACCACATATATTCATTCATTCATTTTCCAATCCGCTTTATCCCTTTCGGGGTCACGGGGTTGCCGGAGCCTAACCCGGCTACTCATGGGCGAAGGCAGGGTACACCCCTGGACTGGACGCCAGTCTGTCGCAGGGGCAACTTAGAACATGACCACATATATTCATTCATTCATTTTCCAATCCGCTTTATCCCTTTCAGGGTCACGGGGTTGCCGGAGCCTAACCCGGCTACTCATGGGCGAAGGCAGGGTACACCCCTGGACTGGACGCCAGTCTGTCGCAGGGGCTGACCACATATAACAAAACCCAAACTAAACCACAGAATCCTCACAGCCATGAGCCGAAAGGTAAACAACATTTCTTCACATTCGGTTGATGAAATCAGCCAAACAGCACAACATTGTGATTTTCACACAATTTTATTAGCAACAAAGTGTCTGTAATATATTAGAAACAAAGACTGGAACGTGTCAGCTGGACGGTACCATGTCTGAAATACTAAACAGCTGGATCCTAAAATAACAGGAAAAGAAAACTTTAATGTAAAAGCAACACCTATTTTTATACACATAATAATAATAATGATAATAACAATATTGATAATAATATATTTTATTATGGCACTACAATTCCTGTGCAATCTGTTTTTATTCCACAAATATGAACAGAGCCGTGGAGGGTGTCTGTGTGTCTGGATTGGTGATGTTTGACCATCTTTGACATATGCTTTGACTTTTTGTCCTCACTTTGGGGTTAGAATTTAGACTAAGCAGTGGGCTGTGATGGGAGGTTCATTTTGAATGTTACCATAACTAAGACAAATTACCAAAATTGTGTGAAAAGTAGCCTTTCTCTCTTCTTTAATTTTTGCAGCTTTTAAGAAGGGGAACAGATAAATAAATAATTGTTGGTAGAATAAACAGAACCCCAGAAATAGATAGATGGCACAACAGCATGTACAGTACCATCTGTCTGAGAGGAAGGATGGGGGGGATGGGGGTGTAGAAAGGACAATCCAATCAGCTGCAAGTCTCTGCAACCACCAACAATGTCCTCTCATTTTAAATCAAGCTGTAATTTCTCCCATGAAATCCAGCCACTGCTCCTCCAGTCAGAAAATGAGCCCTCAAGCTCGGCCGGTCAGCCAAGCGCAAAAAAAATAAAAACAAATCCGAGCAGAAACTCCTTGAGTACCTCGGAGAAAGAGCACATTTTTCTCAGTCCAATGGTTCGAGAGGGAGGGGAGAAACATAAGTGTACATTATGGCCTGTTAAATATTTATACGTGCCTTTAAGAGGGAATCTTTAGCCTGCCCCCCCCCCCCGAAAAAGAAAATTTCATACATCACATATCCGATACAACACAAGCAAAAGCAGTGAAAGTCCAAAAAATCTCTGTGAGAAACTGTAACAAAGATCACGCCTAAAAGTTAAGAACGGTGCCCTAAATTTGTTTTCCCTGACTGCAGCCTACATCTCAATCAGGTAAATAAACATTTACAAAATAGTGGTTTTATTTGATCTGCTTGGATTCATCCCTGCCTATTCTATGAGTCATACAAAGTAAGATAAACTCATTGGGACTTTAGTTTGTGTTTAACTAAACAGAAATTCAGGCAGCAACTGGGTCGAAATACACATTCATACACACATGCATTCTAGTACAGTCAAATACAGGAAATGTTTGCACAAAATTAAGAATTCAGGCCTCTATGTCTGCAAAAAAACCTGATCCCTTTGATCAGAATATAGAATGTACACTTTGTGTTGTCTGCAGACACTCAAAAATCCTCCTTCAATGAAATGATCGGAAAATAGCATGGATTTTTTTTATTTATTATGAGCCCTTTTAGTCTAAAAATATCATGGCCTATGTTAAAACTATGCAGTAATTCTGTGGGAGGCATTGAAAGAAGCATGCTCTCCTTTGCACTGGTCATGAGGGATGTTTCATGGCCTCCATGAGTGTTTGAAATAAACCCAAATCCGGCTTTTGGAAGAGAGAGGAACTGTTCTCACAATCATATTTTATTTGTAGCAGCTGTGTAGGACACCTGACCGTAATCTGTTCTCCTTTCAGGTCAGGGGTTGAAGAATCCAGGGAACAGGGCTAGAATGAATTTGTGTTACAATTTTTTAAAAACAATATGCACACATTTATTCTAAAAAGATTACTTTAAATGAAGAAAATATATGGTTTAAATTTGGATAATTTTAGATTTAAAAAAAAAGATTTTATTAAGCTTCATGGTGGCCCACGTGTAAGGTCACAGACTTAAACATGATCCTTTTGCAAAATTGTCCCTTCATTCTGCAATAGGTGTCTGGTAGAATGACATTTTTCAAGATGACAGAAAAAAGATCTCAAATAAGTCCAGCTTTGGTCATCTCAACTCTTCAAAGACCAAGCTTTGAATGTCAATCAGTCACACATCTGTACTGATGCTGCAGCTGCGTTGGAACATCTCCCTCATGGTAACCGACCGTGCGAGGTTTGGTTTCCGGTAGTTGGAAATGTTTACAGGCACTGGCAGGTCCAGACTCTGCTGGTGCTGGATGCTGCGATAGCTGATCCGCTCACCTCCATTCCTCAACCCATCTGGCGGGTGGTGGAGCTGCGGCTGAGGAGGCTGGAGGTAGAAAGGCAGATCATAGTGTGTGCAAGTGGGGCAAAAGGTCTGGGAGCGTGTCAGTTTTCGAGCCAGTGGAGGGGTGGAGAAGAGGGCGGGGCCATTTGGGATGGAGGAAGCGGCGGCCGTTGCCGCCACAATGTTGTGATTGGAGTGAACCGGTGGGAGGCGCGACGTTACTGCAAAGTCTGGCTCCTCCTCCTCCGATTCAGACTCTTCCTTCTTACAGCAATAGTACTTGGGCAGGAAGAAGGGAGGAAGTGGAAGATGGAAAGTAGGAACAGAGGATGACAAAAGAGAAAAAGGAAAATCAGACAACAAAGACTGTCAACTTTTGTCAGCGTGCATATCTCCATAAAGATTGTGTGATGGAAAAAACAACAGATTAGCAACATAAAATAGTTTGATGAGGGCCTTGTTGTATCTGCATGTAACATGTTCAAGAATCTGACTAATTGAGTGTAGACCAGTTCAAAGTTAGCAACACCAGCACAAGCTGACCACAAACCCAGAGGTCTGACTGAAAAAAGCATCACATAGGTGCACATAAAGTAAAACCTCAATTTGAATGTCCATTTCCATTTAAAAAGCAAAAAATTGAGACGGAGTGGGGTTCAGTGTTTTGCCCAAAGGCAGATACATGTGGAGTGGGCAAACTGGATCAAAGGACAGATGAACACTCCTCCACCTGAGCCACAGCTGCCCCATCTGTGTGAACTGTGACCAAGCATGAGGCCCTCAGGGAACTGACACAGAGCTAAATGATCTCTGGATCAGGGTCAAATGGAAGAACATGCCAGAGGTACAGTTCTCTCAGCAGCACTTCATTGATTGAGCATGTTAGGGCGGAGGAAACTTTTCTTTGACTGAAAACAGACACTATGCTTCCATTCTGATAGTTTTCAACTTTTTTTTGCAGGAAAGACAATGTTTCACTTCTTTGGGTCAGTTTCTCAGGTGTTACAATCCATGCCTCCCGAATAAGCAGGAATTATGTCACAGTCTTAATAGGAAGCTAGATACAAAATTGTGCTATCGATGTGAAAATTATGCTACAAATCTAACTGTAACATGATTCAATCATTTCAGAAGGTTTTAAGGAAAGTCTATTTATCTAATGAAATGAAAATGATAAAATATTTCATTTGTAGTCTGTTGGTAAGAATAAAGTTTAAAAGCAAATAAAGTATATTTTTTAAAAATATCAATGTTTTCTTCAGGTCTGACGCTCCTTGTGTACATGATTAAATATGAAAAATCCTTTTTTTCTTCTTTGCCTTTCAGCTGCTCTCTTTAGGAGTCACCACAGCCAAGCATCAGCCTCCACCTAACCCTATCCTCTGCATCCTCCTTTTTACAAGCACTTCTATGTCCACCTGGATTAAATCCATGAACCTCTTTTCTGATCTGGGTCTCTATCTTGGTAGCTCCAACCTATCATCCTTTCACCAGCATTACTACTGTCCCTCCTCTCAACGTGTCCAAACCATTTCAATCTGCTGGCATGTATTTATCTTCAAAACATCTAACACGAGCTGTTCCTCTGATGGACTCCATCCTCATCACCCAAAAAGAACCTCATCTTCTCCAGCTCTGCCTCCTGTATCTTTTTCAGGGCCACTGTCTCTAAATCAGCAACATGGCTGCTCTCACCACAGTCTTCTACACTCTCACCATACTGATCTTTTCTACTTTCTGCTCTATAACACTTTTATACTCTGTGCTCTTTGACATTTTCCTCATTCATCATTATATCAGTTTATCTACCACCATACTTTTGGGAAGCTGTCAATATAGTTCTATACCTGTCCTTGATCACCTAAACCTGCTGCCCATTCTTCCACCTCTGTTTATCTGCCTCTATTGTAAAGATCCATCTCTCCATCAACCTCTCTTTGTGTTCAACCTGTCTTACAAGTCCTCGTATGCCCTTTATTTGGCCTTTGCTGCCTCTATTTTATTTCAGATTAGAGCATCTGCACAAGATCTAATCATTTTGTCTGCACCTTCCTCCACTCCTAAATGGAAAATGGTATTTACCGGTACTTATGTAGCAATTTTCCACCTTGATTAAGGCCCAAAGCACTTTACAGTCATAAATCCCATTCACCTATGAGCACATGTATTTACACAGGGATGGCGGCTGCGCTGTCACCCTATGCTTCTCTCATTTCTGGAAAAAAATGTTTATTACTGCCATTTCCAGTCCTTTTGCAAAGACCACCTCCAACTGTCTTTTAACAGTCCTGTCCTGAACACCAAACCTAGAAATACCATAGATCACCTCAATTTCTTTTTCTCCTTTAGCTCACAGCTTACCTAGAGGGTATAACCAGTGACAACATTCAAAATCACACCTTCAAATTTCAGGTTCCAATTCATCACCCTATCTGACCCTTCATTCACCTCCAGAATATTTTTCAGTAACTCTTCTCACTTCTGCTTCTTTCCTCTTTCTAAAAATCAGCTTAAAACTTTGAACCATTGTTGACATTTTTACAACATTTTCATTAAACCTTTGAGTTTTACACTATCGTCCTGTTTCTACGACTTTGTTTTATTCAAAAAGATTTTTTTAGATTTCAGTTCTGGTTACTGTTAAACATCTTTAGTGTTTTTTTTTTTTTGGTTTTTAATAATAAATATAATTAACAATTCTCCATCAGTCATCCCACCAATCTCTTGATATCTTATTGGCAACAGTATTGTCACCAAACTGTTACTGTTTTGTTGGGAGTTGTTGCAGTTCAGTGGCATTCAACCCTAAAAAGGGGTTTCAGGTCTTTCACTACGGCACCCTCTTTTTCTTGAAGATTCTTTAAAGATCCACTGTGATTTTTGATCTTTTTAACACATTCTTGTGACATTTTTCTGATGATGGAGGACAAATTAAAAAAAAATCCTAAATCTGCCTTTTTTTGGTATTTTTTTATTCAAATTGTTGCATATCAGGAGCAGATGCAAAAAGAACTTATTTGTGACATAGAAAATACACTCGGCAGGCTACAAGCTCCTGGCTCAATGCTGATGCATCTGCTTGTAAACAAATGAATGTATGTATGTCTTTTTTTTTTCCTTGTCTGCACTGGCATCTGGCATCAACCCGTATGACTGAACAGCTCCAATATTGCTCGAGTCATTGATGCACCACTAATGTTAGGTTGGATGTGTGAGGGGCTGTAAGCTAGTGGGAAAGCACGTAATCAGATGGATGTTAGGATGTTGATGCAGGTTTACATACATTTTCCCACCCACAACTCAGAGGCAAATTTCCAATTAACTACTGCCACTCTTACACTGATGTGTTATCCTGCCCATGACAAAGGTGGACATGATTTCATGTCTTCAATGGACACCAGTAAAAGTCATTGAAAAAATCATTGAAAAAAAAAGCGCTGTCTTGTGGGTTCCAGATGACCCCACTCCCAGCAATGTGGGTGGATAGCACATGAACTAGAAAATGACACAGGATTTTTGATTTGAGCAAAAAAAACCCTCCCAAAAAATCATGTTTGAAAGACCACTGGGAACGCCATTTAAAATTTGAGGAGGGGTACTTTGATATTTTTGTTTCAGGAAGTGACGAAAACTCAAAAGATGCCTTCATTTTTCCCAACAATTTTCTGACTTCACATTTCCTGTACAGCATGACTGAACTACTTTTTTTCATACTGTTTCAGTTGCAAACACATTCACAGCAGTGTGCCGCCTCACAACTAAAAAAAAAAAAAAAAAAAATCTACTGTAACACATTGCAAGACACAAAGTTTCAAAAAGGAAATCCTTGTTTCAGGAGAGTATCCCAGTGCCTGTGAAAACAAACGCTGAACGCAGCCTCACCTGCAGCCTACAGTAGCACAGTACTGCAATGATAAGGAGCAATATCACTGTTGCAAGAATTCCACCGGTGATGACCACTGTCCCGGCTGTCATTCGAATGGCTCTCCATCAACACCCTGCAAGGACAAGGAGGAGGGGAGAAGGAGGAGAAGTGACACTCCATCAGTACTGTAGCTTCATTAAGATGATTATAACTGTGTGTCATTTTCAGCGGTGCTTATTAAATTATCTAAAAGCTAGCAGGCATACAGGGTAATAGAATCATCCTTAAGATGCTGTTTGTAAAATAGACAGCGTCTCATGGAGGAAAACTGTCTGTAAGGAAGAGCAAAGTCAGTAATCAGTGGAAGGACAGCAATAAAAAACAAAGCTCTAGCATGACAGGAGAGCAAAGAGGTAAACGGTGTGAGGAATGGATGGAAATAGACACCAGGAGATGAAGCAGACAGGGGTAACATGGAAATGAGAAAGAGTGTGTGGGAGAGATGATGTGGTGACTAGGAAAACAGGGATGTATGGAAACAAACAGGTTCAAACCAAGACAAGTTAAGATGTATTACTTATTTTTAATACAGAAAATGTAATTAGTCTATTAACAAATAAAATAAAAGACAATTTTGAGGAGATTTTGTCACACAAAACAATTATGAACCACAGAATTTGATCGATACTTGTAGGGTAAAAAAAGGCTTTTAATCATTTCAAACAAACACAATGTCAAATACATCTAATCAGAAGTTAAAAAAGGAAAGAAACAAATTTTTAAGTTCATGAGGCTTACAAAAATGTAGTACAATTGTCCTTAAATCCAAATTTAGAAAAACATGACCAAAATAAAAATATATTTAAATTTCAAAAGCATCAAAACTTGATTGCTTCGCTTTTTTAAACAGCATGAAAAAAGTCAAAGGGTCTTCATGTAATCTGTTCTAAACAATCCTTTTTGAACTAAAAAAAAAAGTGGAAGAATCTCTTGAATCTAAAATCAACAAATCTTCAAGAAATGTGATTATTGATTCATTTTTTATTCCCAGTTTTAGTTTAAAACATTAAGACAGAAAAACAGATGTTTTCAGTTGATGCTTGCAATTTCACTCCTCAAAGTAATTCAATAAAATCATGAGTTCTCTAGTATTTCAAAGATCCCTTAATTACATCCATTCATTCATTCATCCATCCATCCAGGATCTGGAGATCCCGCTGTATCCCTTTTGGGAACATGGGGGTTGCTGGAGCCAACCCAGCTACTGTTAGGTGAAGGCGGGGTTCATCCTGAACAGGTTGCCAGTCTGTTGCAGGGCCACACACTTACATGCACACCTAGGAGCAATTTAGAGTCACAGATTAACCTATGAAGCAGACTTTTGGACTGTGGGAAGAGAAAATCCTCACATGCAGGGGGAGAACATACACAACTCCACACAGAAAGGTCCCAGATTTGATCCAGGGCCTTCTCTCTATGAGGTGAGAGCGCTAATAACAGCATCCCTCTCCTAATTCCATTTTCTCAATTTTTGTTGTCTGTTGAAGAAGAAGGGTTTTAATAGCGTTACCTCAATTATGCTAACAACATGTGAACAATAAAAAAAGTCAAGCAGTTTTATTGGCCCCCAGTCTACAATCAGCCACTTCAAAACAATTGGAGAAAACCATGCTGTGTTGTGGAAGTTACTTCCAAACTGCAATAAATTACAAACTACTTAACTGTGTTATTTAAAAGTTATGTATTACCTTGCAAAACTGCCTCAGAATTAAATTGCATTGCATGGGTCCTGTATTATTAATAAGTTACTTTCTGTGCAAAACCTCCACAAATATAACACAATATAATGTGACAAACGTGCTGTATTTCAGAGGTGGAGATACACTGTAAAAATGACAGCTAATAATACTGAATTTTTGATGTAGCACCAGACACATAATTTCAGTACCAACCCCTGAACTTTTTATACAAATGAAAGCAAAGACTACTTTGAAACATGAGAAAATAGACCAAACAAAACACAAGAAACCTGTTTGCTTCAGAAAAAACCACAACTAATTCTACCTCAGTGAACGATTCCACATAAACTACAACACCAGGACATGCAGGAAATGGTTCTGTGGAAAAAAACAGGAAAAAATAAAAGAATTGGGTCCATGAACCCAAACAGGAAATGTGTCCCTTTAATTTAAGTTGGAATTAAAAATAACAAGCAGAACATTATTTTGTAAGCAGTTTATGTTTAAATCTGTTAATGATTGAAGCAATGAGACCTTGTTGCTTAAAAATAACATGATGGGTGGTTGATCTGTTGTAACACACAAGTTACTGAGTAAAAATATAAATTAGTAATGCCTTCTTCCACTATTTTGTTACAATAAAAATAAATAAGTTACAATCATTTTTTTGTAATGAGTTCCTCCCAACTCTGCTTAAAATTAACATCACAGCTGAGTTGTCACACCTTTAGAAGTGTAATAACAAACTAGGACTGTGAAACACCAATGCAAACCTTTCATCATGAAATCCAAATCCCTATATTTGACATTCACTGGAGAAAACATTTCAGAATGTGAGCCACGACTCAGCAGAATTCTTATTGAAGTGTCAGAGCAGCTGGAGGAGACAAAAGTAAGAAAATGCTTTCATGGACTTTAAAAAATGTAGTGACCACAAAAAAAATAATTTTCAGTTGCATTCTCCAAAGCTTACAGTTTTATTGCTGCAGTTTATCTCATGGCATTTTGAATGGCACATTCAAAACAGATGGACAGGCGACCTGTCTAGGGAATACCCTGCCTTTGTCCGCAAGTGGCCGGGTTAGGTTCCAGCACCCCTGTGACCCCGAAATGGACAAAGTGGGTTTATAAAATGGATGGATGGATGAACATTCATATAATTATTTGGAAATCACACCTTTGCTTCATAATACTAATGTTGGAAATAGTGAAAATATAAAGATAGAGAAGACATTGTCTATTTTTTGGCATAAACACAGGCTGAAGCTGTGTTTCTTCTCATTAGGTAATCCGGGTTCGTTTGCTTGGTGACATCCCTCAGGCATGGTTGGTAGGCTTGTCTCATGATTGCGTAATAAAGCTTTGTCTTTGTACCATCTTCTCCACATTGGATTATATCTGAACCCTAACAGATGTAGTTAGACACCTATTTTTCCTTGACTCACAGACTGGATCTGCTACAGGACCAAACCAACACGCTGCATTTTGGATAATTGCCTGAACCCAAAAATAGGACATCAGGCTTGTTGCTAAGCTATGACTCAATAGTACAGACCATAATCAGAGGCAAGGATAGAAGCACAGGCACGTGCTGCACTGTCTCGCATTCACACAACCTAAATAATGAACACATTTTAAACTTCCAATACCATTAATCTGATGTAAAGATGTAGCAACTCCATGAAATGAAAGAATATGAAGCTTAATAGAGTTTTATTATTTCGCAGATTGAAAAATGCTAGTCCTGAACACTAATTTTGGCCGTGAGGAATATGTATAAATACGTATTTGCTATTCAGCAAACTACCTGACAGCAGTGACCTTCTTGTGCTCAATCAGCTATAAATGTTCTGCATTCTTCACTGGGTAACTTGGCAAAGCTGTAGCGCCTTTCGATCTGCTGTGAAATCTCTCTGATTCTGCGGTACAGCTACTGAACCTGTTCACAAAGACAACATGCTGCCCTTCTATCTATTCAACAGCAGCGCAGCAGCAGTTTTATCCAATCTGCAATCCACACAATTCTGGCACTGATCGATAGGAAGGAACAATCCAAACTCAGCATTCTTGACCTTAGAGACCTATAAATCCAACAGGAAGTTGTTTTATTTGGAATATTTTAGAAATTATATCAAGTTTTCTATATTTTTTGTGTCAGTGAGTTAAATTGTAAGGCTTAATGAAGCAAAGTGTTTTTAATTAGTAAATTGTTAGCTCAAAAATAGTAGCAGAGAAAATAATAATACAAATAATAATTCTACCAGTAACTACAAAAGTGATGGTATTTTTGACATCTTTCATCTTTCTTCTCTGACAAAAATTATGTTTTTGTTGTTTTTAACATGTTCTTGTGGCATTTTCTGACGATAGAAGACGCATATAAAAAAATTAAGATTCAAATTGCATTTCTGAGTATTTCTTCATTTAAATAACTGTGAATCAGGACCAGAGGAAAAAAAGGAATTGGAAAAAGCTTGTAGGTGTGGCATAGAGGCTACGACAGCATACCACAGCTTCCTGCTCTGCAGGCTTTGTTCAGAAAGAAGTGCCAATCCCTGATTTTTGGGCAGAGGTCTTGCACAGAGATGACAAAACAATAAACTGTGTCAAGTCGGAAATGATGGAAGGATGTTCTTTAGCATTCTGAAGAAACTGCAGTCCTTTTGCAAAGAGCAGAACACACTGTGGATTCAGGCCAGTGAAAGGGCAAACTCTGGGCTTGCAGATTTGAAGGGCATCAAAAGTGCAGATGCAGCACTGTAAAAATGCAAATATGTAAATGCACAGATTTGGATTTGGAAAGGGTTTATTTCAAGCAATCAGGCAAGAATAATACATACGTAACACAATCAGCAGAGGTTTATATCCATAAAAACATGTCAAACATAGGATGATTAGGCATCAAATAGAAGGGTGTGGGAGAAAATGAATGTATATAATCCCACCCCAACTCAACCACACCATCTACTTTACATTTGTTATCAACATCGGGTTTGTAACTTTTGATCAGATATTAATACTGTGCCCTTTTGGATGTAGGTCACTAAGCATCCTTGAGTAACAATGAAATACATTGCTATGTATGTAGATATAACACAATTTTAAACTTGTCAGTAGCTTATGCAGAAAAAAATGAATCAGTGATATACGTTTCAACATTCTCTAATGTATATTATTTTCTCATGTGCAAAACTGAGCAATTTAGAGCAAGTTTCCAACATCTGAAAAAAAGTCAGTGTAAAAATCAAAAATATATAGAGATTATTTTAATCAGAAAAGTAATTTACTTAAATAAGGTATAAACAATTAGTTTATGTAGATTATTTTCATCAGAAAAGTCACAAATCTTCTAATTAAAATAATCTGCAGATCCTTAGCCATGAATCACACTTTAGGGAACCAAGTCAAGTGATTTGATTACAGCAGATTATCAAGAATTACAGGTTGTTCACGGTAAACTATTAAATAACTTGGTGGCTTGACTTATCTAACTTTAAATTCCATCAACCCATCTATCCATTCATCTATTCAACTCCTGCTTACTCCTGGGGAGTGGCTGGATCTTGGAAGCTATCCAGCTACTGATGGGTGAAAGCAGAGTAAACCTTGGATGGCTCGCCAGTCCATTGCATAACTACACACACTTACATTTACAATTTAGAACCACCAATAAAACTTCATCAACCTCAGAAACATGTTAGACTATGAGAGGAAGCGGGAGATTGTGTGAGAAAGCAGAGAACACACAGAAAGCCCCCAGCCGGGGTTTAAAAACTTGTTTGATGAGCTCAATAAAACCAACATTAGGATCATGATGCTATGGAATGCAGATATGTGATAGGCTTACTGCATCTCTTCTGCTTTGATTTGAAAAAAAAAAAACAGTTGTTAAATAATACTTTGTAGACATTTTCTGCAATTTTTTATTGTTGATTTTATAAAAAATGTTAAACTTATTTTTCTAATATTAATTTTATATAGTATTAAACCCATCTCTGGGGTTTTCATCTGCAAGGAGAAAACATGCCTACAACTTACTTTCTACAAGTTAAATTAAAGTTTAAAATGGGCAGAAAACATAAATGCAGCAATAAAAAACAATAAATGGTGGGCACATCAACAACTATAAGCAGATATGTGACACAAAAACAACAAACTTCTTCCTGTCTGCTGGAGGTTCCCCTTTAAAGCTTGGTCAATTAGAGTAAATTGCTCATGAGGAGTGAGTGAAATTACCTGCTGACAGGTGCAGGTGCAAATGTCTCACTGAACATCAAAGAAAGTGTTTGATTGCAGAAAAAGATGAAAAAAGTTGCTTGATAAAGCTTTACATTGGGGGTACAATTATACTAGTTTGATTCATTTGTGTCATTTTCATTTTTTAATTCAAATTTGTTGATTTTACGCGAACTTCAACTGATCATAACTTTTGACATCTTCAAGTTAACTAGCTAAACATAGCAAATTTTGATTGTATTTTTGTCTGCAGATCTCTGTGTTACAAGATGTTAAATGGTCTAAATTTATCAAGAGATACTGCAAGTAAGAGAGCATGAAAACTATTAAAGGAATATGATCATTTTAAGTTACAAAGTGGAAATTTTAAAGTTTCCTGAAAAAATATTTCTTACAAAAAAAAAGTTAAACTTCCCAATCAAAACAAGTATTGGATTGATGCAGAAACACAGACACACATGTCCTAGTCATTATGTGAAAAGGGTGACATATTTTGGAGCTCTGTGAGGGATGCATTGCTGCACAGTGACTAATAGGATTAATTATTCAACCACACATACACTCAGAGAAACACACACAAATATGCAGTCAAGACTAAATTGTGAAAAAGCACCAGACACTAGCAAACCTTTTTACTCAGCTCCTTTTTCCTAGATTTGTCACCAGGAATGACAAGACTTAGGGGCGAAAAGAAGAAATACTGTAAAGAGTCACAAACACACACACACACTAACACAAGCACACAGTCACATGCAGTAAGTTTAGTTGTAGCTAACATGCTCAGACAGTGGGCTTTGGAATAAATTGCCATGCTTCAATGAAACATGGCAGGGATCACAGCAGAGGTCTTGCTGGGAATAATAGCTGTTGACAGGCTTTTGGTTTAACGGCAGAGGAACACAGCAGGTGGAGGATTCGAGTGGCACACATGAGACAATAACATGCCCTGAGAACAATGGGAACAGTTCTATTGCAATAGTTGCTGTCAAAGAGTGAAGTCCCACACAATCTACAGTTTAAAAAAGGCACAGTGCATATGCTGATGATGAAACCACAGAATTTGGATGATTTAAGGTTGATTTCAAGTGTTCATTTTCATTATTGTAGCATAACTTGTTAGTGAACACAAATGTGATCTGTGCTCGCCTTTGGAAAGTCCTGACAAGAACTATTAGATTTAGATCAAGAGGCTGACACTTGTGTTACAGTTTGTTAAATTTAAAATATGTCAATAAATAACTTTAGCACTGTTAAAGTTAGAAAAGTAAAATATGCAAAGTTAGAAAATATATTTATATATTTTTACCTGTGAGACACTTAAAGAAACAGATTCTGTCTTTTGATCTGACATAAAGAACAGCTGATCTCTCCTGGTTATATTGACATAAATTGAAGTATTGAAAATCAGTTTTAATAATCAAAACAATTTGGTCAAAAAAGCTGAGATTACTGCGTTGGATTACCAGCTTTTGTCTGTCCAGAACATTGATGACTTATTAAGCAAACTCAAGTCAATATGGTGACCCACACTTTAATTCCCACTCCAATCATTTTTTTGGTCTATGGTAAAATTGTTCCCAGTGGTCTTTTAATTAGGATTATGCCATTTCTAGCCTAAATAAAAATCTGTGTTGTTTTCTAGGACATAGTTTTGGCAGAGTGGCAGTAGTTCACAGAAGCTTGCCCCCTTCCCATCCATCTGTTTATGTGCTTTCCTGCTAGCTCACAGCCCCTCACACCCTTAGCCTATCATTACCAGTGCAACCAAAATGTCAATCAATTTCAGAGCTATCCAGCCATAGAGTTCTGATCCAGATGTCAGCTTGGATGAGGAAAAACAAGATGTCCATGTGTCATGATGGAGCAAAGCAGGGAGATTCTGGCCTGCCGCAGTAACTTGTATGCCACATGTACAAGGTTTTTGCAGCATTTTTTCGTCTGCTCCTGATTTACAACGATTTGAATAAAGAAATACTCAGAAATTCAAGCTTAATTTTCTTCATCTATGTTATCCACCATTAGAAAAAAGCCACAAGAACATATTAAAAAACCCCTTTTATCTGAGTGAGTCTTTAGTAATTGCTCTAAGGAATCCTTTAGGTGAATGACGTAATTTAATATCAGTTCAGTGTTTATATATGTTAGTGTTGCTCAGATTTTTTAGTACTTTTTTTTAAAGGAGTGTGTGGGGAAACAAAACAGCAAAAAAATAAAATAAATAAAACTTCTTGAATCAAACTCTGCTGTTAACTCAACCGTTCTGTCCATGCACCCATGTCTTGGAAAAGAATCTCTTGACTTGTACGAAGATAGCTTTAAATAGTGACCGGAGGGTCCTTTTATTGAATTACACAGCTAGCAAAATATCTCTCATTGCAGCTGAACGACCTTGATTACTTGTTCTTTCAGCTCAAATACCATGATGATGTAAAAACTTCTGAATGCTTCAAAGCAATGGAGTGTGATCTCCAACATGTTCAATTTTAGACCACTCTATTCCGTTTTGCTCCAGTTTCAGTCCACAACTGTTCTGTCTCACCGACCAAATTTTTTTTTGAAAATTTGCATCAAACAAAAAAAATGTTTTAAATGTCACCTGAAGTGTTTAGGAAAAACTAAAGGTGGAGTTTTTGACACAGCACTTCTTTTTTTTTTTTTTTTTTAACATTTTTTTAATCACGTTAAAGTTTGTTTTAATTTTTCTGATTTCCTAAAACTAAAGCAAGCTCTTCTTATAGTTTCACATCTTCCTCAATTATCCATAAATAATACTTGGAATGGATACAAGACAATAAATACTCAACATTTCCCCTGCATTTACTGCAAAAATTCATCCATAAAGAATGATCCTAAAAACATGCAGATCCATGATTTGTGGAACAACTTTTATTATGTCTCTATTTAAGATCATGGAAACACATTTCCTCTTTGCATAGGCTGCAAAAAATGCAAATAAACATCTAATTTATCTGCTTTTTTCAAAACCATCCACCATTCTGTCAGTTTGACATTTATTGTTCATTCCCCTAAAATAGTTAAAGAAAGAAACTTCCAAATCATCTCAGAATAATTGCATGTAATCACATTCTGTCAGTCTGCACTCCCTTTCTGTCATGCCATGTTCTACCCTCTGTTGTGCAAATAATACTGTACCACTGGTCTCCATGACAGGCTGTAATCTTGGTACCAGTAGGCACTGAAGTGGGATCAGAGATATTTCAGTCCTTTGAACCTCACTGATGATGAATGGTGGAGAAATTGCTTTACAGCAATCAAAGCTCAGATGGTGCGCTTAACATTTTTATGAAGAGGGCAACATTTGAGATTATAGTCATTTAGTTTTGGAAACAAAAAATCCTTTGGATTCATTTTGGATAGACATTGAGATTTGAAAGCACTTCAGAATAACTTGAAAATGTATTTTTCATTAAAAGGCTTGTGCAGTTGGCGGATGATTTGTCCAGGGTTTGAGTCAGTGACATGAAGGATAAGGTCCAGTTCCTTTCTGACAGAGTAGAACGATGAGTTTCTGGAAATTAATGGTTGGATCCAATAAATTAGCTTGTGAACTTTACTGTTTTAGTTTTGGATTGTCAGTCAGAGTCTCAGCTCATAGCCAGAAAAAAATGTGGGTGAAACAAAGGTTACCAACAATTTCGTTCGTTTTTTTTTTAGTTAAGCACCTTCTATAATTAATTTTTTTATGGCCTTTGAAAAGATTGTTTTAGTTAAAGATTTTTTTAACAGACACACTCTTGGGCTTCTTGGTGACTCAAGGGCATGTAAACTGATAATAACATCCTCTTACTGAATAATGGATCTTTCATCTGATATTTCATCTAAACGGATGTGTTAAAATGCACCATACTGAGGGGCAGGGATACACCTGGCCAGAGGCCAGAGTAAAAGAAGCAAAGCAAAAGGGCACGCAGAGAAGGTCAGGCCACAATATTACATAGAACGGTAGCAAAGCTTTCACAGTTCACCCGCTTCCAATGCACTTCTAATTGTGAACCATCAAAAAAATTCTATGTAAAATTCATATCAGGAAAAAATATTGAGTATTTTTCAAAAAAACAAATATAAACAGTTATTTTTTTCCCTTTTTCTCAGTGTATATTCATTTCCAATGTTTTCATTGTAAGAAAAGATGATAAAATAGTTTACGCAATTAAAAAAGAGGTACAAAAAAGCACCAAAGTTGAGCATTTCCAGCATCGTGCTTGAGCATGATATAGTAGCCTGTCTTCTACAAATTCCTCCTGGGATCTAAGAGGTCAACGGTAACACTGAAGTGGACGCGCTTGAATAAAACATGGAAAACAAGAAAGATGAAGAGCACTTGGAGTTGAGGAAAACAGAGAGGCACAAAGCAAGAGGGACACAAGGAAGAGTAATGGACAGAAAGTGAGGAGTGAGCAAAGAGAAAAGAGTAAGAGAAAAATGTAAGTGTGTTCAGCCTCGAGCTAGTAATTGCTTAGTGGTCACTGCTAATGGTTAAGAGGCAGTGGGTGAAAAAGGATGAACTACTCTGCTGTTGCCATGGTGACCAGACTATTACACACCATTTTATTATCATTACAACCTTTTTTGAGAGCACAAATCTACTCCGATCTGTAACCTTATATTATCAGCAACATCTGATAGTTTATTTAGGGGTTCTATTTTCACAAAAAATACGCAGCAAAAGTTTGACAACTCTCTCTGTTCTCAGATCTTCCAGGAAGGAATGATGCGAGTGAGTCTTTATTTATTAATGATGATAAAAGTTTAGCTGTTTTACTCTGAGTGAACAAACGACTGCTCCGATTTGCAATATTAACTACAAAGTATTTGCCCAAGTCATGAGTGCAGGAGAAATCACAAATCCATGACAGAGAGAAAAGAGCTGATGACAAACAGTAAGGGCGAGACATGGGGAAACATTTGGCTCTATTCTGCTTCTGTTTTTCTCCACGCCCACTTCCTGTTTTCCTTACTCTTGTCCTCCTCTTCCTCCTTTTATACTTTCTTTCTTTTCTTATTTAACTCAATAAGGCTGCAGATCAGAGCAGCACATAGTTGTGCTCAGAGGTGTGTGTGGGTCACACGGGCCTGTGAGCACAGCCGTGCACGAGTGATGTGTGAGCATGTCATGGGGTGGCTGTGAGAGAAGAGCAGATCACGGTGCCAGAGGGATGGGGAGAGAGATGGGTGGAGGAGGGGAAGAGCAGGTGGAGACTGTTTAACATGATCAGTGAGCGGCCATGTTCCCTTCCCCCAGCTTCAATCCATCCACTCAATCCTCGATATCACAACCAAAGCAGATCCTCTGTGATTCTCCCTCCCAGCAGCGCTTTTTAAAAGTAATTAAGCTGACTGCGCTTCAAACGTCTCCGAAGGAAAACAAAGAAATAATTGCATTCACCCTTGATTAGCTCCCGCTTGTCTCCATCTTCCCTATTTTAAAGGCTTTCTGTTCTCTGATCTTCTGTCATCCCTACCACACACACCTACTTGCCCTTCAGCTCACACTGTCCATCTCTTCCTCTTTTCTCTACTGTTCAAGATGCCGGAAGAAAGGCAACAGGCAGACAAAACCCACACAGCCACTCACATTGGTGCTCCCAGGGGGAGATGTGTGCTATGACTGATCTCCCATGGGGCCAAGGGTGGTCTGAGGGTCATAGAGGAATTCTCCATGGGAACAAAAGGATGCTTTACTATTATACCTTTTTTAAAATTCTACAGTGGCTAAAAACCATTAAATTACTGTACACTAAAGAAACTAAAACATCAGATACAAAAAGGGAAGTCCCAATCTTACAGTCTGCTCAGTTTTTAGGTTTGTGTTAAAATTTGTTTGCAAACTTCCAAATGAGTCAGAAATGAGAGGGAGGCTTGTGATAATTGAAACGAAACACGGAGCTGATCTAATAATTAGTAACTCCAAATCTGTTCTGACGATAATTCCACCTTGGGTAATTAAGGCCTGTAGTAGAACAAGGCTTGAACATGAAACACACTGGAGACTGTTACAGAGTGGAAAATTTTAATTCTGGAATACCATTTTCTGTTCTTTGGAAAATATTCCATGTTCTTTTGACAAAATAAAGCTTAAGAATAAAAAAAAACCCCACAAATATATGGAATATTGTTCCAAACCTGCATATTTTTAATTAAATGTAACTGGTTGCATATTAGCCGTGATCTCTTACTCTTGTGTGGTTTGAAAACACTAACTAAAACACAAACTGATTGATGGCTTGCATCCTGGAGGGCTGTGCATTTCACCAATAGAAAATGTTGTCACAGGACTGATGCAGTTAAGGTGCTTTTAACCCTGCCTTACAATATATACAGCCAACAGTCTGTACGTGTCCATGGCTAACAGTTGGTGACAGAAGCTGTGGTTCACAAGCCATGCTGCATTGCCAGCATGTGGCAGCCAGCAAATGTTTTTTTCCTCCATACGAAGAACTGAACTTGTTCTTCACCTTCACTCTCCCATCTGTCTTCTACCCTCCACATTCAGCTGTTGATTCAATCTACATATTCCCTATCGTATTTCAGTGGAAAAACTGTTGAATGTATTTGATTTTACCCCCTTTTTTTGACAGTGTGGCTGCTGTCCATGGTGCTGAAATGTCCTTTTCTTATCTGAGTATACAAAGAAACATCCGTTTTCAGCTCTGAAGAATACACTGTGCGCATGGATAGGTAGGCAGACACAACACATATCACATGTATATCAAAAACATTCCGCTGGAGTTTTACCTTCAGAGATAAGAGGGATTCTCTGGGTCACATGTAGAACAGTGGTGACTTCTTGGAGTAAAGGTCCCAACAGCAGAGGTGGTAGTTTGTTTTTTTTAACTCAGTCTGATTAGAATGGCCAATGGAATAAAGAGACTGAACCCAAAAAAAAGAAGGGGAGGAAGGGAAGCTCCAATGCTCGTAAAAATGCTGCGCCCAAAGAAGAGTTAAAGTTCAACTAAACCAACCCACTGGGCCTGGTTCTCCTCAGATATCAGTTAAAGTCTCCCCGCAAAAAATGCACCGTTTTCCAAAAAATATATATAACAAATCTTCTTATTGTTTACAAGAGGACCACTTTTCCTCACGCACGCGGTCTAATCTCACCAAATTCCGCCGTAAAAACGCTCTAAATGCGCAGAAAGCAAGCCGGGCTCCGGCGGCAGTAGCGACCATGTCTTAGACAGATGTGCTCGGAGGAGGCAGGAGGGCGCAAACGCGCTGATCCATCGACTGCTTGGCCCGAGTTGCTTGAGCAGCGCAGACTGCTGAACCGACGCCGTCCTCAGGAATAAAACACTCCCACGCGAACATTACCGTGATCAGCAGCCCGTGCGCGCGCTGGAGGAGGCGATGGGGGGGATTGGAAGGGAGGATAAAAAACCAAATCTCGCCATCTCTTCCTTGAGACCTCCTTCAGAGAGGGTCGAGGTCAGGGATTTGTTGGAGAGGCGCTCCAGGCTCCGCGCGGCTCCGGATTCCTCCGATCTGTCAAGAAAGAAAGTGGAGCTGCTTGAGCTGGTCTGCTCTTCTTCCTCACTGCAGCCGCAGGCGCGCTCGAACTGGTCGCGAGAGGCTGCAAAAAAGAATAAACGCCTCTGATTGTTTAATGTGAATTCCCTGCAGACCTATTAATAGGTGAAAATGCGCTTTAAGTCCAGTCACATTCTGCTGCTCACGTAGAGATGTTGCAGCCTGGAGTGAACTGAAGGAGAGATGGCGCTTCAATCACAAGCTTGAGAAAAGTGGATGAAAAAAAAAACTGTCTTTTTCTTCAAAATGGATGTATTTTAGCTATTTTTAATCGAAAAAAAAGCAAAGGAGCTGAAATAAAGATGTGGGCAGACATTACAGTGATGCAAATGCTTAAAAATGAATCAAATAAATATGGAAATATAAAACATAAATGCTAAAATTGAATCACACAAGAAAATTGAACCAAAGCCCAAAGATTAATCTGTATCACCGAAGTTAGTGTTTCTGAAGTTTTCCTTAACCTTTAATCTGCAAGATCTTTGCTTGTATGAAGCCCAAGAAACATAAAAACACTTGTTCTCTACCTGTGGCGGACTATTTTAAAATCCTTGCCTATGAAAACATTTGTAACTAGTGGCTTGCAAAAGTATTGACACCCCTTGAACTTCTCCATATTTTCTCACATTATGACCACAAACATAAATATATTTTATTAGAAATTAAAGACCAAATACATTTATGTTTGTGGTCATAATGTGAGAAAATGTGGAGAAGTTCAAGGGGTATCAATACTTTTGCAAGTCACTGTATGTAATTTCTTTTATTTAAAGCGAATGACACAAAAATACTTGAATGAAACAATACCATATGGAGTGGAATTAACAAAAAAGAAATAACAAAATATTTTCAAAATCACTGTTTGCCTTGCTTTTTGTTTGACATTCTTTTGCCTTGCTCTCTTTTTCTCTCTTCTCATTCTTGACTGTCTTTCTTTTTTTAGTTCCTTTGATTCTGTTCTTCTTTTCCCTGTTTTGTCTTTCTTCTTGCACTTTTTTTCAGCATATCAACTAATTTTTTTGGCTTTTCTTTGCTTTTTTCACAGCTGGTTGATTACTGCTGTTTTCTTTTTTAATTTTAAACTTTTAGCTAACTTGCTGTTGATGGAATATTCCATTGCTGCAGATTTATGGGGGAGGATGAAACACTTTCACATAAGTGGTGTTATGCCATTTCAGTGATTGTATTTCCTTTTATTATGACAGAGTAAAATAATGATGGCTATAAAAATTATTTTAGAAATATTTTGAATTATTTTAAGTCTTCAGCTCAGGGCCCAAAAAGTGTTAGGGGCCCCAGGCAGTCGCTCACCTTTGCCTAATGGTAAGTCCGCCCCTGTTCTCTACCAAGACAGTCAATTTGAGAGAACAAGATCACAATTTGTCAATAATAAGAGCTTCATCAAGCTCAGTTTAGAGGATGGATACATCCAACCCAAGGAGAAGTCCCTTTTAGCGCTCTCTGAACCTCCCTCAGTGCTGTACTTTCTCCTCCCTCTGTGTTCTGATCCAAATAACCATGTTTTCCACAATTTTCTCCCAAAATCAGTTTCTCTTCTTTTAAATCTCTCTTTCCCTTTTCTGTCTCTCAAGCTTTCCCTTCATAGTCTCCTCTAATTAGCCATCCCAAGACTGCTTGCTTCTCATTTCCAGATCAGTCGAGGGGCAGTTTGAGGCGGTGTTAAGGGTAGAAGTGTGAGTTTTGATTGCATTCATTATTCAAACTCACAGAAATGGAGATTAGTGCACCGTGAGAGGGTGTGGTGTTGAAATATTTATGAAAGTAGAGAATGAGAAGGCTGAATTGGTCATGTGGAGGTGAATTCTGCTTTTATGCTTTTTGTGCTTTTATGCCCTCTTTCCATCTCTGTGCGCACTTACTACACAATGTGTGAGTGTGCGTTTGACTAAGTACGGAAATGTAAATTTGAGTGGTTTGCTCAACTAATATTGGGCTTTTATTCTGAAACACTACATAAAGATTTTATTCCAATTGAGCTCTTATCAGAACATGAGTGAAGAGATCCTAACATACTTTAGTTTAGGCTCAAATTACCAAAGATTTTGGCAAAAGTGGGTCATGCCTTGTGGCCTTGCATGCTTAAGGGTCTCAAGCATAATGATATCTCTGCAGTGTAACTTCAGCAATGAATCCCAGTCACAGTGGGGGGAGATGCAACTTTAGAGTTAAGAGATGAAACAGTGATCCTTGTGCAATTGCAACTGCTCATTTTGGAAGATGCAAAAGCTTGTGCAGAAGTTTGTTTTTGGAAACAAGTAAGATGATGACAAAGTTAGCAATTCCTAATCACACTAAGTTTAAACCGAACTATAAATGGACAACTTTGAAGTTCCAAAACCAAGAAATTTTAACATGCTTTTGCAAATAACATGCAAAATTAGGCTAAAAAATAAGAACGTGAACATTGAACATTTATTTATGAAGATTACAAGCAGATAACTTTGTCTTTAACATCTTCAGATCTGTTTTTGTTGAAAAGATCTGACACACTTTAGATTTTTTCAAAACACTTAAATGGCTTCTCTGCTCTTAATTTCAGTGATGCCATTAGATAAAGATTAAAAAAACAAAATGTTTTTTCAGGTTTTTCCTCTATCCACTTCTTTTTTGGTCTCCTTGGGTTCCCGTCCACTGACGTTCTTGTGCATCTCGTGTTTTTATCTATTAAGAGTTTGGGAGGGAGGCAAACAGAAAACTGCCTTTATTATACCATCTAGACATTACAAGTATTAAGTAATGTTTTTTTTAAGCTATAACCAATCCTCCTGCTATATTTCAAACTGTTGTTAATGACATGCTGGGAAACAAGCTGAAGGTGGTTTTGTACATTTAGACAAAATTCAGCTTTTCTCTGTATTCTAAGGTGGAACATACCTTAAGTGACACAAGTTTTGCAACACCTATTCCAAAAAAAAAAAAAATCATAGTGGAGACATGGTACATTAATGCTCACTCCAGCAAAAGTTTTTAATGTTTCAGGTGGTTGTGTCAGAAGATTTCTAGGTAGATGTCATTATTTTCTATGGCAACAGAAGTCTGTAGGAGCGGCCACATCTGATCCAAAAGCTAGAGTTTCCTAACTTCCTTTGGCTAAGGAGTCTGCAGAGATCCTACTCCACGTTTAACAAAAAGAGAGAAGACAACCCGCAAGTTTCTTTGATCTGGAGGTGTGTGGAGACAATACACTCGGGACCACAGTTCAAAGAGGAGTAATAAAAAGAGTTTATGGTCTTTTGAGAGGTCCGCTGCGTCTCCATTGTCTGTCAGTCAGTTGGAGCCAGCCAGGAGCCTCTGTCAAAAAGAAAAAACCCCAGGAGTTCATGAGTCTAAAACAACAGGCTAACGTAAAATCACTATAAAAACAATCAATAAGTAAAATAATAAATAAACATGCAATTTCGAAGAATAGTTTTGGCGACATAAAAAGCACTCTCCTGGATTAACTGAGGGGTACTTACCTCGAAGAGGGGCGGGTCATAACTGCACCCTTCTGCTGCTTCCCTTCAGCTGCAGTCTATCAAGTTGCCAGTTTGTGGTCGTTTACCTGCATATTTGAGCTGGTTCCTCCTTGTTTTGACCCATTTATCTGTCCCCAACCAAAGCTTCTGCCTCTGGCCTCATGTATATTTACTGGATTTATGTTACCAGATCGGGATGGCCTTACTGATTCCCCTCTTGGGGCTCCCTTGGACTGTTTGTCATCAGATCTCCTGCTTTCCTACCCCTCATCCCCCCAAAAATCAACACATCCAAACACAGACAAGAAATCTTTTAAAGAATATAAAGGTTTCTACACTCCTGGCTATCGACTCCATCTCTTGCCACCTCCTGGAAACACAAGAAGTAAGAGATTTTGTCCTTGTGCAGTTTTTTGTCCACTCTGACTCAGTATTTATCCTTCACTTACCACCCAGTGTCGCCTGCCAGCAGTTGTCAGCCTCACTCTTGTCAGCCAAGGTTTATGTCAACCAGAGCTCAAGTTAGACTGATCCTCGTGCAGTTTACCCCTGCTGTTCTCACCCAAAAAGACTCTCCTTTATCTCTAGCCACCGGGACTCTCATGTCGGCGCACCCTCGGCTGCTGCTGTGTGCCTCCGCTCAACTCCTCCAAGCCTTTAAATAAAACTTTAAATCTCACACTCTTGAGTTTGAGTCTTGCTGGGTTGTCCATCCTACACACTGCATCTTTAGAAATAAGATACTTTGCATGTGTTGTGAAGAGATCTGCAGCAGGCTTTGGAATCACAGCGGCCCACAACATGAATAAATCCAAATGCTGAAGTTCTGTGATGGAGACAAAGATGAACAGATTCAAACGGAAACACTACTGAAAATACCTTTTGTTTTTACTTCATGAACTCTTCAGCTAATAAAAACGTTTTGCTCCTTAAATAAATAGAAGGCAGATCCGTCTTTACTCTAAACATTTATGATGTTTTTACCTCCTTTCTCATCGCCCTAGTGTGGCAGAAGTTTCAAGGGGAATTGGATATTTATTAACCCTGTTTCTATCAAGGTTTTTCAGTGTGAAAACTTGCCTTGATTCTGTCTACAATATAGATATCTTGTGCAGAAACTTCGTTTATCAATAAAGGAGTGGTGCCGGTGAATTCTAGACATTTCTGGGTTAAAGATCTGCACATTTTTGGAATTGATTTATTTCAAGCTATATTAAGAAAACAAACAGAAGAACTACTTAGCTTTACATAGATAAATCAAACGTAGTTGGGATAATTACTCATAATTTGATTGGAAAACAAAATATTTGAAGTCCCACTCCAACTTTTTCTTTTCTAACATACAATCGTTCCCAGTGATCTTTTAATTATGATCATGTAGTTTTTAGCCAAAATCAAAAAGCCTGTGTCATTATTTAAGACATGTTTTCTGCAGAGCAGCAGGAGCTCATTAGAAATTCACCTCTGAGTTGTAGGTTGGACTACTGGCGCATAAGTTAGCCTCGGCTAATTTCCCATCAACCCTTTGTTTACATTCTCTGGTGAATAGCACCTCACAAGCCCAAACTAACATTAGCGTAATGTAAAAATGGCAAGCAATATCAGAGCTATCCAGTCATACAGTTTAAAATCAGATGAGGAAAATAAAGATGTTTATGAATCTATTTGTCTGCAAGTGGATGCAACAGAATTAGAGTGGAGAAGGGAGACTGTGGCAGCTGCTGCGTCACAAACCCAAGCATATTTAAATCACTGGTTTTTGTCTGCTCTGGATCCAACACGATTTGGATGAAGAAATACTCAGAAATGCAGTTTTAGTCTTAAATGATTTTATATATGTTCTCCATTATGAGAAAAATGCTACAAGAACGTGTTAAAAACAATTTTTATTGGAGTGTCTTTAAAAAGAAAATACAGAATTACACAAACAGTAGCCTTCGTTTACACACATATACAATCCATATAAACAGTGTGCATACATCCACATGCATTCATGTAAATGCTGCCATTTTAATTACTCTTGATTCAACAATAATTTGGATCTAGAGATGTCAGGGATAGTCGCATTTAAAATTCACAGTGGAGAGATTTTCTAGTTTTGGAGTCATTAGTTTGGTAGTGATTTGTTGGTTTTCACTGAAAAATCTTTATTGATTTTTGCATTTTCTTTTCTTTTATTGGATGTTCACAAGAGAACCATCAGAGATCAGTGTGCAACACAAACCATAAAATCACAGAAAGGAACATAATGATGTGAAAAACTGAGTTGTTGCATCAAAATGGATATTTTTCTGTAACACAGACAATAACACTCAGTGTTCACAGCATGTTTTTATAGTATGCTATCAAAGAAAAACTCCAGACCGTTTAGCATCAACCTACATACATAATTACACAGAGAGGCACAATTTTGTTAAGCTTTGCATTCCCCAAACATTCAAACCTAAGCTGACTTTGCAGCATTTCATCTCATTTGTTGACTGACAAATAAGTGGTGGCAGTAGAGAGACAAGTGTGCATGTGAGAGGCAATGAGATAGCAGGGAGTGAAAGAAACCCTGATTTCCAAAGGAAAGAGAGACTGACAAAAGAGGCCAAAGTGCCACAATATAAAAGATGAAAAAGAAGCAATTACTGTAAGAAAGTGACAGACAAGGAAAAAGAGATGATCGCTGAGCCTCACAAAAGGCATACAGACAAGACACACTGATCTCCGTTTGTGCCTGAGGGACCAGCAGTCTCTATTACATTATCCAACACAAAGGCAGCCTTTCTGTCATCCTGCCTGCTCTGATCTGAAGCTTTTCCTTGTCTGAGAGGCAAACTCAGGGGTTTGATGAAACGGTCAGAGTTGAGTCCATCAAAGACGATTTGGATTTATGTTCTTAATCAAAGAACAACAAGCACACTTCAGCATGACTTCTGTTAAAGATCAATGTTTTTTTCCATTAAGCTGGTTTTGGTAAAACATAAGTATTCATTTGGAAGCAGTTTATTCATTTAAACATCTGTATCAATGGGAAGTAAACAGAAAACATGTTTCTTTGTGCTTAAAATAGCTCTGTTTTTTCAGTTACACACAGATCCAAAAATGTTCTGTGAGGTTCTGTCGTTACTTTAAAAAAAAAAAAAAAAAAATGGTGACCTTCGTCCTCCTTTAATGTTTCACATTTTATTTTGTCACTTTCTGAATAAAAAGGAATAATGTAAAGGTAAGTTTGGGTTTTTTAGGTTGAAAGTTTATCACAACATTACATTTTAGAAAGCAATGCAAAACTACAGAAACCAAAACACAACTCTAAAAAAATTAAAACAAAAATTAAAAGTTTCTGAAAACAAAAGCAATATCCAGAAATCAAAATGTAATGTTAAAAAATGAAACAGGAAAGATAACTACTAATGGACATCAGTGATTAGATGATGACATTAGATTTTTGACTGTTTTTGCATCTTCAAAGTCCACATACTAATAAAAGTTTTATGATCACCACAGATCATATCCAGCATCTCCTCATGCTAACTTTAGGCTGAAATGATGGACAAATGTCATCATCCAACCAGCGATGTCCCACAGTCCCTACTTTTTCCAGTTTCTTCTTTTGCTTCATTTTCTAACATTTGATTTCTGGAAATTACTTTTGTTTTCCAAAACTGTATTTTGCTTCTTACAAAAACCGGAGAAGGTGGCCACTTGAGGGCTACTGTACAAACCAGCACTTGTCTTAAATGAGTTATATTAGTTCCATAATTTATAAATGTAATTTTAATTAAAAAATAAATAAATAAGCTGAAATGTGCATGGTTGACTCCACAAAGAATGAAACTAAACTCAACCAGGTTGCAAATCCTTTATTTCAATTTTTTTTGTGACATTGCTACAATGCATCTTTAGGAGAAGTTGGGTCATTTCAAAGACAAGTTTGTCATCCGTTTGAATGCAATTGTCCACTTAAGCTCACCTGCTGTTATCTTAGCAAAAACAACCATACATAGACACATGCACACACGTTTCCACGGGCACTTCTAACCCTTTAAACTGTGTCTATTTTGTTTTCTAAAACCTGCAATTGACAGCTTGATTAGGTCTGCTGCAGCCTCAGGCTGTGGTTTGAGGAGGGTCTAATGCTATAATGCCGTATTTGTGGCTCTGCAGGTACTCACAACCCCTCCTAAATGTATAAAATCTAACACACAACAAAAAGCCTGATTTGTCTCAAAATGTATATTGGACGTATTAGTTTCAAAAGAAATGGGAAAAAAGAAGATGCAATGGTTTCAAAACTGATTTTCAATGAAAATGTCCATGGTTGAATTTGGATCAATTAGGGTTCTGCAGATGTGCAGAATCATGCCTGACCCTGAGGCATAAAGAATACAATCCAATTTTCCCCAACAAATGTAATAGCATTAGGCTGGATAAAAACAGGCAACTCGTAAGGGAGGAGTCTTTTAAAAACAAGAGAGCTGAAAGAGGCTCAGAGAGATGTAGCTCAAAGGAAAGAGACAATACCCATAAGGCTTCATTTCAGATGATTTTGAAGACTGGAAAGCTGTTTGTTTAGACGTTTCAAAGTTTTTAGAGTCTGAAAACGACAGAAAAGTCCTTCGCTTGATTGCTGGAGGGAAACCTACCTTCATCTGAAATCAAAGAAGGAGAAACTGAAAAGTTTGCTTGAGTTCCTGTCATTCAGATTTGACTGCAGCACAGGAGAAAGTATCTTTTGTTTGAACATCAACTTCTTCCAAAGAGACTTAATAATATAAACAGAAGTTAAAAAAAGAAAGTGTGGAAAGTGTGGAAAGTGTGGAGGATCTATCCATTTTTGCAATGATGAGGATCTTCAACAAGCATCTGCGGCTTCAGGATGTCACCATCATGTATTTCACGGCTCTGGCTGCACTGATGGTCATTTTGGTAGCTTCTTACCAGGCACCCTCTGTTCCTGTTGATGTGTCAAGTATCAAACAAAGCCCCTCCAGGTCTCTCCCGCCTCTCCCCATGCCCTTCCGTGCACCCCTTGACCCGCGTGGTGAGCTTCAGCTGGCCTGGAACATCAGTTACGCCAAACAGGAGATCTACATGGAGCTGCGGGTGGCAGAGCTCAGACATGGTGTGGTCCTGGGGATGTCTGACCGCGGTGAGCTGACCAATGCAGATTTGGTGGTGCTCTGGGATTCTGGAACCAAGAGCTACTTTGGGGTAAGCAAGTCACTGATATCTAAACATTTCTACAAGAAATGGTTTTGAGAAAATGATCAATAAAATTCAAACATTTTCTTATAAAAGGAAAAATCTTAACTGCACAGGGATTCGACAACTGAACCGTGGAATTTTTTTGTACAAAGTATTGGTGCGCAGATCTGTTTCATGATCACATATTCATAAAGGATGTTATTAGTTCCTTCTAATTGGAAATCCCTCAAACTAAACTAATAGCTGAAATTCTTCTGGGAGCCATTAGCAGATATTTGCATATCAAAGTTGAATTCCTGTGCTAATTAAGATGTGCAAGCAGCCTTATTTCCATTTTGCCACACGCAGGCTTATTTAATAAATCTAACTCTCGATTTTGTTAGATTTTTATCTTCCTGCGAAAATATTCATAGAAATGAAACTCTTAATCATTTTTTATTTGATTTCCACTCATTGTTTAAGGATTGCTGGAAACAGCTGCAGTAACTTCAGCTGTGATTGCCTCCTTTATATAATCTGTCTGCAGAATGATGGTGGATGTCATTTTTCTATAATTAAAAGTTTAAATCAGAAACTTTTTGAGGAATAAAAACAAAAAAGCTCATTACAGCCAGTAGTTATTACAGCCTTTGATTGTTGGGTAAACAGTCAGACAAAGCACGCTGCATCTAGTGCACACACTGCTAAACAAATCCTCTAATTTAGTTTTATGTATATTATATTGGAAATTTTAATTAATGTACACAACAGAAAAACAGATTAACACCTGACCCTGAGAAGAAAGAGATTCTTTTTTCTTCTTGAAGATTTGTGGGAACAAACACCTAAGGTATAGTTAAAAGACACATGAATCTTATTTTTTTAAACAAATTGATTGAATTTGACCAAATCTTCTCTGTTCATCCTTCATTCCTTCCTCCATCTGGAATGATCGAACGGAATGATCCTGCTGTTCTGCATTCACACTCACACTAGTCTTTTATCAACCACATTATTAATTGAAAATAGCCTCTAAACATTGAACATTGAAGGATAACATTTTACATTTTTTTCCCAAAATGCTAAAACACATTTTCTGAAACAGTTGATCAATGTAACAAAACACCAAATGCGATTTTGCACTTCACCATCTTGTCTCTGTGCCGGGTCAGACCAGAAGTCTTCATCCACATCACAGCAAACGTTTTCCCCATTCAGACAATGGGAAAAAAAATTATTGTGTGCGCCTGATCCAAATAAAAGGCTTAAATTGGATTAGGAATGGAGAATGAGGTGGAAGGAAACTAGTACGAATTTAGGATTTTGTGTTTTACCACTGTCTGATGAGCAAACTTTTGTGAAAATTGACATTGTCCCAGACGACAACAAAAACTGTATGCTTTGGCTCATTATCTCAGCACAGATTTTCATCCACAAATAGAATGCTGACATAATAGTGATAGTGAAGTCAATAAGTGAAATAATCCATAGTTCCTTTCTAATCATTATAGTTAAAAAATAAAAATAAAAAAATCCCACCAGACTGTGATACCACAAGATTAGTTCAAACTATATATTTTACTCCTGCTATCTGTTGAACCCACTGACATACATAGAGAACATTGGGGTGAGTCACTCATAGAAAATGCAACAAAATGAAGTCAATTTAGTCGCCATTTTTCCGTGGTACAGACTTTGCCATTTTAGAACCGAACGATGTTAGTAAGCAGTGATTGGTCCGCGTTGGTCTTAATCATAATTTCTATGGCAACCAAATGAGGCGTGAGCTTGTTGGAAAGCCACACTCCTTCCACTAAAGAAGAATCTGTCAAACGTTCTGAACGTTGCAGGTGGGAGCCAGTGGGCGCCACATGCTTTTACTGAGGCCTCTGATTGGTCAATTTATAACTTGAATAACTTGCAATAAAGAAAATATATCATGAAAAAAAATTAGGCTTAGCAAGAACATGTTAAAAAGAGGTACCAGAGTAATAATGGTTATTCTGACAAACATAATAACTGAGTAATAGCTGTTTATTTCTCAATAGAAGTCTATGGGATTTTGGCTTTCTGGGACTTGCAGTTACTTCCTATTTGGAAAGTGAGTGGGTCCAGTTCTCTCTGTATACTTTGTATGGTTGAATCTAAAGAAATCATAAGCATATAATTCAGGCAGCACAGATTGCACATCTTTTTTATAGATTTGCCCTCACTGTTTTTATTTTAAAATATACTGGTTGCAGAATTGTTGCGGTTTGTGCAGAACAGTTATGTAAGAGTAACAAAGAGGGGAACAGAAATAAAGAGAGAGATTTTAGGTGTTATTCTGGACAGGTACAAATGTGAGAAACATAACAGAAGCAGATAGAACAAGTCGCCACAAAAGCCTTCTGGCATAGACGAAGAACATCCTGTGCTACAAGATGGGATGCTTTCACAACACCAACTGCCACACTTTCACTTTTGTGTTTTAATTCTCTGTGGAAAAACTCCTTCCAGTTAAATGTTGGTTTTAATATTAACTATTTATGACCATTTTCTTGTTCTCATTTTGTCTTAATTTTGCCTATGAAGGTTTTGAAACCTCTGTATGCTTAGTTTTTGCATGGATCCCCTCTCTTGGTTAATCTCTCTAAATTTCCCAAGGAACCGTGCCTGAACTTCTGCTGCACACATGGTGTCCTCCAAATATTGTCAAAATCCCTTTCTGCAGTCCTATGTGTGTGATGTATATAGCTTTTCTTTCCTTCAGGATGCATGGAGTGACAGTGAGGGCAGTGTATCGCTGGACAGCCAACAAGACTATGAGCTCATCGAGGCCAAAGAAAGACAGGATGCCTTCTATCTGCTCTTCAAAAGACCGTTCAGCACCTGTGATCCTAAAGACTATCTCATAGAGGTGAGGGACGCCTTTTTTTCTACAAGTGTTTGACAATTCTGTGGGTAACCATTAAAAAGAAATAAATCAAAATAAGAGATTATGGAAATATGGGGCAGAAAAGAATTGAAGTTAGGATCATGAATAGCCACCATTCTCCACTTTTCTTCCCGTGCTGAAGCCACATGTCTCCATGAGCAGTGCGGGCTAATGCTCTTTGGTTGTAGTTGATCCTCTCCTTGTAGCAAGAATGTCAAATACAATAAGCTTCCAGAGGTATGTAATGCATTTTTATACATGTAAAAAAAAGCAGGATCTGATATGGGTTGAGACCAGTAAAAAAAAAAAAAAAAAAAAAAAAGACAAAATTTTCTCTGCCAAAGTGCTTCTTTTGCCATTGGCTCTTGTTTGGAGGATCTGGAGAAATTAAATCTAGAGAAATGCATTGGAAAGCTTAAAATTTGTATGTTGAAGGAACAGGGGCTCAAGTAGAGTGTGGAGCTGCTCTGCCTCTCTTCCTCACCCTGGTCACACACTGCTGTGGGATCACATACCAATTTTCAACCAACACCTGTTGGAAGACAGCCATTGTGGTTGTTTTGGTCATTCTGGCTCTGTGTACCCAAAAGCTAACCTTAGGTTGAGGTTAGGACTGCAGGAAGGGGTGTGCATCATTTTGCAGGATGGCGTTCAGTCCTGGACTGTGGAAACACAGGAAAGACAAGGTGTGGTACAGCTAATTCAGGCAAGCGTTTCCACTCAGTTAAGCCTTGCTTGCACTGAGCGGTTTGTTTTCACGGCTCACGCGTGGTGTAGACACTAGCTTTATTGTGTCATTGTAGTGTAACAACTAGAAAAGCAACAACAATGGAGGTCATCCAGCAACTCATCTTTTTATTGCTTTACTTCTGGTACATCATGTACAACAGGAATATAATGTTGTTTAAAAGACGATTGCGGGTGGCTAAGATGAATACCGCTGTGAAGAAATGTCGGAAATGTCAGAAATGTTAGCTTAAATGAGTGCTATATTGGCACTTTCTAATGTCGTCAGCACTTTCTGCCAGGGTGGCTACAGCGACTCCACCACAATCATTCCGTTCCCCTTTTTAATGGACCCACAACCGATGGGGCCCCCAAGAGGTACTGTTTAATGGGTCCATTTTACAAAGGAAATGCTCAAAGTACCATACTGTACCATTCTGGATTGATCAGTGGAAACGAGGCTCTATTTAAGAGAAATAAACAAATTTTCTATCAGTATAAGCTATCTATCTATCTATCTATCTATCTATCTATCTATCTATCTATCTA
>BSAI01000108.1:15014772-15088236 GCA_036245035.1 Adrianichthys oophorus | reverse complement strand
TCTATCTATCTATCTATCTATCTATCTATCCATCTATCTATCTATCTGACTGAGTCTTCATGCTTTTTTTTTCACTGCTGGCGCGTTAAAGTATTTATTCCACTGATATCAGGGTTCCCATGGTTCCATGGTTCTACCTCTATGCAGCTGACATGAACTCAATACTCATTACTATGACAACAAACTAAAAAAAAGATCGCCATCATTTACCCAAGAAGGCACATTAGCCGGTGAGAGATTTGAAGTGCTCTTCTCTGCTCCTCTGGTAGGAAGGAACTGTGCACATCATATATGGGCTCCTGGATCAACCTCTTACCACCCTGGAGGAGCTGAACCTGTCGAGGACCCACCCAGGAGTACAGCGAGTGTTGATGCTTCGTCCTGATGACCCCTCGCCCACTCTGGGCCCAGATGTGCAGACAATAGATGTCGTGCCCCCTGATGTCATCATACCGAGCCAGGAGACTACCTACTGGTGCTTCATCCAAAAGCTGCCTGAAAACATGCCCAAGAATCACATCATCATGGTATGAAGAGTGCTAAAAACACTCAGTCCTGAATGGGTTTGCAGCGTTGTGGGTGTATGAGGCAGTTTAATTTCTTTGTTTAAAAACAGGAGTGATGCTTTTCACCACCAACATTAACCTTGGTAATATATTGAGCACATAAAAAGGTATGACGCTTCTGCTTTTTATCTGTTTTCCTGTCAGTATGAGTCAGTGATAACTCCAGGTAACGAGGCCATTGTACATCACATCGAAGTGTTCGAATGCTCCCCAGACATGAAGGACATTCCTCAATACAGCGGCTCATGTGACGACAACATGAAACCAAGAAAACTTAACTTCTGCCGCCACGTGCTGGCTGCGTGGGCCATGGGAGCAGAGGTACGTTGAGACAACCCATCATCAACAGGAAACTCAACTTAACCTTACAAAGAAGTCTTTCTATCCAAGATTAAATAACCCATGGGTCCGTTTGCAAAAGGCTTAAAATGCAGATTGACTAAATGGAATAGAATCCAGAACCACAACAACAATGTTGCTGAATATTCGGAGAGACAAACAAAAGCTCCCACGCACAAAATATAAAGCCCAGAAATGCTTTTTTATCAGGCCGAGCTGATCCCACGCACAGCTCATTCATAAGGAGTCTGCATGTAGGATGAGCAACTATACATAGAAACATTCCTACACTTCACAAAAACACAAATAGACAGACAAGAAACACACATAATAGCTGTGTATGGACACATCAACCATCAAGAGAGACTTCGGTTTTTCTATTAGCCACAAGAGTCTTTTAGCTTTACGATTTCCAATCTACAGACAATTGGAAATCTGTTCTGTTTCCTAATGAAGATGCTGACTTTTAAGTTATATAAAAAGGAGTTTTAATTTTTAGGATAGTGTAAAAGCATCAGCATGAGGTTGGTTTCACAAAGTTTTTGTTTAGTGCTCACTGAAAGGAAATGATGAAACATCCAACAGGATAAAGCAGATTTTTTTTCACTTCACAGAAAACTTAATTCTGTGAACTAGAAAAAATATAGGAAGTGATACATATGTTACAAATATCCTGTTGGTTTACTGGTTACTCTACAGACTAAACAATTACAAGTTTTTACTTATTTTAATGTTTTACTGTTTAATTTTTTATTTTTACATTCATTTTCTTGTGGTATAATATTATTTAGGAGTACAACACTTTGTGTTACCAAGTATGAAAAATGAAAAATAAATAGAGATTGATTTGATTTTGATTTCAAAGCAAAACACTAACCTGCTGGTTGCAGTTGGTGATTGGAATTGACAGATAGTATTATTTAGGTAATGAAAACTCTTAGTGCCAAACAAAGTAACCGGACAGCATCCTTTGGTCTTAGGAGGACTGCTGGGAACAGCTGGCCCTGTAATCATCATAGAGCCATTGAGTCTATTCTTGCCGATGTTCAATGTATGTGTCCACACAGAAGAACTGCATTTGATTTGTGAACTGAGATTATTCATGAAAACAATCATTTAATCTTATTTAGTGAGATTTTTACTATTTTATTAGCAAATACTTATACATTTTTAATCGAGAAATGCTTCATGCTCTTATTGGCTGACAGGGGCATGTCTATAAGGAGGGCCCAGGGGGACACGACCACACCAAGAATTTTATTGGGCAAGCCAAAAACAAAACCTGCTCTATTTTGTTTGGTTTTTTTTTTTATCAATACACATGCAGTCATACAGGGGATCAAAGTGTAACAAATAATCTAAGGGCAGTTTATCTTTTTAAATCACTGAAGTCACAAAAAAATCTCCTATCTGGAAATTTGTTAAGAAGTCAATTTGTGGTATAAATAAAAATGAATAAGTTGCCAGTCCATTACAGGTCACAAACAGACAACCAAACACACGCTCACAATCACCGCAAAGAGACGACTTAAAGTAATCAAAACACAGATAAAGAATGTTTTTGGACTGCATGCATGCATGAGAAGAACATGCAGAGTCCACACAAACCAGGGCCTACTTACTGTGAAGCAATAGTGTTTCGTAGTACACCACCATCTTATATGAGCCATCACTGAAAGTCTTCTAGATTTTCTGATGCAAACTTTTTTAAGATTTTTACTTTGACTCAAACGTTTGAACATCTGTCTCACACATTTTCAATTTCCAGCAGTTCCCTCAGGTCAGCTCACAAACAACTTCTTTACATTAGCTCTATGGGGCCGACCTTTAGCACCTCCAGGAATGAAGAGAATGCCCTGGATGTGTCTGTCTGTTTGCCAGATCCTTCACCTGTAGCTTTCTTATTTTGCCTCCTAAAATGTAAAGACCCAAACGACACAGAAAAGAATTCAAAATCTCTTCCAACCAGTGGGTGACATTAAGGTGGCTGAGCAAGCAAGCAGCCCGCCGGCCACATAAAGCAAACCAGACAAGGACCGACGAGCCTGTCACCATATTTCTCTGCACAGCTCCGCACAGTATCACACGCACGCCTGGCTCCTCTCCGCTTGAATTACCTGCCAGCTGAACAAAAACAAGCAGGGTACCTTCTGTGAGCTGTGAAGACAAGATTAGCTGGGAAGGATTCAGGCCTCTTTCATCACCTTCTCGTGGTGTTGTTTTATTCTTGTTGGCACAGTATCAGGAAGGAAATCAAAGCCGAACAAAAAAAAAAAAAAAAAAAGAGGAAGTTTGAAAGAAAGGCAAAATATCTGATACTATCTGAATGCAAAAGAGGGAAAATCACAAGGATGAGTGCACTTATTCAGGAAAATATGTCTCTGGGGCTTTTACTGTAATGCATAAAAGGTATATTCAGTCATTTAAAAAAAAACACTGCAACCACAGCATGAGAAGAGATGGAGAGAAGGAGAATTTACCTCTAGGTAGCAGTTTGAAGGGTTTTGCCATTATTGTCATCCAAGATCTAACCATCTCTTTTGAATGTAAAAATTATCATTTCAGTCATTGAACCCAATAATTTTCACAACTGATAAAATATTGTATATTTTCCAAAGACTGCAATATATGATTTCCTAAGTTTTTTTTTATTTAGGAAAAAGCCATCCTTCACACTTGACTTTTACAAAATAAAAGCATTTATTTAAGCAGAATATTTTATGCTAAAGGACCATACATCCATGTAGATCCACCTGGCATGTTTATCGTCAATGAATATCTACATGTTATGCAGCAATTTTACATTTTGCTTAACCTATCAAAACATTGTTCTAAAAAATCATTTGTCAGAGAAGTTGTGCTTATTGTTCAAGAATTAGGAAAAATCTCTTCTTTACCTCCATGAAACCTATGCATAAATAAAGGAGAATGACTCATGCATGTGCACGGCATGTGTGCAGGCTTTCTACTATCCTCCGGATGCTGGCTTGGCAATGGGCGGTCCGGGTTCCTCAAGGTTCCTTCGCCTGGAGGTCCATTATCACAACCCTCTTCTCATTGCCGGTACGCACAGTTACTGCATAAACACTTAATTTCCCACACAAGAAGAAGGTTTTTTTTTTTCATTTATTTAAAGTCAAAGATTATTTTATCGGAGCAAGCAACTTAATTTATTGATTTTAGAATAATTATTTTCCAAATTTATGCCTTGGTCTTGCAAAATCTTTTTGTTCTTTGGTGTTAAATTGCCATTGATGGGGGTAATTAAATACAAAATAACAAATTACTGTAATTTAATTACTCTTTTCAGTAATGGAGTAACGTAGCAAATTAAAGTTCAAATTTTGGTATTTAAATTGCAATTACTAGTCTACAGAATCCCTCATTACTTCATTACTCACATTGTGGTGCAGTGAAACCATCGGAGACTAATAAAACAAATGTGTATCAACAGTTGGCTCTGACATTGCCTCTTGTTTAAATGAAACAAAACGGATACTAATAAAAAAGCTAAAGTGTGTGCTAGAGCAGAGTTGGAGATTGGTCAAAGTAAGAGGAAGAATGTGTAAATATGGAAGTGGGTGAATTTGTAGGGTCATTCGGCAGCTGGAGTTACTTGAATTATTTCAAATTTGTTGAAAACAAAAACTTTTCATCTAAAGTGCAATTTATGTCCTGGAGATAAACTGCTTTCCACTGCCCTAGTGTCAATGAGCAATCTGTCTATATACTATGTAAGTAACCTCACAATGTACATTTTTTCATGTTCCTGTGTTGAAATTAATGAGGAGGTGCTAAAAAAAATCTGATTGCCATTGCGTAGCCTCCATGTTTTTATTTTGTGGATTTTACAAGGCTAAAAGTAAAGTAATGATTAGTGAATTACTGTTGAAATTGAGGAATTCCATTCAATTCAATTCAATTGTACTTTATTAATCCTGAGGGAAATTGATGGTTTTTCAGTACAACCCAGAACAAGACAGTTCAAGGTTGACTGCAGAAGCAGACCCACAACGAGAGTAAAGTAATTTAATTACAATTTCATCCAGGAACTAAAGTAATCAATTACTCTTTAAAAGTAATTTACCCATCACTCTAGATTGCACATATTTTAAATTTCTTCTGCCACATTCTCAGTATAAAATAGTTTGGAGTCATTTTGATGGCTTTTATGGTATTTATGTGAAGAAGAGTCAGTAGAAATAGTACAAGGGAGGAAATTAGGGTTGTCATTTTACTTAAAGAAGGCTCACGGTTTTATTCAAATTTCACCCAAATCAATGTAAACTGTATATATATATATATATATATGTATATATATATATATATGTATGTATATACATATATACATATATGTATATGTTGACCATTATTAGGTACATAAATGTGTTTAAAACAATGCTTTAAAACCTTCATACTACTAGTAGACTGGATAGTGTGTGCAGTCAACATTCAACTCCCATATAATCTCCTCAAATCTCATAAATAAATTCCTTAAAGGACACAAACTGCATCTGAAATTATTCATATTTCTCTGCGTTATTTCATGTTTCATAGCCTTGGTTGGGGTGAAATCATGCTGGATATTGAATACAATCAATTATAGAACAATCCACAGGCAGGCGGCCCTTTACGGCAAACACATGAAAGTTTCAGAATTCTTAATGCAGGTCGGCGTGACTCATCGGGGATACGGCTGCACTACACCCCCCGTCTGAGGCGCTATGATGCAGGCATCATGGAGCTGGGTCTCGTTTACACTCCTGTCATGGCTATTCCTCCTAAGCAACGTACTTTTTACCTCACCGGGTACTGCACATCCAAGTGTACTCAGACTGTACGTATCACATCTTTATTCTTACAGCACAGGTCACATGCAATCATTTTTGAAAAGAGATTAAAAAAACTGGCTTTCTGATCTTGTGTGTGTGTTACTAAAGGCTTTGCCTCCAGGAGGAATCTATATTTTTGCATCCCAGCTTCACACACACCTGGCAGGTCGTGAGGTGAGGACTGTTCTGGTGAGAGGGGGCAAGGAGGTGGAGATAGTGCAGGAAGATCAGCACTTCAGCACGCACTATCAGGTACCACACCCTAAAGGTTTCCCTGCACAGAGAGGGCTCAGTTTCATCTATGCTTCATTTTAGACTTTTGTAAGATCAAAAGATGTGAAGCAGAATCTTATCAAAATGAGGCTGAAAGGAGGGAGTAACAGCAAATTGTGTTTTAATTACTTTGTTTCAGCAAAGCTTCCCATTAAGAAGGACAATCTAGAAACTGCTGCATGCATATGTATATATCATTATTTCACTATCTGTAGCTTTCTGTTTAAAAACATTTGTATTTTTTAACCAAAGGCATTAGTTGTTTTTTTTTTACATTAAAAATATTTATATTTACCAATTTCTTACCTTACAAGGGAGAAAAGGGATTTCTTTATGATTTTGAGTCTCCAGAAACATAGCATCCAAAAATCTCCAACCTTAAGAAACAAATATGTTATTTATCAGCCTAACAGGATATACATCTTGAATATATATCATGTATTTGTAGACTTACAGCAGAAAACACATCTGCTACGCCTGATGAAATCTCCAGCTGCTGCTCACATCTGACTGATCGTACATTCACTCTCTGTGGTGTCATTCAGCATATGGAGACTCCATAAGAGAATTAATGGATCTTTAATGATGGGTTCAAACAATTCTTGGAATCTGCCTTTAATTAACACACCACTTCTTTTGAGGGATTTATTTAAAGCATAATGAATGTGCAAAACCACAAAGCTTCAAAGAAACATTTAAAAGAAGAATCAACCAAAACATCATTCAGATCATAGGAAATAAACTGTGCTCTTACTTGTTCCTTTTGCATGAAAGTGTTATCAAAGCCTATTATAATAAAAATAATGATTTTTTTTTGGGGTGTTTTTATTTCTTTTACAGACAATCCGAGTTCTGCGCAAGATGGTGAACATATTTCCTGTAAGTTAGAAAGATTTAAAAACAAAATGATTTTTATCAGAAGTAAACTAAACAAAAGGTTTTCTAATATGTTGTGCTTCTGCACAGTTTCACCTTTAATTGTCTCTTCTTAAATGATCAAATATTCATCAGTCATAACTGTTGCTGTTAGAGGGTATTTATGACATAATGCTGGCCTATTTGTACTTTATCCCACAGGGCGATGTCCTCTTAACAAAGTGTACTTACAACACAGAGGACAGGAGCAAGCCCACAGTGGTGATGAGCAAATATTCATATTTTCGTGTGACTAATAATCTTCTCCAGTCTCTCTGCCGTTTGCTTTTATTCTGCTGCATTGGTTCCCTCAGGGAGGCTTTGGCATCATGGAGGAGATGTGTGTCAACTACATTCACTACTACCCTCGTACTCAGCTGGAGCTCTGCAAAAGCCACGTCGACACGGAATACCTGCAGAAATACTTTCATTTCATCAACAGGTAGAGGCTGCAAATTTCCTGAAAACGGTTGAAGTCTCACCCTCTTTCCTTCTTTAGCATCTTTCTCAAAATTTCTCTCATCTGAGCAGTTTTTTCCTCTGTTGTAGACTGCAACGGAGTCCTGGACATGACATTAAAAAAAAAACGTTCCCTAAAATTAGTCATTTGTGGCCACAAAATAGCATTTTGTTAAAATTTGTGTGCACAAAGTAGCGTTTTATTAGGAATTTGTGTGCACAAATGAGCATTTTGTTTGTATTTTGTGCCCAAAAATTAATTCAATCCAATTCAATTTTATTTATTTAGCCCAATATTACAGCACAATTGTCTCAAGTGCTTCACACCAGCCTTTGTACAGAAGAACATCAAGACAGTCATAACATTTAAACAATAGCTGGTTGCTAAACTAAACAGACTAAGCTAAGCTGGGCATCCCTGCCCTTAGACCCTTCTTCTCGGTAAAGAAAAATAAGAAAAAAAAACATGATTTCGGGAAAAAAAAAACCTCAGGGATGTCCACATGAAAGAGGGATCCTCCCCCAGGATGGACAGGTGATGTGCTAGAACTGTTAAAGAAAAATGAGCTCATCTTAATGTTTGAATAGTGTAGCAGATGGGCTTCATCCAGATGGAAATTGGAGATAGCTGGGGGTGCGAGACGAGCCAGAGGCGAGGTCCACGGTGAAAGACAGGAGTACAGACGATCCGCCTGTAATCACTCCCACTCCGAGAAGTGAGACGAGCCAGAGGCGAGAAAAATGAGCAAAAATGTGCAATTAGAGCACACAAATTAGTATTTTGTTGCCACAAATTTGCATTTTACTATCGTTTATTGTGCACAAATTAGCACTAGGAATAGAATATACTAAAAGTGCACAAAATGGTAATTTGTGCACAAAATGACAAATTTTGCACACAAAATGTAAATAGACTAAACTGTGGCCACAAAATGCTGATTTGTACACACATAATACAAATTTGTGACCACAAATTTGAGGTAACAATTTATAAAAAATGTTAAGGCCTTTGTAGACAGGTGATTACATATCTTCCTTTTTTTTTGCTTTATTTAAGTGAAGTGACGCTGCTATTGACGCTACAGCCTCAGACATTTCCTCCTCCCTCAGTTTGGTTCGGCTTAACTGATTTTGGCTCAAACTCTTCCAGGTTCCATGGAAATGAGCAGTGTGTTTGCGGCGAAGTGGATGTGACTCAGCAGTTTTCTCAGTTGCACTGGGATGACTTCACAGGAGAAGTGCTAGACTCTCTTTATAACACAGCACCCATCTTCATGCACTGCAATCAGTCGACTGCACGCCTCTTTCCTGTGAGTCTCCAGTCACAACACGAACATGTTCCTCTGGAAAGCATGTGGTTCACAAAACATGACAGTAATCCTGTCCTTATTGTTTACCTTGATAACATAGAACCTCTGCTAAACAATACAGGAAACTAAGTATTTGAAAAACTGAGAAGTAAAGCCAACAATTACATGGAAATTAAGAAGAACATTTGCTAACTTTTAAACAAAATTGCATGTAATAAACTCTTTATTTAAAAAAAATCCCCACTGGAGCATTTAAATATTCATTCATTTTCCCTTTCGGGGTCACGGGGTTGCCGGAGCCTAACCCGGCTACTCATGGGCGAAGGCAGGGTACACCCCTGGACTGGTCGCCAGTCTGTCGCAGGGGCCACAATCACACACCCATACACACTCACATTCACACCTAGCGACAATTTAGAGTAACCAATTAACCTATGAAGCATGTTTTTGGACGGTGGGAGGAAGCCGGAGTACCCGGAGAAAACCCACGCATGCACGGGGAGAACATGCAAACTCCACACAGAAAGGTCCCCCAGCCAGGACTTGAACCGGGAACCTTCTTGCTGTGAGGCAGGAGTGCTAACCACTGCGTCACCGTGCAGCCGCATTTAAATATGTTAATACAAATTCCAGAAGAGCTGAAAACAACCTTAATGGATAAACTGCTGCTGCAAACCAACTTTATAGAGTTGAAAAGAAAATCCCAAATAATTTAAGTTCACTTTTTTTAACAATTAGAAGAACTACTGACAAAAGGAAAACCCTGAAGACACTAAATCTCCTCAGAACCGGATGTCTCTGTTCAGAGAAATAAAAACATTCAAAAGGTAGAATCTCAGAGTCTGCAGGCCTCAGTAAACGTGTTTATTGCTACAGCTCATGACAGGATGAGCAGTAAAAGCCTTTTCTCTCTGAAAAGAGGACGGCATGCGTCTGCTCATATAATAATAATAATGTCCCTTCAACAGTTAGAGGGGAACGTTTGCAGCATGTGTGCATAGTATTCAGGGGCACATTTGCAGAAAAAAAATGTCACTTTTTCATGCAACTATGAATTCCATATCAGAGGATTTGACAGGAAAAAATAGTAAAATATCCTCATCAAAGACCTGCTGACAGAACATTGAGAGACTTTTGGCACTAAACCTCTGCATCCTTAAGCATAATGTAAAGAACAGATTTTTTACACATCCTACCGAGCAGCAGCTATTCAAACCCAGCTGTAGAATGAAAAGTGAGGCTGCTTGTTAAATTGCAGTGTAAACACGCAGGTTCCTTTAGCCTACTGTTTGTCAAGATCAGAGCGAATAAATTAAAAAACAACAGAGGAACTGATCAACGTTTTCCGTAAGAAAAAAAATCCTCCTTGAATAATGTCAACATTCTAGATCAAATGCATTAAAAATGAATGAGAGAGATGATGAACTGTACAGAACTTTAGCTGTTGCATGATTTAGAGTTAAATAAGTACTATAGATGCACTCCAAGCGAGTATCGGTTTAAAAAAATTGAAATTTGTTGAAGTTTACATGGAGTAAAATGTAAAGCTGTAATCTAAAAACCCTACAGACTAAATACATTTTCAAAATAGAAACTATTTCTTGTTGAGTAGTGTGATATATCGGAGTAACCCTAACAAGCATAATATTAGGTCACAGAATGTATTTTCCTTTACAAAGAATTGTCCTTTTTTAAGGTAGCATCAGTGTTCTGCTCACTGAACTTCACATATGCTGTTCTTCTTCTGTAACTTACTTAAGAGACTGTTAGACTATAGAACCCAACTTATTTATGTGACAGATCTCAGCCCTCTTCTGTGCAGCTACTTACCCCACTATTGAAATGTCACGAACAACATTTAGGTCTCAAAGTTCACTAGATGTGGGCTACCTTACTATGCTTCAAAAAGTGCACAGTCTTACTAAATATATAAGTGTAAACTGTTCTTTTGTCTTTTGGCTGCTCCCTTTAACCACAGTGAATAATTTGTTTCAAACTTTGTTCTCTGTATTCTCCTCACTCGCATCACCCTCATGCCCTTCACTACTTCCATGTACTAAGTACTTAATACCCTTCATCTTCTTCACTTCTGCTCATGGAAATCAATTAATAACATATTGTTATTCTTTCAGAGATTTTATCAAATACCCCCCAAAAATCTGAACAGTTCCTAAATTATTTGGTTTACTCGAAAACATCAAAAATGCCCAAAAAAGTATTTTAATTATTCATATGAAGTTATTCATTTTGCCATAACTTGAAATAATAATAATAATTGACAAAACTTTGCCATCAAGGCAACACAAACCATTTCAGATTTTTTGCTGCCATGTCTGATTAAAATACTTGACATCACAACATAACACCAAACAATGCAAATATGAACCACTTTCTCGTCTCTTTGTTTTTACCCGAAATTAAAGTCTTTTTGAACATTTACATGCAATTCTTTTTCCTTCAGGGCGAGTGGGAAAAACAGCCTATACCAGTGGTGACCTCCATCCTTGAGAAACCGCGCTACCCCTGCGAGGTAGGGGGGGTCCCCACCAGCTGACCGGTCTATTGAGACGTTTCTGGAGATGGCGAAAAGTATGGAGTGGATATCAAGCTTTGGAAAAAATCTCCTCTACTTTATTTTATCTCCTCTGTAGTTGTAAATGTTGTCTTTTTGCTGTAATAAACGCTTCTGTAAACAATTATCTTTTGTTTTCTTTAGTGCGGATTTCTGAGAAAGGTTACTATTATGAACCAAAAACATAAATAAATGATTTTGAGGGAAAACTATAGAAAAAACATGTTTGTTGGGAAATGTTTAACAATATCTAAGGCCTAAAGCTATGTTTACACCACCCTCTGCAACACAACCACTTCCAATTAAAAGTCTGTCTGTATCTATGATACCAAGTCTTTCCTATATGGGAAGAGAGCTATGAAAGAAAAAACCTGGAGCAAGATTCACAAGATTTTGCACCAAGCCTGTTCCATCTGTAGGTGGCGACCATGTGCTGGTTAACAGTAAAAAGGAGAAGAAACCCATCCCTGCTTGTCCAGTGTGAACACCATGGGCCAAAAGCAGGTTAAAAAAGCCATGTTTACTACAGTCTTGCGGTCCTCCAGAACTTTGATATGCTTCTTATGGAGCCTCTCCATGGTTATCTTGGCTGTGTGCTTCAGGTCATTGTCATGTTGGAAGACCCAGCATTTTCAATGCTCTAACTGAGGGAAGGAGGTTGTTCCCCAAAATCTCAAAATCTCATAATACATGGCCCTGGTCATCTTCTCCTTAATGCAGTGCAGCTGTTCTGTGTGCAGTAAAACACCCCCATAGCATGAGACTGCCACCCCCATGCTTCCCAGTAGGGATGGTCCTCATCATTCTTCTTCATTGGGGCGGCCGTGGTGCAGCAGTAGGGCGGTCAACCTCTGATCAGAAGATTACAGTTTTGTTTCCCACCTTGCCCGCTCATGATTTCAAACTATGACATCTTAGTGTATTACCAACAGTAACCTTGGAAACGGTGGTCCCAGCTCTTTTTAGATCATAGACCAGCTAGTGTAGTTCTGGGCCAATTAATCAAGAGCCCACGAGGTGAGATCTTGCATGGAGCCCCAGTCTGAGGGAGACTGACAGTCATGTTTAGCTTCTTCTATTTTCCAATAATTGCTCCAAAAGTGGATTTTTTTTCAGCCCTTTCCAGCTTTGTGGAAGTCTACAATTTTGTCTCTGGTGTTTATTTTAATCTCACCTCTTTGCACAATCAAATTTGCTTTACACGCTTTTTTACTTAAACCTTTTGCAACATTCTTATAACTGGAATAAATTGCTGTACAGTACAAGGCGAGAGCTCCATGGCAGCAGAGTTTTCTCACTGTGTTTCTCATTTCCTGTATAAATCCTGCTTTTAACTTATGCTACTCCTGAGAAGCCCCGTTTCATTGATTAATAGCTTTCTTGGCAGAATCAATGAATCCCTCCACATTAGTAAACACTTTGTGTTCAACATGCAGCATGAAACATCAAAGCAGCCAGTGGGAGTGATGCATACAAATGCTCCTTTATGGAGCCATGCTTTTGGCTGCTCATCACTTAAGGTGGGATGAATTATTGTTTATTGTGAAACTGCGCAGGGAGAGTTAACACATGCAAAGAGGGAAAACATGACCAACATTAAGGTTTATAAGATGGGATCGAGCTGCAGAGGCTCATGTAAACACTATTATTGCTGCGCAAAGGAGGGCCCACATGGGCTACTCAATGTCGTGGCATACCCAGAACCTCATTACTTTCTTATTTTATACTGCGTTTCGGGGTTGTGCGGCCGATCAAAGCTGCCTGCATAAGCTCCACTGTACAAGTCATACAGGTAGAAAGGAGTAATGATGCTCCCTGCTGCTTTTGTTGATTCGGATTTAATCCTAATTAAACAGTGCTTTGGATAATGAAAATCCCACTACAAATACATTAAAAAAAAAAAGGAAACATTTACCTTTTTTGCAGCAATTATTCAAACTTTGATTTAATCAAAAGGATTTTTCAGTGCAACAAAGCTCTCTCCTTTGATAAATATAAAGACAAGGCCATTCTGGCTGCTTTAAGCTGCTCTGATGTTAAATATTTGAAAGAAGTTTTAAAGTCTTCAGTGAGCACAAACATCTCAAACTGAAATACAATACTATATGATCATCTCTATTATACATTAAAAACACACCAACAAAAAACAAACTAGAATTCTGTCTGTGCTTTTTTACAAGAACTTACAATAATGTCAAGAGTTCAAACCAAAGGGTGAAATGTCAATAAACAGTCGGATTATAAAGTCTTTTAAAACGTGTTTTAAAGAAGCTGGAGAAACACCATCCATCCACCCAACCCAAGGAATCAAAGCTTCTGCTCGCATGGAAAAACAGGAAACATCATTTAGTTGACATTTTAGATTTGTTCATCATTTATTCACATTATGTTTTGCACAAACATTGTGTACTGTAAACCTTTTCAGTGAGGACATTGTTGCAAAGTTAGAAAACTGTGTCATTAATCACTTACTGAGTTAACTTTGTTAACAAGTGCTAAAAGTTGGCCTGAATTACATTTTTCTTTGAGTGGCCATGTTTTTACAACTTCTTACGAAAATAAAATATATTAAAATAAACAATTGAGTCATTAAAGTGTCAGGTTGCTGTTAAAAGCTAAGACATTTAGATTTTACAGGAATCATAAATGCAAATTTGACAAGTTTAAAAAACTGCCCCGTGATGTAGTATTTACTTTTCCTGGATAACTTCTGAGTTATTTGATGTTAGCAATGATCAAAGAGTGTTCCAACTGATTACTTTAGCTAAAACTGGATTATATGCATTTGCTAGAGCCCCGGGGATTGATCCAGCAACACTGATGCAAACATTGCGTTCTTGAGTTTACCCAGGTTCCCAAATAGTTTAAAACCAAGTATGTGACAGAAATCTCAAAACAAGGCATAAAAAGAAACGATAGAAAATATTATTGTTTCAGAGGAAAACGTAAACAAAGCTGTTTCCTGAGGGTCTGTCAATCATAAATGCCTTTGACACGTTTGTTCTCCGGGTCAAATGGAGATCTGAGGTGTGCCTTTGCTTTGTATGTCACTCCCATCCTTTCCAGGGTGAACTCGCCACTTTTAATAAACTCTGCACTCACCTAATAAAATGAGAAAACAGGAGATTAGAAAAAAACTATAAAAACATTTCAATAAATGATGAGGCAGACAAGAAAGGTAAAATTTAATTCATCCAGAATAAGATATCTAAAACTGCATGGAATGACAGCCAAATTCAATCAGGCGATGTAATTATTTAATCCTTAATAAATCAGATTAAATCAATTGATTTCCAAAGCTGCTGTGATATTTTGCAGATGTTATTACAGACCAACCAAAAGTAAACAAGGTTTGTGTTAAACTTTAAATATCATCAGAAAAAAAAGATGCTCAATGCAAATACAAGAAAAGAAAGAAAAACTGATTTCACGTTCCTGTCAATCAAGATGGAGTGCCGGTCAGGGAAGTTGCTGTCACTACTGTTAGGTATGAAATGGAGTAAATTTGATATATTTTTTTCATGCTGCATGTTTTTTCGAATATAGTATTTTTCAGAGTTATATTTTCATTCAGTCAACCATGTTTATAAGTTTCCTATAATAAAAAATGGATCACTTTTTGTCAAATTTAGAAAGGCAACAAAAATAAGAATAAAAGCACAAATACATATATATGTAAATATAGAACGCAAACGACTGGGGCGTGGCTACCGATGAAAGCATTCTTCCTTTTCCATATGTAGCTAAAAAAGTGCTGTGAACTTGGAGCGTAAATAAAGTTTTACAGAAAAGTAAAAGGCATGTTACATTTACTTGAACAATTCAAACATTTAGAATTTGAAGATCAGAATAAGGTCATCTTCATTTTTAATTATCACAGCATGCATTTCAGAAAATATTTTCAGAAATCATCTTAAAAGTTGCTGGTTAAAATCTCACCTTAAGTTGAGGAGTGTTTGTGATAAGCAAATAGGATACAGAAGTGTGTCTCTGAGACTCATTTATACAATTATATTTAACATTATACAGATTAGTAACATCAAAATAAAAAAATATATATGCCTATATCAAGAACAATCAAGACAAAAACTAAATATATCTGACTTGAAACAATTGGACTTTGCAGTTTGCAAATGCATTAAAGTTTCTTACCACTCCTCCATCTGGGTTTCGAATGTACCCATAACCAAGAGTTTTATCGATGTAAAAGCCATAGTCAGCTCGCCGCAAGTGACCGACAGGAACACCATTACGGAAAATGGCCTCTAGACCAAACATTGGTACTTTCCTGAGGTTGAGAAAAAAATTAAACAGAATCATGATATTTTGCAGGTTTGAACAAAAGTGATCGTCCTGAAAACTAAATTCTAGTTTTTAGTTTTCAAAATACTGGCATTTGATAGAGGTTGTACTTACTCTTCAATGGTGAAGCAGACGATGCGTCTCCTAAGCCCCTCCTCTTTTTGCTTCTCCAGTCTCTCTCTGCCCTGGAATGGGATGGAGCTCTTCAGCTTGCACGTAAAGGCAAGCCCCGCCTCCAAAGGTGTGTCATCAGGGCGTAAGTCGGCATGCCAGTGTCTGTATCCTAAAAGATAAAACAATTAAGTCCACCAATTTACTTTAAACCAACTTTGAATGTCAGCTTTAATTTAATTCTTTTTTCATTTGACCTTTCTCTATGCTCAGAGAGTCGATGGCTCTGTAGCCAGAGTTGATGATGCCGTGTTTTGCACCAGCAGCCATGACAGCTTGGTACACTGGAATACAAGATTTTCTGGGAATGTGCAGCTCCCAGCCCAGCTCCCCGACAAATGACAGACGCATCGCTCGCACCTGGATGAGACATGGAGGATGAGACTAACAATGCATGAAATAGACTACTGCCAAAAAGTGCCACACTTTTCTGTCCTCGTTTAATGTGTAGTTTAGAAGAAAGAAACACAAAATACTCACATTATGAACAACAGGAGGGTCAAACATAGGCACTGTATTTTTTACTTTAGAGTTAAACAATGGAGGCTTGTTGGATGTATATTAATTGAGACACAGACAGGGTAGATCAAAAAAAAAAATTCTGACATGTCTTAAAAACAGTGGAAAAAAATATTTTTTTTAGTGTTGCACCAGTAATGTTAGCCTGGGGTTGTGAAGGGCTGTAGAAGGTAGCGAGAGAGAATGTAAACAGATGGATGATGGGAAGTAGGGGCAGGCTAACTCTGCTACAACAGTCCCACCCACAACTCAGAGGTGAATTTCCAATTAACTAGTGCCACTCTGCAGAAACTATGTCCTAGAAAATGACACGCTTTTAAAATAGATCAAAAGATGCTCAAAGAGGAACTTTAAGCCTCTGACCTTCTGATCTTTCGACGAAAGCTCATTTATCACTGTTACTTAGGGAACCATTACGAGTGAACAAAGTCACTCTTTTGCTTCTCTTGAATCCAACCAAACGGGAATAAATATTTGAACTAAAGGATGACTACACTGCCTACAGAGGAAAAGGTGAGTAGGAGTAGAGTTCTGGTTTCAAGAACAGGTTGCCTCCTTCGAGATAATTAAAGACTGAAAAAAAAACTAAACTAAGTAGAAAACTGACTTGGAGAATTTTAAAACAACCAAGACGTGGAGAGAAAACTCCTTCAGGTCCTCTGGAGGACTCAAACGCAGCATGTCCATCTGACCGGTCACCAATCACTCTGGGCCCACACATGTTCCTCATAAGGCTCTGCGGAAGGTGATTATTCACAAACTAACCATGTACAGTTTTACATTTACAGGCAAAAAAAAGCAGAGAATCGCCCAGAAAACACCATCAACAGCATAAAAAAAACCAAGAAAACAGAAAGAGACAGGCAGCGACTAATGAGCAATGATGTTGTGCTCATACTGCAGCCATTAAAATGTCACCCAGACAAGTCCAGCAACCAGCTGGAGCCCAAAATAAGCAGCACTCACACACATGCACAAACACTCCTGTAGAGCTGAGAGAAGATGCTTAATGCAGTCGCCAGCACACACTCTAATTCACACAACAGCAACCTACAGTGAGCATATGTGTCCCCATATGTATCTGCACAGCATGCTCTTCTCACACAAGGTTAAACACAAAAAGGTCAAATCATTGTGTGCAGACAAAAGGTGTACAGAAAACTCCCCTTCCTGGATATGACTGAAAACAGAAGGTTTCAAATACTACAGTTCCTCCAATGGAGGTAGGTTCCAACACTCCAAAAACAGACCCCCTATAGAAATAAGTAACAATGTTTTAATTTGAACAATTTTTTATAAATAAGAAAAAAAAACTGCAATAGGGTAAGAAAATTGGTCTCATCAAGAACTTTAATTTTAGAAAAAATGTGTAGTTACCGAGACATTTTTTCTTAAACTACGAATGCTTTGCTAGTAAAGACTTTTCTTAACAAGATTATTTTTCTTGCAAGACAGAAAACAGAGCCATTTTTTCTTAAAGCGAGAGCCTTTTTACTTTAGGATTCAGTCTTTGCTGTGAAAAAAAAGAGCAATTTGTCATCAACTCCCACTCACAAGGTTTAGATTTTATCATTCGTGTGTGCAGTCCCGACAAACCGCTTGTCAAATACTTTTTTTAATGTATTGGATTCTTTTAATCTTGTACAGTGGGTTTCTGACCCAACGCAAATTCATGGACATATCCTGGACTTAGCTCTGTCTTTCGGGTCTCCTATAATCTTTGTTGAGACTGTGAAGACTGCCTTTTCTGATCACTCAGCAGCATTATTTGACTTTGTCTTTCCACTCAAAATTGCCCCCAAGCCTGCTGCTGTCAGATTGGTGTGGGGCTCGGATGAATAAAAAAGCTGCTGAATTTTCTGCTTTATTTTTGTTGGAATGGCCAAACCTAAACTCATCCCCGATCACTGCCAACTCTTTGCTCCTTCAGTTTGAACTGTTGTTTTTTCAAATCTTTGATGAGATTGACCCTTTCTCTTCTAGAGAACCAAGGCGCTGAACGCTGAATCACTGACATATATAGATGAAAATGTGAGATTAAATCTGCGTTTCTGAGTATTTCTTTTTTCAAATTCTGATGGATCAGGAGCAGACAAAAACCTACGGTTTGAAAAAGCTCTGGGACTGCGATGGGCAAGCCAAAGTCTCCCTGATCCGCTACAATTTTAATGCATCTACTTTCAGACAAATAGATTTTTTAATATCTTCGTTTTCCTCGTCTGAGCTGGTATCTGGTTCAAAACTGTACGGCTGGATAGCTCAGATATTGCTCGCTGTTCTTTTGCTATGCTGTTAGCGTTGGATGGTGAGGGTCTGTAAGCTACCAGGAGAGAGTGTAAACAAAAGAATGCTAGGATATTAATGTAGGATTACTTCCACGCCAATAGTCCTGCAAACAACTAAGAGGCAAATTTATAATGAACGCCTGCTGCTCTGCATAAAATATGTCTCTAAAAAAACGACACAGGCTTTTTGATTTTTGCTAAAAACTGCATTATTATAATTAAAAGCCCACTGGGAGCTATTTTAAAATAGAAAAAATATATAGTTGGAGTGAAATTTTAAGTGCAAAAATATCACTTTTGTTTAAACTGTTTCATATTTAGAGTAAAATGATAGAAAAAGAGAGGAGAAAAATGTTCACGTGAGATGCAGGGCCTGTGCGTGCACTGTTGATTTCACCTGATGTCCGGCTGCGGCAACAACTTTGTGAGTAGAAAATGGAAAAGCTTCATTGCTCAGGTCTGTGTCCAAAACCTCCTGTAGTACTTCTCGGCTAAAAATAAGGGAATGAAAAAAAGTGATTAAGAGAAAAGGTTTGGCTTTTGATCAAATATTTTAAAACTGACTAACTGCTAAAAGACAGAGCAGCTCTTTATATTTCACCACCAAATATGTTTTTCTACCAAGAATGAAGGAATAACAGAAAAAAAACATACATGTTTTTTTTTTCTTAACAAGAAGTCTCATATATTCTGAAATCAATATTACATAAAGATGAGTCAACAGAAAAAAAAACAAGATCTATGTTTAGTGTACTTTTCCGCTTCCACGCTGGTATGTTTGTGAGTGGGATGGAGGAAAAACAGTGTGAAGCCTGTTCGACCGGATATTTTTGCAAAAGCAAAGCGCTAAGCCAGGGATGAGGATATTTGGGGACGGGTTCAGGTTATGTTTGCACATTTGTGCTGGAGTCCTTTTCTTCTGAAAAGCAATCAATGCGTCACAGATGTAGAAATGTGTACGGGTGAGGAGGGGCTGATATATGAAGAAAGAGATTCCTGCGCATGCTGTAGACATGCGAGCTTAGAAACACTGGCTGTTCGTATTCTCCTTCGAGTTGGCATTCTGTTTGTGTCCTTTTTTAGTGAGCTGGAGAGTCTTAGTGCAAAAGCCAATTAGCCGTTTGTCTGTGTGTGTGTCACATTTGCAGAGGGGGTACTTGTAACCACCAATTTGTTTCTTAGAGTTGCCACTTAGCCGTGGATCTCAGCTGTTGATTTGGACGAGCAATTCAGAAGAGATTTTGCATCTTTTAACCATTTGTGCAGATGGTTCATAATTACAAAGCCAGTGATGCTCATTTTACCCTTTGGAACATGCTGCCAAGCTGTGTGGGAGAAAAGCTGCAAGTTTAAAGACACTGCTCGCAGAAGAATTTGAACAAGACGCCAAGAGAGATTTGAACAAGACAGGAGAGAAAAACCAAGTCAAACACATTTGTATAAACGCTGTAATCTCCTCTCTCCGCATATCAATTTGAGTCGTAATTAAACAAAAACCAAAACACGGGGAAGGCTTTTAACTGCCATTCCTCATCCATGTTTCACATGATTATAGAGAACCTCCCACATATCAAGAACACTGAACTGCATTCTGCATGCACGAGGAAACTCAAATTGCCCAATAAACCCGTTAACAACATGTGTATCTGTCACAATTCAGAATTAAATAGAATTACTGCCAACAGTGACGTAGATGCTTCTGGCTTGACGTAGGCAAAAAAAAAACAAAACAAACAAACAGTGGACATAAATAAGAATTGGTGAAAGGGGACCAGAGGAGTAATAGGAGAGAAGACTGTTGGACATGAGGAGAAAATAAACCTGGGAAGAAAAAAAGCCCACACAGAGAGCAGAGTGGGTGAACCCTGCTAGTGGTAGGAGCGAAGAGCAAAGACGAGAGGTGAGGAGAAGAGGAGGCAGGAGAGGAGGAGAAGAGAAGAGGTGAGCAGAAAATCAAAAAAGAGAGAGAAAGTATTAGTCGCCTGGGTTGTTTTGTTATGGGAAAAGGAAAGCTGTGGGAAGCTCGAGGAAGGCTAAGATAGCTTGGGCAAAAACACAAACTTTCTAACATACATGAGAACTTTGAGGGTTAAGGCTGAAAATGAGGGGGATTGGGACTTTTGGAGCTGAGCTGATGTGAAAGTTTAACAAACATCCGCCCAGATCCAACAGTTACGACAAACCTGCAGAAAAACAAGAAACCATATGGGTGAACAGCTGCACGAGTGTTTTTCTTAGTGGCCAGTCCACCTCTAAGCCAGAACAAGGTAGTGTTTTTTTTTTTTTTATTTGAGTCACATCTAACTAGGGGTGTAACGATTCATTTTAACAACAATTTGATATTTGTGATTGCCAATTCGATTTACTTTCGATTTTGGCTCATTTTGAACAATCCAATTCACTGACCTAAAATCGATCCAGAACATCTATAGCCAAGTGTGATGCAGAGATAAATACCTGGTACTGAACAGTGCTGGGGAAGTTTTCCAGATTCCTTGTAAGATTATCAAGTGTAAATTAAATAAGTGTACAACCAAACAAGTAAACAAGAATTAACTGCAAATCCATTCACAAGCTAGTTTCATAAAGTTCAGTGCACTGTTGTTTTTCACATCAAAATAAAGGAAACGGAACATTACTAGAACAATCTAGCACACTGTATGATCACGTCTTTGCAGAATTCAAAGTGTTTCCACACATTGGGCTGTGATGATGGATTGATCATTGTTTGCTGCCATCACGTGTGTTGTCTGCTGTGATGCACTTGGTCGTTTTTACGTTATAGTAAAATAAACCCATCATGTCTCAATCCAAGTGGTATTTTCCAGTGTCATTCGATTTGATTTATTTTATTTTGAAACTATTGTTTTAATAGTATAAGCCGATTCGATTTGATCAATGGAAGACATTTGATGATTGCTGTGATGGAGCTGATTGTTAAGTGTTCTGCGTTGCATTCTGTAAAGACTTCTCATTTGCTTCTGCCATAACTTTTGGATCACTTACTATCAAAGGTATCTTGTGGTCTAAGTGTACAATATTCTTTATCTCTGTACACTTGAAAATGTCTCTTTTTTCTTTCAGCCCATCAAGGTTTTAGTTTTCAATCATGGTGTGGTGACACCCTGAGCAGCACATGGTGACTGTCTCAGTGTCTCACAACCATCTAAACATAAACCATTGAGACAGTCACCATGTCTCAGTGTTTTATAGATGGTTGTGAGAGCTTTAAAGAGAAATTTGATCCAAATCTTTGAAACATATTTGGATCCTCATTTTGATGAGTTTCATTTGTCAAAGAGAAAAGTCCAGCTCTGCTATTTGAGACAAACAGTGAAGCCAGATTTGAATGCTCTTGTGCAATTAAAGCTGTATTTATTTGTTTCTATTTTTAAATTCTATTAGGTCAACTTTGTTTCATTGACACAATTCACGCGTGACTCCCACATCTTATCCCAAACTCTGCCTGCCTTTCCTCCTCCCACCTTTTGGGTCCCTGGATGCTGATCATCCCCATGTCTTCAGAGTGGTCTGTCAGCTGGCAGCAGAAGCTCTGGTCCTGAAGAACCGTTCGAATGTGGTTCCAGTTGTGCTCGGCAACACCACCTCCAATAGCCAGGTAATATGCATCACCTTAAGCCAAAAAAAAAAAAAGATGATTAAGGAAAAGCACAAAAAAGGACAAAAAGAACCAAAAAATAAAGAGACATCTGTGAAATTTTAGGACATATTCCATTACTCATTTACCTTAAAGAAAAATCACCAATCAATGACCTCTGATCTGTCTGGACTCAAATTCCCTCTTTTTATTTTATTTTATTTTCTTAGCAATTGCTTTAAGAAAAAAAAGCTTCTCACCATTAGATTCAGGAGCCAAGGGCAAGCTAGCAGCACCAGGCTCTAGTCTGCTTACTGTCAGGTCAGCCTCTGCTCCTCCTATTTTATTCAACATACAGGTATACACAGTGGAGCCTGGAAGAAGCAGGATAAAACACACACATTAAAAACAGCAAGTTTTTCTATTTTGATTTTGGTTTATTTTGAGTTATGAACCCTCATTTGTAGTCAGTCTTCTGCGTATAACCAAGATCTATAAACTGAAACTCCCTGCAACAATCACAAACACAATAAAGCCCACAGGCTTTCTTGTCTCTAAACAGAATGTGTTTACATTTAGAGCTGATATTTTTCAGCTTCTAATATTAGTACAAGCGGTTTTTCTTCATGCACTGGCATCTCCTTCACCATTGCATTTTCCTGTCTTCCTTCTTTCCATCAATCTTTTCCGCCATCTGTGTGTGTGTTTCCGGGCGTTTGCTCGAGCGGCTGTCCAATTGACCTGGCTTCTTGTTGACATCAGCTGTGAACAGCCAATCAGCTGCCTTCTTGGCATCTGGTCCGGTGAGATAGAACTTCCCAAAGTAGGACATGTCAAAGACAGCCACGCTGTGTCTGCATGAGAGGCACTCGTTCTTGATCTGCATAGAAAAACACATATTCAATAGGAATACTAGATACTAAATGGTTTGAAGTTGATGTCACATGACTATGCATCATCTTCTTGAGCACCAAATTAAAAATTAAAAATAAGCCCCCCACCCCACCCCCCAAAAAAAGACTTAAGGTTGTCTTGACTTTACAAGTCATATGATGAATTAATGTCTCAAAAGATGCCATTAAATTCTGTATCAAATGAATTCCTGGCTGTTTCTCCCTAAAGCCCACAGGGCTCTCCCTAGATGATTGACAGAGTACGGGGGTGGCTATGGCCCCCTGCATCACATCTCTTTTAAGAAGCCTTCATGTTTGAGCACTTAGAGTATTGCTACCATAGAGCTAACTTTGACAGCTCTGACAGTAGCATTCTTACAGTGAGGTGAGTGAGAAAACCAGCTGCTTAAAATGTATGTGAAACTTCTTTCTAAAAAAAAAAAAAAAAAAGTCTCATATGGATGTTTTTTTTTCTCTTATTACGAATAAATATTAGCAAATTGTTTTGCCAACTGATGATCGATTTATGATCAAATAAAATTTAAGAAATTGACCAAATGTTGCTTGGCAACAAGGCAGCAGGTCGGGGAAAAAAAAAAAAAAAAAATCACACCAATGGGAGAAAGGCTGTGATCACAAACTACTTTAAACGTGTTTGTCCATAAATTTTCAACATCATATTCAATTTAGTTGCACTTACTCATTGTGTAAACAGAATCATGTACACATCAGCTCTTTGGAGTCTTACCACATTATGGTGAGGAGGAAAGTCAAAAGTGTATTCTTTGGCCAGGAGTTCATTGTATTTGTAAGATGTGTTCTTCCTGTTCTCATATGCTCCATAATAATCATAGTCTTTAACCTTTTAATAACATAAAAAGTGTTAGAAACCATTACTTTTTATCTTATGCACAAAAAATATGCAAAAAAAAAAAAGCCATTTAAGTGTCAATCTTACTGGAGCAGTTCCAGCTTTGTTGAACCATCCAGGTCTCTCCCAGCCATGTCGTTCTTGGAACACACAACCCTGCTCTGTAAGAATCTGCATGAAAAACAATTTAAAAAAAAATTTAAAATACAACACACAATCTTACCATTATTAAATTAAAACGATTTAAAACAATAAAAGAGAATGTGTTTAAAAAAATACTAGCATCTGAACTAAAAATAGTGCAGCTTTGTTACTTGAACAAGTTGAAAGGTACAAACACAAAAGTTGGATAAATGATAAAAATGTCTAATAGGAGTGAGAAAAAAAAAAGATGAAAGTTTTTGGTTGGCATAAACTGCATCAAAGAGCCTCTCCATTCTTGAGTGCTTAGATGAAATATTTTGGGACTCTCCATCCTCCCAGTTAAAACTGATAGTCGCCCACAGTTCCTACAGTGGGTATGTTCTGCAGCGCTAACCCCCCAAGCGGCATCAAGCTGTCTCTTGCCAAAACTTCCCACACCAAGCTATATTTAAGATCTGTGCAACTGAGGTGGAGAAAATGTGCGAGCACCGGTGTCAGAGATGGCTTTTTCATGCTCTGAAATAACAACATATTCCATCCTCAACTTTCAATATTTAAATAGAAAAGAAAAATAAAAGGGTAAGTAAGGAATGCAACTGAGCTACAGACCATAAAAATATGGTGTGGTTTTATTTTGAAAATCCATAAATATATTCATAGTGCTTAAGCCCCATTCACACCTAGCTTACTTTAATTTTTCTCTTGATATTTGTGACCAAAACAATAATAAACAAATGATCTTTCTGAGATAAACTTTACCTTAAAAAAGTTTTATTATAAATGTTCTTTTTGTTGTGTTCTTGCTGTAGAAATGTTTCAAAAACACAACCAGAGTCTCAAAAAAAAATCAAATATATTATAACGGCATGAAAAAAATAAAATAAAGCGGCAGTGTTGCTGACACAACTTGGACTATATTGCAAAAAATGTGATGACGACATCAAGAGAGAAATAAAACCCAGCAGCCAAAACTGGAATGCAAAGCTGACCTGCACAGATAAAATAACAGACTGTAGCTAATGGCAAATACCAAGTCAGTGATGCTCTTTTACAGTGTAGGCCAAAAAAATCCAGTTTAATGTGTTAATAGAAAAACAAAATGTACTTGAATCACAGAAAACATGCGTATCTGACTTTGTTATAACAAATGAGCTTGAAAAGGTTTAAAAGCACCCCTGCACTCATTTTAAACTCAAAACAACCCATTTCACTGGAGGAAAGAAAAAAAAAAAAGAGTTGACAACATTGAAGTTCCTGTGACTGATCAAACACACTGGAGGTCAAACCTGCAGTCTACCTGATGGAAGGGGTCCTTCCTCATATTTCTGCTGGCCAGCGGCTCATCAAAGGGAAACACCACAGAGTAGTTTTTAGCATATGACTCATGGCTCCTCTCTTTTATCCAGCGTTTATTGTCTGTGAGTGAGTGATGGAAACGCCTAAGAGGGGATTCAGAACATTAAGACTCAATGAAGGTCAGAAGATTTGAACAGTTGAAATTCAACCGGCTTATGGCGGATTTACCTTATGTCATATCCATACATGTCCCTTTCGGGCCGGCCGTGTATGATCCAGTGAGCGAGCTCTCTACCGCATCCACCTCCTAGCATCATACCTGACTCACAAGGAAAATACAACTGTTGGCATCGATTCCTCTTTCTGAACTCACTTTCAACTAAAAGTTGCATTCAGGAGCAACCAAAAGTATCAAAAGTAAACAGATCCTTTTTTGTACAGCAAAATGTCAGACTAAATTAAAAAATGCTCTATATTCAGAGAGACGGCACTAATTCACATGAAGAGCAACCCAGATTAAAGACGTCACCATGGATACCAGGAGAAGGATGGGGATGTTTCTTTGGTTCCTAGACTGAATACACAACAACTGAATACTGAGGATGACTAAAAAAGTTCTTATTGGGACTTCATCACAAAAAAAATAAATAAATAAAAAATGTTTCTCTCTTCTTAAAAAAATAGATTTGCTTCTGATAGAATAGCTCCAGTCTCTTCAAAAAATGTTGATAACAAGAATTTTCCCCCCAGGACTGACGGCAAACTTCCCGTATGTTTGAGTCAGGTTTGAATGGGTTCATTTTGGAAACAGAAAACCAGCATTTTCTGTCCTCCTGCCACAATCTTTAATGATCTATAGCCCACAAAGGATTGTGCTGACCTCAGCTCCAGCATTTGACCCTTGCTCACAGCACCCCCTGAGCAATCTGACCCCATCATCTGCCAACCAACCAGCAAACAGAAGATGACAGCTTAATGCTGTAATTTGTCCTGACTCAGAACTGCAGACTTAACGACCCTATTCCCGGGCAGCTGCTCGCGTTGTCTTTCTCGTGTTGTCTTTTACTACAATTTACTAGCAGCACAGCCATCACGTCCATGGATTCTACCTGTGAACTCTGGTCATCTGTAGGAACCAGCAGCTGGGGTCTGAAAGAACACACTTGAATGGCTGACTAGTCAGCTGGACTGTTGGACAAAGGGGTCAGCGACTGGAAGGTGTGGGGGGTAAAAGGAGAATGATGGAGTTCAAGCAAGACAGCGTGGCAATAACCAGTGAGACAGGATGCCACCAATACATAGCACCGTAGATAACAATGTCTAATAGGAGTGAAAAAATAGATGAGAAAGTTTGTGGTTTGCGTAAACTGCATCAAAGAGCCTCTCCATTGCAGAGTGTCTAGATTAAACATTTTGGGGCTCTTCATCCTCCTAGTTAAAACTGACAGTCGCCCACAGTTCTTTTTCACTGAAGCATGAGGATCTGTGAAAATACCCCGATGCTTTATCACCTCAACATCTTCAAACAAACACCTTCCACTGTCCTTCCTGTCCACATCCTGCTCCTTTTTGGTTGAATATTATCATATTAAACCAATGAATAGAATCCAATTCTATGTCAGGGCTTTCAAAGTGAATCAAATAGTGCTGCAGATCAATTACAATACCAGTAGAATACACAGAAAGAACGCCTCAATAAAAATACTGAAGGAGCACTTCATAAAAGGGGATTGTACCCTCAATAAAAACACACTTAAGTTTATAACAGGATTAAAGTATTTTACAAACAATGATTAAGGAACGCAAACAATATCTTTCCAGAAGCAATTACAGAGGAGAACTATTTAGTACAATTTAAAAAGAAAATACGTCTTCATCAAATGTGTATCATGGTTTGTATTGTGCTTTTTTTTGTACACGTGGGGGGGGTTCTGTTTTTTCTTCCCCTTGACTCTGCTCTTTATGTCAGAATTGTGCACATGTATGTTTTTTTTTTTTGCCAAGTCATGTGTAACCCACCCCCTTCGACTTTGAAAAAATTTTGTTGTTGCTGTACTAATTCTTGCTGCAAAGTCAATAAAGGTAAATAATAATTTATTCTAATTTCAAATCCAGGGAATTAAAATCTATCTGAAAATTCTTAATATAATAAGTTTCTGTTAAAAGGCAACAAGGTCTACCTTCACATGGAACACAAACATTTAAATCAGGATTACCACTAAAGTCCTGGAACCTTGAAGGAAACATGAGGCATTTTAGTTAGTGACTTTATGAATAATTAAAATAGGTTTAAACTATAATTACTCTAATTCCTAATTCCTGTAGCAATAAAAGCCTTCTGAAAATCTTTTTTCCAAGTCTAGGTGATAAAGATTTGAGTGGGCAGGACATTTCTGCTGTAATTTTGAGGACATAAGGAGGTTTTTTAAAATGTTTTTTGCACATTACCTTCTTGATCAATTCTTACAGTCTGAACAAAATTTTTTTTATACAATTGAAAAAGCAGTTATCGAAACAACTAAGATGTACGTTAAATTAAGAAAACCTCTTTATCCTTCACAGGTAGAACTATCGCTGTCAGAGGAAAAGATGTTCTTTATGCGTTTGTGCAGCATGTCTTTTATTTAGCGTCCTTAAAGGACATTATGACAATGATTATTGCGGCAGTGAGCATGATGGTACTGCAGTTGCATAAGAGATGCTGCAGTTAAAAGCAATTGCATAACTATAATAAACACAGCGGTAAATAAATGCTTTTGCAAGTCAAGAGTTCAACATAATTTGATTTTTTTTCTCTTCCTTTTCAAGTTTAAAACAAGCAATTTAGGGTTGCCAGGCAACTACTAGTATTTGTTTTCCTAGACAAAGCAGCAATACATGTAAAAAGAAATGTAGGAAGGGGTTGTGCCAAGTTTTTAGGTATTCACTGACATTTCATAAAGTAAGATGAATAGACACTTTTCTTGAAAACAGCTTGAAAGCAAAGGGAGGTTTAAAAAAAAACATTTTGTAAAAATAAAGCTACTAAAATAACTAGATAAACAAAGAAAGAATAAATAGGTAGAGTGCAAGATGATTTAAAAAAAAAAAGGTTTAGGGCAAAAAGGTTTTGGGCTCCTGTGAATTCTTCTGAAACAGAATGACTTAGATTAAGCCAACTGGCATTTGCAGCGAACAAGAATTCGTTCATTTACTCGAAGCCTGGAGTGTACACAACACTACAGCGTACAGCTGCTCCTCAGGGCGCCACTTCACTGCCCTTCCCCATCTTTTGTGGGTGTATCTTTACCGTGCCACCCTGCAGCCCTGTGCTCCAGAGCAGAGAAAAGCTTTCTCTTAACTGTGCATTAATACTTCTAATGATTACTTTAGCCTTTACGCCCCCACTTTCTTCATCTGCAGACAGCTTAGAAACTAAAATTCCTTTTTGTCTCCAATGTCAGAGGTAAGCTCAGCGGAGAAATGGAGTAATCCGTACTGCTTGTGGGGGAACTTTGGAGTGCATGTGTTCCCAGCAGTCTCTGGAGACTGAAAACTAATCCATTTATCATTTATGCCCAAAGAACATTCGCAGAGATTGGTGAAGGTCAGGTTAATGCCCGATAGAAAAAAAGTCCTGTGGCCATTATACATCTTGTTACAGCTGTCATTAGAAGTCTTTAAAGAAATCGCTATTCTTTGTACTTCTATAATTGTTTGAACCTATATAGTGGTTAGTGGTCTCTTGTTTTATTTAGATATATTTTTAAGTCAGATCTAGCTGGGTTTATCCTCAGGTGTCCTCTAACTGTTAGTCTTTTTTGGAGGGTAAGTGATGTCTTTTTGCATAGGTTGAGCGGGGTTGAGCCATTTACTCAGGCTCCAGTTTCATGTCATTTTACTTTTTTAAAAGTTAAAAGCAACAGCCACTAAAGAGAACTGTGTTTGTCAGTAGTTGTTCCTGGCAGCAGCAGAGAAGGAGAAGCAATGCCCAGTCAGTCATTACACTAAGCATGTTGGAATTGCTCCAAAGTGACACAAATGGTGAAGAATTTAATGGATTTAGTGATTTAAAGTGATTTAGGAGTTAACTTGTTAGCATAGAGAACATTTATGCTATGGTTATCCACTTTTTTTTTACATGTTGCGCTAATATACAAGATTCCTCCTATGTTTCATGAAGGTAAGTAAGCATCAATATGTTACAGGAGTGAAGTGTGAATATATTCAGTCTATTACTATTATCTATTCAGTTATTATAATTTGCCTTTCAAGATAAAATGCCCATTCTCATATTTTGTTACATAAATTTCTCCCAAAAGTGCAACTTATACTCCAGTGCAACTTATCTATGGTTTTTTCTTTATTATTATGCTTTTTTTTTGGCTGCTGCGACTTGTACTCTGGAGCAAGTTGTAGTAAGAAAAAAAAAAAAGGTATTTCTTTTTAATGTAGCTGTTTCTCTTGGTTTTCCTTTGAACTTTCCAGCAGATGGAGGACATACCGGCACTGTTGAAACCACATCCCAGGAAAAAACCTCTGACCTCGGGGGCTTCTCCCATCAGTGGCTTATGGTCCGCGGTGAAAGACTCTGGGAGCAGAAAAGAAAACATTAAAACGATGAATGAAAAAGAAATGTAAGATTTTCTTTTAAACATAATATTGTGTGTATATTTTTAATTTTATGACCTTTTTGTTGTCAGCTACTTATATATTTCATCTCTTCGGAGAGCAGGCAGTAACAACAACCACTGGATGAAATGAACTTTTGAATTTGGAGGCTGAATTTCAAAATTCATGACACCGCTACCACTAAAAAACGTTTTTATTTCAAAGCTCTGAGCTATTTGCTTTTTTCCATTAACATGTATGCAACTGCGAGCACAATACTTGAAGTTAAAAAAGAAACAGATCGGTCACAGTTTAACAAAAGAGAAAAATGTAAAAATACATTAATATTTTATTCATGATCAAACAGATGGATGTGACCCCGCAGAGAAACTCAGAGAAAGTGATAGGAGTAACAATTAACAAGGAACACAAGCTAAACATCAGACTTTTAAGTCCCCCCCCACAACACCACCCCAATTTAAAAAAAAAAAAAAAGTTAAATAAAAAAGGTGTTGCTCCTGAGTTTCAGACTTGCAACAGTTGTGTCAGAAATCAGACGCTGTTAGAATTGATTTACCTTTAATATAAAAATCTCTGAATTGGAAAAAAATCCAAAACTTCCAATGACAACAATCTGTAAGATGTTCAAACTCCAAGAGAAAATAGAAAAGGGAATAAAAAAATTATTTCCTACTATCTCTCACAGAAATAGAATCAGTACAAGTGTTTGAAAAATATTGGAACAGTAATAAAAGTACAAAGAACTGCAGTGAGAGCACAAACAGGAGGTTCCTATCAGATAAACTATCAGAAAGTCTCAGCGGTAGCAGTATAACGACTGTGAAGTATAAACTAGAAGGCACTAAAAGCTCTTCATTTTCCACGCAAATTGATATGACCTTAACTTCTTGAAAGCTAAAGAAATTGTCTCAGTTTTGCTTGCACTCTTTATAGCAGAACCTGTTTAGAATGCACTTAAAACAGTATAAGAGATGATATTGTTAAGTAACACGTCTAATAAAGCTGTGATTATTTTTCATTAATCTGTGCATGTAATTTTGTTGTGACACCATGACACATAAAGCTGATATACTTTTAGTGCAGCTTTATTTTCTTTACACAAACTGACATTTTTTATTAAGATAAAGAATAATTTGATCTGTTTGTAAGTAATTTCTTTTAATGTAAAGAACAGATAAATATTAATTTCTGATCTATGTACCTGGTCCACAGACAGTGGACTTGATGCCAGTCTGCTCTAGAACAGGAACTCTGTTGATTGCACCCTCAATGTGTTGCATGAAAACATCCCAGTCCAGGTCAAAGAGGCTAAAGGCAAACTTGTCATTCACCTGAGAGAGAAAACACAGGAGAACTAGCATTACCAGCTTCCTGGAACCACACTCAGATGCATGAAGTGATAGATAGAGAGCACCTTTTTCTCAAATATCAATAATAGTTTTCTTCAAAACATTCTAGCATTTAGCACCTCACACAACAATGAAGGACATATTAGCCAACCTTTCGACAGCTTTGTTGAGTTCTTGAGCTTTGCAAGCATTTCTGTGCCGCTCTGCAATGGTTTTGACATATCATTTGCTGAGGTCAAATACCACTGAGCCATGGAAATACATAGGGCCCCATCTTGCCAGAGGCGCCTGGTGCACAGTGGGGAGGCGTCATGTATATATTACCCATTTCCAGCAGCACAAAGACTGTTTTTTAAAGCTTTGTGCATTCTTTGCTTTCATTCAGATACACATCTTTGAGCAGAAAAACGTATATGGAAAATATTCCTGTTAAGGTGTGAGTTTTATCATTGGTAAGAGAAAAAAAATGAAGGACAGGTTAGACATAACCGTGACTATTTATCATTCATCTCTTAAGAAGGAACTATATTTAATGACACTCCAACTTTTTAATAAAACTTCTATAAAAATCGAACAGCTTTTGAGAGAAAAGAGCTCTGCATGAAAACTGGGAGTCTTTGTCATGAACACTGGGATTTTCCTCAATCCCTCCAGAACCATCAGTCATCATCATGCACTCTAAAGTCATTCTTCCAGCTCATCCTCCTCTGAGTCAGGTCTCTGTGCAGCACTTGGCAACAGAACGCCAACAAAGACGGCTGCTTCAGCACAAATGTGCAAAAACTACAGAAAATGAAGCAATTCGGTTCGTTAGATCAGATAAGAGGTGAGTAGACATAAAATTATTTTAGGGCTGTGCAAAATTTTGAGGTCATTGTTCACATCTCCTTACTGTTTTTTTCCAGCTTGCTTAATATTTCAATAAAAGGACAGGATCTCCTAGCTACACCTAAAAGATTGAAGTTTAAAAATGAAGATCTGATATATAGACTTCACCAATACGACTTTTGATAATGAAAGACAAGCTAATGCTCTGCTGGTGTGTAAAACTCACCTGAGTGCAAAGATTTAAACTAAATTTAAATAACTTTGATAAAATTTCATCAATGCTCCACTAAGCAGAGTCTCTAGAGTAGATTTTACCTCCTGACTGACCCGTTTCCTCTTTTTTACCAGCTGCAATTAATATTTATTAGTATTAAAGATGATTAATTTTTGCTTCTGACACCTGAAAACACCAAACTTCTTCTGTTCTTCCGTTTAATTTTAAAATGTGTTAATTAAAGAAGAAAACGACTTTCGTTTAAATGCCTGAACCCTCTAGAGAATCACGTCAGCTTATGGTTTCAATTTATGGAGGGAATTCTATTTTACCTTTAGACGAAGAGAGTCCGATCAGATTAAACAGCTGCTTCCAGTTGTGACGCAGCATGAATCTGGTTCATTGAACATTATCTTTATGTGGACTTTATCAAGAGATAGACCGGCTGCTTTACCCCATTTCCGGTCCAAACCAGGTGTTACCATTCAAACAAATACATTTACAGACATACACTGAAAATGTCTGAAAATCTTTCTCACTGAAAATGGAGAAAATTGACACATGCTATGGAAATTACAACGACATGAAGAATATTTACACTTGAAAACAAAGATCCCAAGGTAATCATTTCCACTCACCTCCTCCCAAAAGATGGGATTCTGTTCATAACCCCCCACAGACAGGGCATCACCTTGAAGACGCAGGTACACAGACGCGTCGTGATCCCTGACATTCGGCATGTTCTGTCAAGAGTGAAGGTTCAAATGTAGAGAAAGTCAGAAGTTAGATCATTTATCGTGAACAAGATACAGATATTTTATGTTAAGTTGTTCAGATTGTTTTCCAGTTTAAAAATGTGATCTTTTAATTGTCTTAGGACTCATTTTTACCTGAAAGTAACAAGCAAAATCCTTGGAAAAAAAGCACAAATATTGTTGTTTTTTGTGTCTAGTTTCCCTTAATCTGAATCTTCAGAAGATGTGTTTTTTAAAAGGAGTTTTGTAAAAGAACGATGCTGCAAATAGTGGAAAAACTGTACATTTCTTAATTGATCAAATTCAAATTGCAAAAGGTCAGACCTGAAATAAATTTAGGAATTGTTCCAATTAAGTCAATATTTTTTTATCCTAACAGAGACTTTTTACATATCTAGTGTTTCAAACTAAACACAGGTGGCACTTGAATAGTTAAATTGTATATGCTAACAAAAATTAGTATCTAAACCATTAATTTTTTTCTATTAATTTGAGATCTTGTGAATGAAGACCTTGCTGTCTTTTGTTAGGACACATTTACAGAGGAGGATATCCTCTTTGAGGTTTTACAACATAATAAAGTTGTGCATTGCCATTGGCAGGCCTTAATGAACCTTAGCATTTCATTGTGCATCACATCCCAGCTACAGGCGCAGTGTAAAACTAGAGATTGCATTCATCTTTGTGTAAAAGATACATGCTTTTGTACGCATGCTTAACTCAAAGTAGAGCTCAGCGTCCTCTCTTGTTGCTATTCAGTCTGTCACGAGGGCTGTTTTCTTCCTAAAGTCCATTGGTTTTCCATAAAACACAATACGAATCCCAGAGCCCAGCATGACATTTTAGAAACAGCTCACGTTTAACAATAAAAGCTCACTTACTTCTTTCTTGCCTCCTCTGCACTAAGTAGTCTAGCAGCTTCATCCATGAGATCGATACTGAACGCTGCACTGTACCCTTCATGTGTACAAAAAACAACCACCACCACCGGCTACGATGAGCAAACTTGGCTCAAAGTCACTCCAGCACTCCGAGGACAAACAGGCTGCATGCATAGACACAAGGTCAGCATGAAATGTTTGACCTGACAAGTTGTAGACTCTGGTGGGAACAGATTTCCTGAGTGTGCCAGTGTGTGATTTTGTGTGGGGGCTGAAGTATTTGCATATAATGCAGCAGTACTGCAGCTTAAAGTTCCTCTTAGACCCCAATAAAGCATACCAGCCTGAACATCCCCAACCTCTGGAGGATCAGAACTGTCAGTCATGTGTGCATCTGACATGACAAGACTTACAATGTCAAAAAAAAATGTGCTACACGACACACATCAACAGACACATACTAATAGATACAAATGACTCAATTTGTCTCCCACACATACAAAATAGCATCTATTGAAAATCTTAAATCTTTTTGGTGACACTGCCCCCTAATGGCCACATCAACTCAGCACTTTTTGAGCAACAGTAGTCAATTATTTATTAGTACCTAAAACTGTAAATTGCAGTACTTTTTAATAGGATTTGGTAAAACTTTTCAGATTGAAAATGTTTTAAAATCCTTTTTATTTTTTAAATCCATCCGAGCTTCTACAGTGCAGCAAGTCTTGATTATGTTAATGTTAGGTTATTTATACAAATACATCTTAAAAAAGAAATCTAGTATCAGGTAAACATAAAATTAGGAAGGGAGAGTTGCTCTCCTTAAAGGTTTTTTTTAACAAGAGCAGACGTTTTCAGTGTAAATTGGGTTTATTATATGGGATTCGCACCTGTATGCCTTCTATTCTCTCCGTCACCACATAGGCATGATGCATAGCAATAAGAGGAACCTTGACTCCAGCCATATCCCCCAACTTGGTGGCCCACACGCCTAAGATTTCAAGACAAAGACACAATAAGTGCGACAATAATTCTTGTTTGGTTGGAGGATAAAGTTTTGTTTGGGATATTTTTGACAGACGTTCCTCCGTCTCACCTGCACAGTTCACCACGCATGGTGTCTCGATAGTCCCATGGGGTGTTTCCACGGCCTTCACCCTTTTCACTCCAAGGTCGTCTGTTCGTACTTGAATACCAGTCACAGGGCAGTTCTCAATCACCTGGTGGGAATGCAGCAGAGGGAAATTCTTTACATTGAGAAAAGCAACAATCAAATCTTCATGAGTTGCTATATTATTTTTTAAATATTAAACATTTAAGCCTAAAACTCCTTATCTATTTTAACTAATCCTGTTTAGAAAAAAGGATTTAGGATCAAAGCTACAAAATTTGACATGCAGACCTAAATTTAGTTTACCAGGGCACCTGTCCTATCAAAGTGAAATAATTGAATTCTGAAGCTGAGTGCAGATTTTCTTAATTTTATATAAACTTTTATCCATGTCACTATTATAAAGCTCTGACTTTTCATTTTCTTTTTGTTTTTAGACATGTATTTTTGGAGTTCAGTTTTTTTTTCCAGCAGTCAGTCACCATGGCAACTTCAGGAAAAAGGTACCCACCAATACAACAACTATCTGTTAAAGGCAACAGGGCATTAATACATTATCTAATGTATAAAATGTGTCGATCCTTTCATCTGTTCTACCCTTATCTGGATTTAAGGGCAACTTGGGCTTATCAGTTCTAAATGTTATTTCAAGGCTGCCTGCAGTCCTTGTCTTGTTCTGGTATATGCGTCCTTGTTATTGTATTCTTAGTAATGTCACACTATCTCAAACATTTCACAACGAAATCCAGAAAATACACCATGTGGACTGAAATTTCCTTTTAACTGTTTTGTTTAAACAGTTTATAGTGTCCTGGTACTATTATGGTGGAATTACAGACCATTATAGATCACTTACACACAATTGCTGATTTACAGATCCAGCTTATATAATAGGAAGTTATGAATGTCAAAGCTTTTGGCATGCAGAAACTTCTGTCACTTCTAAAAGATTTGACTGATTAATCTGAACATCCACTATGCATTTGTAAGTGAGCAATTTGCCAAAACCAAAGTACCGGTAGTATATTTGTGCAAAAAAAAAGCTGCAGGTAGATCAGTGACCCTTACAGTAGCTCCCCTAGCAGAGGCAGCTCTGGTCAGAGTTGTGCAGGTTCCTGCAGGGTCCATGGTCCCATCTTTGGGAACGTAAAGCGTTCCGTACAGATCGTCAACATTCATCAATGGATACAGATCTTTGGTTTCCGCCGGCGAAAGGACATAGGACTCGATGCCATAAACTTTACCCAACTAAAACACAAAGAGATGAGCTTCATTGGCAAGAAATTTAAATGTAAATGGAGTTTAAAGCATTGTTCATAATTGTTCCAAAAAACTGAATTCAGAGCTAGAAACAATACAGAGCAGACCTCAAGTCATGCAGATGCAAACATTTTATGTGGTAAAAAAAAAAAAAAAGCTGAAATTCAATTTTATTTCCAGAATATCTTGTACACCATCATACAGGAAGTCCAGCAAACCTCTATCCTTACCGACATGAGCCTTTTGTATTCATCCAGTCTCTGCTTGTTGGAAGCAATGAAGAGTCCTCCATTCTGGATCCAGCCAGTGTGGAGACCGATTTCCTCCTCCAGGTCTTTGCTAATCACGTTTCTGGTGTGTGCCAGGAGCTCCACCTCGACGTCGCTGGGACGGAGCTGCCACAGCAGGCCTAACTCCACACACAGAGGTCATGTTTTACGTAGAAATCAGGCTGATCCAAGGTCTGAATCATCTCACCATGAGGCGAGTAACCAGCAAACCCCTTTTGATTCTTACCTGCAGTGTGCCAGGTGGTGCCAGCAGTGAGTCTGTCTCTCTCCAGCAGAACTACATTGGTCATCCCCATTTTAGCCAGGTGGTAGAAGGTCTGACAGCCCAGGCTGCCTCCACCGATCACAACCACATCTGCTGATCTGACAGTGGAAAAGTAACCATTTCCTTAAAAATCCCTTAATTTTCTCTGTCAGTAGTAGAAGGAATAAAAAAAAAAACAATAATTTGTTGCCAAATGAGCAGCTTTGGAGCCCCTCAATCAAACAACCCTTTTACAGCTAGCAGCTTGTTTTGAAAAAGCACCCGCAGAGAAAGGAAATGTCTGCAGCAGACTGTGATACAAGATCTGTACATGCAAAGAAGTGTAAGGGTTCCTTCTGCATTTTTTAACATCTTTGGAAAGATGCCTGAAAATTGAGCTTGGTTCTTTTTTATGAGCATTTTTCATGAACTTTTTTGTAGTCCCTTTTCTGAAGGAACCGTACATTCAAACACCAATGGATGCAGAGCTGCCATGTGAAGATTTTAACAAGAGAGGTGAATTCTCTTTTTATTTAAAATGGCCCTAACATGTATAGATTTCATTTTGAATATCAATGAAAACTTTAAAAATTCCAAATCATTGCTCATTTATTGGCTTAAAAGTCTATCATTTCCATGTATGTGAAATAAAAATGTACCAAATATTTTAAGAACCACTGATGAAAATCATGATTCTAGTGTTTTTAACATGCCCTGTTAGCATTTTATGATTATGTAGAACATAGATAGAGAAAATTGAGCTTAAAATTGCATTTCTGTGTATTTCTTTTTTTCAAATCGTTATGAATCTGGAGCAGATGCACAAATGCTGAAAAAAGGAGCATATTTATTAAGTAGAAAATACACTGTGCAGGCCACAAGCTCCCTGCTCTGTTCCATTTCGATGCATCCACTTGCAGACAAATAAATGTACGCCTTTGTTTTCCTCATCTGAGATGGCATCTGGCCCAAAACTGTACGTTTGGATAGCTAGGGTTAGCATTGCTCACAATTTTTGCTGCACGGGTAATGTTCATTTGGGGGTCTAAGCTAGCGGGAGGGCGTGTAAACAAATGGGTGACGTGAAATGCCAGCGAGCTTGCTCCACACCAACAGTCCAGCCCACAACTCGAAAGCAAATTTCTAATAAACTCCTGCTGCGCTGCAGAAACTGTTTTTTTTTATTTGGGCTAAAAACTGCATAATCATAAATTAAAAGATCACTGGGAACACTTTTACATCACATCAAAAGATGATCGGAGCGAGACTTCAAGTACTGCAAAAAAATTAAGCCAAAGCGTTCTGACTTAAGCTTCATTCTAACTTTAATTATTATTGCAGTTGGAAAAGAGTCAAACAAACCTGGGTAAAGGCTTTGTGGGTCCTGAGATGGCTCCACTTTCCTCTTTTAGAGTCATCTCATAGGGAACATTTTTCTCCTTGGTGGGTCCAGAGCTGTAGGATCGAGAGCTTGTCCGGCACAGAGGGGAGAGGCAAGGTCGAGCTGCCAACGCCACTCGCTGAACTGCTCGCCCAACAAAAGCCATGAAGATGTCTGACAGTCCTGACACAAAAACAACATGTTAGCATTAATCTGCTTCAGGTTGTCAATAACTTTTATTGGAGTTTCCTACAACTGGGAACTGATTCTATAAAATATTACGCTATAGAATCCACAGTGATGTGCAGCAATTAATGATTTAAAAAGTTCTATAACTTTAAAATTAAAGTATTTATTTCTAAAAATATCTACAAAGAAAAAGAATGAGAAACTCACTGCATTAATATCAGTAAATATAACCACTGCTTACTTTAAAATGAAAGAAAAACTGAAACCTTTAGGTATGTTTATAAAAACATGGAGAACAAAAAAAAAAAAGAATTTTCATATTTCCTTAGGGAAGATCTTTCTAGAATTTCCCAAAACACCGGAATCCTCCATGATGAGAGGATAATTAGCCTTTCAACGAAGCTGTTCAATAGTGTAATTATTAAGATTATTGACTAGTAAAGTGATCACATCTTCTTTTTTTTATTTGATCTTACAGTTCTTTAGGAGTCCTCTGTTCTCTCGTTTTTATTGAATTTTTGTTTACTGGAGGCTTCTAATCATGACATTTTCTCCATGGCAACCACTAAGGATGCCATCATTCTCAATCAAAAACCAAACCAAATGTTACACCATTAAACCGAATTGTGGGAAAAGTGAGTTATTGCATCCCTACTTGTATGTTTACGTTGAAAATGTTAAACAATTGTCGTGCTAAATTTAAATAGGATTTTGTATTTATTGTTTTATTTCATTACATCAAGCTTACTATAAGCCAGCGGAAGAGTTTTCCTTTATTGTTCCTTGCTTATTAGCAAATTAAAAAACAATCAGAATTTTCATTTTTCTGTTGCTTTTTGTAATACATATATCCCATAATCAAACCAAAGCAAAACCATGACCCAAAAATAGAGGTTTGAACTGAATCTTGGTGAAAATGAGTCATTGCATCCCTAGTAACCACACTAAGCACAGGAGACTGCAGCAAAGAAAACATTTGTTTATACTTTACATACAATCATTGAAATTAGAGTATCTCACTTTGACTTTGGAGAAACCATTAAACTATTTTAGATTTTAAAAAATTCCTAGACTATTTGCATAGCGGCTTGTGACGTAAAAGGGTGGGTTTTGTTTATTTATTAAAATACAAAAGCAAAATAAAAGCCTAGTTATTTTTAATAACACCTAAACCAAATAAAAAAGTAAAACAAAAGGTTGTACACTCACAACGCTGCTTACTGAAAATGTCTTATAAAAGGTTGGTAAATTATGAGAATTGACTTATTTAAACCTATTTAGAAATTAGATTTGCAGCCATAATTTAAAAAAAAAAAAAAAGTTGCTCTGGTTAAAATTTCACTTCTATTTCCTGCGTGGAACTGAGATCACCAGGAGCAGCTTCACAACCACTTGGATCAAATTCTCTGAAAACACTTGGTGCTTCAGCAAGCTCCCTCTTCCCAAAAAGCTCGCGCGTGGCTTCTTACGTCACGTCAATAGCAAACAAACATGCTAACAAAATGGGGGGGGGCGAGATCAATGGCTGACCAAAATAAACAAATATTTAGGCTCACATCAGTCCAAAAGGCTGCCATGGTCCTAAAGACAGATTTAAAACCTGTTTGGCTGACGTCGTACCGTTAATTACAGCTAAACTGACGGCTAGAGACCCGGTTCAGACATGTTTAAAACACATACGTTGAGCAAACATGTCACTTTGTGGTCTGTCACGCGACTTTTAGAAGCAAAACAAACAAACAAAAAACATCCACACTCTACAAACTCGAGCGGGTTTGAAGAACTCAAAGAGCAGATTAACTTTAAGAAGTTACTCTGGAGACAACGAGGAAAGTTACAATGAATTCCAGCATACAAACCCGTGGTAAATGATGCAAACTGGAGGGAAGGAGCCTTGAAGGAAGAGAAACGAAGCTTTTGAGGTGAAATGGCCAAAAATGAGAAACTTTTGGGAAGGCAGAACAGCTAAACTGTGGCCAAACGGGCAGGGAGGCTGTTCCAGCCTTCAGCCCGTCCTCCCGCCTCTCAGACTGTGCTCAGCAGGGTGGGCTAGCCCATGAATATGTAACTGCACTGCACCAGGAAGGAGAGCACTTCCGTTAGCCCAGTCCAATAAAATCACTGCATTTTATTTTGAAATCCATACTTTTTTTTTGCTTCTCCAAAAATATATCATCTCTAAAAAGCAGTATGGTTTTGCATTCTTTTTTTACGTTCACAAACAATATAGTTTACTTTTTTTGTTGTAAAAGAAGCAGCTGCGGTTCAAATCCCTGCAGGCCCTAAAGCAAACCAAGCAAAAGTAGAGCATACTATTAACTCTCATTTATATTTGACAGCTGGAAGTGTAGTTGGCTTTAGTGTGGGATCCTAAGGAAGCGAGACTTTTGCTTGAGTTATTGCACATTACACAACCATGCAGCTCAGCTGCACAGCATGCTGACTTGACCCCACTGATTCCACACCTCTTCACTCACAGCCAATAAGAACGACGGAGTTTAGGTTTCCTCCTGGGAGAGGAGGTTCTGTCTAGTTCATACAGCTTTGAGCAGGAAAGGAGCTGACTGCAGGAGTTGCTCTTCTTTTCTGCTGTGCGTTCAGTGTCTGACAGTGGGGTGCAATCTTTGAACTTCGCAGGCCCTTTTTTTCATCAAATGAAAACACTGTTGAATGCATTTTAATGTTTGTGTGCACATGTGCACGATGGTGGTGGTAACTGTACTGTACAGTTTGGTTAAAGTACAGTTTGTTACTGTTCACTCATTCTGATCACATGCATGACTAGCATGATGCTTACACTCAAAGGATCAGATTGTTTTTGTTTACTGGAGGCTAAAAATTTGTGTGCAGGCAGAAAAACCAAATTACTAGTAAGTACATGATTGCAAACAACATGAAGGCATGTTTGGGTATCTTAACACAAACAAGAGGGAGAACTTAAATACTGTCAGTTTTAAGACAAATTCTAAGATTTCTTTGTATTAGTATGCAGTTAATCTTTTGCCCTCTTTTTCTTTCCAGCATTTAAAATCAAATTTTACGTGTTGTAATGTTTTATGGCGTACATGTTTCCCAAAAAAGAATTAATATGCAAATGTGATGTCAATGCAGAAATCCTGCCCTCTTGTGCTGGCTGTGTGTCACTGCAACAAGATTGACACCAAACACTTCACAATTTAGAGAAAGTTTTTTTTCACAAAGACCAGAACAAAAGTATTGACTGTGCAAAATGTCTCTCTTATTTTCCTATAGAAATGTAGAATAATTACAGAGAAAATGACAATTAAAAAAAAACAAAAAAGTAAGCAACATGAACAAAAAAATTAGGGCACCAAGAGGAGAAATGGTTCCCTTGATTCCACGCAACACAGTTTTTCTGCGTCTCCGTTCCACACATCAACAGAGACTAAATAAATTAGGACAAGCAGAAAATGAAACAGCTCAGGACATTTAAGATCAGAGCATGGAGAATGAATACAAACATGACTGCATGAGTTTAGCAAAAAAAAAAAAGGTTCTCAAAATGACATTTCAACACATTTTTAAAGAACACACTCCAGAATGACACGGAACCATGAACAAAGATCTATAACTATTTTCCCAGACTCATTTTAAAGTCAAATATTGTTCCCTATTTGCTGATCTATTCACGTTCATTCGGGTAAAGTATGACATAACTTCTGAACTAATAAAAGTTAAATTCTGAGAAGAATGATGCTTCAGCAAAGTTAAATTTCCTCTTTATATACATTCACGTCACATCCATTACATTTTTGCACTTTTTTTTCAATACAATATAATATTTTCATTTTTGCACCAGCCATTTTTGTTTTACAATAATGAGCAAATTTAAAAATTTTTGGTGATCCAGTATTTATACTAACTGACAAAAAGACTCAATAAACATGTACATTTGTTTAAAGTAACAATATTTAAAACATATATATATTATTTATCCAGTTAAAAATAGGAAATGTAACTCAGTCAGATACACATTTAAGGAACAAGAACTGCAATTGTTTCTGGTCTGAACGGGTAAAAAAACAGAAAAATTTTTTTTGCATGGTTATTTGCTTATTCAAAAATGCATTTAAGCAAAAAAAAAATAGCTTCTGGGCAAAAATAAATATTTTTTCTGACTTAAGTAAATGCTTTTTTGAGGAAAATTGCACATTTAAAAACACTTAGATATTTGCACAAGTTAGAAAAATGTAACAATTGTGCTTAAATGCTTTGAAAAAAGTTAAAGTCTGTTCATGAGTTTCAGAGTGAATCAAATAGATGCCGTGCTTGAGAAATCTCTGCATCTTCTTTCTTGACTTTGGCTCCTTTGGACCTCCAACTCCTCCCAAGTTGAACTATAGCTCATCTCTGTAGCCAACAGAGAGCATGTCGGGCGCTGGTCCAGCTCCTTTTAGGGTCTTTTGAGAACCTCTCCAGTCTGTCATGACCGCATCATCGTCCCAGAGAGTGGATGTCTCTGTATCACTCATCCACTGTGGATCCCCAGCGTAATGACAAGGTTCCACCAGCAGGGGGCGCGTACTAAATGCTTGTAAGTTTCTGTTGAGGAACTGGGACTTGTACTCCTCACTGCAAAACAGACACAACTGTCTGAAAATACGGTTTCTTCATTCTTCTACTTTTATTGATAAAAAAGTGCCGCTATCATCTACTATTCTTTTGTATGATAAAGTGTCTGATTTCAAAAACAGATCAATTAGGCATGGAAGGAAAGCATTTGTTAACAGAGCAAATATGAAAAAAGGAAAACATCAGATTTTGGTCAGTATCCAGAGATTTTGGGACCAGTTGACAGAGAGAACCTTTTATTTTGTTTGATTGTTTACGGTCAATTTTATTAAAACCCTTGAATGTTTTTGACAACAGTTCAACTGCTGAAAAAACTTTTTTTTTTTTTCATTAATCCTAAATTACAAAACTTAGTATTGATCACTGTCATATGCTAAAAAAAAAAAAAAAAAGAAAATCAGTGACAAAGATGTTAAGGATTCAGATAGAAAAGTTTTCTTCTGCTTGTTTTTTTTTTTTTTTTGTAAAAAAAATAAATAAAAAACTTGAATGATATTTTAATAAACATTAAAATGGTTTTAAATGGTATTAAACTCACCAAGATAAACGATATTATATTAAATTGTGTTTAAAAGGGTTTTATAAGGTGTCTTTTATATGTATGCTTTTTTTGTGGTAAACCAATACAACGTATTCCATCCCTTTGACAAATTTTCTTAAAAAACATATTTGACTTAATATAGTCAAGGTAAATAAAGATAAAACAAACAAAATAAAAAGATTTGTTTTGTCTGTTAATAAAACAACTTTCTTCACATATTTGTGTTTTTTTTCTCAATAAAAGGAAATAGCAAAAGGAAAAATGACATAACTAAAATCTCAAACTTGGACAAAAATGTATGGTTGCTGTCAGTTGTTGCCAGTGAGATTTCTTCTCAAGTAATCAGCCAGTATCTGCTGACTCAGTGTCGGGAGATGCAGTACTTTAAGTCCCACTCCAACTATATCTTTTTTCTATTTTAAAATTGTTCCCAGTGGTCTTTTAGTTATAATTATCCCATTTTTAGCAAAAATCAAAAAGCCTGTGTCATTTTTTTAAGACATATTTTCTGCAGTAGTTAAGTAGAAATTGGCCTCTGGATTGTGGGCGAAACTGTTGGCGCAGAAGTAACCCTACATTGTTATCCCAGTATTCCTTTGTTTACACGCTCTCCCACTAACTTATAGCCCCTCACAACCCCAAGCTAGCATTAGCACAGCAAAAAGACAGCAAGAAATATCAGAGCTATCGGTACAGTTTTGAGAAGCTCAGACGAGGAAAATTAAGGCGTTAATGGATGTATTTGTCTTCAAGTGGAGAGTTTAGAATTGGAGCAAAAGCAGGGAGACTTTGGCCTGCCCATAGCAGTTGCTGCGTCATAAACCTGAGCTTTTTCAAACCACAGGTTTTTAAATGCTTCTGATCCGTCTCAGTTTGAATAAAGAAATATTCAGAAATGTAGTTTTAATCTTAAATTATTTTATATGTCCTCCATCATGAGAAAAATGCTACAACAAGATGTTAAAAACACCAAAAACATTATTTCCATTGGAGTGGGTCTTTAAGCAAGCACTCAGATAAGAGCTCAAACTATGGAATACTTGGTAATATAACTCCCTCTGGTGGTAGGCATGAGAAATGCCAGCGTTTAAAGAATTGTTAAGTTTCCATAAAGAAATTCTAAACACAACATAGACGAGAGATGGATCAAAATATTACAGGAGCATTGTTTCAATCAGGATAATGTCAGGTTATTTATTTGGTCAAATTTGAATATTTTTCTTTTTTTTTTTTTGTTTGTGTGGCCATGTTTTTGTAATAAGGACCAAAGGGTCCTGCTGGGACATTTGAGTAACCCCAATGAGGCAGAACTAGATGCTTGAGATTCCAGTTATATTTAAGGCCCCTTCTCCTCTCTTTACTGCTGATTTATTGGAAGCACTTCTGTTAACTGAATTTATTGTAATTCATTTTACTACTGATTCACTTTCTGATCTGTTTTCTACTTTAGATATGATTCATCAGTTTGAATGAGATTTAAAAGTACAGATCTTATTATTTTGTCACAATATGAATATTTATGTTTCTAGAAATGAAATACTCTCTTCTATAAAGAATATCTAAATATATTATTTTTATAATAATAGAATTTTAAAAAACAAACCCGAGTGTAACTTATGTTTAAAATTACTTCAAAAATACCAAATATTTTCAAAATGCTTTACTTTGTAGAGACAATTTGAGTAATTGTTTACAACTGAAATTATGAATAAATAACACGAAAATAATCTTGACAAATTAATTTTAAAAATTTGACTACTTCTACATTGACAGAGTACCTCCCAAATGAAATAGTTTTTCAGTTTTCCCTACTTCACTTAAAACACTCTCCAAAATACTTGAAAGTTCACTCTAAATGTTAAATCAAACTTTAAAAAATCTCAACATAAAAATAAAACCTTCACAAGGACGCAATAGAACTAAAATAAAATGTACTTTTCAGTGCTTAACACTAAATTTAGAGTGGATGTTTTAGCAGTTCTACAGTCTGTTTATAGCTTTAGAGCTGTTTCAGCCACACAAGATTATAGACTGCTGCTTTTATGATAGTCACTCCATGCTGAGAGGTTTCAAGTAGAGCTATTGCTCTGCAAACACGCAGCTCTAGCAATATGTTTATCAGGAATTGGACAAAAACGTAAGACGTCTACGTACTTTGGGTGTTTGTCATACATGATGGGGAGGAACTCGTCGACGGGCAGCATCTTGGAAAGCGGCTCTGCGTTGAGCAGTTTTTGGGCTCCCTGCTGGGAGATGGCGTACGACAAAGTCCAGTACGAGTAGTCAGCCGTCACCAAATTCCGAACATTCTCCACCACCTCCTCCTTTCCAGGGTTCACCTGCTTCCTGCCCAGGTATCTGCAGAAATGTGAAGTGGATAATCCACAAATGTGGATTAGAAAAATGCCATCCTTCTGCCAGCAGATCATTTTTACATACTTTGATCATGATTCAAGAACAGCTGGATTCTGTTGGGCTAATTTTATCTAAAAACCTTTGCTAGGATGTGAAGCTCGAACATACAACCAAACTGGAACCAAAAGCATGACGTGTCTCACATGATGTCCCAGTCCAGCTCCACCTGCTCCACCTCCTCCATCAGCCGGAGCACCCTCCTCTTGAAGTTGGCCTGAAAACGAACGTCATCTTCCAGAATCAGAGCCTTATCAATTTGCATGTCCACAATCTGGAAAAAAAGAGAAGAACCAGAACATTTAACCATCTTCTTTTTGTAATAAAAATGGCCATAGAGCCTTTAAACACCTTAAATCCAGTTTTGGAATTACTCTCTAAAATAAGATCTCCTAACATGTAACAGACGAATGTCTCGCCCAGGCTTAAACGTTTATTTTACATGAAAAACAACAATTACTCAAACTGTGCATCTCTCACCTCCTTCCAAATGTAATAGTGGCTGAGGAAGCAGCCCACTTCTCCTTTGGTCAGAGTTCGCCCAGAAAAGGGGTCGTAGTAACCTGGGAGGAGGTCAACTCCCAAAATCTTAATGTCACTGCTATTTAGAGCACTGTAAAAACACGAAGAGATTCACATGACACACTTTCAACAAGTTCACAATCTCTGTTAAAGCTATAAACTCTCAGTCAGACCCACCAGATATTCTGATGTTTCAAACTTTTCTAGGAAAGATGGAAAATCGCTTTTTTTCCGATGATGGAGGACACATATAAAGTAAATTAGGCTGAAAATTTCCGAGTATTTCTTTATGCAAATCTTGTGAATCAGGAGCAGACGAAAAAAATGCAGGTCGAAAAAGACTGTATTTGTGACAAAGAAGCTATTACAGCAAACCACAAGCTCTCTGCTCCGTTCCATTCTAATGCATCCATTGACAGAGAAATAGATCGATGTACGTCTTTGTTTTCTTCATCTGAGCTGGCATCTGGCTCAAAACTGTACGGTTGGATAACTCTAATATTGCTCGACATTTCTGTTTCACCAGAAATGTTAAGTTGGGGTTGTAGGCTAGCCAAAGGGTTTAAACCGATGGATGTCAGGAAGCAGGGGCAGTCTTACTCTGCACCAGCAATCACAACTCAGAGGCGAATTTCTGGTTAACTACTGCCACTCTGTCTGAGAAAATAACATGGGTTTTTAGATGTATGAACACTTTTAAAATAGATCATAGGGATAGGAAACTCCAGGCCTCGATGGGCCGCATTCCTGCATGTTTTCCAATATACCATGCTCTGGCATATTCTAATTGGCTGGACACACTTGAATAAGGTAATCACTCATAGTAGGGCTTGGATATCTGGAAATCATGCAAACACGGTGGCCCTCAAGGCCTGGAGTTGCCTATGCCAGCCATAAGATGATCAGAGTGGGTCTGTAAGTCTTTCATCAAATCCACTGACTGGTGTCACACTGCTTTTGACTCTGAGCTGTGACTGTAGAGTTTCTATAACTCCACGGAGCTCTCAAGGTTCTCACTTTCCGTCCACAGCGTCCACCACTTTAACGTCAATCTCCAGCTCATTCAGAGAGAATAGCATTCGGTCTCGGCGGTCAGGCCGGCGCCGCAGGTTGATCAGGTAAATCTGAGGACAAAAGAAAAAACTGCTTCTTTAAGCTCTGTTAATGAAGTGAATATTTCCCTACAATGCATTAAAATTGACATTGCTGTAATCACGACAATAATAATAAAGGGTATAATTCACGATTGTAATAAAATAATCCTTAAAAAAGATTAAAAATGTAATTTTTTTCATCTTTTGACTAGCAACAAGTTAAGAGTTCAAAATCATATTAATAAATAGGAACTATATTTGACTTTAAAATGACTAAAACATATCTTACCTCATCAAATCCCATGAGATCCCTCTGTTTTGGGAACATGTGTACAAACTGAGAAGGGTTCATTGGGGGACCAAAAACTACACCATAAAGAAAAGTGTTAGAAAACATCAAAACACAAAGGAATTCATTGTGCTTCAATAGAGAAATTGTATCAGGATGCTTGTGGGCTGCACATGTGAGTCAACAGTGCTGCTAAGTGATTAGGAATGTGCTTTTACTCATGGACTCCAGATGGAGGTGGATGAAATTGAGGCGGTCATCTTCCAAGGTCTGGTGGGGTTTGGCAGGAACGTTCAGGTATCCATAGCGCTCCTTGTTGCACAGATACATCTGAATTTCTGAGAAGAAACAAAAATGGCTTCAGTGCAGTTTTATTTCTAAAGTTCATGCTATAGTCATGACTCAGAAAACAACCCATTCTCTTCATCCAGCTACTCCAATGATGAAAAACAGATTCTTCGCAAAAAGAAAGATGTTGACTGGACAGAATTCGGTAATATTGCTGCTAACCCCTTCACACTGGCTGGACCATTTGCAACGCATCATTAGATCCAGAACTCCACTTAATTTAGCATCATCTTGAACGGAAACAACACTGAAGAATATTTTTTATACCACTGAACATAAATTCAGACATGAAAGGGGTTGCAATAATCATAAACAGTTTTTGCTAAAAGGGAAAATCATCTGTTAAATGGATAAACCCTAGAGTCGTTTTATTAGAACAAACTGACAATATTATAAACATAAAGAGCAAACTGTTAGTTTATTCATTCTCCAATCCGCTTTATCCCTTTCGGGGTCACGGGGTTGCCGGAGCCTAACCCGGCTACTCATGGGCGAAGGCAGGGTACACCCCTGGACTGGTCGCCAGTCTGTCGCAGGGGCCACAATCACACACCCATACACACTCACATTCACACCTAGGGACAATTTAAAGTAACCAATTAACCTATGAAGCATGTTTTTGGACGGTGGGAGGAAGCCGGAGTACCCGGAGAAAACCCACGCATGCACGGGGAGAACATGCAAACTCCACACAGAAAGGTCCCCCAGCCAGGACTTGAACCGGGAACCTTCTTGCTGTGAGGCAGGAGCGCTAACCACTGCGCCACCGTGCAGCCCGTTAGTTTATTTGTTTACATATTTAAACTAGAGTAGGAAGATAAACCCCTAGAGATGGAACATCTTGTTTTCAAAAGGGTCCTCTATTTAAAAAAATCATAGGCACAAATGACAGTAGAAAACAAGCAACACAGTACAAATGAAAATTGGATACAAATAACACACACACACACACACACAGGCTCTAAATATCCACCCCTACCTAACATGACATTTCAGAAAGTTTAAATGAACACATTTGTGAAAAAGCTGAGCTGAGCTGACAAAGCAAAAAGCACAGAAAATGAATGAATGCTAAAGTAGAGACATTGGGCCGTTGACAAAATATTCCAAATTTAAAAGCAAACACAAGTGTGTCTGTAAATAGTTGAAAAGAGTTTCCCTGATCAATGACAGAGATGAAATGGAACATCTATATAAAGGAAGGTTGTTCAAGTTGTAGGGAGCTTTAACACAAATAGCATTATTCTAGTATGTTTCTTTAAGTCGTGGAACAAAGAAAAACACCTGGGTATTATGCCGTAAGCTATGCTGTGAACTAAAAGGTAATGTTTTAGATAAAAACGAAGGTCGAAATAAATGCATTTGAAAATGAATTGAAACCAGTGAAATTGTCATCTACATGGTAGTGAAAGCCAGCCTTATCATTCAGACAGTATGCAGTGATGAGTACTATAGGAACAGCGAAGCACAAAGAGGCACAAAAAATTGTAGATGACATCTAAGGAGTGCAACAGGCTGAAGAAACATTGACCACAGAATGAATCAACAGAAGAGAAGGTAAGAAATAAACCAAAGAGATGAATGAGAAAGACCAATCGCAAACAATTTATCTAAAAGTAGGCAATAATTAACCAAGTCAAACGCTTTAGAGAGGTCCAAGAAAATAGTGCCTGTGCACATGTTGTTGTCGAAGTTTGAATAAATGAATAAATTGGTAAATTTCATAAGAGTAGTAGAGAAGTTTTTTGTTTTAATCCAGAGTGGTACTGAGAAAGTTAATTTGCAAAAATTTATTTGAAAAGTTAAATAAGAATCTGAAACAAGAGATTCATTCTGTGGTCTCTTTGTACTGATATGACCAAGAAAAAAAACAGGGAAAATACTTCAAACGTTTTTTTTAAACCATTCAAAAACTAATTTATGCTTAAGTTTATAAAACAATCAATATTTCTTAAATTCATTAGGATCCTCAAAAAATTAGGTTTTGGCTGTGAAGGACAGCAGGCAGCAGTGGATGAAGTTTATACTCAACAGACTGAAATACAGCGATAAAGGTTTTGTTTGTCACCAACATCACAGGGGCCAGCTGCATAACCAAATTCAGTACAAGGTTGTGATTTTTCAAGAAGGTTTTTTATAAATCAGAAAGTGTTTTGGCTGGCCAGGAGTCTGCTGAAAAAAACCTAAACCCTGCTGTGAGGCAAACTGTTCACAAACCTGCAGCGCGGCAGGAGAAGGCAAACACTATGATGTCATCGTACGGCCAGGAGTAGTCCTCATGAGGAGGGTAAAAAGCCAACTTCTTCATGCCCTCCTTCCTCAGGTTCAGCAGCACCGTGCTGTGTACCATTGGCACAGGGAAGCAGCCCAGTCGGTGACGATGGCGGGTGGGGAAGTACTCTGCTGTTCGGCGATAGTATCCCTAAAACACACGCACAAATGTTTGCGGTTCGCTAGGAGATGTTTTCTCACAGCCACAGTCCGAGAGCCTCTCACCTGAGGAGTGATGCCGCACCAGAAGTTGGAGTACGCTCCCTGAGAGTCCAACATCGGTGCGATGACTGACTTGTTCTCTGCGATCATTAGCTGAAGCGTGTCGGGGTTGGTGAGGATGTTGTCGGTGTCGGCATACTGAACCACAAAACAGAAAGATGATAAACGCTACTGTTGAGCACTATTGTTTTTCAAGCACAAATTGTTGTCTTTAAAAAATAAAAGCGACTGCAACTATATAACAAAAACATAAAAGCTAATCTTAGTACCAGAATGTAGTCAGCCCAGCGTTTTCTGGCAAAATTGAGAGCTGCTTGCTTCAGCTTCATCACATACTCATATCTGCTGTTGGGCCAGTGCTTTGGACCCAGCTCTCCTGCATAGGACCTGGAACAGAAAGGTTCAAGAGTCTGTAGATTCAGTTTAAGTAAATCTATGTATTTGTGTATTTGTATAAAATACATGTACATTTCTGCGTGTTTTCTTTGAGAGATAAGATTCACTCGCTATTTCTAACAGAAAGTAACAAAATGACAAACCTAACAAGACACAACAATATGAAATACAAAAAAAACCAGGAGTAAATCAAACTTAAAGTTGACAACAACAAAAGAAAACCGCAAATTTCCCAATCAAAAGTTCTAGAACAGTTTTGCTGTGAAACTGCTGAAAAAGACTTTTATTTTGAAAGGAACTTTTTACAGCTGTGATTGTGCTGGGGAAAATCTTGATTCCTTAAACTCTGTTTTCAAGCGTGAATGTGCCAAAATATGACAAAAGAAAAACAGAAACATGTAAACAAACATTTGAATGCCATTTATACATGTAGGGGGCAGGTTAGATTCACTGACCCAGTTCAGTGAATCTGAAGAACCAGCAGATAAAAATGGATTCTCAAACTCACATAAGGAGTTAACAGAACAGACAAGATGAGACATGCATAGTCATTCTTTGTCTGTTTTATTCCTAAAAATGCAATATATTTATATGCAAGCTTTGCCCAAAACTATTCATGCCACTGGGGTGTAAATGCTTTCAGGGCTTTGACTTAACCAAGTAGACAAAGTCAGTCTTTCTGAGGGAATAAAAACCTGTTCACCTCCTTTTTCTCCAAATATATGTTGATTTAACCTTTTCTTTTCTCAGCAGCCAATGAAACAAAATGAATTTCCGGTGATGAAATGTTATTACGGGAAGACATGATTACATTAGAAAATGAAAATAAGCCTAACAACAGTGGAACTTACGTGGGCTGGTCCATGGGTCGCCACTCAACATAATGGTAATACTTCTGCATGACGGTGAGCCACTCTTTCAATATGGCTGTGGTGTTATCCACGTTGTGATCTGTGGCTGCCCTGCAATGAGCAGTAAAGCACAAGCTTAAAACAAAAACAAGATCACTCTCACTTATATGAGATCCAGCAAAATTCCCATTATGAACTCTGAGCAGATCATCTTTTCTTTCAAAAACCTCAAAACGGAAGACTTTTCTAACCAAAAGCTTGTGATAATTACTTTACAGTTTCTCTCTCATACTTTCTTTCTTTTCTAGCTTTTTTAACACCTTCATGCCTGACCTTATTTAAAAAAAAAATGTGTTATTTTCTGTTCAAGGTAATGCTAAATATAGTGGAGTATTATTGTTGTTTTGCAATTGCCTTTTCTCCCATTTTAAACATAGAGGTCATTTGCTGTGAAGCACGGAAGTTAGCTTTTATATTTCATAACTACAGGTTTCCAGGGTATTTATATTTGTTATTAGTTATTTATTACTCTTTTATTGTGAAGAATTCCCTCTGTCTCCCTCTTTTGGTTAAGTTTGCTAATGCTGGCCTCTTTCTTCTGGTTTCTGTGTAGTCTCCACAGGTGTGCTGGATCATCGGTGGGCACTCCAGACACACCTGCAACTCATCTGCACTCACCCGTGCTGTATTGAGGACTATCTTTTGCCAACTCTAACATGCTGGTCGGTCAGATTATTTTTAGTGGTATTGACCTCACATATGATAAATAACTAACCTCGGATTTAAACTGGTTCATTTTGCATTGTGTGGGAAGTCTGTCTCACGACTGTTTTCTTCTAGCTTCCTTTTTCATTCTCCTTTTACAAATGTCTTTACAATTAAATAATTAAATACAATTGTATTATCAAAGTACAAAATATAAATTGAGTCTATTTTTCTATTTCCAATTTTTTAGGGGGCACCCTACAAAAGCCCCCACAAAACTTTGCTGCGCCCCTGTAAAAACTTAAAAACTCATCAGTAAACACAATGTTGTGATACTATAGACTTCCCAAAATAGGGTCAATTTTACGATCTTACTTAAATATCTCTGAGCTAAATCAACGCACGTATGTCCTCGGGGTTCGGTTCGTTTAAAGTGTAAAAGTCCCGCTCGAACGGGACTTCTTAACGCAGAATTACTCTTCAGCTGGGACAAGGCGGCTGCTAGGAGCGCGGCGGGGGTGGGACGCCGCTCCTTTCTCGAACTCATTTAAACGCCGCTGACCTTTTGAACGGCGTGGGTGGGAGGGTTAGAAGAAGGTGAAAAGCAGGACACCGACCACAGTGAGATGCGGTCTTTGGGGTATGTGAGCCTCTCCAGAGACCCGAGGTAGTACGGTAGCGAGTGCGCGGCGTTTCTGGCGATGATGGCGACGACCACGGTCGGAGGCTGCATTCTGGACTCCTCCGAGGACTTTTCTTCCGAAAAGTAACCCCCAGCCTGGAAAAACAGGCTCCCTAAAACTAAGCAGTGAAGCGGGAACATGGAGGAGCCTGTGTGAGCTCTGTACGCGTCAGCAGCTGCAGGAAGGAGGGGGGAAGGACAAAAAAAAAAAGCAAAAATATAAATCTACGGAGACCCCGAAGAGACACAGCTGCGAACTCTAAAAGAAGAAAATGTCTTCTGCTGTGATAAACTAACTATCGTTAGTTCTTTAATAAAGTAGAATACATTTTAAAATGGCCTTCTTTTTTGTGGCTCTAATATAAATAACTTAAATGCTTTAATATTTAGCAGCAAAGCACATTTGAACTAACTTTTTAGCATGTCACGCACAAAGAAAACACTAGATTAATTTATTAAATTAAATCCTAACACGGGGGGAAACAATTATCTAGTTTACCCAGTTTTGTAAGGCTGCCGTTCATAAATTCTACCAGCAGAGGGAGCTCTTTGATTTTCAGGAAAGGCACGCACTGAATTTGAACTTCCTCCTGAGTCTTGACCCTCCTCAACTTGACTGTTGATTTTAGACTTATAACAATCCCAAGGTGGCATTTTTTTGTGTAGTTTTTTCATTGCACTTAATTTTATATATGAAAAATCGAGGAGGATGTCCTCCTCAGAACTGATTTCTTAACTCAAAGCACACTTTGCATTGTCTTTGTGGTAAGATGCAATAGAATGAAAAACTGAATTAGGAAAGTATTTTGTGACTAATTAAAAAAGGATCTCATATTTTCTATCATATTTAAACTCATTTTAAGCCCCCAAATGGTTGGGGATTCACTTTAACAGCCAGCAGAGTCACTGCCAAGGTACCAGTCTGATGACATGTGTTAGAAAAAAAATGATGGAGACCTCACTAAAACCCTTATAAGACCACAATGATCTATTGCCATCATGCTTTGAAAGGAGTCAGTTTGCAGCCCATCATAATTTTTGAAAAAGTATTTTAAGGTTTCTGTCCTTTCTTCAAAGTTCATAATGGCATGAAATGTTGCATTTGTCAAGCTTGCAACTGTATGTTTATAGAGCAGGTGGAGGGTTGGAGAAAACACCATATAAGGTGGCCTAAAGGATTCATTACAATTTCACTCCAATAATCATTTGCTCTATTTTCAAAGCATTCCCAGTGGTCTTTTAATTACGACTATGCAGTTTTTTTGGCTTATTTTTTTAAACCGTGTCATTTTCTAGGAGGAGTCCATCAGGAATTCACCTCCAAGTTGTGGGCTGAACTGTTGGCACGGAGTAAGTCTGCAACATAACTGATGAGCAATATTGGAGCTATCCAGCCGTACAGTTTTGAGTCGGATGCCAGCTCAGATGAGGAAAACAAAGACGTACATGGACCTATTTGTCTACAAGTAGATGCATCAGAATGAAGAGGAGCAGGACGCTTATGGTTTGCTGACTGTAAGCACATAAAAAACAACTACAAGCTTTTTCCAAGATCATTTTTTGTTTGATCGTGATTCAAACTATTTGAATAAAGAAATACTCAGGAATGTCATTTTAATCTTAATTTTCTTTTATATGTCCTCCATCATGAGAAAAATGCCACAAGAACATTATAATAACATCAAAAACACAATTTTCATTGGAGTGGGTCTTTAAGAACGTCTTCTGAGCGTGTATTAAACATTTTTATCGAAATACTCCTTGTTTTTTATTTGAACGTGTAACATTTACTCTTCTTTCCTATAGAGATCATTTTGGTCTTTTATGCAGCTACTTCTCCCAACATTTTTTTAGTGAAGGCAGAAACATCTTTTTTTTCTTTTTTCCATTAAAAATATTTAAAATGTCCCTCTATAAGTGCTGCTTATGAAAATAAGGGGCAGTTTGTGTGATGTGCAAAGCATTGAAGCGAAATAAGCCAAACCAAAATGGAAATGAGGCTTTACCCAACATTATTTTTCTGATGTTTGATGGGTCAAGAAGTTGCATTCATTTAATTATTTATCTTCAGACTCTGTCAGGATGGATACATATAAGCTATGTTTCCTCACATGTTGAGTTTGATCTTTGATCCACCTAAATAAGTTTAATCCATGCGTCATCTGTGGTCTTTGAGCAGCAATGTTTGGAGACTTTGTAAAGAAATCTCTCAAAAGACATTAACATTTCAAACATGCTGCCAAAAAAAAGATGAAAAAAAAATGGGACTCTTGCAAAATAAAAGATAGGTAATATCCCAGGAATTGTGCTAACTTCAATAATATCTGACAATCTTCAGTTGTATTTTGCATATATGTCTATATTGATGTTCAGTTACAGAAATGGAAAAAAATGTTTTTTTTTACATAAAATGTTAGTCTTTTTCAAAATATTTCGATTGCCCTTTTTACATATGGGTCTGTTGAGGCATCAGTCTCAATGAACTTAAGTATGCAAATATTTAGTCCTCCATCTGCTCCATGTGCAAGATTCTGAGGCTGTGAAAAAGGGGAGGGATGGGAACAGAGCATGAGAATGAACATGATGGAAAGAACATTGGAGAAAGGCGTGAGGAGATGCATGAGTGTAGGTGGTAAATAATAAGCAAAGTGGTCTATAATGAATTTTCAGTCTGTGAATAAACGAAAGGAGTCAAGGCTGACAATGGCCGACGTGGGTTAAAGGGGGCTGTTTGTGCGGACAGGTCACGAGGGTCAGGGGGTCAAATCTCTCCTATTCATGACACCCCGAGTGTTTTCACACTCACACGGGGGCACACACACGCTGTCATGGACACATGCAAGGGGCACTTTCCCAGCATTGGTGGCTGCAGCTGATCTGGGCGAGTTCAACCTTGGGTGCACTAACTTTTCACAGCGAGGTCAAGGGTGGAGATGGCGTTTGTGTGACGGGGTGTGTGAACGGGGGGCAGGGGGAGGGGGAAAGAGAGGGGAGGACAAAAAGAAAATCTTCATTGTTTTGTGCAGATTGTTGGAGAGAAGCTGTGATGGGAAAAAGGGAGTCAAACTGGAACAGTGTGAGAGTGTGTAATGTGGCATCAGTCATTTGGACATCATGAGATTGCTGTGTTTTATTAATATTATTTTTTTAAGACATCAATCGCCTGTTCTTTGCCAAAATGAAAAGCCCCATTTCCTGCGACTTTTTCTCCTTTCACAAATCCTCCCTTGTTTCTGATTAGCCTTGAACTGCAGCTTCAAAACTGCAAAAATTAGAAATAAGTCACACATGTTTACCCCCATTGGTAGATTTTCTCTAAACGAGCAAAAAAAAATCTGGAGCAATGGAGCAAGAAAAATTGTCTGACCAACAATTCTTATTTTACAAGAAAAATTCTTGTCAAACAAAAATTATTTTGCTATTGAAAAGCTTTCTTGATGATACTTTTTTTCCTTGAACAAAGGGTAACTATCCTTTCTTGAGATTCAGTTTTTGCATTTTTACATTTCTGGAGGAACAGACTCCTGATGTTTTCTTGGAGAGAGCCACCATAACCCTCTTCTGATGAGGTGGCGCTGCAAACATTTTAGAAACATGAAGAAAACAAAAATTTTTACACCTATATTACTGCTCAAACACATCATTCTTGATTTCCATGCCAACCAATTCTCATTCGTCTTAACTTTTGCGCAATCAGAACCCTGTTATTAGCATGAGAGCATGGGCTCGGACATGATGGGCCGGGCCGGTTCTGTCTTTGTGTGTTTGGGCTCATGAGCAGCGCAGAGATGTGACATTCTCTCAGGCATCCGGGACCTTTATTGCAGTGGCGATAATCAATAACATTCCCACAGAGACATCTTTTGGCTGGCCAGGTCAATACCTGTCAGTCAGGGTCTGAGTGGTGGTACATACCCTCTTACTCAGCAGCTGCGGCAGGCTGAATCCCGCCCCCCTCATGACACCCTGCATGCTCCACAGGGAAGACATGTTTGGTTTAAAAAAATAGTTTTCCTAATTTAAGAATTTACTAAACCTGTTTTGGGGCTCTTCTTCTCGCTACACAGCAAAAATGTTATTTTATCTCTATACCAAATTCCAATTTTGGTCTGTTTAATCAAATGTTAATGGAAGGAATTTTATTTTGAATGTCAGTTAAACAAAAAGCCAATCCTCACTTAACAAACATTTTTAGGAAACTACCTAAACCAAGAATATCTATAAAAATTATTTCATTAGAGCAAACAAATCCAAAAAGTGTTTTATTTTATTATTATACCAAGCAGAAAACACAAAAGACTGAATGTGAAGTTCATGTTGAAGCCAATGCAAATACAGTTGAAAAGACAGGTGAGAAATACTCTATTCTCTGACAGATTGAAAAGTATTAAGCACTTTAAAGCTCCTGGTATAATGGCATGCATTAATGCTTTATCTTTACTGAAAAAGACAGATGATAGTGTTTCTTTTCTCAGGGAGGCTCACAGTTTTTCAGCTTGGCGCTATGCCTGTTACAAATGTATTGTCACAGATTAAAAAAGTAAATAGAGATAAAAATTGTTATTAAAATTTGACTTTAAAACACAGTTTCTATTTTTTTTTTAGAAAGGGGATAATGTTTGTACATAATAGTAGTATTTTTTTATTTTGTCAAATGTTGACCTGCAACACTGGGACTGGGATTACAATGGGAGTAATCTGAAATACAAATAAAAATACAAGTTTCATGATGTCCAGTCATGGGATTTGACATTTATTTCTAATTATGGCTCATAAACATCATCATCATTAAGGAGAAAAAAATTGTAAAAAAGATGGATTCATGAATTTTTGTTTTAACATATTTTAATGTTTTGATCAAATTTGCTTAAATCCTTTTTTCCAAGACAACTCTGTCATGTTTTCTAACTCTGCAAAAGTTTTCGCATTTAATGTTAAGAAGATTACTTAGATTATTCTAAGTATAAATCATAATCATTTTATAATCGTAAATTATTTCCACATTCAGATGAACCTCAAGAATATTTTTTCTATATTTTTGGAAAGATACGGTTCTGTGGAGCTGGCAGCAATTCAGATAAATTGACTTCCTGTCCAGAAGAATTTTTTTTTCAACCCCAGGTGGTCAATATTGCTGTTTGATGCAAGCACTTAAACAGAATTGCTTCAGTTAAAAATGACCCGAGTACTTTGAGCCCAGTCTTTAGAAAACACAACCTTGTCAGCACTAAAAACCAACTCAGAATGAATACTTTGGCAAGAAAAGATTGGATCTTAGGAATTATCAGATTTGGACAAAATGAAAGTGAGTGGATGGATCCTCACTTGAATAAAACATACCTTTAGGTCTTGCTAAAACCTAGAAAAAAAATACATGTTGAACATATTTGTGTAACAGTAAGAGAAGTCTAGACTTCTGTTCCCCTCATCTTCCCTGTTGTTCCCAAGATGACACTGTTCTTCTCCTCGTTGCCAAGCAACAGTGCAGCCACTGTCAAAGAATTCGGGGGGATGTTTAGGTGCCGGCATGCTTGGGGGCTCAGTGTGTGTTTGTGATGATGGCAGTGAAGAAGGTAAGAAGAGTGTGTTTATGCGTGTGAGTGCAGAGAGGCAGGACTCACTCCGTGGTGCACTTCTGAGAGAATTTATGTAAATCTCAGCCAATTACACCACATGATTTATGGAGCAATCCCAACATTCTGTGTCACAGTGCACGCCCGATCACTGATGAGTCAGCTTTTCAGCCATTAAAAAACTCCCATATTTACATTTCTTTTAGTTAGTTAGTTAGTTAGTTAGTTAGACATTGTGCCCTTGAATGCAGCACAGTTGCGTCATATATATATACATTTGATAAAATGCACTGACAACTTTTTTTTGCTGTTTTCATTTGATCCAAATGCTAACACTTCGGCCTCATGTGTTTCCTGCGGCCGTGCATTTTTCCTGTTTTCCTTTCAAATTAACACTCTAGAAAGCTCCACTTCTACTAGAACAAAACCCACATTTGACTATCAAAGTCTATGCTTGTTGAATAGATTAGCAAACAGCAGATCTTTGACACAAATATGTAAAATATTTCTGTTTTATCATCTGAGCCAATCCAGACAAAAAAAACAAGCACAAACAAAAGGTTTTTTGGGGACTTTCCCTTTTTTAATTTCCTTATGTTATGTTAGTTTGCATTGTATTACTGTGTTATAACAATTCATAAAAAAAAGTTTGGAATCTTGAACACCTATCTCAATTATCCTTTAATTTTCCGGTTTAATGCAGCTCTTCTATTTTAATTAATTTAGTGATTTCCCAGATTGCAACGGTTTATTTGTTCTTGGCAGATGTGTTGTGCTGTTAAATCCAGCAGAGTTTTTTTTTAATCGTTTTTTTTCCAAACCTCACCTTTTCAGAGCTCAGTCCTGAACAGTACAACGCTCATTCGTCTCTTGGTGCTGCTCTCTCATCTGTGTGGTAAACCCAGCAGTGCTTTTCACCACAGGTCTGAGCAATAAGATCATGTGATTTTCAGAGTGAGCAAAAGGTGAACCCTTTTAATGAGCCAATTACGTGCCTTGTGACGCTCACGGCTGCCTCACATATTAATCATTTCTTGTCAGGAACAGTGGAGACACCAGGCTTGTAACAGGAACTAAAGCTTCAATAAAGAATCTTAAAAGATGACTGATAATACCAGACTTCAACATGACAAAACTGTTAGCAAAGGGAGAAACAAGATCATTAAAAGTAAATGAATAAATAAACAACACTGATTTTTCAATATACTGAGGACTCATTATTTAAAAGAGGAGCTGCTGAGGGCGATTATCAAATGAAACCAGGTGATATACTGGCTCCAGGAAAACACAAAACCTGATAGCAGCGCACAAACCAATGGAACAATGACAACCAAACTGAAGAGAACAATCCTCACCATTTATTTTACATTTTAATTTTTTAAAAAGTAGTAGATTTAAAGTGGTAGTTACTGTAGTGTGTTGCAGTGTTGGAGACTTGGTTGGGGAGTGGTGGTGGGGTTCCATCTCACATCTTGATGAGTTTGCTCTGATTGCAGACCCAGATAGGGCCTAGTGAGAGGAGGCACAAAGGAAAAGCTAGAGCTTGGATGGATAAGGAGGAAGGAATGAAGTGGGCTAGGATTTGTTGAGTGAAAGATGAGAGGGCATCGGTGAGAGGGGAGGCATCAGAAGACCTAACACGTGAGAGGAATGAATAGATAAAGGAAAAGTTTGGGTAAAAAGAGGAGAAAGATGGACATTGATAATATGGAGGACATAAAGGAGTGAATGATGGAGTAGCTGAGTTTAAGATGGAGATCAGAGACAGTCAGGTACATTGAGATGGCCACTACACGATTCTGTGATTAGAGATGGTCATCAGCTGTATCTACATTCAGTCCTTGAACATTTTATCCAAAAACAAGTTATAAATGCTGGATATAACATGCAAAACCTACTCAGTCACCACAGTAGTTTTTTAGATGCATAGGAAAGAGTCTGTCCTTAGCGTTTATAAATGACGGTATTGAGACAGCTGAGCATGTGGAGCCAGACAGATCATTCCACTATTATGCATCCCAGAGCTGAAAAGTTTAGCTCGTGGCCTTTAGTTGCGTGGTACAGAGACTACCAGTCCTTGTTTGTTGGCAGAGACACATGAAGGTGGTCGGAAAGAACAGTGCTGTGAAATTGAGCACTGTGGAAAAATGTTAGAGTTTTGATTCCACGGGAAGCGATTTGGCTGATTTAAAATGAGACATCCAGCAGAAACATTTAGGATCATCCACAGAGGCTCAATTATGAAGGCTGGTAACCCTGTTAGAAGTGTGTTGCAGAAAGTCAAGCAGAAAGATGACGAGTGCCTCTGATAGTTTGATCTTCCTGGTGTAGAAGGCAAAAGTGCACTCCCAGAATAGTTTCAGAAATGTTTCCTGCACAGTTGCGCTAATTGTTGTTGACGATCGGAACTTCTGTTTTTTACAGATTGCGAGGCTTCAATGAAGGTGTTTTTCTCTGATCCAAGCCGAAATGTCTGCGACTGGCACCATGATACTTTTTTGTCATCACGTCTGATGGAAAAGACACACAATTGAAAAACAAAAAGTGATGGAATTCTGAGACTCAATAAAGGTAAAGGCAGAGACGTAAGGTGATCAGAAATATTCATTTGGTTATTAGAAATGAGGATAAAACAAAAAAGCCTCACAACAAAACTGCCTCAAGAATACAATTTTGTTTTAAGAAACTATTTTAGTAATCATTGCAATGTCAAATTCTTTAAAATAGGAGGATTACGGCATTGGGACACCAGGGTGGCTTACCTGGGGGGTACAAAGATCTTCATCCAGTGTGGTCTGTAAATAAGGGCCTTCACCCTATGCCTAACTGTGTAGCCACAAGGGAGACCAAGTCTGGGTCTCCTTGTGCCAGTCCCCAGCTCAGATAAAATACAAGGTTGTGTCAGGAAGGGTGTCCGGCGTAAAACTGTCTGCCAAAACCAAATGTACAGATCAGTAAAAGCTGATTTGCTGTGGAGACCCTGACGGAATATGCCATAAGGTGAACATACCTCTGTGAATTGGAAAAGGTTTCCTGTCTAAATGGTATCATGGGTATTTTTTTTTCATACTTTTAATGTGACTTACCAACAAAAAAACACTGCCTCTACAGTTAACAGAAGGCATGGCACAATTTCCAAGTCTTTTGCTAAATTGGCTTTAACTATCGAAGACCTACAAGGTCTGTCTCTTTTATTTAGCTGATAAAACGACTTTTTCCATGTTAAAAAATGTAACAGAAACCTTCCAGATTCACCTGTCAGAGTGGGGATGACTGCTGAGAAAAATTGATCTTATTAAGGCCATCGTCCTTACGTTTTAAGAATTATTTTTTTCTTTTTTTGTGAGGAGAAAGCAGAAACAATTCAGAAAGAGTTCCCTTCTGGGACCTCTAAAGACCTTTGTGATTTTCAAATATTCCGTCTTAATTTTCTCTGGATCGTGCCTGTTAATGTTTTTGTTTGTATGTGCCTTACAAATAAAATACTTTATTTGTTGGTTTATTTTAGTAAAACCTTGGAAATATAAAAGAAGTCACCTTAAGGCAACAGAAGCAAGTCCTACCAGTAAGGGCCAAAAATAACTTGAAAGATAAAATTGTAGAAACACAAAAATAGGAACAGGAGAAAATGGGACTTTTGAATACCACGGGTTGAGACAAACAACATGAACACATCATTTAAATGATGATGCTCCTAATGTACCTCCTTTCCAGATGATTGTGCTGGCTGTCTTAGCAGCTCCAATCCCTGCCAGCCTGTTGCTTTTCTTTCCTCTTTATTTTGTGCCCATGCAGCAAAGAGAGATGCCTTTATACTAGAGGTGGTTCATTTCAGGAACTCTCCTGCTTCCTCTGGCCTTTTCTCTCCCTTCTCCATCTCTCATAAGGACGGTAACACAGCCCACCTCGGTGGCTGGGCTTCCCGCTCCCCCGCCAGGCCTTTCATCCAGCAGGTTAAGCATTGATTTGTGAATAGAGGGAATCACAGAGGCAACTGCATGAAGTGCAATGGTCTCCCACTGTTTGTATGTGTACGCACACGCTCACCCCTCCCCGGCGTACACCACCAGAACCAGCAGCCAACATGAAAGCCACTGAGCCAAAAGGCCTTGAATCAGCGAGGGATGATCAATGATGCCTGTGTGTGTTACTGTCTGTAGCATTTAAGAAGTTGAAGAGCACGTTTAGTCTGGAAAAAAAACTTTTAATATACTTTCTTTAAGTTTGCACAACTAGTGTTTATTTATCAATATTTTTGAATGGGGAAAACATTTTTATTTTCATCATACTGTGACTTTATTTGGCTTCACGTGTTTAGGAGAAGAACTAGGAGTGTAACAGTTAATCGACTTAATCAATAAACCGATTAATTTTTTTGACAATCCAATCGGATCGCTCTGTCTGAGGCGAGTTCAAATCAATCCATACCTTTGTTAAATAATTTCAAATGAAAAAAATTAATTATATCAATATTGGAAATATCCTTTGGATTGAGACACGGTAGGTGTATTGTACTGTAACGTAAAAATCACAGCGGACAGGACACAGTCCAATGTGTGGAAACACTTTGAATTTTACAAAGACATGTGACCATACAGTGTGGTATAAAGTTCTAATAATGTTACCATTGTATTTTTTTATGTGGAACAACAACAGTGGGCTGAACTTGATGAAACTAAAATGTGAATGAATTTGACATTAAATCTTGTTTCCTTGTATGTTTTTATACATGTTTAATTTACACTTGATTATCTTGCAACAAATACAAAGAATGTGGAAAACTTCACCTGCACTGTTCAATACCAGGTATTTATCTCTGAGTCACACTGGCTGAATTTTTGGCTAGAGATGCATCGATTTTAGAGAATTGGATAATTCAAAATGAACCAAAATCAAGGTTTGAAACTTAAATATATATATAAAAAAAAGCATAAATCATTTGTTTCCTCAAATGTTCTAAATTAAGTTAGAATAAGTACAACAATTTGGTGCAATAAAGTTTTCTGAAAATCTAAGATTTTCACTGAATACTTTTGCTATTTAGTTTTATAAAAGGAAGATAAGTTCTTGGTTTAGAGAATTCAATAAAGGTGTGCATTTAATAACACTTCAACCATTTGGTTTGAGTATAACCAGATCAGTCAGGTGAAACGTGAAAATGCTTGATGGTTCCGAGCAGTGTTTTGTGCTTAAAATACAGGCAGACCCCAAATAATCCAGGAGAATCAAACCACCCTGCAGCCACATTTACCCCAAGCATCATCAGCGTGAATGAAGGACGCCAGAAGTGAGTGAAAGTGGACCCTCTTGACTTCCTCCCGCCTCTGGAGGAGTCAGGGCTTTAAAGAGAAGATTGGGGATGGAGGGGAGGGGGGTTGCTTTTCCCCACCATTAAAAAAAGAGCAATGAATGAGACGCTGGTTGAATGAATGGGAGGCTGGCCAGGGTGAGAGGGACTCTGACTGCGCGGAGTTTCAGAGGTTAACTCGGCTTCTTCAGAGGGATGAAAAGAAGGGGGACGGATTGGGCTTTAAAGAGGAGGACCCCCTCCTCTCCTTCTCCTCCTCCTCCTGCGCTCGGGGCGGGATCAGTCAGGATGATTTATTGGAGAAAGGCAGGGAGAAGGTGGCGTTTGAAAGGATAAAAAAAAGGCTGCAGCGCAGACGCAGCACGCAGAAGTGCTGATGTGCACGACATGTGGATGGGCCTGATTCTGGTCCACGCGCTCCCCTCATATCTGGTCAGTGGTCTGCATTACGCATGATCAGAAAAGCGTGCCAACACCTCAGGGAAGATTGCCTAAAAATATGACAAAGCAGCACACACATAACTGCATACTTTTAGGGCGCACAAAAACATTCTCTGACCCACTTTGCGCATTTTTTAAACAAGTGTGACCATCATGGAGAATACATGGTCACTGTTGTTGCAGGATTACGCACACTTTGCTCACCCTGTCAGTCACCTGTCATCACATAATGCTCTCATTTTTCTCGCGCTCTCCTCCACAGAGGCCCAACAGTATGAGCCGGTGGCCTCGGAGGCGCAGAGCGGCTGCGCTTGGCGCTGAAGGCGCCGCTTTATTGGCTAAGTGCTGGATACGGCGTTGCACGAGAGATGATGCAAAAATGCCACACAGCGTGGTCAGAGAGTCAACAGTATCAGGATTGTAATATTCTCACTCTCTCTCTCTCTCTCTCTTTTTTTATGCTGGGGGGAGAAGAAAATAAGGCTGTTGTGTCTTTAAGAGAAACTGCTGGTCCCTCATCGCAGCTGCTGGCGTGTGTGCGTGTGTGTGTGCGCGCGCATGTGTGTGTGTGTGACACAGAGGACAGGGGAGATTCATTACTTAAGCAGTACAATGGACATTTATCACCCCGTGGTGTTATTCAAATTCAGTACCAAGCGAGGACCTTCTCCACTCCTCTCTCCGCCTTGCGTCGCAGACGCATCGTTTTTTTCTTCTCCTTTCTTCCTTTTTTTTTTTTTTTTTTTTTTGTTGGAGCAAAGAAAGAAAAGGCAGGAGGGCAGAGGAGCTCGCAGTTGGTTCGAGAGCTCCGTGAAGGATGGAAGGAGGAAGGAGGAGGAGGCAGTCCGGTTCTTGCACCGAGGGTGTGGATCGCTGTGGATCCGTGAGAACGCGCGGCGCGCCGGGGAGCTGAAACCAAGGACGCGCCGACGGAAGCTGCGTGTGCGTGTGTGCGTGGGGGGGCTTTTGATCGCACCTTTTCAACAGAAGCTTAAAACAGCAGAGGAAAGACGACAGCCTCCATTCAGCACCCAGAGGGATTTCTCTCCTTTTCTTTAAGAACCGTGGAGAAACCATTGTGCGTCTTAACTCAAGTCTTCCTTTAAAAAAAAAACGGCGCAGGTGCAGAAATGGCGCTCCTTTGGCGCTTTTTTTTTTTTAATTTGTATTTTCTTTTTTGGGGGACAATTAAATAAAGCTTCTTTTTTTTAAGGAGGATGACCTTTCACTAACAACTGCAGTGGACCTTCAGCCATCTTAAGGGCCTGCAGTGGACAACTTCGGAGGAGGAAGGAAAGAGTGAAAACAGAAGGAAAAAATCGAAATGTAACATTTAAATTTAAGAAAATATGAATTGATTGTGTTTTTACTTTAAGCAAGAACAACAAAGTGATTTATTTGAGGAAAGAAGTTGAACCAAAAGTGTTTAAAAAAGATTTCTCAAAGGAAAAAGAGAAAAATCAAAGAGACAGTGCTGAGTCGTGACAGGGTCAGAAATAATGCACAGTAAAGCAACTCCTTGTGAAGATGGAGGGGAGAGGAAGACAGGAAAAAGGGGTTTTTCTGTGTCATGGAGCAAGCTGAGCTGTCAGGGAGGGGGGCTAGCTGGAGCAGGTGCACCCAAAAATAAAAAAGATCTACGCAAGATCTAAGGGAATCTTTCGCGACTGATTGTCCAAACGCAATTCTTGAGTAAAATCCAATCCGCCCCCAAGAATTGTGTATGGACATCTGTTGCTGCAGATTCACATTCATCACTGGCGTCGAGATTCCAGGCCTCCCCCCTAAAAAAAAAAAAAGCCCAAATAAGGAGTCAACCGGAAGGCCTTTAGTCTGGTTTTGTTTTGTCTCATCTCAGGTAAGCAGCAAATTGCATGAAAACATGAGCCAATAAATAGGAGGAAAGTTCCTTTATGTGTGTGTGTTGTTTTTTTTTTTTTTTTGTTGTTGTTTGTTTTTTTGCCTCATAGGGGATTTTCTGGGGTGTGCTCGATTAGAATTTACACTTTGTCGAAGATCTAATCAAGACTGTTTGTTTTAAAAGGTAGATATCGACTGCAGGGATTGATGTATTGACTGTATTTGGAGAAATAGAGGGAGGCAGGGAGTTCACAGGGAGGCCCGCGCGCCACTTTAACCCTGCACCCTAAGCAGAAAATCAACATCTGAAGGGGTCCGTTTTCAGTTTTTCAAATGACGTCTTTATTCACAGTTTGCAATTTTTAAATTTGATCTGAATTTTAAAAAAAAACTAAAGAAAGAAAAGAAAATGCAATTGAAACAAACAGAAGCATGCACCGATGATTGATGCTGTCTGTGCAGAATCACGTGGTCCAGCTGGTTTGTCCCACTCCTTTTTCTTTTTACTACAAATTCAACTTTACTTATAACTGATGCATTTATTATTTTTTTTATTAGGTTTTTGCTGCCGTGATAAATCATTTCTCTGTTTTACTTTTGCAGAAAAAAACGCTCATTGTAATCTCATTAATTAATTTGAAACACACACACACTCACACGCACACATACACAGAGCTTGGCCCAAGTGTGTATTGTAGCAAAACATTAAAGGCTAACCTCTCCTAATTCCTGGGGATTAGTGTGTAATGTTTGGCTTTACGAGGACGCATCTGTGCTCAGTGCAAATGTCTCTGCTTCCCTCAAAGATTATGGACTTGTTTTGCAAAAAAATGACTGAAGATAATTTATAAATGTTTGTGATTTTTTTTTTTTTGCTATTTTATATATCATTAGACTTATTGATGGGAAATATGTTTTTCTTTAAAAATATGTGTATTTATTTTCTAAAATATTAGCTGTTTTTTTTTCATTTGATCAAATGTTTTTGTTGTCTTTCACAATAAATATATGTGCACTTTGAACTACTTTATTCTGTGAATATTTGGGACAATTTGTTTAATAATTTGTTCTGTCGTTTTTGCTTTCAATACTATAAAAATGTAAAAAATAATACACTTATACAAAAACACATTTTATAGACCCAAACGATGGTGCAAAATCTGATAAAAACCAACCAAAATTTAATTTTCTTCTGATGATTGCTTTTAAAAATTTGTGCAAAAATAAAAATGTAGTAAATGTCATAATTGTTTAATCTGATTCATCAAAACCTAAACGTTTTATTTTCACACAGCTTATATTTAGGTTTTTTTTTCCGTCAAACATAAGAGACCCCACGAGTTTTTGCGCCCCACTGCTGAGAAACCTCCACTTCAGGAATCAGGACAAGCTTTTGAAAAAGTCCACTTTCTTATCCTGAAGTGCAGAAATCCCGCACATCAATTGCTTTGTCTTTTTTCTTTTCTTTTTTTTCAGAAACAAATGAGGAGAATTCCATGTTTTTATGTGCGTAAAAGCGTTCCATAATTAAGATTTAGGCTGTAAAATGATTGGAGAGCGTGCGCTCTGCCTCCAAAGACGCACGTGTAACGGACAAACCCAAGTATCCCTCGCAGACACGCATGGGATCATGCACCAGCTGACAGGGCGACACATTCTCTTGTGGAACCCCCACCCCCCACCCCCAACAGCCTCATTTGCATTTCTTTTTTTCTGGCCATTATGGGCCGGTTTCCCGTTGCAAATCGCGCTCTACCACCCAGAAAAGGTTTTAGGCCGCCTCGGGCGCTTGAGGGAGGGCAGCCCGCAGGCTAGACCTCGACCTCCCGCAGTGATCCCGTGCTCCACACCCCGCCCGCCGCCTCCATATGTGTCTGTTTGCGTGTGCGCAAACGTAAGACACGTATATGTGGATATAAGATCTGTACGCGCACACCCTTTTGCCTGCCTCCTCAATATCCCATCTGCAGGAGGCAAAACTGGACGCCTAACAAGCCTAAAACTGGTGCGTAATCAGAGATTGAGGCCTAATTCGATCACTAATGAGTCACTTATATAGATGTTAATTTCACAATATATATATAAATATTGGCTGAAATAGGAAATGTTAGCACTAAACAGCTCAAATTATTATCTAAAAATGCTCAGTAAAATAGAAAAAAATGTGAAAATTCCTGCCAAAATAAATGTTTAAGCCACAGCTGTTTTCTCAATTGTTCTAGAAATTAAATCTATGTGTGGAAAATTTTAAAAAGAAACCAAAAGAATTAATAGGTTAAAAAAATTAGTTTATTTTTTAATCACAATTTTTGCAGAAAAAATAAAGTTAAAAGAAACAAAAAAAATATATACAAGGCAAAAGGATGAACAAAATTTATGTAGAAAAACAAAAACTGACATCTTTAGCATAAATGCATAATGAGTGACAGCAGTCTAATATAAATCTGTCATCCTCTACAATATTTCTTCTCTGAAGTTCTGTTAACAGGCGGGGTCGTTAGAGGTTTAAATGCTGCTTTGAAGCTGCTATCATGAAGTGGGAATGCAGTGGAAGGAGTTCTCCTGCATCTTGTGGAGAAATCACTGATATTTCCAGCTGGGGTTGCATCTCTTTTTTTTTTTTCCAGTTGTTACTCCTCATGCCTGCCCGAAATCCTCAGCTGCATCTGTCCATGAAGGTTGACATGTCATCGAATTGGGGAGATTTGACAAAACGAGGGAAAGCTTGAAGTCAATTTACTCTCCTCTTTTATTTATTTTTATCCTCCGTGAAGAGTAGAAATAAACACAACATTGTCCTGGTCTCGCAGCTGATAATCCAGTTCTCCCTGTAGATTGGAAAAACAGTGAAAAAATTCACATTTCAAATGTTTCCGTCAACATGGATGTGTGTATTAATCCTAGATTTTCAGCAGCTTTGACAATAACATCCAGAAATCAGTCTTTGAGTAAATTTATTAATGTGGAGTTCAGGCTATGTGTGTGGACAATAAAAAAAAAAAAAAAAAAACATTTTTAAATTAAAGGAGGTGTTGCAGAAAATATGTTGAGTAGAAATAACAAATTACCAATAAACAAACAACAAATTTAGTTTTTTTTATGTAAACATAATGTTTCAACATCAAAATAATGAGTACACAGTACACAGTTTTTGACATCCTGACAGTGAACGTGACTTTGCTCACCATCAGCTCCCAGTCAGTGTCATTGATAAGCACCAGAATCCCAGGCCTCCTGTTAGGGAAAAAAAGAAAAGGCATTTCAATCAGATGCATTTCCCAGAGGTGACACACACTCCAAAAAAAGAAACACGCACACAAATAAGGTAAAAAAAAAAAAAATAGACAAACGTATCTTTAAAAAAAAAACAAAAAGGAAACACTCCTTTACTACACAATCATAAAAATAAGATTATTAATTCGGGTTTAGAATTAAATGATTAAATGTTGGAACTCTTTTCCTCTAATTTAAGACTGCAAACTGAAAAAACTAACAAAAAGCAGATAAAAATTATTTTATTGACATTTATTTGTTTAAATATGTTGCATTAATAATCAGTTTTACTTCTGCTTAACTTTTTGAAACATAAAATGATAAGAAAATAGGAAAAAAATTCACACCGTAAGAGAACATGGCATCCCAGCCTGCCATTTAAACTGATTTTGTGCAATAGGTTTCAAACTACACATAATTTTGTATTTGTTAAGAAAACAGCTAGATAATATTATTTTTAAAAAAAAGGGGGTTAAAAACATCTAGACCTTAATGGCTGCCTGGGCAACAGAGCACCAAGGAGATTCATGGTAATAAATCCAGTCTCAATAATAAAACAGAGAGCAGGATAATGGGTTTGATGGTGGAGGGCAACAACAGGCACCTTTGGGCGTAGTTGTTAAAAGGGATGCTTGTTTATTTTTTCCATTAAAAGGCAATTTGAAGTCATGTGCGGGTGGAGATAATGCAGCAGACAGACACGCGTGCCTTTTCCACCTCACAGACTGACTCTGACGTCACACAGAAAGGGCAGCGTGAGAGAAAGTCAAGCACGCGGGCGCATCCAAAAAACAGATTCGAGAAGAAGAAAATAACAACATATGAAAAATACTGAAATAATATTATAGAAAATAAGCAGAAATATGAAAAAGTGCACACAAACATCTTATCTTTATAGGCAATCCTGCTTTTTCTCCATTTGTTGGTTAGACAGTGCTATAAATAGTCCTGCACAAAGGCAGCTGTAAAGAAGTCAACCAGTCCTTTACGACTGCAGTGAGTCTTGGACTCACACTGACACACGCTTGTACACATACACGCATGCAGGTAATCATCTCAGAGCTGGACCGCTCTTTTCATCAAGGTTTCCAGGCTGTTCCGACCACAGCAGTGATGATCTCCTCGCTGCTGCGGCACACTGACACCAACTGGAATCAGGTTTGACATGGAGATCGTGTTTCAGCAGCCGGGTCAGATCCCGATGCCACACGGACTGGGAGGACGTCACTCACACTGAGTCCCCCTGAACAAAGAGCTCAGGTCGTTCCTTCAGCAGGTTCCTTTGGATCCACACCAGCAGTTGCCTCATGCCCCCTGCGAAACACACACAACCACCTTTCAATCATAGTCCGGTGACTTACCTTGATCCACCACCTGTCTCACCCCAGCCTGAGCGCACATCTTTGAGGAAAACCTGGATTTACATTATGAGGATTGGTTTGGTCCCTAAAAGAGAAGCAGGTCCCCGCAGTGACTGTGTAAACAGATTTATGTCTCATGTCCACATACACACCCAAAACGCAGACAACAGGGGTGATATGTCAGAGGTTAGAGGTCAAGGTGCACGGCTCCAGCCTCCTGGTCGATGTGACGCGACGGGGCAGCAGGCGGGACGGGGGTGCACGTATGTGTGCGTCTGTACATGCATATTTATGAGTACACGAGTATGATGGGGGATGTTGGAGGAGACACTGGAAATTGGTTGTTGGGGGGGGCTTGATTAGAATCAAACTTGTTTTTTCATCTCAAGATAAAAGGAGCTTCCTTTAAAAAATGTGAATAATAAACTCAAAGTGGTTATTATGGATCATGTAAAGGTTCAAAATGCAGCAAGAGCAGATATTTACAAATGAGATGCAATGAGTTCACTTTAAAAGCACACAAACAGGATTTTTTTAAAGTAAACGAAGGCCCGCTTTGATAAATTTCCTCATCCCATTTAATACAATGAGTCACATCTGAGGCTGGATATCAGTGATGCTTGAATTTTGCATGAGTCTGACCTCCTCAACATTCACTCTGACCTTGTCTCAACAATGGGCTGAGCCTCGCTCAGACCGATCACCTCCACAAAGGCGGCCGCAAAGAGGGGTTTTAGGACAAATCCCCGCTAAAACAACCAACAATGAATATATTAGGGTTTCGGCTGCCATAAAGATGTAAGATGATGCCAAAGCTTCAGACACTGCGTTTTCCTTGCATGTTATTCACAATAAAGCAGGAATAAAATAAAAACTGTGAGTTATGATTTGGTGGGTTAGTTTATTTGGTTGTGTAAGATGTGAAGCTGTCACTGCGATAGCGACTCCCAGAAAACATGCAGCCGCAGCACTGCAGGTATAAGCAATCACCGCGTCAGGTTGGAAACAAGCGAAAAAGGTTGAACAAGAAGAGGAAAACGAAGGAGATAAGGAAAAAAAAAGGAGGAAGAGTGAGGTGAAAGAGGAAGGCTAAAGCAGGTGTTACGGGGTCGTGTCTTTTTTCTGGAGGAGCTCACACATTTACTTTCATATTTACTACTCAAATCGTATGTTTTTAATTTGTTATTTAGATTAAAATGAAAACAAAAATCTTTAATTTCTTTCTGTAAAACCCAAATTTTGCTTTTTTTATCTTTTTAATCAGAAATCTTCAGTTTGTGCTCATGTGAGTGAATAAAACACAAATTTTCTGATTTCCTCTCCTTCAAAACAAACGTGAAAAACTGTGCGTGACGTATCCGTGGATAAAATGAGTTGGGAATTGCCGGCTCATAGAGGCTGAGCGCGAGCGACAGCAGGAGCAGATGATGTATGTGAGTGGGTTCATGTGTGTGCAGGTTAATTGCGGTGCTGTCCGTCGGCTCGGCGGTGTAATGACGGCACCAGTTCGCTGCGGTTCCGGGTCTCCCTATAAAGGAAGACGTATTCCTCATCTTGCAGCGCACATCCGGCACGATCCTGGAAATTGACCTGAACCTCAGCGGGGCTAAAAACAGAACTAATCACCGCAGCGGCAATAACTCCTTTGTGGTCGGTTCTCTCCTGCCTTGGACCGTTGGTATTTTCTTCACCATTAGCTCTCACACCCCTCCACACATCTTTTTTTATATTTCATCACTCATGTGCTCCCTTTTCTCAAATAAAACTTGCTCCCCTCTTCTGTCTTTTTACCTTCTCCCACCTCCAATTTACAAGTTTTCCAAGAAGCTTTAACATTTTGTGAAGTTTAACAACATTTCTAAAACATCAGATGCAATGTTTTGAAATCCCTAGAAGCTGAGATGTGGAGACAGGAAGCGTCGATGTGAATGTTTACATTTCTGACAGTCCAGGTAGGAAGGGGGACGAAAATGGGGGACAAACAGATGCGAAAGGGAAAATGCGTCACCGGTTTGTGATGCATTCTGGGATGTGGCAGCGCTGCGTGGGTGGAAAGGACACGGCGAATGCAGGAAAGGAAAAGGCGCCATTTTGATGGCGATTCAAAAGTCTTCCCACTTTTTTTGCTGCCTCCTTCATCCTCCTTTTCCCTCTTTGTGTGACGGCGGTTGTGTGAAGGGCAGCAGTTATCCATCTTTTAGTTAATGTGAGGGGGGCAAAAAAAAAAAAAAAAAGATGGGATGTTTTGAGCGTGTGTGTGTGTG
>BSAI01000108.1:14808670-15014672 GCA_036245035.1 Adrianichthys oophorus | reverse complement strand
GGGGGGGGGGGGTCGCAGTGCGTACTAAAAGACTTAGGTAGAGAAAGAGGAGGGGGTGGGGTCTTTCAGTCGAGGGTCATCAATCATTGGCTGGGGTCAAAAAAGAATTACGACAGATTCAGAACCACTTATGGCTTCAGTGCACTCCCCCACACTCATATAAACACAAACATACAGACATTTACACAAAAAAAACATTTTTTAGATTGTGACACCCTCAAGAAACAAAACCAGGGTGAGTGCTTGATTGAATCAAGGAGGTGTAAACAGAAAATATCCCAAAAATGAGTCCGATTGAGTGAAAATTGTAAAAGAGAGCACACAGACACACAAAAACACACAGGTCGACTGGTGTGGCAAGGTCATACGAGCCCGACATTCCCTGTTCTGGTCAACTTTTGTCTCTTTGTCGTCGTGGTAACATCAGCACCCTGTACGAACAGGCTTTGTCGAGCCAAAGACACATATTTCTCTTATTTGCTTCTTTGGCTTAAAACAACAGAAATGTCTGTTTTGTTTTTTCATCCTCCTCTTTTTCTAAACAATCCATATGAATCTCACTAATAATAATAATGACCTATAATAATAATTACTAATAATTAAATTGAAAAGTCACGTTTTTTTTTTAAATAGAAGAGAATAAAATCATATCCAACCAATTATTCCCTAAAAAACTCAAAAAAAATCTCTATCCTTTCTCCTCCCCTTTAGGGTTAAACTACACATATATAACTGTTATTACATGAGTGCATTGAAAAATGTTTAATGAAGAAAAGCATCCAAGGCTGCAGAAAGGGTAAATATTTGGAAAAAGATGATTCAACCATTAAAAGAGGAGCTGCAACATTAGAGGATACTGAAAATAAAAGTTAGATGTTGTCAAAATAATCCTGCATCTGCATGCCAGGTACAAACAACACCTTAGTATTTTTCTGATCTGTATCAATAGAGTAAAGGCATGGCGGAAATACCGGTACTCACAAGGTTCTAGTTGGCTCGGAAGAGTCACATGGTGTTCTTTCACGCCATCAAAAAGCAGCTCTGCTCCTCCTCTGAACAAGAAAGAAAGAACAGACATTTGAACAGCTTTAAACAAGGATTGAGGATACACATGAAAGATAAGGATGGGGCTCATTTCTTACAAAATTTGCTCTTAAGTCATCAGAAACACGCATTGTTACCACTAAAGCAACACAAATACGATCTAAAAGGAACAAAGTGTAAAGTTTTATTGGTTTATTTTTGTCTGGAGCTTTGAAAAAATATATATTTTGAATGGAGGTGTAAGCTGTCTGGGCGCTGAACCAACACAAGCTCCAAGTGAAGTTATTAAAGTGCAGTATAACAATATTTGCTTCAACTATATTTTTTGACATATAGTTGTATTTGATTCATGAGCTAAATTTTGTATTTCTATGTGCATGATGGAATTTTTGCTGTTATTATACAACTATTTTAAACAATTTTATATGTATTGTTTATTTTGTAGCAAAAAACAACCTTCCAATGCTATGTTTCACTAAAACAGATCATACATATTACATTATGCAAAACATTATTTTAAAAATAGGGGTTTGCAGACATTGTTATTGTTGTTTTGCACACTTGCTTCATCAACAAATTGTTTTTATTTCCTCACTTTATGGTGAGCAACACATCTAGCTTAATAAATGTGACTCTTTTTGAGGGGGATTAGAGATACTTCTGACCTGTCCATCACTGGAACACAGTGATTCTTAAATCAAGCTATGATGGAAAAGGAAAAGCATCTTCAAAAATGTGGTCAGCAGAGTTAGAAATTTCCTGTTAAGACAGCTGTACTGACTTTGGATCTGGTAAAAACACATGGGACCAAAAGCAGCAGATGAAACTAATCACCACTGACTAAAGAATCTTGGATTCTCTAGACTCTGAAATCTTGATTTAAAAATATGTTCCACTGAGCTAAAGTCCAGTTCTTCCTAATCTGTATTCAGATGAGTAGCTTCATTTTTCCCCCCTGGTTTACAGGTGACTTACAAGTGACAATTCAACCCCTAAAACCTAGATGCGTTCTCAGTGTTCTGTTGCTTTTTTATCTCAATTTTCCTTCTGTTACTGTGCTTGAATACAGCACTCTGTGATCAACCAACTTCTTTAGCAATGAGAACCTTGATTGGGATGTCAACAACTGTTTTCTCTTCAAGCGTCAAACCTTTAACAGATATCAGCGATCCAGACTGATTAACACTTTACAGGAAAACCTACACATGTTTGGAATTTATTAATTTGATTAAAGTGAGCTGCCAGAAGTCTGAAATCATTTACTTTGTCGTGATAGTTCACATTTTTGACACTTATTTTTTAGGATTGTTTTAGTTTTACATTCTAAATACTAAAATAAAATAAATAAAACAAACTCTGTGTATTTCATTAATTTTTGCTTAGTAAAAAGAACCTGCACAATCTTAAACTTAAAACTGCTGTTTGTGTTTTAGAAGCTTTCTAAATTAAATCCAGTGTGTGGTGTAATTGTGAGTTGGTTTTATTTATAAGTTTATAGGACAATCATTTTTTAATCTCTGAGTGTTCTTCTGAATTCATAAATGAACATTTTATTTTATCAAAATGCATGCTGACTGTTGTCTTTTCAACTATTTTTTTGCTCCACAATCTGTACTTTAATTCTAACATTAAACTTACACTTTTTACAACTGTTTTTCTTTAACTTATCTTAAGATTCATTTTTTAAATCAGTTAACATCTTCAATACTTTCTCAACATTAAATTCTTATGATTAATGCTTTCTTCATATTTAAAAAATTACTTTCATCCTAAAATATTTAGAAACCTTTAAGTCTTGTAGAAAAAAAACCCTTTAAATTTAACAAAACCAAAAAAATATGAATCTTTTAAAACAAAGTTAATGCAGCCTCTGAACAAAACTTTTTGTTAAACCTTCCGTTTTGCTATACATGCTGCACGTTTTATGTTTACCTTTAAATTGCTATAAGTTTAATATTAAATAGGTTTGCATGAGGATTTAGGTACAGCATCACGTCAAGCATCTAGTCACTAGAGCATATGCATCTGACTTTAAAATATCAAGTTGTGACAACCTACAGTTCATGTGCCTCTTTCACTGTGACAGCTCTTGAACTGATCTGTAGAGCTGACATTTGCTCATACTCACAGTTCCCCAAAACAACTTTTGAAGAAAAACCCCGCACCACCAAAAGTAACAGGCAGAGTGAACAGCTTGAACAGTGAACAGGAGGAGCAACACAAACACAAGTCAGACAAGATGTTGATATCCAACTGTGTAAAAAAACAAAAAAAAAAAAACCAAACAGAAATATCACTGTACAAAGAAACTCTGATTGTCAACGTCACTATCTCCCTTTAAGTTATTTATCTAATATGCTTCTGATTGCACATGCCGACCTTCCACAACATTTACCTAACACCAAAACCTGTGGAATTCAGTCAAATGTTCAGATCCAAAATGATTCTTCACTCGAGTTTTTCTATTATCCTTTATTGAACAAAGCAAGATTATAATTTAAGCCATGAGCAAGATTGCATTTAGTTTCTTTGGAGCCGAACTGCCTTCTTGTTTAGATTGGAGCTGATTTTAGAGAGAAACTGTGACTTATTTTGATTCAGTATAGTTATTTTAATTAATAAACTCTAACATTAAATAATGGCACATCAATTTGAGCCTTTGACCAACGTAGGTTTGAAAAGATGGGTTTAGCCACCTCCCTAGAAGGTGTCATTTTGAATAATATAAAAGTATAATCTAATACCAAGCATTCCTGGTCGATATTGTTCCAAAAACTTTGTTGTTTTGAGATTGTTTTTCTTTGTATGCGCTGTGAAATAGCCAATGCCTATTTTTTTTTTCTTTGTTAATTTTATTGATTAGGCACCCCCCCCCTTTTACAAGATCTCCACTTTTCACCTCCACGTGCATATGATCATAAAAAAACATATTTGTATCTGTAAAATGTGTAAGGTAGAATGCGAAACAACATTAATCAGTCAAACTTGGTAAAAATGTCTGAAGGCATGAGGGCATCGCGCTGTCTCTTCCCTGCAGATGAGCTAAAAACATTAAAATCAGCTGAACTGGTCTTAAATGCATTCCGTTTAGCTGCTGCAGCGCTTCAAGCAGCAAATCTCTATATGTAATTCGCACAGAAAGACCAAAATTCAAAATTTTCTTTGTTTTAAAAAGTCGTAAATATGATAAATATTTAACCAAACACATTATAAAGTGGCATACCCAAACTCCAGATGAATTGACACAGGCGCTGCCATGTTTTCGCTTAACCGGAAGTATGGAAAAGATTACCGGAAGGGACGTCTCGTCTGAAATTGTTTTAAAAGCTCGTGATTATTTTAAAGAAACAAATAAATTTGTTTTGATTTAAAAAATAGCATCTTGGATTCCTGAGGTTAAACGTTTTTCAGAGGATAAGAAAATAAATCTCACATGGGTTGAGAAAGCGGATGTGACGACATCTGGTGTGGGGTGGGGGGAACCCATAGAAGTGGTTGAATGGAGCCGGGTGATTCGTTGAGGCGACCCCTGAAGGGAGCTGCTGAAAGAAAACACTATAAAATCGGAGGTCTCAAGCTATAACAGTTTAAAACACATTGAAATTTAAAATAATTCTTTATCTTTAGCATAGCAAATTAGTATCTTATTATTTAGTATATTTATAAAATACTTAAACAGTTCATGTAAAAATCTATAAAAATCAGTTGTTCCTCCTTTTTGTTTGATAAAGAAAAATATGTAAAATGTACAAAGACTATGGGGTTGACTTTAACTTGTAACCTTGTGGACATGTTTTCATCATAGGCAGGCTTACATAAAAATACATTTGTACCTGGAGGTTTTGATTTTAGAAACTTTTCACTAAACAATAAAGGCACTGCTTTCATGACTTTCCAGCAGTAATTTTTATCCTTTACTTAAAAACCCATGTAAGCTTTCTTTAATTGGATGAACTTCATTCATTTGAACAAAATTAAACTTTTATGGTTTTTTACAGAATGTCCACGAAGGGCCTTCACCTCTAAATGATTAGTATGTTTCAAATGTTGTAGTATTCATGTCTGTCTTTACAGTATTTTTACTTTCCTAGACTCAATATTTATATTAAAAATTATTGTAGCCTAGTATTATCTGCAGTCGCTTTCTTTTTGTTATATTTCTTCTAGCTGAATGTGCAAAAGCATCAGTCTGCGCCTGCACATCTGTCCACCCTTCTTCCATACGTCCTCAATCATACTGGTGACAGCTCCAGTCCCAACATAACACAAGCAGAGGGAGAAAGAGTAAATGTTCAGAGGTTTGAATTGCAAATCTGCTGCCTTCTGCCCAAGCCTTTGCACACCCTTCCTTGTCTGTATTCATGTGTTAATGAGGAACGAGTCCAGAGGCACACAGACACATCGACCAGGGGCCTGGAGGGTGTGAGGAGAGTGTGAGGCAGGTGGGAAATTGAGGAAGTCTTCTGACGGATGGCGCAGCAGTGGAAGTTTGGAAAGATAATGAAGACATGATTCTTTTGTTGCAGTTTGAATGAACAGTAAGGGAAACCAGCGAGACCTGATAACCCACGCTCTAGAGTGAAAGCAAGGGCGGAATAGTGGAGAGTGGGTTATTCAGGAGTGATCACTGCATGTCAGGCAGCATTTGTTAAGCTGCACTGAAAGCTGGTGAACGACAATTGTGGATGTTGCATTTTGGTCAGACAGATTTTTGTTATTTGCATTTGCATTTATTTTTCTTTTTTTTGACTTTGTAGAGCATCTCATTTTAATTTCTGCTTTAACCAGAACAAACAAACACATTTCACCATTTGGAGAACACCCTAAAAGTTGAATGTTGTTATGATGAACAAATCTGTAAATCAAGTTCAATTCAAAGTTGTCAAAATGAATTTAGGAGTCCTCAGCTCCTCTTCCTGTCCATCGATACCTGCATCATGGATGTCAGAGATAGACTGCCAAGCTCCAGCTATAGAGCTGCCAAGGTCACACATGATCAGATGACAATGACCAACACAACGGATTAGCTATAGGAGTTGTGGGGGAGAGATTAGGCGGTGAATTGATGAAGACTGGCTGGCCTGCTGGCAGGTCTGGGAGATCTTGGGTCTGTTTCAATAAGAAACAGAAATAGCTGTAATTAACATGTTCCATGATACCAAGCAGAGAGAATCCCCTTAGAGATTACATCCATAATATGTCACGCTTATGGAACTGTACAAAAGGGAGATGCGTTACAGATTATGGGGAATCCCATCCTGCTTGATTTCAATAAACTACTTTATTTCTTTTTTTTCTTTTTTGCCAATCCTCCAGTGGATGCAGCACATCCTCCCACAGTAAGTTTTAACAGTAGTGTTCCCCATTATCTGTGCACTCTTTTGTTGATCAAAGACCACACTTTACCTAAAGGTTGTATGTATAGTTGCTGACACAAATGCAAGGACACATACTCATCAGCTCATAAGCTCCATCTGTCACTTCTACCTCACTCTGCCTTCACTGTGAGTCTATCTGCAAAACCACAAAGTACATATATTTTCTGCAAAGCAAAGGGTGTGATGTTGATACATTTCATTGAATACTTAAGTCTCTAAAAATAAGGTGAGAATATTTTTTTGAAACTTTGTGGTCTAAAAGTTCAAAAATAATGTACTTACAGTCATTTAACCTCAGTGTGAGCCATAATAAATGTCTACATATAAATGTTGGCTTTGAACACAAATTATGTTCAATAGAAGACACTTTTATTAATGAAATGCTGCCCCCTGCTGGAATGTCAAGATAACTGCAAGACAAAATCTCCACAAACTCACAACTGCTTACAATGAACATAACTGACAAATTAACATACAAACTAACAAAAAATAATAGAAATATTGTTTAATTTATTGTATTCCCGTCTTTAAAAAATCTGCATATATGATGTCAACCTTTAAATTAATTCTGATTTTGAGCAGCTTTGATCACATCTCAACTAAAGCTTTGAATCACTTGGGTTTGTCTGAAATTTCACTTTTACCTGAAAAACAGATCTTTGACAAAAAATAATTTTAAACGACATTTTTTTGAGAATAAATAGTAAAGTTGTTAGTTAGACCTTTTTTGTTCTGATATCAGTTAAAGTGAATCACACACAAAAAGGCTTTTATTTAGATGTTTCTTAGACTTCCTTTTCCCAGAGAATGTGTGCAACAAAAGTGGAAAAAGGACAACAATTAAGCTTCATAACACTGCAATTAAGAATTCAAACAACACAAAGATGATCATTTGCTTTCAAAAGAAGAATGTGAATGGAAAAGCTCTGTTCTTGCCTTCTGAGACCCTCCAGCTTTCATCTTTTAGTCAGATGTTATATAGATTCTGCAAATATAATTGTTTTTTTTCAAACTCTAGAAACAAAGACACAAACTTATCAACATAAGCAATCAATTTTATTTGAAAAAAAAGTGAATTGATATTTACAATTAAAAAAACAAGAGATCAGACCTGAATCATTTATCTTTTTGCTTTTCATTTCATATGAATCAAAACATTAACCATCACTAATGTCATTCACACCTAAACCAGTAGGTAACCTCTTAGTCTTAAAAATACACAATTTTTGTGTTGTTTTTCTTTCTGTGTGTGTGGTTTCAAGTCTTTCTTTTGTGTGAATTAGCTTGCCGAAGAGCACCCCCTGTTGCACAACAGGGGAACTATTTCATGACCCCAAAGAGTCACATAAACTCTGGTTTGTTCAGCTGTCTCCAGAAAGAAAATGTTGGTTAAAAACAATCCAACATCTACTGAATTTGCTTAAACTTGAAGGTGTTGGAACATGTTCACAATATCTATGCTTTTATTTTTGAAAAGAGGCTGAAGAAAAGAGACTTCAACCATTTTAGCTACAGAGTTTCAAAACATACTTTAGACATTCTTTGAGCCACAGCTGCCATTTGCACAAACCTGGTTTCACTTCAGGTTTTTTATTACTGACAGAAAATAAAAATTCTGATTTAAAAAAATGCCAAGTTTTTATTTAAGTGTCTTTTCAGATTTTCCACAATGTGCCATAATTCTCCTGTTAGGCTCTTTTTAAAATCATTAAAGCCATAGTTGACTTGGTGTAACACTGATGGCTGCGTGCAATAACAATTTTGTGAATTTTAGCAAGTTTGCAAACTGAAAAAGAGGTTCCACCATCAGTGATCATGTAGAACGTGAAACATTAAAAATCCACACATTCCACATGTTTTTTTTCTTTGTTGTGTTGTTTGCAGGTACAATTTGCGTACAAGATACACAATATCAAATATTTCCAACAGCCAAAGCAAAGGGAGGTCTGCAGTGACTTTTAAACAGCTTTCATATTTCAGTTTTGCATTAAATCTGGAAAAAAAAGCTTAATTTCTGATCAATTTATTAATGCATGCCCAATACATTTTTAATGGGATTCAATGGGGCTGCTTGATACATTCTTAATGAGATTTTATGAAGATGGGTCCCTCATTCCAGCTTCTCATGAGTTTCATGACAAAAATGTACAGCATGTTTGAATACCTTTGATCATAATAAATAGAACAAAAAGCAGACTAGAAGATAAAAAAAGACAAAAATGGAGAGCGCTCAAAGACACACTCGCAGACACCTTTAGATGAGCTGTGGAAGCGTTTGTGGTCATCCTGGCTACAGTGTGTGACAGCAAGTGCTGGGAGTAAAGCCACATTTTATTGATCAATTTGGCCCTAAAGGCTTATTAACATATGAATGTAGATGTTTGCATCCGAAGTGTTGCTTGCCTCAGTCCTTACTTCCTTTTCGGGTTTCGCCTCCCTAATGTTTAAAAATGTTAGCAAGTCCCCAAGACAGACCGGAAACATCCGACGGAGCCTAAGCGAAATGCTTTTCTTTTTTTTCTTCGTGTTCTCTTAGCTGCCTCCTCCTTCATCCTCGTTTCCCGAAAAGCATGATTTGCGACACAAAAGCAAGAATCTCCAACTCTGGGTGGTGAGTGCAGAGAGGACTGTTCTGGTGATTGTTGCTGCTATAGCTCGCTGTGGCGTGCAGGAGGCTCTAGTTTCTGGGACAGAGCGGTGAGGACTTTGTCAAATTTTTCGTAACGCTCCGACTGACTGCCTTCAGCGCCGCGGCAGCCCCACAGGAGGCGCATCTGAAACTCTGTCTGGAAGATCTCGCTCAGCTCTGGCCGTTCCTGGAAACCTGGAGAGGAGAGGAAGCAGGAGGTGATTATTCTGGGGAGATGGAATAAATGTGAATTGGAAATTCCAAATTACCTGCTAATTACAGTCCCACGTCAATCATCTTTTGACCTATTTAAAAGCGTTCCCAGTGGTTTTTTTAATTATGATTATGCCGTTTTTTAGGCAAAATAAAAAGAAACCTGTGTCGTTTTCTAGGCCATAGTTTCTGCAGAGAGGCAGTAGTTTTTTAGAGATTCACCTCTGAGTTGTGAAAGGGACTGTTGGTGCAGACTGAGCCTTCAATTCCCATGATCCCTTTGTTTACGTTCTCTTCCACTAGCTTACAGCCCTTCACATTCCATCATCCATCTGTTTACACTTTCTCCTACTAGCTTACAGCATGTCACAACCCCAACCTAACATTACTTTTGCAACAGAAATGGCGAGCAATATTGGAGCTATCCAGTGGTACAGTTTTGAGCCAGTTATCAGCTCAAACGAAGACGTACACAGATCTATTTGTCTACAAGAGGACAAATCCAAATGGAGCGGAGCAGAAAGACTTTAGCCCAACAATCGTAGATTTTACATCACAACTACAAGGTTTTTCAAGCTACATTTTTTTCATCTACTCCTGATTCACCACAATTTGAATAAAGAAATACTTAAGAACACTGTTTTAATCTTAAGTTTCTTTATATATGTCCTCAATCATTGTAGTGGGTCTTTAATTAACAAAAATCGTTAAACTGAAAAGGCAAAGCTGCTGCATTGCTATGAACATTAAAGAGTTAATTAAATCTTAAACGTAACCACACAAAACATAATTAAAATCAAAAATATTTTTTGGTTTATTTTTATATACATTTTTAACAGAAATAGATAAAGGACTTTAATTTCTGTCTCTAACAAAAGCTGATCTAAAGGCCATGTTCGTTCACGCTCATGGTTCAGGTCATTTTGGAGCCTAATGGGCACAAGGTGGATTTTAATTTTTACGGCGTTGTGTTTGAATGAGCACACCTGCACGAAAACAAGCCTGTCGAGAAGGGAAGTGTTAAAAGAGACCACCAAGGTCAGGATGATCAATAGCAGAAAACTGGGCTGTGAGCTGGCCTATGGAACAGTAATCACCACAAAGTGATAACCAATAATGAAGTATTTAAGGATCAATGCAGTCAACATAGAAACCACAAGGACATGATCAATATTTCATATCAATGCTGGCACGGACACTGAACACAAGTTATTTACAGCTGGAAGTGCCACAAAACACTGATGACATGCTAACTGTTGCATGAGCTTCCACACGAGGACAAAAACTGCTTTTTATTGGTTGACTTTACAAAAAATGTATTCTTGTGTTACTTTTCTTATTTATGGTTTCAAATTCATCAAATTCATAGTTTCATATTATGTCAATGAAAATTGTGTGTTTTCCTTTTCATTTACAAAAATGTACCAACAAATGTGTCTATTTGTGTAATGCGTAACAAACAACAACCAAATTCACATAAAATATAATTCATAAATAATACCTACATATTGTACAGAGCAAACCTTTTAGGCAGGTGTGTAGAAATGCTGCAAACAAAGAATGATTTTAAATTTGGAAGAGAATAGCTTTGATTCTTCTTGGTACACTTGCATGGAATTTTTGGAATTTTTTTCCAGTCCGGTAGGTTGATGTTTGGTCCAAACATCTTGGAGAACTAGCCACAGATTTTATGATGATTTAGGCTTTTCACATGACTTAGTCTCTTCCATTTAATTTCAAGAAACACTTCCTGAGGTTAAGATCGGAGCTCTGTTGAGGCCATATCATCACTTCCAGTACTTCTTGTTCTTTGCTACACTTAAGATAGTTTTTAATGACTTTGGTTGTGTTTGTAGTTGTAAAATACATTTGAGGCCAATCATACCCCTCCCAGATGGCACCGCACCTCAGTTCCAATGTTTTCCTGCATACTTGAGTTGTTTAGTCTTGTTTCCCCTTTGGAGGCTTTTTGCTGCTCCAGTTTTGACATCTGGTGAACATCCTCCAATGTCCAAGGGTACTAAGCTTAATGTGTCTTTCATCTACTGCACAGACTTCCTTTATCTGACCACTGCATCTATGATCTTCAGTGTTACCTGTTTCTTTGTGCTTCTTCAACTCCATGTGAAACCCCAGTCTGTTTGGAAATCTTTGGAGGAAACCTCTCTGATGCAGAAGTAGAACTGCCTTCTGTCTTGTTATTGAGCTCAATCTTGCCATGACATCAAAATGTCTTTTGCAGCCTCATCTTGATAGCAGAGTTTGAAGCCTCCTACACAGCTGTTTCTGTTTGGGACTGCGTTTCATCCAACATCTGACACTGGTGATCACAGGCACCTGTTTGGTATAACTGCTTGGTTGTACATCTGTCTGCAATCCTATGAAAAGCCTAGCTGTGTCCAAATTTCTTCACTACTCCACAGTGGGTGCACTATATAAGGCATTCACCATTTTGTAGGGGTGTCTGAATCTAAAAATTTTAAATCCAATCTGGACATTTCACAGAAGAACCAGTGTGCATTGATGCTCACTAAATGAGTGAATATAGACCACAATGCATTGCGTTTGAATGATTTGTCATCTAAAAAAAGGTATGTGGACTTATTTTTTTATAAATTCATCATCCCAGAGAGAATTCAGAAAGTCTTCATAAAATGTTCATATTTATTAGACTTTTACTTCGGCAAATTAATGTAATTATATCCGGGGTTTGAAAAAAAAGTAGTGTGCATGTGTCCAAAACGCAATAAAATCCGGGGGACTGAATAGTTCTGCACAGTGTTCTAGGGAGTAGTGAGGGAAATTGAACACAACCCCTGACTTTACTCAAGTGAACCTAAAAGAACTGATGTGGATTTGAAGGAAAAAGGTAGTAACATCAAATTCGATTTAGGTTTTTTTGTTTTTTTTCATTTTGTAAATTGATAAAAGTACACAAGTTTTTCATATTTTGGAAAGGACTCTTTATTTACAGCCTTTTTGCACACCTGCCTAAAACTTTTGCCCAGATCTGTGCCAGTATTTTAGTTCCAGTATCCTGGTCTAGTCAGGCATTAGCTCATGTAAAAATTCAATTCATATTTCAGATACATATGAACGTCTTACCCTGCAGTTTGGTTTCTGTGTTGGTTCTATAGATCTCTCCGTGGTGAGCTATAGTCCGAGCTGCCTCTAGGTGGTACATGACCACGTCCACCCCCACCTCTGTGCTCTCCCACGGCTCCAGCACCTCACCGACAGCCATGCCCCGCTCCAACAAAGACAGCACAGGGAGGATGTGTGGGAAGGTTGTGTTGGAAAGAGCACTAAATTCTGGGAGAACATAAATTTTGCCGTAAAACACCCTTTTTTCCAACACATGTCAACAGTTCTGCCTGCTGGGACTCTACCTTTTCCATCGTTCATGTTCTTCATGAAAGGCTTGAGTTTCTTTTCGTACAGAATGGCGCCCTCTGTGTGTCTCTGCCGTAACGTCACCCACGTCTGCTCCAAGCGGGATATCTAAAATGTCGACATGAAAACATCAGCTGTTGTTACACGGAAAACCAAAGCAGCTGCTGCAGATTCTGCAGTAGTCCACCTGTGGCAGCTCCAGTGCTCTCATCACAGCAGCGAAACCAAACATGTTTCCCAGGTTGTTCTTCAGTTCAGCCGCTAACTGGATAGTTTTGTGGAGCAGGGCTGCCCGCTCCTCGGTGCTTCCTGTGCAGCCGAGAAGGTCCACAGCCATCATGATGGACATGGTGAAGAACCTGAGAATAACAAAATGCCGCCATTGAATCTCACTATCAATAATGAGGAAGCAGCGGATCTTAAGTCAAAGTCATGCTGGAGCTATTTTGTGTCAAAATGTGACCGAGCTGATCTATTATTGCAGTCTCCCATTAATTTAAAAAAATGTGCAGACTCAAACAAACTCAAGAGGAAGAAAGTCATGAATTACTGCAAAGCTATTTTAATGTCTGACATTCAGAGTTTGACTTTATTGCCTTGCTGCTATGTCAAGACATTGTTATTAGAGAAGACAAAACATGCAAAGACAGTGATGAAGAACAGGAAAAATAAACAAGATGGAGAAGAAGAAGGGAAAATATTAGATAATTACCAAAACTATTAACCCTATAAAACCATTCCTATCATATTTGATGCACTTTCCTAAAACTCCTATCTCATTACCATGATCCAGACCCCTTGTTTATAACTTGCTCCACATTTTCTGCCCTGTAGTTCATCTTCATTCCACTGGGGGCTGTAAAAGGGCTTTTCCTGCTCATTTCAAAATGGCTGCTTCCATGAAACACTTTGATAAAAACATTGTGGTAAAAATAGCTCATTTATTGTCATTCATTTTATAATGACTACTTGATGTATCCAAAGATGCAACATTTGTTGATAATAAATTATTTTTTAAAACAGTTACACCATGTTAAAAATGTGTGGATCAAATTTTGAAAATTTAGCGAGAAGGTAAGGTGGTTTATCCTGAACACTCATGTCAATTCTTTTGCTTTTAAACTAACATTGATGTGAGCAAAAACGTATCAAATTATCAAATATATCAAAATTGAAACTATCAATATTTTATTTAAAAAAAATTAAATTTCAAAATCTTTTTTGTGGATTTCATGAAAGAATAAGTGTCTAAATTTCAAAGAATTTGAATTTTCTTTCAAGTCTTTGACATAGTGGGCTTTACAGGGTAGGTGTTGTAATAAATGGAGACAGAGGAAGAAATGCATTTGTACCTTTCCAGTAGGTCAAGTCTCAGCTGGTGACCATGTGGCAGAGTCAGCAACTCTAATCCAGAGGAGACTCCCATCATTCTTTGCATTTCTGAGGTAACACCTAAAATTCTAGCAACCTGCCAAGAAAAAAAAAAAACAAAACTGAATGTTTTGGTATTTAATTGTTTGTTTTCTTATGTTTGTTAGCTTTTGGGGATGCTTTTCCATTTACAACAGTGATTAAGCATAAAAGAATGGGTGAACAGTTGGTTTAGGTGTGTTGTTTTGTGTATAAATCGGTTTGTGTGTTTACCTTGCAGTCATACATGGTGATGTGTTCGGCTGCTGTCCTCGTGTCCACCTCAGCCAGCAACTCCTTCACTTTCTTCAGCACGGACATCTCCAGAGGCTTATTCTCAGCTGGAAGAAGGCGGGACTCGTACCTGGAAAGCAAAAATTTCACATTATTTGGAATCCTGAATCAGGATGTGAACACTGCAAGGGAAGGAACTGGAACCCGTGACTCATCCAAGTGTTTTCACTTAAGTGAACCAATACGTTGATGTTGACACTTTGAAGTTTTAAATGTACTAAAAACAGTCGAATAGTTCAAGGGCGTCAAATACTTTCAAGCCGAGAGAGAGAAATGCAAAACATTTGAAATGCAACAAAGTCTGCAGCCTAAACTGATGGATAACCCAAAGCTGCCTTATCTAAGTCCTACAAGTTTTCTTCACAGTAGTGCAGCATTAACACTGCAGAAAATGCCACACGCCCGAGGCAGCCACCTGCTCCGTTTGTGCTGCCAACAAAATGTACCTCAGCATTTTCCTTTACAAGCTGAGTCTGCTCTGTCCTTTCAAGCTCATAATCACAGTAAAATACAATATCTGTTATATCAGATTAGACAAAGTCTGCTTTTGGTCTAATTCTCCTGACTGGTTTATATTACATGCAACTAAAATTAGCTATCACCTTGTCTTTTATTCAAACAGACTGTCTACAACTGGGTTGCTTTCTCTGGAGTTTGAGAGACACGTGGTGACACAAGGTGATGGTGGTGATTTGCCCTTGATAAACCAAAACAATTACTGTCAATGGAAATGTCTACGTTCTTATCAAGGAAGGTTCTACATAACTAGACTAGCAAACCTTTTTTGATTTTGTTTACAGTTTGTTTATTGTTCTTTATTCATTGTCCTGATTGTGACTTTCTGTTTCATTTCATTCCTTTAATACAGGGGTGTCAAACTCAATCACACAGGGGGCCAAAATCCAAAACACACTTTTGGTCGCAGGTTGAAAAGGATAAATATTTATTGAACAAACTAAAACTAAGTTTTTACAGCATATAAAATGTAACTTTTTAAAACACAAATGTGAATAAAAACAGACAAGAATATTATTCCAGAATAAACAAACTTAAACCTTAAATAACTTTCAATGTTTTGCTCTAAAATATATATATATATATATATATATATATATATATATCCTGTCAAAATTTAGAAATAAAGTAGGCCTAAATGTAAAAGAAAAATCACTCAAATTTCTTTACTTTTATGTCATTTTATATTAAAAAAATAAACTTATAAATACCCCAAAAGATTTTGCTCTCCATAAAATATATACTGTCAAAATTATACAAATATAACTTGCTGCAGAACAAAACAAACAAAGACTGGAAATAATAATATATTATTTTCTTTATATTTTATATATTTTATATTCTATATTTTCTTTGCTCATGTGTCATTATTATTACTCGTATTTATTACTCCTGGCAATGTCTTTCAGCATCAAGTTCATTTCTGTTTGGTGTATGATGTCCTGTGACTTTGTGAAACATTTTTTTTTTAAAGCCTGTAATTGTCAATATCATTTATTTAGTTGTTAATAAAACATTAAAACTAAACCAAACAACTTTTTAAAAAAATAACTCAAATAACTTCAGATTAAAAATTTCTGGCGTTTCTTCATTTTGTGCAACACCAACAGAAAAATTCTCCCAAAACTTCTATACATTCATAAACAATAGAGCTATTTTTCATCTGAAAAAGTGCAGCTGTTTTACTGCCTTCATCACCATCTGTCTTTTCAGTGCAGCTTTGTGTCAGAAACAAACACCAAGGAAAACAAACAAAAAATAGATATATGGAAAAAAGACGTAATAAAAATGTCTACAATGTATAAATAATGAATAAAGAGTGACATTATCAGCATAGAGCAGAGTAAACTGAAGAAACGCGACACGACGACCCAGTTTATTAGGGATTGTGCGCTACCAGTGTGTTCTTTCATCTCAGAGGCTGTGCCATAATTGTAAAGAAAACACGCAAAATACAGCGATTTTGAGGTTAAAAATTAATAAAAGTCATTTATATAAATGACATTAACAAAGAGAATTAGTGGACACATTTTTATTTTATCATTAGTTCCTCAAGATGGCGAGGATAGTTTACAGGTGAGTCTCTGACTTACCTGTTTCTTCTGAGCTCTCGTCTTTGCTGAGAGGTGTTTCAATAAACACCGAACCGAGTCCAAACCCGCCCAAATGATGTCCACCCACCCATATTTCTGCCCGCAAATTTAGAATCCAAACCGCCCAACTGGGCAGGAAATCGTCTATTTTGACAACACTGGTTTTCGGCAATGCAGCTAATGCACTGCATGATGGGATTTGTAGCTAATTTTGTAGTAAAGGTCACAGACGCATCATGATTGGGCCTTCTCTCAGATCTGGTAGCGCAAAGAATTGTGGGATACTATTCATTTAGTCTTTCTGTAGGAATTTGGGTTGAAGTGTGGGTTTTATTTATGTGTTTTGTTGTCTGGCTGTTTTACTCTGTTTTGCCCTTACTTATTTTATCATGTTGTATCCTTAATCTATCAGTATTAAAACATGATAACAGTATGACATGTTACCATTCTAATCAGTAAAGTAAATTGGTCTGGCTGCCCGTGGGCCTTGACTTTGACACCTGTGCTTTAATAAATCTACTTCACTTGGTTTAATAAAATATTTTAAGTTTCTGCTCCATTTTCCTCTGGTCTCCTGCACACGGTTGCTAATCACCACACACTATGACAGAAGCATTGTTGTTTACAGGAAAAGACCAAAAATAAGACGTTCGAGAAAAATATATGACACAAAACAGTAGTGCAGACACTTTATATAAACTGCAAAGCACGGAAGTGGAGGGATGACGGTTCTAGATTGTTTTGCAGCATTCTGTACTTTTAAGGAGAACTGTGAAATCCGTTCAATTTTATAGTGTAAATAAAAAGAAATACAACTGGATAATTGAAAAGAAAAACCATTACAGTGGACATTATTCTTAGGATACCTTGAAAATAATAATAAATTGCTATTTAAACATGTAATTACAAATTTTTGGCTGCTGTGTTAACCTTTGACCTATGTCTAAAAGTCTGTTAGTCCCCTACCTTGATGGTTTAAATGAAGACGCTGTTTCCACCTGTGGGGAGCTGAAGGTTCCTTCTCCTTCCTCTTTGACCTCCTGTTTCCTCCTTTCTTCCACTCGGAGTCGCTCCACATAGCTCTTAGTGGGTGGTTTGGGGGGGGCGGAGGCATAGGGTCTGAGGTCACAGTAGCTCCCTGCTGTCTCTGAGGAATGTGATTGGTGGCTGGAATGATGGGCAGGTGAGGAGTTTGCAGACTGACAGGTATGGGTGGGAAGTTCTGGAGGGCTGCTACAGGCCGTAGGGCTGAGTTGAGGATCGCTGGAGCGACGCATCACCGGGGAGGGAGGGACGACTGCCAGGGCCCGCCCGCTCGAGTGGGTTCTCTGCCTGGCGACTGACGATAGAGAGAGCCTTTCGGTCTCTGCATTTGTAGACGCAATAATGTTTTATTAATGTGTCTGCGTCTCTGGCACTTACTTGCACTATGCACAGGAGACAGTGGGGTTTCCCCGACAGGCGACAAGGGGCAGCGAAACTCCTGAATCTGGTCCATGCTCATCGCACAGTTCCGCATTGCGTCTTTATGATGGTGGACTGTTGATGGGCTGAAAAACCAGGGGGATGGAGGATGTTAAAGTTGTTTGGATTTGAGAAAACATCTGCAACAGTTATTAAAAGTGAGGAAAAAAAAGGAGGACATTCAGTTGGTGCTTCACAAGGAGGAGTGGACACATCTACCAGTCTGATTTGTGTGATTTACAGGGAAAACAAGCTGGCAAAGTAAGGGATAAAAAAAGGATTATACAAATGTGTTCACAAACACTAAATGTATTACTGATTTAACCTATTTTCATCTGTAGCATCCAAACATGGCGCTCAGTTCATGCTTAATGTTCACTTTCCTTATAAAAATGCTTAAAAATCAACAATTTTCATCATTGTTTAAAAATATTTTTTAATGTGTTCTTCAAGTTTCAAGCATACTTGAGTGGTCAAGGTACGGAGGGAAGTGTGTCTGCGACATGTGTCATGTGAGGGTAGTTGGGGAGGGTAAAGACCTAAGGTCACCAGTTCAGTGCACAAAAACCACACTAGTGTCTTGCTAACACAAACACAAGCACAACCTGCTTCTGGACACACTTTCCAGGTTTGGTTCTGGTGATGCCACCGGTGTCTCAACTGGACTGGGACTGTCTGAGTCACTGATTGCATATATAACAAAGTGTCATCAGCATATTAGTTTTTTTCTGCAGTAAAAGTCATCAGTATGTGTTTGCAGACAACACAGCAGAGCCTCTTGACTCACCTGTGAGGTATCATCTTTTCAGTTGTCAGGCCGTCGGTCATGGTGACGCTCCTTCTCTTGATGTGGGCTCCTCTCTGACTAGATGGCGAGTAGGCGGAGCCATGCTTGCTGCTTGCGAGGGCAAAATTTGCCTCCAGGTAGCGCAGAGGTAGGGTCCTGCTGACTGGACAGTAGATGTGGGCGGCACAGGACTGAGACAGCGGCTTACGCTGGCCCACAAAGAAGCGTACGAGCTCCTGGACTGAGTCAAAACAATCAGACTCCAACATGTACTGAACCTGAAGAAGAGTGTGAGATGGAGACAGACAGGAAGTGAGAAAAACAGTGACACATTACACCTCCTACACGGAAAACATTCCTTTCCTTTCCTTTCCTTGCAACCAAATCTCTTCCAATTGTTTTTGGAAAGCCTATTTACCATATTTTTTTATACTTAATTGACTAAATATGAGAACAAAAGTGAGTAAAAACATTTTTACTATAATTCTTTATCTTTTTATTCTTAATTTATTTTAACTTAAATTTTTTAATGTTTTAGTTTTAGTTTACGTTTCACGTAGTATTTTAACTTTTTCAGGATTTGAATCACATAAATATTTTCAAATTAAACTTTCACAAGAATAACATATTAAAAATTTGATATGTATGCTCTAAATTAACAATTAGCAATAAAAGACACAAAATTATGATTTTTTTTCACACCTGGGATAAGAGAAATGTTAAATAGCTGTATAAATGAAACAATAAGTGTTTTTTTCTAAAATAAAAGTAAATAAAATAAATGAAATCAAACTTAGATAACAATTTAAACATGCATACACACCTTTGTCTCATTGGATTTGACCAGGACTTTATTGATCTTGAAGTGGAGCACTTCATTATCCCATCGACAGGTCAGAATGAAGTCGCCCACATTGGTCAGAGAGTCGTGCACAAGGAAATCCCCATTACGGACGACCAGGGTCTCGGACACCTGAATATGAAAAATTTACTGTTAGTAAAGATAAAGAAGAGAAAAAAAAAGATTTGAAGCCAAAACAGAGAAGCAAACTTGGAACCTGGGAAAAACATCTTAACAAACACAGTTATGTTTCTCGCTGCTAAGTGGTTTCTACGAGCTCATTTTGACCCCTGCTAGAATATTTTGAAATATTTTGAAGTTTGCACTACTGTAAATGTGTATCTAATTTTGAATATAGTGTCAGAAGAGGCTATGGAAAAGCAAACTCCCATTAGTGGTGAGTCAAACTGCTTTAGTGTGTATTTTTGTTCAAAACACTGCATTTATCTTTATTTTCTTTTCTACAGAATCTCAAATATTGATCAAGTATTAAAAGAAAGAGAATTTCTGTTAAAAAAGAATTCACCTCAAAAGTAAAGCACAGAGAGTAAGACTGCAACTGGAAGTAGATGACACAAGGCTTTAAATTATTTAAACCTGGCAATAAACTGTGGTACAATAGTAGGGGTGACCAACCAGCAGGGGGCAGCCTTTTACACAGATTAAAACATGCAGAATCTTTTATTCAGCACAGTTTAACTGTGCTGAATAAAAGATTCTGCATGTTTTAATCTGTGTAGAATCTTTTATTCAGCACAGTTTAACTGAGGTGAAGTTTTTTTTCTTCTTTTTCTTAGAATTATAATTCTTCAATAGACCAATTGAACAAAAAACAAGATTTTTTTTGTACAAAATAACTAAGCAACTAATACCTAGACTGGACATTTTTATGCCAAATGATAGGTGAAAGGAAGAATGCTATGAAAGAAAATGAGATTAGAGAGCCTTCATTTACAGAACTCACCCACAGGGTGTTTGACAGATAAATTCAATAAGTAATGTTTAGGTAACCAGGGAGCCTGGGGTTTCCCCACATTGACATAGGAGGGAAATCCACGAATAAATGAATATTTTATGCAAATGAAAAAAACTTGCAGATGGTTGGTTTCAGTTTTAGTTTATGTGATCGGGAAACAAAGTGGTGGAGTAAATGAACAAGCCTCCTCCACGTGTGTGTGTGTGTGTGTCTTCAGCTCTGTGTGTGTTTGTCCAGGTCTGCCTGTGCGTATATGGTCTCGTCACCAGCTGTGAAATTCAGTAGCAGACATCAGCAACATGCACAGCTGTCTGTTTGGCAGAGGTTCCCACCTTCTGAATGCAAAAGCAATTCCAACTGAGCTGTGACAGATGATGAGACTCATTAATCAGCGTCATCCTGTGTGTCAAAGCCTCTAAACTGCTTTCAGAGACTTTGGCAACGTAATCCCTCAGCTACAAGACCGTTACCTACTTCAGAACAAAAACAAGCTTTAGAGTCATTACCTTCATTTTTTATTATGAGTCAATCTTTCTTTTTCAACCTTTAACACATGTAAACATTAATATGTAATGTAAATATGTTTTTAACCAATGCTTACAGGTTTGAATTTTGAAAGATTTTGAAAATTCTTCAGTTTTTTAACCAGTTTTTTTATTTTGATAGCATTATTATTGTGATTTTTAATTATCCAGTGGTGTATACACTTTAAAGTCTTCTTTGACCGTTAGTTTGCCTATAATTTAAAAAAGATTAAGCTGGTCAGTTATTTTATACCTTAGGCCCCAGAGAGTTTAGCAGTGCTTGTGCATAGTAAACAGGGGAACTAATGTAATTCACATCACAAACTTAATGTCAGAGGTTCACTCATTAATTTAGAGCTGTGTTCAAAAAAATGATAAAGCAGTTTCCTTATTTATTTTTTTCATGGCATTACATGTACAGTGGTCCCTCGCTATACCACAGTTCAGCTTTTGTGGTCTTGCAGTTTGGCAAGTTTTTTGTGCAATTTTGCAGGTTTTCTTTTAACGGTCTATTATTCTGTGCCCTGATTAGCTGGTGACAATTGCCAATCAATCTCCTCTGTACCAAAATGACAAAGTCTTTGACGGTGATCAGGTCTTTGTTTCTATAATACTTTTTTCTACCAAGGTTTGAACTTTGAGAGAGTTTACATAAGAGAGAAAAGTGTGAAAATGTCTGACAAAAGTGTGTAGTAAGGGGTTTGACAGCCTTAAAACATCTATACTTATTATATTATCTATTATTATAAAAAACTAAAGCTGACTACTTTGCAGAGTTCTAACACAGGTTATTTTTTAGGTCCAGTAAATCCCTTGTTGTACAGCATAAAAAAACCCTCAAAGCTTTGCATGCTAAAAATGTCTTTTATTTAAAAAAAACATTTGAGATCGCATCATGAGAATTCAGAATGATTGGCTTGTCCAAAAAAGGGGAGATATAAAATGTTGAGCGCTAAAATAGCTGGTTTAAAGCTTTCTGATTAACCCTTTAACTCCCCGATCAACTAAACAGTAAAGAACATTTTAAAAGAAAATTGTTAAAACCTAACTTGTGTGTTACTCCCCAAAGGCAATAAGCAGCAGAAGAACCTTTTTTATTGAGTTTGACATGGTTAAGTAGGTGAAAGGTTAAAAAAGCATTTTTGCAAACACTTATTTTATTTTATTTTTTGCTTTAATTTGGTAAATAGCATTGCTGTTTGGTGTGCACGAGACATTTGAAGTGCTTTAGCAATTCTGCTTACCCAAAGGTGCTTACAGTTTTGAAACAATGATACAAGGGTTTATTTGTAAGCAGTTTTTACAAAACTTGCAAGCTATTTCACCAGATTTTAGATTGTTTTATGGGCAGTTTATTGCAGTAAAGAATCTAAATATTTATTTCCAAAGTAGCAGATCTGTTGTACTCTTGTGTGCTCTGGTGTTCATACCTCTTGAGGTATGTGTCCATGGTACCAGCCATGGCTCCTGATGTCAGTAGGGCTCAGTTTTAGTTCCTCCTCCAGTTCTTTCCGCAGTTTCTCGGGCGGGGACTCCAGCAGATACTTTTCCTTAGAGAACTGCAGCGGACAGAGAGCAGAAAACATTGTGACATCACTGCGGATAGACTCGCACTTGGAGCATATGCATATAAGATTTGTATGGAAATACATTTATTCAGATAAATCCCAGAGAGATTAAAACGTATTTTCAAAGAAACACTGAATGCATGAATATATTTAAACCTGGAAAATACAAACAAATCTCCATGCAAATTGTAATAAATTCTTTTGTATGATAATTCCAGAAAAAAAAGGACATGACGTTGATACAGAAGGACTGCAGGGAAGCATCACCGTGTGCTGATTTGCATACAAACACACCCAACAGAAACAATCAAATGGACTCTGGATATAGAATCAATCAGAATGAGGATGCCTTCACCTCTTTAATGTACTTGCAAGTTTCCGATTTCTCTTTACACCAGAAATGACCACTCGACAGAAAAGCAGCACACAAATGGCTTTCATTAGCGAAAAGCCAAAATGATGATGACATCACAGGTTTGGCTCATTAGGTGATTTCTTTTCTCTTTCGTTTTCCTCCCTGGCTGGGGCGCCTGCGGCTCAGCAGGCAGAGCAGGTCATTCACTAATTGGAGAGCTGGTGGTTCAATCTCCGACCTCTGCGATGCACATCTCGAAGTGTCTGCAGAACAACCCCCAATTAAGCAGAACCCTTTGTAACTTTGGTGCTTGGATAATAAATAAAAAAGGCCCCTTATCTGCAGATTACGGCAGTTTTTATTTGGCTTGTACATTCAAAGCTCAGTGGGGAAAAGGAGCAGAAATCCGTCAGAAAGTGGAGATGTGCTGTTTGTCTGCAGAATAAAACGAATAATAAGGCTTCTACTCAACTTTTTAGTAAGTAATAACAAAAAAATCCCAGAAATCCCTCATTGGGATCAGTGTTCTGAGAGGACTAACATAACAACTGATGGCTGTGGACAGATTGAGTTCAGACAAACAGGCAAAGATTATTAAAACACATGACACATATACACCAAGGCAAGTTCACACAAGCTTCTCACAAATTTGCACTGACAGAAAAAAATCCACAAAGGAATAAACGGTGAAGGGAACTCATCATGTGTGTGCCGATATGAAATGAGACTGAGAACAGAGTAAACAGTAAACAGTCTTGTCAAGGAGACGCAGTGCTGCCTAATGTTTCCACTGTTTGGTTCCCGCCTCCTTCGTCGGGGAACTGGTGTTTTCCTATTGAATGAGCCACAAAGTTTGAGAAACTGTTGTCAGACTTTTGGAGAAAAACAACTGAGTGATGATGAGCTGCATGTGCTTCCTCCTTCCTGTGAAAAAGTGTTGATACTTGAGCCAAACATTTAATCTTAGCTTCTGCAGGCCAGTGCCAGATGAAATTATTAACTTCCTCCTCTCCTCTTCCATATTCTCCTCTCCAGGCCCCTGGAGTAGATGGAGGAATATCACCTCGGAGGCTCACGCTCCCAGATTAGATTTGAGGTGTGAGCGTGTTTGCGACTGTTTGTATGTGAAGGTGAGGAGAGGCCAATAAAAGAGCAGAGGGGTCAAGTGCAGAGTTATTGCTTTTCTTTGTTACCACGGAAACCCAAGAGAGGTCTGCCACTGAAATGATGCCTGACAATGAACCCGGTGTTTGTGTGAGCGCGTGTGGATGAAGGGTTACGAGGCAAATTGAAATGTCGTCAGGGCTCTATTTATGATACGGTTCACAGAACAGGCTGACATTAAAGAGAAAACGCTGACAGCAGCCAACAAGTAGAAAGAAAAAAAAAGTAGGGGGGATCTGACAAGGTCGGATAAGAGATCAAAGCACATCTGGAGCACACCTGGAATATCCAAGCAATTTAAAATGTGATAGCATCGCCGTATACCTCTTTACATAACTCAGTTTATACAATTGCAGAGTGAGCGTTTGGAGGAAAATGACCAGAACAAGTGTTGCCGTTATGTCCTGACTTTGCTTTTGAAAAGTAAGGAGAAGAAAGAGATGATAAAGATGAGAAGAAATTCCCCTCAAAGATGGAAACAAAGAGTGAAACACAATATACAGGAAGAAAAAGTTAAAAAACAAGAACAGGAATCTGTGTTTCTAGTTTTACTTCATTTTTACTAAATAATGAGACTACCTGACGATGCTCCTGCTTCTCCTTTGCTCATCATCTCAGTGTTTCCCAAACAATTCAATTTAGATTCATAAGGTCATATTTTAGCCCAATTTTTATTGTTTAAAGACTCTCTCGGATCATATTTGCATCTATTTTCAAAGGATTTCCAGTGGAATTTTAATTATGATTTTGCGGTTGCCAAAATCATAAAACCTGTGTTGTTTTCTAGGCCATAGTTTCTGCAGAGCGGCAGTAGTTCATTAGAATTTCACTTCTGAGTGGTCTGAGCGGAGTAAGTCCTCTCCCACATCCCATCCTCTATTTATTTACATTGCCTCCTGCTCTTCAACCAGCTTCTACATCACAAAGTTCTTTTTCCAATAGCATTTTTTCATCTGCCTTTGGCTTACAATTTGAAGCAAGAAATACTTAGAAATCACATTTTAAGCTTAATTTTCTCTATAAATGTTCTTTCAGAAAAATGCCCCAAGAACGTGTTAAATGACCAAAAACAATTGTCATTGGCGTTGGTCTTTAAACTCCATTTCTAAACCTCTTTACTTTGGCTATGAAAGCATTTTGCATAACTAGTTTGTAAAAACAGAAACTTGCAGCATAAAACTCAATAGTTATAACATAAAAACCAAGTGTTTATTGTGACACAAACTCTTTATTTAAAAGAAGTTCAGTATTAGGCTCTATCAAATCAAGATGAATTGGGAGGAAAGTGATTGAAATGTGGCCTAAATATTGCAAATGTTCCAACTAAAAACAAAGACTTACATGGACATTAGCAATGTCACTAAAACACAGACAGCCATGGGAGGCAGGAACTAAAAACTGGTGTGACTGTGGCCGTGGTTAAAGCAGGAACAGAAAATCAAACCTAAAAGACATAATTCCTCACAGCCTAGCCCTAAAGTTCATCCTATAATAAGTTTATATTTGTTTTAAAGGACAGTGATCTTCAGAAGGATCAGTTCTTACAGTGGTGACCTGCCCTTGATTGATGTCACCCACTCCACCCTCTGTGACGCAAAACAAGATGAAATGGCAACAGAAAATAAACTGATGGATGGCCTTTAGAAATGTTCCTGAAGTGATACAGTGATTATAACAACATCCCAACAGATGCCAGACAGCCTGAAGACAGGAGAGTAGAGTTAGTTAGTATTATTGATGAGTATTAGCTAAGTTAAAAATAAATCACTCAAATAAAACTAAAGCTTCTTACAAAGAGTCCCATATATGAAGTCATAGGTCATTTTTCCTTAGAAACATAAAAAAAAATTCCAGGCAAAAAGTACAAACAGTTTTTATCATAATGTAAGAATTCCTACTTTACTTAATAAAAGTTCAACATTTGTACAAGCTTTAAGTAAAAAAAAAAAAACATTTAAACAGCAAAATAACATTGCTTTTGAATGGAAATTTATATTTATAGAAAATATTTTTTCAATTAAGTTAAAACAAATTATGAACTTGTGAATTGAATTTGAATCAATTTACTAATTTTGCAGGGATATCTAACCCTAGTGTTAAAGTTAGAATATTTAGAGGGTGCGGGAGGGGGGGGAGAGGACTTTGGAAGGGTGGCAAGTGAGAACAGCAGAGTGGAATCCACAACAAATACTACAAATACTTCCTATATGAAAGATCTCATAGTGCCTTACCAACCAAACAGAACACTTCGCTCACAAAATACAGGACTGCTTGTGGTTCCTAGAATTTCTAAAAGCACGATTGGATGTAGAGACTTTAGCCACCAAGCTCCTGTCTTATGGAATAAACTCCCAGCTCATGGAAGAGGCAGACACAGTTTCTACATTCAAAGTTAGGCCTTAAACATTCATCTTTGGACAGACTTATTGTCAGGCTAGCTAATCAGAGAATATCTAACTTACTGCTCCCCTACCTTACCTACTTTAACGAAGTTTGGGGTAATAATTATAATTTTCATTAGATCAATTTTACATACTTCTATGTGGAGCTAAGCAGAGGGTAGATTGTTTGATAAACTGGGCCATGGCGGACTATTTCCTCTGCTAAGTGGCCTTGATTAGATTAATAATATATTTATATTGCCATGCTAAAATGGCAGATTCTCTATTTCTGTTATTATTATTATGTTTGCTATCTGTGCCATATTCATGCTAACAGGCTACTAGAAGTTAGAAGCTGGGGAAAGTATGGGTCACTGGGGTTCTGTCCTCTATAACTTCTCTCCTCTATTCTTTACCATTTACCCAGTACTATTTTTATTTAGTTCATCGTGCGTCTGTTTGGTGCAGTGCAATTCATGTTGTCCCTGTTTCTCACTCCCCAAACTAGGGTTATTTTTAAATAAGTTTTCCTCACCGAGAAGTAGGGTCTAAGGGAAAGGATGCCAGTTTAGCTTAGTCTGTTTAGTTTAGCAACCAGTTATTGTTTATATTTTTATGACTGACTTTATGTTCTTTGCATAAATACCGCTGTGAATCCAATTGAGACGGATATAGCCGTGATTTTGGGTTATATAAATAAAATTTAAATTCAAATAAAATGAAATGAATAAAAATACAGTATTACTGTTTTACTATTGTTATTAAAATCAAAGCAGCAGCTCTTGGGGGGTTAGGCTTTTTGCTGGGTGGCAGCTGCCTCCCCTTCTTGCCCCCCATAGCTCCGCCCCAGTTAAACCCTCTTATTATTTGCAGCTCATTCATTTTAAATTTAAATACATAACAAGTGGAGTTTTTTTCTCCAAATGAGCATAAAACATATTTTTAACCGTCAAAAAATAACAAATACTTCCCCCAAAAAAATTATCAAGTTTTACCTTTTTTTTTTAAATTTCAGTTGTAAATCAAAGTAAAATATTTGCATATGATAGTTGCTTTAATCAGGTAAACAAAGCAGCTCTTCCCTGTTTACCTGCATATCTAGCTGGTTAATCAAGCGCAACTTATTCTAGTTGGAAGGACAAATGTGTAATATACAATGAATTTACGACTTATCATTTGCCAAAATAAAAAAACCAAACAGTGGACATTTGAATGAGAAAATGTCTTGTAGACAGACAGAAGGATCATGGAAACACACAGGCAGCAGAGATAGATGCACAAAAAAAAACCAACAAGCACACCGTAAAGCAAGACATCAGACATTCAGGAGAACACAGACAGACACACAACAAAAACTCATTAGTGTGGACAGAGAGGCAGGCAGGCAGGAAGACAGGTAGTCCATTAGCAGATCAGACAGTTTAGGTAATTTAGCAGCTGATGCGCGACTTTGCTCTCCCGGGGGGGTGAGAAAAGGGAGTGATTGGTGTGTGCACAATGACAACTCACATGCGTGTGTTTTTACCATGCCCTAGCGCATAATATATATATAATATATATAGTATAGCGCAAAAAAGTAGTGCGTAGAAAAAGGTGAGAGTGAGGAAAGGGAGTCGGTAAATATGCAGCGGGGTTTGCAGGCTAACACACGTGTGCGAAAATGAGTTATACATAACCTCACAGCGTGATCCAACACCTCATTTACACCAACATGCACTTGAGCCTCTCTTCTCCCAACAGGACAGGCGCTACGGATCAGGACTTCATCGTACCCTCCCCCATGTGAACATTGACAGCACTATCACTCAAAATCAAGAGAAGAGGGGGAGAAAGAAAAAAAGGGGAACCACCAAAGGAAAATAAATGAAAGGGATGATAATGGGGCAACATTCAAAATATATGCACATATTTATGCATATATTATGTACTCGTGCTCCTGTTTGGTTACATGAAACCATGGTTCTTTTGGTTTTGTTTGGACTTTTTCCACACTGCAGCAATAATGTTTCCAGTTTGCAAGCTATTTCTTTATGTGAAAGTGATAAATGTTTGCAATTTTAAAATAAATATATTCTGACTGAGCTAAAGAAAAAAATGGGAGGGGTACAGTGCAAGGCAGCAATTCTAACTGGAGCTTTGTACATAGATGTGTAAATTCACTGACAATGAGATGAAATACGAAACCGCTTTGCTTTTAATGCAAAAGCCAGCAGGCTACAAACCAACAAGCAGCTGTTTGTGCATGAAAAAAGATTTTTTCTTTTTTATTAAAGCAGTTTTCGCTTAAAATCTGTGCCATGAAATCTAAGCAGATCTGTGCAACACCATGAAGCAAGGCATGTGAGAAATGAAACGGAAAATGATTGCTGACACATATGGAAACCTGCAGGGAGGAAATAAAGTCTTTTGCCCTTATAAGCAGAGAAGTTTTTTTTTTTTAAATAAAAAGTGGAAAGACGCCAACAAAGGAGGATTGCCTCAATCTGTCCTTTGATCAAAACTTGTGTTAGAATGCACCTTTTACTTTTCAGATACAGGGCTAACCTCTAGCCCTGTTTCCACGGTAACATGCCAAGTTGGGGTGAGAATGGGCTCTTGGGGAGGGTGAATTAGAGGCTTTGGGGTCAGAGGCCCAATTCCTGAAGAACCCTGCTTTACCTTTATCTGTCTTCTGTCTGCTTTTTTTTTTAGCCCCCATCCCCCACATTTGCCCCCTCTTTAGGGCACTATAGGAACCTAGACTAAGCCAAAAAAGCCCTTGAATCCCTGTATCTCATGTTACAGCCACACACATATCATCAGGCTTTATTTGTACGTACATGACCAGTATCACCCCTCTCCAGGTTGCAGTAATCCTCTCGCCGTGCCCTGCAGCAGGGTTTTCACTGCTACGTAGTCAATGGTTCCTATGAGTGGATAGCTCTCAAGTCACATGTAAAATGATAAGAGCATTAGAGAACACCGCCATTAGCATCAGACCACTTTTGTATCCTTGTAAAGCGGTGTTCTCTAAACTCTTTGTATCAAAGAAATACAACAACGACGTTACATTTTCGTCTGTTAGGAAATAACATTGGACAGTTTATTATGTGAGTACTTGGAGTAAACATCTCAAATGTTTTGTCCCAATAAAACAAAAAAATATAGATTTTATTTAAAAAAATTACCCAAGGAGCACATGGTAGGTTGAACTTTTTGTTGCTTTTACCAGAATATTCTCAACAGGAATGGTAACACAGCAAATTTGCATTTTCACAAAGTAGAAAAAGACAGCCATTCCACTTAAAAACATAAATTTAGAAGCAGACCTAAAATTATTAGGTATAAGACGGAGTTTTAAAAATGTCTAAAAAATGTTTAAAAATCATAAACAAACCCAATGGCAGCACTAATAATTAAAAATCCAGAAAAGAATCAAAGCAGGCAATAAAGTTCCACTCCGATCATCATTTGATCTTCTTCTAAAAAAGAAGATCTGACAAATCAGTGTCTGTTTTTTCTTTTATTTACACAAGTGCACTGTGTTCATATCAAATGGCATGGCTACATTTGTTAATTACTACACCCTTCTTTGCTATTCCATCGCTTTATTTTAAAGTTTTATTTTGTTTATTTGGACAGATTTCAAAACTCCCCAGACATTTTGCAAAAGTCCATCCATCCATTAACCACTGCCTTTTGGAGGCTCAAGTTAAGCAGTCTCAGCAAAAAAAAAGGCTTGAATATCCTTCTCCCAGGCCATCTAATCCTGCTTTTCTGGGGGGGTTACTGAGTCATTCCTAGGCTAGTTTAGAGTAATAACCCCTGTGTTTTTGCTATGGGGACATGTTACAGTTGGACAATCTGTCTTTAGGAACACTTCTGAATCTGTTTTGCTAATTTAAGACCAGTCAATTCAAGATTAAACCCTAATTCTCAAACATGTGGACCATTAACACATGCTCAATCCAATCAAAGAGAAAACCAAAATGAAAAAGGTGCTGATTTAAAAAGAACTTTAGAGAAACATCTAACATTTTTAAGGAGAGAATGAGGATGAGACGCAAAAATGAAAGCATTGGAGTGATAACAGTGACCTTCCGCTGTCGTTACGAATGAGCATCTCTGTCCTGCACACACTCAAACACACACAGGGCATTTACCCCATGTGGCGGCTGGAGGTAGATATAAAGTCTCTTTCTTATCACAGACATATATGCACACATACACACATGCAGGGCACTGCTGCGAGCTGTCAGGAGGGACAGTGTCAGAGCTGACACCTCCTGGATTGAGTGACAGCTGGTGGACAGGATATGACATACACCCACACTCCCAGTGAGACCACGGGAGGCTCAGCGGAGCTCTGGCTGGCTCTCAAAACTACACTGATTGTCCTGTCAGGTTATCTCTTCAAAGTTCAGTCAATCACCTCCTTCCTGGGAGTCTCCCTCATAGCCAGGAAGTAATAAAACTCCTTTTCCGTAAGTGTGACAGTTAAATATAAAAAATAAAAAAGGGTATGCAGTCCAGTAACAGTTAATGCACCAACTCCACCAATCAGAGGAAAGGGCAGAAGCTGAAAAGATACTGCCCTGCAGGGAGAAACTCCTCACTCTATTGTTGAGGCAGCTTAATTGACTGACCATTGCAAGTGACTTTGACCTATCTATTATTAAATCAACTCTTCATAAATCCTCTCATCTGAACTGTTTTTGTGCACAATTACTGCTCAGAGGTTTGAGAAAATTTGTTAAATAAATTGCCTTCAACTAAAGTGAGTGAACAGCCCGTGTTACTGTTTGAAACTGCTGAAAGGAGCACAGAAGTTTTTCTTTTTATTTGAAAATAAATGTGTGACCAGTCACCTTTTGACACAGCTTCCATCCATACACATCATCTCCCTGTATCCTGCCTCCAGTCACCATAATCACAGTGTCTAAATCCAGCCTCTACTTGTTAGTCATTAATACTTAAGACTCAAACATTTTTCTATCAGTCTGTAAATTACAGACTGATAAAGTTATCAGCTTTAGGCACAAATGGTTCAGTTTATGGCTCTAAACTGTTCAGGCACTATTACTGGCAGTCACTTTTAGATTACAATGTACACAACAGTGCAGATAAATCAAATAAAAAGATTAAAACTAAATACATTCACAACCACTCTAAATCATGACTTGCTGCTGAAGTTAATGTGTTGCTAACTCCCCAAGAGTAAAGGCAAAAAGACAAGCTAATACTTACATAAACGTTCAAAAAGTGAGTAAAATATATTCTAATACATTTCAAAATCACTGATTTATGAAAAATTGCAGGTAAAGGTCAGATACTTAGTCCTGATGTGATATTTTTAAATTCCTTTATAAAAAATATTTGGAGCATGGCCCATTCCATTGGGTTCACTATAACTGAGTTGATTTCAGATTTAGTCTTAGTGAACAATACAATTTAGTTTTCGTTTGATTTTAGTCATCTGAAATGTTCTAGCCTTAATCTAGTTTTAGTTGACTGAATATTTATCATTCTAGTCTTATCTTAAGTCTTTTAGTCTGGTTAAAAACAGAAATTCTCAGCTTTTCAAAACAACTACCAACACTCAAGATTTGCTCTGATTGGATACCTTCCTAAAGGATCCAAAAAGGAAGAGTTCTCATTGGATCTCACCATTTGTCCCACCCTTACATTTTCCTTTCCCTGTTTTTGATTGGATTTCTTCCGAAGCCTTAGTTCTCATTGGATCTCTTCTCTTTGTCCAACCATGACATTTTCATCTAGTTTTTATTGGTTGACATATGTGTCAGTTATATTTCGTCATAGTTGTTATTTAGGACCTTTTATAAACGTTTCTTTTGTTTTAGTCCGTAAAATTTATTTGTTGACTTTGGGTGTATTCAGACTGGACACATTTGGTTTTTTTTTAAAGTGAACCAGACTATGTTTCCTCCGATAACAATTGGGGGTTGTTTCCTCTGGAACAAATTTTCCATCGGAATACACCCAAGCAAACCCTGGTCCAGGGACCAGGAACCGCTCTCTAACTTTCGAGGTGGTCTCGGTTTGTTTCTAATCCAACTGTGCTTTGGTTCGGTCTGAGATTCCTCAGTTTCAGTACAATTCGCTCCCCAAGCAAACTGGACCAAAAAGGCCACCATAGCCAGTGGTCACGTGATGTAAACAAAGTAGGAATAACACTACAAATGATCTGCGGACAAATGTGAAGCAACGATTGTTGTGTTATCAATCAGAAAAAAAACTGGTACAACTCCTTACTTGTTAGAACATTTTTTTAACACCACTAATAATGCTTCTTACGTGCTTTTCTGTGTCTTCTTAACGCGGCATGCACCCGCCGCTGCAGTGACGTAATCTCAAAAGCCACTTTGAAGTTCCTTTACAGAATTCTCTTAAAAACAATTCCATAACACCACAATGATAAGGCACAGCAAGTCATTGAAATGTAGTTGGATGAATGCAGGCTCATTAAAATTACTTTTAATTTGATCCACATTACATTTCACTGTTTTACAGGCAATCGAGATGTCATAAACATTTAACATCCAACCTTCATAGCTGTTGTCTTGCCATTAACCTCCTTGCATCATGCCTCTGTCGTACCAAAGTAGCAGTAAAAAGTGTTGTACATCACATTGATACAGACGTTCAAAATTGGTCAACAAAATATAAAGTTTGAATCAGTGAACTATCCAGGCAAGGATTGCAAAGAGCAGGACTTCCATAATTTCCGCCTCTAGTTGTTTTGCCCCGTCCTCATAATTCCTGGCCAATGAGTGAAAGTATTTTTAGTCACATTGTTTCGTTTACAAAGTTTAGCTCAAAACAGGAAAGTCCGCTTGACAGCATTCTGAATACAGACCAAAGGCAAGGTTCAGAACTCGATCCGCATCAAATTAAGCGGACAGTCTGGATCAAACGATTTTCCCAGTCTGTTCTCTTATACAGTCATTGCGTTGCAGTCTTAGTCAATGAAATCAGCACTGTGTTAACATTACAAGAAAAACTGTCAAAACTGATTTCAAGAGCAAAGAACAAAACATCTTTTTGTTGGTTTTTTTACTTTGTTTTTGAAAGTGGCTTTTCCAGCTTTTTGTTTACGGCTTTAAATCCCACTAAAATGTTCCTCTCTATATATTTCTCTCCTTGTCTGTAATTAACCTACTCAACAAAATCTATGAGCCCTTTGATCTGAAGACCATTACACAAAATACAAGCAAGTGCTTGTGAATCTTCATGCGTCCACGCATGTGTGTGTTTGTGGCCCACTGGGAAAAAGCACAGTATAGATGTGGTGTTAATGTCCTCTGTGAGCTTGAATATGCGTTTTTGTTTTCTATGATGAAGTGATAGCACCGAGACTTCGATGCATTAAATTGGATTCTGTTCAGTTCATTTAATTTTTAAATCTCCTGAAATGATAAGAGCACACATCCTGGTTTAATGAGGAGAAGTTCCCAAATGTCACAGACAAAAGGGTCCATTCTCCCCATCCTCATGAGTGAAACACCCACACAGACACACAGGGCACTAAGACACAAACATACTGTGAAGGAAAAAGGATAAGGAAATATTTTAATGATGTTTGCTTTTTAAATAGAGTCACACTTTTCTTTCTCGCCTCCTAGCCCACGGTTCTTGTGCTAAGCACGCCTATGGGGTCTTTGTGACAAAAACAGCGAGGAGAGTAAACATCTATTTCCCAAAAGCATGAAACAAAGCCAAGCACAACAAGCAGAAAGAGAGAAAATGTACATAAAGTGTAGAAAATTGCACAACAATACTACCTGGAAAGCTATATTCACTGAGACGGAAATGACAGCATTTTATTTTGAAAATTGCGTAGCTATTAAAGAAATGATGATGTTACCCAGAGTGAAGGAGATTAAAGATTTCAAAGATGTAATTAGATAATTGTCTGATTTACAAGTCAGCCTGGTTGAATCTAATACAAATCTAATTAAATGAATAACTTTGTTTAATGAGTTTAGGAATGCAGCAGCACACATTGCATTGTGACAGCTGAATTAGACAAATCCTATTAATTAATGCAGTTATAATAGTTACCACTTAAACATTTTCTGTGCTCAAGTCTACCCATGCCAACACAAAGCAACATTTTATAGCATAAAATTAACCAAAGACAAACAACTAAAGATTTTAACCCCTTTACTAAAGACATTCTTTTATTTAATCGAAAAAAACTCAAGAACGCAGGGGTTAATCTGACTTGAAGCTCAAAGTTTGACAACATTTGTAAAAGAAATTACATTTTTGATGGACTTCATCTTTTTCTTGGGAAAAAACCAGATCCACGAAAACGTAAAATGTATATTTCAAAACTACAATCATATTGACGTCTGTTGCAGCCACGCAAATGTTTTCACAGTTGTGGTTATATGGTCAAAACAGGCCTTATTTCACAAGAATTCATCAGAAATGTTCTAGTAGAGACTCACACATGTAGAAAATCAAATCCGCATTTTAATGGAAACTTAGAGTTTTTTCAGTGGTTTTTATAAGAAATATATGAATAATAAATATTATATAAAGCATATACAACACAGAAAGAGACTAATGTAGATGTGAATTTGGAGCACAAAGACAGAAAATGAAGTAACAAGATCAATAAGATCTACAAACTACAAAAAATGAACACAAAATGCCAAAAAATTCAAAAATAAAAAAGCTTTCAAACTTTTAAAGCTAATGCCAGGCCTATATACACTGTTGCTATGGAAAATCCATAGACAACGTGACCCAGCTGGTGATTTTTCTTCTGACAAAAAATCACTGGGGTGTGTGTCTGTGTATGCCAGATAGAGAGGTGAAAGTGCCCCATGTGTCCTCTGTGCCATCATGTGCAGTGAGGTGCATCAGAGAAGAAAGCATAGATGGTCGGAGGCAGTTATCAAACTATTGCATTGCATGTGTGATTGTGTACCTGTGTGATCAGTTTCTAGAGCATTACTCCTTCACTTGTCAGATTTCCTTTAGGCTGCACGGTTGGTCAAACAGTTCACCCATGACTAAAAGGCAAAACCATATATATATATACCAGTATACAGAACTCAGTTTAAGGACATTTACAAAACAGTCAGTCAAGATCCAACACTGCAAAACTCCTGAGATCTGCTTCAGAGCGAAAAATCTGATAGTAAAACTGGAGAGTAAACAAACGCCTCAGCGGCCCACTCAGTCATGCTGTGTTTTGCCTTTCTCCTACTATGACTCATGCAAAAAGGGACTATTTACAGTATGAAACATGAAGAAATCGTCCATAATTCATGCCACTGAGGCAATAACATAGCTTTTGCTGTCAATTGATTTAGTTAGGTGGTGTATTATATTTTTGAGAGAGGACTTTTCAACAGGTCGGTTTTACTACAGCTACTTTTTAGAGCAATTTTGGGAAATTTAAGCTAAAACATGAAGAAGAAAAAAGTAATATAGTCTTATGACCCTATATCAACACATTACTTAATGTCTTCATGCCCCTAAATCCACCTACAAGGCATTTTCCAACTTTTTCTGTATTTTCACCTCATCAGATTCACTCTGTGGGCAAATCTTTCTACTTTTTCTTTAGTTCCACTTGATGAAGTTGATATTATGTCAGCATTCATGCTACAGTATGCTGTGTGGGGTCCACTTGCAAGCAAAGACATACATGTTAAAGGTTGGCTTGTTTTTATCCACACCACAATCTTGATGAACTTTTACACCTGCAAAACCATCAGGGTCAAAAAAGGTGTGAATGTGTCCAAATACAAATGCAACACAAATCAGAGAAACACAAAAACGTTGCCAGATAAAGCTGGAGTACTATGAGTTTAACATGCTACCAAACACCAACAAGATTTATAGAAGATAAGGGAGTTCTATGAAAATTAGTGCTGTCAATCAATTAAAAAAATGTATCAGATTAATCACACTTTTGGATTGTGATAAATCACAGCCGGCGCGGCACGAAGGTTTGCCTACAGCGTGATTCGCGGCAGGCGCAGCTTATAAGCAGAATATACAACCAACATGCCGTTACAACAGCAACACTTGCTTCCTTTTTAAAAACTATGAAAAATCCATGGATGAACACATTTTTTCGTGACAACCCGAGTGCGCCTTACACTCAGCATTTGTGGGTAGTTGTTTTTATTAAGTGAAAAAAATGTCGCTTATTTATGTTTGTTGGCCCGTGATCTACCATCATGTGAGCACCCCTGCTCTAAATGATCTCATGAACCCAAACATGGAGACATGATCACCGATTGTTTTTGTACAGCTCTTCGAAATAAATAAACCTGATCTCTGAAAATCTTTCGAGTCTTCCATGCATTGTAAATGAGACAAACACAGACACCACTCTATGTAGCAATCAGGCTAAAAGCATTAGTTGGTAGATCCTTCCACCTGTAGCCGGGGCAGTGAGCTTAAGGAACACATTTTTGGCCATGCGGCGAAAGAGAGGCGGCCGACGCAAATTCGCAGCGCAAACCGCATTCAGTGTGAATGCAGCTTAAAAAGCGAACTTTCTCTCTGAACTGATGATTTCTTGAACTTATCGTGACGATCAGCATATTTATGAAGCTAAACGGCCAAAGAGTTTCGTTAAGTCAAAGAGCACTTGCTAATCAGGTCTCACTGGTGACATCTCCGGTGTTGAAAGGGTTTCGGCGTTGTGAAGCATTTCTAAATATTGAATTTTTTATACTGTAGGTCAAAGTAAGGTTAATGTGATGATCAGTGCACAAAACTGCTCCATTTGGTAGCTGTAACATGCACTGTTAAAATTAAAACAAATTGTGTTTAAGTCCAGTGAAAATCACCAAAAGACGGAAAACGTTTTCAAATTAATGGTTAGAAAGACAAAGATGCTATTCTTATTAATCTTGCAAGTACTGATAAGCTCACAAAACTTCCCATCCACAATTTAGGGCTGAGTGACAGTCCACAGTAATCAGAGATAAAGAAGAATTCAATCTCTGCATCTCCACTCATTTTCCTTCACTGCTCATCTTTCCCTTTCCCTCAATACAAACTCAAATCTGACTCATCCTATATCTTTACTTCAGCGCTTTATTTTCCAAAGTTTTTCATCAGGGTCATCTCTCTCCGTCTACCCTGCTTCAGGCAAACACACTGGAGATGCTGTGCTCTGATCCTTTTCTGAACTTTTCGGTTTTATTTTCCTTCTTCTACCTTTTGACGACACGTATGAAAAAAAAAAGCTGAGGGCGGTCAGACCTCTCATTTCTTCTCCTTTCCTCTGTCATCTCATTTATTGCCTTTTGTCTCTTTCTGCAATGCTCTTCACAACCTCACTCCAAATGTACTCTCCTTGGTTTTTCTTTAAGCTCCACTATACAGCGCTCTGCTGAATGGCCTCCATCCTTCCAACTATCTGTCAGCAGCTCATCATAACCTTGTCTTTGCACATTCTCCATCACAGACCAATTCAGCCGGGATGCTGGTGTGTGGATGTGTGGAGATACCTTACAGCTGAAGAAGCTTCTTTGTCCATTGGCAAAACAAAGAAAGCAGGGAGTGAAGAGCAGAATGAATATGAAGGCAATAAGGTGGCCATAAAAATATTCACTGTATCCAAACCAAAGTTAGTTCTAAATTTAGGAATTATTGCTTCTTTGGGAAAAAGGTGTTTCAGTACTTCAAAATGTGTTAGTAACTAATGCCAATAAGAATCACTTTTCTCAAAGTCAGATTCTGCAAAGTTATTTAATTTCAAATATCTGCACTTAGAAAGGGACAAATGAAGGTTGCACAAGGTACTTATTCTGCTGGTTGTGGGTTCAGTCCTCAGTGCAGTTACAGTACAGGGGTATGACAGAAGGGCAAAAAACTAAATTAATCAGTACATGAATAAAGTTCTGCTCCAACTCTCTCATAGCATATGTCTACACATAAACATTTCAATCACAATCTTTCTATTAAATTTAAAATTTATATAAATGGTGAAAAACATTTCTGCTACCATTAAATACCAGAATAACTTTTCCAAAGTTTATTCTAATAAATAAACACTGCAAATAAAGAATTCCTGGCAGAGCAGTTGCACTAAACAGCATCAGACTGTAGAAAAGTACACTATAAAGTGGCTAGTGTGATGTCATGTTTAATATTGCATGCTGGAATGCCAAAAATCATGTCTCCTTCTAATTACTATTCCAGAAAACACTGTTTGGACACTCCTTTTATATCAATGAGTCTAAACATGTATCATTTTTGTTCCTTTAAGTATTGCACACCTTTAGCTCCACTGTCTATATTCTTTTGACTGCTGTAATTCTTCAACCGTTAACACAAATTAAGTATTTCCAGAGGATTCTGAAGCAGAGAAAAGCAGCCTTGCGCTGATATGTTGATACCTATTGGCGTAAAAATTATATGTAAATTTATATTGATCAAGTAAATGTCAAAGAGTTATGGTACGTCAAAGAGCGTGTTTTTTTTTAAGTCGCCAGCACCATCTCTAGTGTTAAATAGCTAACACTTTGATTAAGTCATAAATACAACACTCCCCTGCACAACGGTCGGGTTGTGACAGAGACGATTTGTCCCCAAAGTACGGTCTTTTTAGTAGCCATGATTGCTCTGGTGAGGTCTCCAGGCACTGAGCCATATCTGAACTTACAGAGGTATGCCACATTACCGACCTCTGGATTCAAGAGCAGAAAAGTGGTCCTGTGAGATGTAATGGATCTCTAGACAAAAAGAAGGACTAAACACAGCAACGCACTGTCTCAGCATACACGTTAGCTGTGCCTGGACATTGACAGAAAATGAGTTATGGGTGGAGCCAGCGACGGTGAGCAATCTACCCTTGTGGCGCTGACCAAGTCCAACTAGTGTGCTGTGAGTAGGCCCTTAGAATTAACCTCTAGCAGATTTTCACCTTATCTATAATTGAAGCAAGAGCTGTTCGTGTCTATGACAACTGGGACCAGCTGGTGTAGCTCAAAGATGCTGGGAGCAGCTCATTCAGTCAGCTGGAAGCACTCGTCTAACCTTTAATGTTGGCAGCTATGAGAGGAACTTTTGATTGGTGGAGCAGAGGCTTGAATGTCACAAAACTGGGCCTCACTAGAACAACAAATCTAATAATAGTTTGGCGTATTAGACTCCAGTGACAAGAAAACACCAGTTTCCCACCTTCAGTATAGTCTTTTTCTCAAAAAACAAAAAAGGAAATAAAGAAAAATGACAGGAACATTTTCTCTAAATGTGGCGCTATTTGCTGTCATCCCCCCCTTTACCGCTAATAGCTAATTTTTCTGCTTTGGGAGGCAAAAGGTCATCCCACTGATGGATGGAAGGTCTCAGGACTCATCAGTGGCAACCTTTTAAAGTGAACCCGCACAAAAAAATGAACACACATATTGTAAAGCATGGACATGCACACATAAATTTAAAAACACATCCTGCAAATGCACACACCTATTCCTTATTTGCCATTTAACTCCAAGCTACCACCATTACTGTCCACACCGGGGCCATCTATCTTGACTGTGGCAGGTGTAAAGGGAAAAGCACACTCCCAAAATGCATTTCTGTGACACAGTTAAGGAGGACAGGGACAGAGGGGAGGAAGAAGCAGCTGAGACACACCAAAAAGAAAAAATAAATAAAAATGAGGAATGGGGGTGGGTTAGGAGGGACAGGTTGGCTATTACTTATTCAATAAATCACCACATATCCGGAAAAAATATTTGTTTCTATTATGAAAAAAAAAGATTTTAAAAAGCTGCTGGACAGAATGGAAATTCACACACACTTAATTGCAAATTAAAGTAAACAACTAAGTTGTTTTCTTTCACAGCATGTCTAACTCTGAACAACCTTAAATTAAATCATTAAAAAACAGATTGTAGAATGACCCCCCCAGGAAAAACTGAATGAGTGGTTTATTGAACATATTGTCAAACATGTCCCAGATGCCTACATCTGTTTTGCCACTCTATAATCAAAGACATCTTAACTTTGATGGCTGCCATAGAGTCGCTTTACTTTCAATATAGCTGTGGCCAGAAGTTGCAGCTTTGTTACCAAGGATACACACACACATGGTGACACAGCATCTAATTAATTAATTAGTGAATGACAGCAGAGGATTAATCATCCTTGGAAGTTGAACCACAGCCAAGAAAGGTTTGATACACAAGTCTTTGATGGTTTTCTGTGTTGTTTCTTTCAGCTCATTAAAGGAGATTTAGGAATTACACTAAACTTTAGGATTCCTACAGACATGAACGGGATTAAATGTGGCTTCTGTTCTAATTAAAGCAAACTCAAGCTTAGATGAAATGGAGGAAAGTGTTAATTCTCCGAATGATAGCTACAGACCTCATTAAAAAGGCATCTAATTTGGTGAGCCCTTGTTCTTTTAGAAACAATCGCAATTTCGATAGCTATCATTTTATCGCCCAGCCCTACATGTTAGTATATTGGAATGGAGCTGTGAAAGAAAAAACCTGGAGTAAGAGTCACCAGATTTGCACCGCTTCAACATTTCACACTAAGCCTCGACCAACTGTGGGTGGCAGGCAGGCACTGGTAAACAATAGAAAAAGATAAAGAAGAAGAAGCCCCTCCCTGCTTGTCCAGTGTGAACACCATGGGCTAAATATGCGTTCAAGAACTGGCGTTTTGCACGTACTGGAATGCATGTCACATGTGTCCACCTGTGTTTACGTAGCTTCAGTAAGCACACATAAACATTTTTTTCGTTCATGGTGCAAATGATGACCTATTGATCGGTCCTGTAACTCAACACTGAAATGCATACACACACTTAAAGAGCCAATGGAGACAAAGTATTTAAAGATCCAGCTTTGGAGGAACAGATCTATAGATTTTAGGGGGAGGTGGAATACATATAGAAAAAAGAGATATTAAACAGATAAAACAAGAACATTATTACAGGGATGATCAGGGTTATTGAAAGTGGGGAAGTATGATTGTGAGCAGAAGAAAGAGGCAGTGATGATCTAGCATAATGTATACTATTAGATACCACAGGTATACAGAAAGTCCTTGTCAATCTCCCTATTACAAGCTTATGCTTCCTTGTAACCCTGCACACCCAGCTAGCAAAAAGTCTCACACCCTACTGCTGAGATACCATTGGCTAGAAATGATGTCATCCTTTCCTGGAGGCTGTGCAGCGAGGTGTTCAATTGGCTGACAGACAGTCTCTGCTGAGGTATCAATTCCATTCATACAGGGGCAGAAATGAAGCGTGCACGTGCGTGCGGACGTGGCCACTCCCCACTGACGGACGGATGCAAGCAGAGCTGTTAAGGGCTGCGTCCGTCACTGTGAGGCGCCAGCGTTACCTACCGTCCCTGATGGACGCCACTCCTGTCGCACATGCACAAACACACCCTTTCACAACAAAGCACATACTCAGGCATGAACACAAATGGACTCAGCTGATGGGGGTTGGGATATGGGTGTTGTCTTTCTGTTGTTGCCACACCGTTTCCATGGTGACGCAGATGGAGCTTTCACTGCAAGCTGGGACCCCCCCCAACACACACACACACTTTGCAAAATACCCACCCACCCTGCTTTTCATTGATGCCTCATCTTTAAAAAAGGACCTTCAAGGAATTCAAATGATGGAAAAAGTGTCGGTGTGAGTAGGCGTGTACATGCTCCTGGGAAAGACACCATATACATCCTCTAAACGATGTTAATGAGAAAACAGCCCAGCTGTCTGCTGCTAAACCCCTTTTTCTCTCTCTCTTTCCCTCATTACACATTCTCCACTTTTCTCTATCTCTGGATAATCACACCTTCCAGCTCAAAATTATAACTCATTTTTAGATGATTGTGTTGCCCATTGGCTTGCATTTACACAGAACTTCCATAGAAAGACATGTAACTTTATTAATTTATATCAAACATAGTATAGAAGGATGTAGATCCAGACATGACATCCTAAAAGCCACTTAGCAAAGCGTCATACCATACTTTCCACATTATCTTATATAGAAAACGATTGGCTTGCTGTAGGATGTTCAATACCCATGTATTGCCAATTATTCTTTTCCATCTGGAAGCTTCTATTACTAACTTATTACACTCGAAAACATAATAACTGCAATCTAATGCTCAATCGACTGTCTCTTCATCCATTTATCTGAGCTGAAATGAAGAACTGTCCCTGAAAGCTCATCAGACCAAGTGTGCACGAGTCATGGATTGTCCACCACTTGGGGGGGCGGGGGGCATGGTGCAGAGGCAGAATGATCAGTCTCTGATTGGATATCTGCAGGTTCAAATCCTAGCTTGCTTACCAAAGTATTGTAGAGTCCTCGGGTCAGACACTGAATCCCACATTGCTCCTGGTGGTCGTAATTTGGCACCAGTGTTTGGCAGCAGAGCCACCATCAGTGTGTGAAATAATGTGGGAATGGGTGAATGGTGCTGTGACTGTAGAGCACCTTGGGCCTTCAAGGAAGATAGAAAAGTGTTATATAAGTGCTATATATATGCCATTTACTATTTGAACATCTATTCATTGGATAAACCTACATTTTGTTTGGGTTTTTTTTTTGTTTATTTTTTTAAGTTACACAGTTCATAATAATATAACATATTAGCCTTCAAGTCAAGTTTTTTCTGCTTTAAATTAACTCTTTAAAGTACCATTATCTGAACATTTATGTTACATTCACACCAGGCATTTGGCATGCGTTCAACGCAGGTTCTGGAACTGCATTTGCCTAATGGTGTTCTCACAAAAAGCACAAAGTGTCTTTTTCTTTTGTTTACAAGCACATGTCCGCCACCTACATTTGGAAGAGGCATGGTGCGAAATGTCAAAGCGGTGCAAAACTCGCAAATCTTGCTCCAGGCTTTATCTTTCACAGCTCTGGGATCTGCTTGCTTACCCTGACACAGTCCCCAATCAAGAGTAAACTTCTTTGAAGTCCACACTCCTACCACTGAAAGCGGCTCAGGAGAATCTGTCAATCAAACATTCGAGGTGGGGCCAGTGGGCTCCTCATGGTTTTATTGAGGCATCTGATTGGTCAGTTTATAACTTGAATAACTTGAAATAAAGAAAAAATATAATGAAAAACATATATGATTAGCACGAAGATGTTAAGAAAAAAGTATTGGAGCAAAACTAGTTATTCTGACAAATGTAATGACTGAGTGATAACTGTCTGTTTCTCAGTAGAAGTCTATGGGATTTTGGCTTCTAGGCGCCACTAGGTACCAGTGCTTTCTATTTGGAAAGGGGTAGGGTTCAAGCTATCCATTGATGTACTCTCTACAGTCACTACCAAATCCAAGTTCCTGACTGGTCAAAGTTTGGACTAGTTCAACTTTCAATGCACATTCATGGCCACGTGGAGTCTGAAAGTGGTTTTAAAATGAGCATAGCGACACATGAACACAAGAGTTTTTAATCACAGAGCACAAAATAAACATGTGTTTACAATGACTTTTCATTAAAAGTAGTCTCCAAAACACGTGCTGCTGAGGGTGGTGTAAACATAGCGCTACACAATCAGCTATGTTTGCTTCCTCGTCTTTAATCCGTAATTAGCTCTAAAGACAACTAAACACAGACAAAACCTATAGAATTTAAGGGTGCAAAATGAAAGCATGGGGCAATACATGTGCAAATAGTCTTGAATGGTGCCATACATGACTCAGGGTCCATGTTTGAGGAAGAGTGTGCGGTGGGAAAGAAACAGATTAGGTGGGCGTGTGCAAGTGTGCTTGCTGCCATTCTCAGCTGCTCTCAGCAAATCACCCAGAGACGCTTTAACAGCCCTCGGGTCTTTTCATAAAGGAATATGATGCATTAAAAACTCTGCAGAGGTCCAGGGCCTTCTGTAACTCTAACACCCTTTACCCTGAGGGATTCATTAGAGAAGAGAGCAACATTCACAAAAAACCAGAAGAGCCAGGCATGCACTTTACACTGACCATTCATTAAAAAAAGCCTCTTTCCATGGCATGCATTTAGCATATATACCACATGTTTACCATATATTTACATCTCAGTCCCTTTTTACCTGGCTAGCCTCTGTGGATATCACTGACAACCACACAACTCCAACTTTTTCAATCAAACAATGAGCATTAAGGAGACCAGCTTCCCGTGGAATGCCTGTTTGTTTCATTTGGGAGAGCTGAGCCTCTAAAGCCGACGCAGCCGGGTGTCCAATGGCCTCGGCGTTCTCCTCGGTCAGGAGAGGTCAGACATGAAGAGCGCCAACAATTGCCAACCTCCTGTTTCAAATCCCTTCACTATTCTATGCTCCCCTCTCAGCTGCGTCTGTCCCGGCATATGTGTGCATGTGTAGGCGTGGTGGATTCACAGCTATGTGACATTCTTCAGTGGGAGTCTGATGGACGGATTTCAGAGGAACAAACTCTCAGACTTGAAGCTTTTAGAACTCTGTGATAGTTCTTGAAGTTTGCTGAAATCTTTCGTTTTTCTTTTACAGGTAGCCAACTCTCAAATATAAAAAATCAAATAAAAGTTTTATATTAGGCTGTTTCAAATAGTTTACATTTTATTTCTCAGTCACAACTGCCTTTACGTGTGGAGACAGGCTGTCTGCAGATGAAAAATGGGCAAACCTGTGGGGTATGCAGGTGTTTTGGACAAAAGATCAAGATCGTAGAGCCCGTAGAGTAAAAATCTTATTTGACGGACATGCTGCAGGCAACAGGTCGTGGCAAACAAACAACACATACGGGTAAGTAATGGTAAATACAGTAGGCATGTCATCCTGATTTTCAGATTTTCAACCTTCACAAAACGTACACGCTGCTCATGGGGTCCATTAGTACTGTTCAGGCGCTCCTTGCGAGCCCATTGCTCATTCTATGCACCAAGCCTGGCTGTTAGAAATTAGGAATTTAGATAGCGTGCAGTTTGCGTTGGCATCCTATAGGTGTCCTATGGGTGCTCATATATTATGTGCACACCCCGTACATGAGATATTTGCACATGGCAGTAGGGGGCCACTAAGAACAACTTACTAACGACTAGTGTGACATAAGGGCACTGTACGATAGTTTCACACCGCGCATGTGGAATTTGCACCCGGTCAGTAAGAAACCAGCAACTTACTAATGAGTAGAGTAAAGATGCATTCACATCAAACGCGATTCGCGAGGCCAATACGTGTGGCTCGCCCCTCTCTCCCCGCGAATTCGCTACTCGCCGCGTGGCCAAATATATGTTCCCTAAGCTCGCTGCGTTGTTTATATGGGGGAGGAACAAGCAGCTAATGCAGTTGATCACTACATGAAGCTTTGTCTGTATTTCATTTACAATACATGGAAGACACGAATGACGTTTAGAGATCAGTAGTTAAGTATTTCAGCAGAAAAAAGTAAAAAATATTTGAGAACTACGAAAGCCGGGTGCGGGATTCGACCCGGGGATCTTTTGATAACAAAAATTACAACAAATGGTGACTAACCACAGTCACTACAAGAGCGGCGGATCACCAGAAAAGGGTTTGTCACTTAATAAAGACATCTACCAACAAAATGCTGAGTGAAGGGCTCACTTGGGTTGTCACGATAGGATTTGTACATCCATGGATTTTTCAGTTTTTAAACAGGAATCATGTGTTTCTGTTGTAACAGCATGTTATTACAGTAACAGTATGTTTGAGCTCTTGAAAATTAAAACTTCACATTATTTTATAAGTTTTCAGTAGCTCACATGCCAAAAAAGTGTGAGCACCCCTGATTTAGAGGTTCTCTGGGTTTAGTGAGCTTCAGTTCCGTCGGTGCTTCCACGGTGTTTCCGTCTCTTTCTAACCGTGTTTGAAGCAGACTGTCGCCCAACAGTAGCGGAAAGGGTTCAGGAAATGCAGATGTCCAGAAAGGGATACATCAGGTTAAGAAAATAAATGGAAGTTCAGGAGATCCGATCCACCATATTGGATGTGTATTGTACCCGCTGTCACTGAAACCATCACGTGCCCAAAGTTGAGTCCCTAATTGGTTACACAAACGTGGTGACCTCCCTGGAGTTTAGATTTTTTTCACTTCATAAGTGCAAGCAACTTACATTAGCTTTCCAAATATTCCATGATACATTTACCACAGGCACGACAATTGTTTATCTATTTTCCCAACATCCCCTGAGGTGACCGGACAAGCCACGAGGGAACTGCAAGACACACCTGTACTACCCTAAAGATGCGGCCACTCCTCTCGACAACCTTCCACAAGCCCGGACAACCTAAAAACCTGCAGCACCCGTACAGGTCAACCACACCCATACAGGTGCATGTGACTGCATTTACTTTGTATCTTGCAAAAGAAACATAATACTTCATCAAAGGAAAATCTAAATTCACCTATGTGAACTTTTTTCTTTAGATTTATTTCCTTTTCACCATCACCTGTTAAGAAGTCTTTGTTTAAAGCTTATTGCGTATGTTCTCATGTTTTCTACATTAAAGCCTTCCTATCATGTTAGAAGAAAGCATATGATTACATAAAGCACTGAGCTGGAAAGTTCTGTGATCCTGGCCTGCAGCTAAAAGCCACGATACAAAGAGGCTCCTTTATTTCTGCATTCCGATTTGTTTGAATGGAGCACGTCTTATGCATTTCAGTTTGATGAACCATAAGAGAGCCTTAAGGTGTTTTTTTTATTTTTGTTAGCTGGTCCGTACTTAAATGCAGCACCAGCTAGAATGATTTAAATGCTTTATAATGACTTCTCCTGCCTGCAGGTCAAATGACGAAGCTCATTTGAAGCTGAGCTTTTAACGCTGATAAGATGCTCAATTTCCCAAATGTCACATAATCAGTTAATTTATGTTGTATCTAATAAAAAAAAGGAAGCTTTAGTCTTTTGACTATTTAAAGTGCAAAATAGTGACCTGTGCCTGAAGAACCACTTAGAGCTCAATGCATTATCTGACCTCCTAAACCACAATGAAGATTTAAAGAGAGCCCCAGCACAATGCATCACAGGGATAAAGCACTGCTAAACTTCAGTGTGCCGCTGAAGAAAATTCAATACTTCCTGCAGCTGCTGATCAGTAAAAACCCTTCAAGCAAAAAAACCTTGTAGGTTTCAGTGCGATTATCTTTTTCAGCAATTTGCGCTTTAGATCTGAACTCCAGGAGTGCACTAACAACACATTTAATGTACATATCCAGAATGCTACTGCCTCATTTATCTTCTCATAGTTAATGTAACGACTCATTTACAAAGATGAAGATGTTAACTCCCTATGATTTCCTTTTAAAAAAGTGTTCTCTCATCATTTCATGATTTATTTTATTTTGGTGTGTATAAAGGCAACATCAGACTCATTTCTGAGGGTTGGATTTTTAAAAAGCCAATTAAACCAGCAGAAGCTGTAAGTTGAGCTTCCAGTATAAAGCATTAGAAAATTACCTCTTGGAATACAACTATTGATTTATTGGTTGTACATAGAGTAGTCTACAACTAATAACATAGCTTTGTTAGAAACTTTCCTGCTCTGCACAGTGACCACAAAGAACCTGACCAAAGGTTAATAAGCCAAACAGAACTATAGGAGCAAAACAGTAACAATAGTGGCATTAATAAAAATAAATTTGCCTCTGACATTATAAAAGATTAGATCCAATGATTTCAGTACTATGGTGATGTATGATATAACCCATGCATGCATGACACTTACTTAGAATTATATCACAGGCTAAAACACCAAGTTTCACAAAATTATTTCTACTATGTTTGCTTTAGTGGGGCTGCATGGTGATGTTACACTGTCACCTCACAGTGAGAAGGCCTTGGTTTCAATCTGGGCTGGGACCGTTCTCTGTGGAGTCCCTATGTGTTATTGTGAGAATGTTTGTAGTTGTGTTGCTCACTGACAGAGTGGCAACCTGTCCAGGGTGTACCCCGCCTTAGCCCAACAGTAGATGGGATAGGCTCTAGCAACCCTGTGACCCCAAAAGGGATTCAGTGGGTTTGAAAAATTTATGGGTCGATGGTTTGTTTTTTTTCTTTTACTTTTAAGATCACTGAATTGTTTTTTTCTAAAAAAAAAAAAAAAACAGACAGGTTAAGCAAAGGGTAAAGATATATAATGTGACTATGCACTATTCATGCCATTAACTTTGACAGAAAAAACATCGATTTTTCCACTTATCTTATTTTAAACCATTTCTCCACTTTTCTTTTAAATGCAAACTAATTGTGGGTCAGAGAGGAATGAGGGTTTCTTTTTTTGTTTTTGGGATCAAGTATCAATCATTATCCCTGAAGCATTCGGGAATTAAGCAGCATGAAGCAAGATCACAAAGGCTCAGAAAGTAAACGCTTCAGCTGTACAGAAAAGAAAAAAGGTTGAAAATGTTTTACTGACATGAGTAAACCATGCTGAACTGAAAATGTGTTGATTTATTACAGCGGCTTAAGCTAAGTCTTCTCTCCAAGCCGATGCCAAAACAATCAGAGTTTGAAATGTTTATTATTATAAAGCAGTCAATAGTCAGACAAGCGAATGATACACACATGCATGCACTGTTGGCACATGTGAGCACACAGACGCCATTTTGCTCCTCATTAGTGCCAAAAAACATCACAGTGCCCTAATGAGGATACGGACTCCAGAATAAAGCAATTGCAGCATCCATACACAAACGGGCGTGCACACGTGCACAGCTGCCCTTCACACTATGAGCCTGCAGGGTGTGAGGGGGTGGCACACCCAAAGAGGATTTGTGGAGGGGGCGCTTTAGGGAAGAGAAGGAGGCAGAGAGATAGAAGGAGTGGAGAAGAAGGGATTACACGGTGAATATTTCAATACTGAAACATACCAATTGGTTTGGACTCGCTTTCTGGCACAGACTGACACGAGCGCAGTCACACCAGCGGGGCCGCATCGTCTACAGCCAACTTACAACCGACTAGAAAGAGAGTGGGCTGATGGATAATGCGAACAGAGAACCTCTTGGACCCCCTGGGGCTTCGGCTGTCAAGTTTGTGACAGAATGATGAGAGCGAAACCATTCAAACTCTGTTCAACTGAACATCCACAGAGGTTAGGATTTACGGCGCAGCTTTTTATTGCTTTTCTAACTCATAAAAAACACAGAGGAGACTGCGGAGTACAGTAGGCGGTGTTACAAAACATCATATAAAGTTTGCAACTACTGCAAAAAAGTTCAATTTCTTGTTATTAAAAGCTGTGACCTATTCTCAGAAATAAAGCCAGGTATTTGGAGACCACGTAGTCCAGAAAAGATACCAATCTGTACAGTTTTATTCAATTCAATTTTATTTATATAGCCCAATATCACAGCTATAGCAGAGCTATTTATCTGTTTTTAAAGGGGAGATCAACGAAATCTACAAGTAAAACTGTAGTCACACGCACCCGTACAGGCAGGGGAGTTGACCCAGTCTGGGCAGTCTGGGCCCGTGGAGGGTCGTAGAGAGAAGCAGCTGCATTTTAAGGAGAGTGCAGGGGTGTGTCTTGTAGTTTCCTTGGTGCGTGTAGTAAATAAATTGTGAAGTATTTCTGTAAGCTGCACATACTTTTAATGTGTGGGTGATGTAGTCGTACTGTGTCCTTACACCACACGCAGTCGTGAGGCATAAGCTGTGAACTAGTACTTATATGAATTTATGTTCAAATAAACCAAATGTAAAGTCTTTGGCAGAAAACTGTCAACATTTATTTGCAACAAAATATACCATTAAACAAATAAAGACCAATAATTAACAATATTGCTTTAGAATGCTCTCATATTGCCATTTCTAAACCACAACTTGACAAACAAACTGATTGGTCGATGTAGTTTTTAAACTCTATTGCAATGCAAAAAGTGTCTCTGGAAGTAAAGAGTTGTAGAGCTCAAGGAGCATCTAAAATAAACATGCATTTATGTTTTGATCCCTCCACCCACTCTTATTGTGCTAATGCAAACCCTGACACTGCAGAAATCTGCAGTATGTCTGAGTGCTGACATTCCAAGCAAAATGTAAACGTGATGTTTTTTAAAATCATACCAAGAGGTACTAACTAAGCCTGACAGCATGTAAGAAAATAAGGTGAACATTTAATAAGCTGTCCAGAAACTGTTAAAACTTAGTTCACAGTGTTCGGGGCAGTAAAACAGAATGCTGGCGGGTTGCGAGGTTGAAGGTGGCTACTATGCTCCAGATAAAGCAGTGCTGCAGGAATGCTAAAGGACAGAGGGACCGGCTGCTGGCTGCCATGACGGCAGCCACATGCTGCTCAGGTCAACAGGGACCGAGGCTACAGAGATGAGCAGAGGAGACACACAGACAGGAGGGGGTGGGCAGACGAAGGTTGCTGCAATAGGACAAACAAAGCAGAAGTGTGTGTTTTTGCATCTGTTCATGCATTGTGTGTGTATGTTTTTCCATATCTAATGGTTAGCAGGAATTCATTCATTGAAGGGGTTCAGCGAGCAGTTACGCTGCTCCTTTTACACTGTCCTGCCAGAAGCTTCGCAGACAAACACTAAGCTGCACATCCATGTGTGTGAACGAGTGTGTGTGCATCACACACACATAACACATAACAGTCTAGACCAGGGGATCAAGTGTAATCTCTCCACTGATACGAAAAATGAGCTTACAGAAAAAAAAAACCATGTAATTTTTCTTTCCATTCTAAACTTTTACTATTAAAGCATAACTAAAAAAATTAATAAGTGGTTGTCACCCTGTGTTTACAGTGCAATAACATCAGACGAATGAATGACACATTACACTTCGTAATTATGTGTTCTACAAAATATAGTCAGGGGTTGACCACTTAATCAGTAAGAGGATTAATTACGTTTATTAAAAATATGATTTGAATAATGTAGAAAAATGCTAAAGCAGCTAATTAGCTGGCATAGCTGATAATAAAATGTGAAGTAGAACATTATATTTATTACTAGCTTCAATTCATTAAAACTTTTTCAGTTTGTTTTCTGTATGAAAATACAAACAATTGCAGATCATAATATATAAATGTATCGTTAGCACACCATTAACTTTAATTATTCCGCTTAAAGCCTGAAGTACTATATGAAGCTCAGAACAGAAACAAGATGGATTTTTCTTTACTATTTAAAAAAAAGTAGCTTTGTTTGCCTACTTATTAAAGATATATCTGCGGTACCGCATCCGTGCTAACGCTGTCTTTATTCTTTTGCGCTGCAGCTGGAAGATGACAGGATTTCTTTTTCTAAAAAAATTGATATAAAACTCTTTTTTGCATTCATTACTGATGTGTTTATAAAAAAGGTATAGACACATCAAAAAGGGACAGTTTAGAAATGAAGTCAGAGTGAACAAAGTCACTGATGATAGGCAAAAAGCTAGGAAAGGTACTTACAAATGTATAAACCTGATGTTTAGTTTTCAGTTTACATTTTTGTCAAATGAAAGTAAGAAAATACTTAAAAATATGTTTTTAAAATGGAAAAAATGACTAAAGTTGCTATGTTTTTACAAGTTTACAATTAGAGAATAAAAGTTTTTTAAATGCGATTCTAAAATATTCTCTTCAAAGGGAAAATTTGTGGGTTTCTTTATTATATTTATTTAAACTAACAATAATAGTGTTAAGCCAAGAAAACACCTCGTCATGAGGCCTCATATAATTGTTTGAGAAGATAGGTGAGTTTATGTGACAAAAGTGAAAGACTTAACAAAAAGTGGAACATCTTTTTCCTTTGAATGAGCACTTTTTTTCATTAAAAAAGAATCTACAATCATACCTTGAGTTTTCAGCCATCTCAATGGCAGAATGTGGGCAGAATCGCTGGTTTATTTGAAGAACAATGTGGGTAATATAGTTTCTTATATATGTATTTGTTTTTGTGAGATACCTTGAATATCAACTGTCTTTTTTAAAAGGAACAAAATGAAGCATATTATTTTCCCTGCAGGCTCAGAATCCTGCTAAAAAAGATGGAACTCAGTGTCAGAAACACTGACATCTTGTTTTCTAATGTCTCACTAAGCACTGATTGTATATCGAGAACTGGATAGAGTGAGTGTGACATCACTTATATATAATGACTTGACCAAATCAAAATTCAGTTGCTATTTTTCCGCAACACAATCCCCGCTATGTTGGAATTAGACATGTTCTGTGAGACATGATTTGTGTGTGTCAGTCTGAGTCTATATTTCAATGGCAGCCACTCTCTCCAATCAGGAGTGAACATGTTAGAAGGTCACACCCCTTCCACTATAAGTGGGCTCGGGAGAATCTTTTAATAAAACGCTTTGAACATTGGACACAAGGCCACCTACATTGACTCAGGCATTTGATTGGTCAGTTTAAAACTTGAATAACTTGGGCTTCAGCAAGACGGTAGCTGCAGGGTATGCAGGTGCACTTCCTGTGTGGAACGTGTGGGGGCAGAAGTCACCATGTCCAGTTCTCTTATACAGTCAATGTCCCTAACCAAACGCATGTAAGCTTCTACTTCTTTTTTTTTCCATTCAGTGCTCAATTTAAGCCACTAAATGTTTGATTTCCTCTAAAAGTGCAGTGTGAAAGCAAGTCAAATCAAACAAAGGGATGAAATTTACATCATAGAACACAATCTAAAAACTTTGCTCAAGTGTTTAGCATCAAAATACCCAAAAAATCCCGTCTCCCATTTTCTATGGACTGATTATATTTTAATTACAATCTCTAAACTTTATCTTGCAAGTCAGTGTGTGTGGGGTTATGGACCCAGGACATTTGTTTTTTTTTTTTTTGTTGGGTTCCACTTCCTGTTTTATTTTGTTGCTGGTTGTTACTTCCTGTGTTCTCTCCCTCCTTATTGGCACACCTGTTTCCATTTACCTCATCCCCTCCTCCTGTTATAAGTCTTCGTCTCCCCTGCACTGGTTGTCGGATGGTCTTTTGTACCTTCATGAGTGTTTGTTCAGTTTCTTGTGAACCTTTCTCAATTAAACGAGAGACTTTGTATTTACGAGTGTCGTCTGCATCTGTGTTCACACGTCAACCCTGACAGTGTGTGTAAAAGTCTTTGATGAAACTCTTTATTGCATAAAACGACGAGTTGGTTAAGCAGACCCAGATCCTAAAAGCTGATGCAAAAGCAAGGTTAGACAAAGGTTATGAAGCTTCATTAAGTGGAGAAAATCCATATTTTATAGAAACCATTTTCTCAGTAGATTTCGGACTGACTCATACATTTATAATTCCTCCCTAATTCTACAAAGCTGAAAGCAAGGTGGTCATTTTTTCCAGCACATAAACAATTTCCACAGCCTTCCAGAGGGGAAAAAAAGTGCAGATAATAGCTGCTGAGGTACAGGAGGATGACCTAAACCAAATCATTACCAAGAGAAAAGACTGCAATCAACACTTGTCAACACAGAAAACTGTTTGGAAACAAAGGCAAGTTTGGGTAAATGAACTAATTATTGTATTTGTTTTTTGAAAAAAGGGCTTCCAGCCACTCCTGCTGTTCAGCAACTACTAATTAATTCACATCCCACTCTTTCACACACAAAAAGCTCCACCAGAGGCGCAACAACCTAGAAACTAGAAACTCCAGGATCTATGCAATTTAAAGCAGATTCGTAATTTAGAACACCTCTCCAAACATTACCGGAAAGTGTGAATTTCTAGGAAAATAAGTCTGAATTGAAAGAGACACATTGAACATTTTGTGAGGAAAATGCCAAGAAAACAACCATTAGAGTCAGATAAAATGCTCTGAAGAAGCGGGTTTGTTCAGAAATAAGATCAGATCTAGTGTTTCAAGCCTAAATTAGACTAAAGTGAAGCTGATACGGTGGTGTACAGTGTGTTACACTCTGCTGTGTCCTTCAGACACTTTCTCCAACTCCTTTACTGCTGCCCTCTAAGTCTCCCCTTTCAGTGTTTTTACCCAATCCTGTCTGACTCCACTGTATGCACTGCATATGATATCATCCAGAATGAAAGAGGAGCCAGCAAGTGAGCAAACCTCCCATAAATACACACAAGCGAATGTGCCGAAAAAGGAAACTTGGGTGGTATGCGGATTCCCACGCGCGCCTCCCTGCAGCTGTTCGCTCACCTGCACCTGCATGAAGGATCCCCGGTAGAAGCAGCATGCTGCAGCCGACAGGGCACTCCACAGACTGCACCTCTCCGTCATCCTGCTCCTCTCCAAACCTTCACTTTTGCTACTTCTTCTTTATCCTTTCCGTCCTCCTCCTCCTCCACCAGCTAATGCCTGTCCCACCCCCCGCCCAGGCTCAGGAGCCCCTCAACATTGGTGCAAAGCGCAAACCGTTGCTACAAACTCAAAGCGGGCTAACACGGCGAGAGCTCGCGGGCCACTAACTACCGGCAGTTACATAGGCTAGCTAAAACAGCTGGAGCGCGCGGAGGAGCGGCACGCGGCTGCGCTCGCGCTGCTCTCTCTGCCTCCGAGCACTTGCTGCTGCACTTCACGCGGCTGCGAGGGATTACCTCATTGCCTGCTGATGAGGGGGGTGTGGGTGGGGGGAAGGTGGGAGTTGGAGAGGGAGGAGGGGTGGTGGTGGTTGGGGTTGATATGGGGGGGCTTGAGAAACCCCACCCACCCAATGACCCCCACCCCACCCAATGACCCCCCCCCCCTCCTTATTGCCCTAAAACAATGCTGACAGAGAGAGGTGAAGATGGAGGGATGGAATATTGGAAAAGTGAGGAAAGGATGGAGATAAGAGGGGAAAAAAATGAAGAAAAGAAGACCTTCAAAAACAATTAAAAAAAACCTCTTTTGCCATGAAAGGAATCACTTGAATGCAACTTCACACCTTCCACCTCTGAGATTTCTGCTGCACACATGCATTTCAATGGAGCATGTGACGCCTGCGTCTGTGTTTGCAACGGTGTGTCCAAAAAGCTGTGCAGGCTGCAGCTAGACAGCTCATTAGAAGCTGAAACATAGGCAGGTGTTTCCAGGATAACGGGGCGATTTTCACCGGCCCATTTCACCGGGAGACACACACACACAAGCGCGCATAGCAGCAGGGAGATGTCAGGTTGGGGTGGGGCTCCGTCTCCAGAGGCCTTAGTGAGTGACATCACTGAGGACGCTTCACCGTGGCAACACAGCCAGGGAGCATTGATAGCGTCCAAAATTCTGACACTGCACTTAGTTTAGCCTGCAGGAAAGCTGAATACAAGAGAAATAGAGGTGGAGAGTGCAATGCAACCATTCTGACAAAAATCTAAAGCACTTTTTGTTGTACGTGCAGCCAACGAACACACAGATGCTGCATCAGATGAAGCCTGTAATCAGATTTCTAATTTATATGCTAGTGGGTCACAGAATAAAAAAAGGGGAGGAGGCAAAAAAGCACTCACACGATGGATTTATTAACTACAGCGTCTCCTCTTAATGTAACCTTAAACCATGCAGTGCTGGATTAGACAGATTACACAGCGGGGACACGTATAATCTCTACAGACACTTTGCTCTCGTTTTCTCAATCCCTAAAAACGGCGGAAGCCAACAATGATCACAGAGCCTTCAGGAGGTCACATCTGGCAGCTGTGCCACAATCCATCCTAATTTCAACCCTAAGTACCAGTGTGATGAGAGAGACAAAAGCATCGCAACAAGGCCGATGACAAACCTAGTAACCTAGAAATAAACTCTTAGCAGTGGGATTTAATGTATGCATATGGCTGAGGTAGAGTGGTTGACCTTTAATTCGTAAGTTGCATGTTCAGTGTCTTCTCTTATCTGCCCATTTTTGACACATAAGACACATAATGCCTCATTGCATCATTCCTGCTTGTGGTCTGGCTAACACCTAGCAGTTCTGCCATCATCAGTGTGTTTGCATGGGTGAATGAGACTTGTGACTGTGAAGTGCCTTGGGCCTTAACAAAGGTAGAAAAGTGCTATATGAGAATGTATATAGGTATATTCTGTCATGCAAGAATAAAAATGTGATGAAGTGTAAAGTGTGTGGTTTCTTGACCCATTGGCAAAAATGGAGAATTGAACTTTAGTAGCTCTTCAGTCTCAGATTGAGACCCAAGAGTTGACATAAGACCATCAGACTGAAGCCAAGATGAGACCAGTTTTCAATTGTTCGTGTTTGTTACAAGACAGGTTTGTCAAACTTCTTTAAGTTTATCTGCAAGAAGACATGATGTCAATGGATGGCAGTGGATGGGTCAGTCATATTGACTGGAGGTTGCTCTGCTCAACTCAGCAACATTCTGAAAATGACCAATAGGGGGGTACAGGGTTACGCTGCTTAGTCCACTTGTGGATCTATCCCCCAGCCAGTCAAAAACAAACAATACATAAATAAAACAATCACTTTTATGCAATCATGTTTTTTAAATAAAACTAAAACAATTTCAATCCATCAATTTTCCAACCCACTTAAATCCTATTTGGTGTCATGGGGATGCTAGAGCCTATCCTATCTGATTAAAAATGTACCTATGTCACATGTCATGAAAAAAGCCTAAACACTCAGAAGTTTTTGCGATTAGGCTAACTAAAATAATTGTACTATTACTAGTGCAACGTTGGAGTTTTTGGAAGACAGCTTTCTTGTGAAACTAGCCTCTAGTGGTCATATAAGGTACTGCACAATTTGGAGGCCTACTTATAGATTGACCGGAAATAGAGTGTGCGGGAGGGAGGGAAAAAGGGAGGGGGATTGGTCCAATTTACCAGGACATGTTTACCCTTTAACTATTGATCACACTGCATGTCTGTTATTTCGAGTTGAAGGCCATCAGAAGCCTTAATTAGCTATTTCTGTCTGCAGTTCATCAAGGCAATAAAACTGTTGCTCCAACTCCTGAAATTCCATTAGTTTTTTTAAGGACACATGGTTTCTGTGGCTTTTAACATGCATTTATTCCACCTTTGTACCACCATTTAAATGCTAATGCTGTTTTGCTAGAAAATCCACCAGGTGCAATTGTCCTCTATCACAGAAACCGAATTGCTTCAATCTCACCACAGGGGTTTCCATTCACTTCTATGCACAAATAGGATGGACTTTTTTCTGGAAAATTTCACACCCCGTGACCACTTTTCCCCTTTGACCACCACATTTTTTTGGCTAATAAGGTTGCCAAACAGGGTAATGAGTATACTTTATCATGTTAACAACAGGCTAATTAGGCTAATTAGCCTGCATCTCAAAACATAGTTTATTTAAGTGGAAACCTGGAGACTGGGGTGTACATTAAATTTTTTTACTCAAGGATGACCCTTATAGCAACTGCTAGGACAAAAGCATGCTTAAATGACCACTTGGGTTCTATGACAGAGCATTTTTTCATAAAATGATGGCAATCACTCAAATAATCTCTCACCTGTCACTTTTTTAGGCACACCTGTCTAACTGCTCCTTAATGAAGTATTTCAGAAATTGCTGATCTACTCAGATGTTCACCCACAACCATCTCTAGGGTTTACAGAGAGTGAGCAGCAGTTCTGTGGGCGGAAATGCCTTGTTGATACCAGAGGTCAGAGGAGAATGGCCAGGTAGTTTCCAGCTGATAGAAAGGCAACAGTGATTCAAATAACCGCTGGTTACAACCGAGGTCTGCAAAAGAGTATCTCTGAACACAACACGTCTAACCTTGAGACAGATGTGCTACAGCAGCAGAAGAACACACTGCTGAGGCTACAGTTTGCACAGGCTCGCCAAAATTGGACAATAGATAATTGTAAAAAAATTTTCTGGTTTAAAGAGTTTTGATTTCTGCTACAACATTCAGATGCTAAGGTCAGAATTTGGCGTCAAGAACATGAAAGCATGGATCCATCCTGCTGTGGATCAACATTCAGGCTGGTGGTGATGGTGTAATGGTGTGGTGGATATTTACTTGGCACACTTTAGGCCCCACAGTGACAATTGAGCATGGTTCCAACACCACACCGCTGACCATGTCTATCCCTTTATGACCACAGTGTACCATCTTCTGATGGTTACTTCCAGCAAGAGAACACGCCATGTCATAAAGCTGGAATAATTTCTAGATTCCAGTACCTTGGTGAATCTATGCCACCAAGGATTAAGACAGTGCTGAAGGCAAACGGGGGTCCAACCCAGTACTAGCAAAGTCTACATACTGTATTAAAGTGGCTGGTGAGTGTAATTGACAGCGATCCTGCAAGATAAAGGAAATTAAATAGAAGACTGTGGATACTTTATCTTGTTGGATGTCAAATAAATATTTTAGTGTGTTAATTTTAACATTAGAGCAGAGGACAATGGATGGATGGATTCATAATATACAATTATTTATCTTTACGGTCTTGTGTCTGATACTACTTCCTCTGATGCATCTGTCTTTTGCATTTCTGCTCATCCCCTCTGTCTTTTTGCAGTTTTATTTGTGTTGTTGTTATTTTATTTATGTATTGCTGAACCTCTCCTCTCCAGATTCCCTTTTTATGATCTTCAATTCATAATTTCTCCAGTCATTTCCCCCCCACTGTATTCCTTCCCTCGTCTCTTGCCCTCTTATCCATCTGATCAATAGTCTAACCTCCTTCCTGCAACCTTGTCTTTTCTGTGATCCTTCTGTCTGCCCCCCCGCCCTTTCCATCCCCTCCACGGACATCCATCCACCTTCCCCTCCTTCCATCCTTCTAACTCCACATCGCCTCCCCTGCTCAGAGGCGGTCTTCAGTTAAATATTAATTAGTGAGCCTTGGCCCCCCCCCGGCTGATAAGGAGGACAATGGAGAATCCCTGCGTGTGCCTGGGAGCATCCTACTAATGAAAGTGTGTCTTTATCTAGGCGTGAAAAGGAGAGACATGAGATCGAGTGAGAGGAAAACACGTGGAAGTGAAAGTGTGAGCAGGAGATGAGGAGATATACACTGATAGTGGATGAAGATCAAACATGCAAACACATCTGCAACTCTGTCAATGTGTGCCCATGTCTAAAAGCAAAGAACAGGCTTCACTGAGGGAGGGTTACAGAGGAGCAGTTAATGATTTGTATAGTCTGTGTGTGGATCTGATTGTGTGTTTTCATGGGGTTAGCCTTCTCCGCTTGTTAGTTGATCCACTTTGAACCACAGATATATGGGATTGAAGCTCCCAGAGTGGGAAGCCATGGAGTGACCAGTTGGGGGGTTGGGAATTGTTTCAACCGATGTGTTGAACAATTCAGGTTTAAGTGTGAAATCAAACAATTTTCAAATCTGCTGTCTTCCAGTGATCACATCAAAAGGACTAAAGCTTTCGCAAACGTGTTACTGTGGCAACAAGACACATCTTTAACATGAATGAACCAGTGTGTAAAGGAGACGAAAGCGCCAGGAGTTTCTTTGTCTGCAATGACCTTGATGAGGCTGCCAAACTCCTAGAAACACTCAAGTGCAATCAAATCTTGGTTTATTATTTATTTCTTATTTGTTACGGCAGAAGAGTACTATCTGCCTTATATACTAATTGGCACATTCATGTATGGATTTTAAATAGTGTAATGATTCATTTTTACAAGGATTCAATTTACATTTTAATTTGTGGTTGACAATACGAGTCATAGTGAATATTGGTTCATTTTGAACGATACGATTCGATGCCATTCACTGACCTAAAATCAGTCCAGGATGTTTTTAGCCAAAAATTCAACTAGTGTGATTCAGAGATAAATACCTGGTACTGAACAGTGCAGGTGAAGTTTTTCCAGATTATTTTTATTTCTTGAAAGATAATCAAGTGTAAATTAAATATCTGTACAAACAAACAGGCAAATAAGAATTATTGTCAAATCCATTCACATTTTAGTTCATTAAGTTGCATTTACACATCAAAAAACACAAAGGGAACATTGTTAGAACATTTATCACACTCTATAGTCACATGTCTCCACACATTGGACTGTAATGACGGCTGATCATGTTTTGCTGACATTACGTGTGTTGTCTGCTGTGATGCACTTGGTTGTTTTTATGTTCTAGTGAAATAAAAAGTTCAAATGGTATTCCAATATCAATATAATCAATTTATCTCATTTTGAAATGATTTTAAAATGGTATAGGTCGATCTGATGAAGAACTTGCCTCAGAAAGATCGATTTGTGATCAGTTAATCACTACACTCCTTATATTAAAGTGGAAAAACACTTTCAACATGACCTCTTAGCAGCATTTTACAAAAGCCTACATTAAGTTTTTGTGTCTAGTTGTGTCTCTAAATTGGGTTTTGTCAGACAAGCGCTGTCCACTGTTACAAATTTCAACCTCTGTAATTTACAGAGGGGCCACATTAATTCAGTGGACAGTAATAGGCTCACGCACGCATGCATGTATGCCCCCACAGGGCGCTGCTTTAATTTGATCAAGCACCCACACTGACGCACAGATTTTGGGAGTTTAAGCTGTTGGCATAATCAAACACATGCATGCAACTGAGCCCCCCACCCCCACCCCCACCCACGTTTTTTCATTCTTTTTCTGGAGCAGTGTGGTGTGTCCCAGACATATGTTAATAAACCTCAAATGAACCATCCACTCCTACCTCCCCCTCTTGCCCCCTCCTGTCAAAACACAACCAAGCCACTAAACAGGGCCAGGAGACAAAGCAAGGCTGGGCTGAAAGCAAAGAATAGATGGAACCATAAAACGTGTCACAAAACATGTAAATGTCGCACGCTAAAAGAAATAAAAACACCAGAAGACTCCTGAAGTTAATTTAGCACAGTGTGGTTGGGATTTCACTTGAAATTAAAAAAAAAAAATTTTTTTTTTTTTTAGAGAAGTCACCAAACCTACATGTTGTTTGTCCCCACAAAAAAATAAATACTTACATACATAATAATGTACACAAAAAGTTGCTCTTGAATGCCTTTTAGATCAAATTTCTCAGTATCTATGTCTCCTTGTGCATGTGCATCTCTAAAGATGCCCAAGAAGCGGATGGCCTGTCCACCAGGCACCATCAGGCCAACTCTTGATTTAAACATCAGCTGTCATAAATGTTTCAGAGAAATGGAAGGAGGTGGTGGTGGTGGGGTGATGTTGGCAGCTTTTAGGGGAGGGGGGGGGGGGGGGTAGGAGTGGCTGATGTGATGACAATTTGGGGGACGAAACACAACTTTAGTTTTCAGCTACAAAGCAAATCGTAAACAAAATAAAATAAGAGTTTATTGCTTTTTGGTTCGCTTGTGTTTGTTTTTACCATAAGAAAGAAGTGTGGGGGAAATTGTGAAATGAACATATATTTTCAGGGCTCATTTCTCAGTGATATTAAAGTCTTAGAAAAAAAGCTTTTCTTCAAACATCTCCTTCTCAATAACAGCATAAATGCAGGAGTTGTAAAGGCGTGGAAAATGTGTTGTGTAGCCGAGTCATAAACTGAAGTATTTCAAAAAACAGCTGCGTTGGAGCAGAATGTAGTTAAGTGATTGCTGAGGTGGAGTTCTTTGGCACAACATTGACACTGAAAGGCTGTAATGCAGAGCAGTATATTACAGCTTTCCAATCCTGCTCCCCAGGGTCCAATGTCTCCTATGTTTTACCTGTTTCCCTGCTTCAGTACACCTGATTCAAATATGGCTCCGTGAAGACTCAATGAGCTAAATCAGGTGTGTCAAAGCAAGCAAAAAGGTAAAAACAATCACTCTAGTGCTGTTTCAAGACTGATTTTAACTGTTCTAACAGTCAGCTGAGATCCTTTTGAATAGTTTTGAGAGGAGCAAATAAAAGTCCTCCAAATTAACTGTTCTGAGGCACTGCTGAGGAAATTCCATCCTGTATATTTTATTTTCCTAATCAAACATTTCATTGTCTAAACCTAAAATAAAAATAGCAACAAGGAAAAATGATAAAGTGATAAAGTTCAACTTTAAGTATTTATATTATTTAGGTCAGCTCTCATTTAGTTGCCCCTGCCAATCAAGCCATATCTATGCATTCTTCTGCAAACCATACCAATTCCTTTATGTTTGACTGCAGTTAATGTGGTCATAGACAGTTCGAAATGTTTGTTTTACAAAAAGAAGACAAGTGTCAGGGTTACAGCAGAGGGCTTAAAAACAAAAGCTGCTGTCTGTAATCAATACAAAATCCAATCTCCCTGACTGCTTCCGTCTGCTCACTGCCTCCTTCTTTATTGCCTCATCGTCGTCTGTACGCCTCTCATTTGTGCTTCCTTTTTTGTGTTTATTTAAATGGAGTTGTATCGTTTATAAAACCTTAATGTCTATGATTGAGATCACTGAACAAATTCAAAGCTCAATGATCTTAAAAAGGACAATTAGGCGGTTTGCTCCACCTGCTGGCTGCAGCACACACTGCTTACTGGCTAAAAAGTGCTGACACAGGTCTACCTAATAGAAAATTCAATCAGCTAAATAGCAGGCTGAATTAAGCTAAATGGAGAGGGAACCTGCTGATATGAGGAAAAAAGCTGTGAAGAATAACTGCTTAGAACTAGACAAACTCACAATAAAAACTCCATCCAATAATATTTCAGAGAAGGTGACTGTATGGCGCCCGCGAGCTGACAACCACGAATAACACTCAAAGTTACGACATAATATGGGGGGGAAAAAAGGAAAATTATGCAGAAGGTGGAGCTGAAACAGTTTGGGTTTTATAAAAACAAACTAAAAAAAAAAAAAACACAGTAAATTAAAACAACAGTTTTATTGCCAATTTCTAAACCAGCAATCTTAGGATTCATTTTATGTACATCTGCAGGTTTTTTCTACATAAAATCATTCATACCTTCAACTACTAGAACGACACAACATTACCTGATTCAAGATCAGTCATTATTGCCTATTTGTATTGGTCATAAATGTGTGTGACTAGCCTATATAAGTTACTTAAAAACTTTATTATAAATATTTGGATGTTAATGCTAATTGAAAATAAAAGTTTGATTCTACATAAAAGAGCTTAAAGAGCTATCTAGTCTGACACATTTTTAGTAACTAAACCATTTTAAAGATTCAATAGCAAATAAAAGCAGGTGTTTTTTTTATTTTATTTTACACTTATAAACCAATGTAGTTTTAGAAAAGTAATCAATTTTCTGGTTGTTTTATTCAGATTCTCTGTAAAACTCTCAAACCTTGAAAAACCTTGAAGAGCTCACTTTTTTTGAGGTTTAGCATGCTTTCCATTATAAGACGCTACTCTGACTCAAACAATACAAATAAAAAGTGTTTTTTATTCTGACAATTTCTGATACAACAGTGCTTTTCTATGGCAGCATCTACACAGTAATTAACTAGTTCACCATCGTTTAGCTCCTTTCCCCAAAATATTCTTAGACTTTCTTTTGTTTATTTAGCCTAAATTGAAATTGTTTTTGAGTTGCTTCCATTTCCAGCTAAATTAGCTTCAACTTTTTAAAATTAGCTTTAGTATTAGCTTTTTTTTCTAGATAATAAAGCATTTTGTTCAGTTTAGCATTTACTTTTTTAATATTGTTATTTTAACTTGTTCTGTCCAGCGCCTGAGCAAGCAGATTTTTGCTTATGGTTTCTTGTGATGGACAGTTTTTACTGTTAAAACAGGGGGTAATGTAATTTCAGACACACTAGGTGTATATTTGTATAAACCCCTTTTGTATCTGAGGCTATACTTTATTTAAATTGTATTTTTTGTGCCTTTTTAAAAAAAATAGCAATTACTATAATAGTTTATGTAATTATTCTGGCTTTTTAAACATACTTTAGCCTACATATTGTCTGCAAGATCTTGGCATCTTTAATGAACAACAAAACGTGTTTTCAAAGTAAAAGGCCCATTTTTGGGTTAAAATATGTATTTCGAAAAAAGGAAATAATAATTATTATTTTAGTCACTTCGCCTGAGATGAAAACAGCTTGAGACATAAGTGGACAAATCTGACTTACTTGCACATTTTCTGCCTGGTTCTTTTCTTGCTCAGTGTTGCTGAAAGAGGAGAGAAAAGGAGAGTGATTGTCAATGCGCAACATTAGAGAACTGAATGGGAATAAAATTGTGGGCATTGTAACAAAAGGCAAAAAAAGCTGTAAACCTCTGTTCAATTTACACATGCTTTGATGCACACTCTTGTCATTTTTCTGTTTGATTTGCTCTTCTGACAGGTGTGTGATACACAAATATGAAAAAAGAATATCCTTGTAGTCCTGGGACTGTCTTCTGCACGCTTTCAACAAAGAAAATGCAGTTGATCCTCATGGAAAAACACAGCAAACCCCAATGATCTTCTCCGGTTGCTCAATATGGCTTCTAAAAATGTCTCTGGAACCACATCTCACTCGTTAGCATTTGTGAAAGATCCCTATCATGTGTCAAAGCCCTGCTATGCAGCAGTTCCTGATTCCCTGCTGGGGCACTGCTGTGTAGCTTTGTAGTACAGAGCTAGAGAGAGCTAAATGGTTGATTGGGATCTTGGGCAACTCTTAGCTGAATGTTCTGCCTTGCGGGGCCAAAAGCAAAGTTGTGTTACTCACAAATACAGAGAGGTCAAATCAAAGAACCTCATTATGGCAGTGTGCATCTAACCGGGAAGTGCAGCTTCTTCAAGCTGCTCCTTCTTTTTATGGTTAAAAGCTTGAAGAAACACAAAAACATCCCCTCTTTGTTATTTACAACAGAAATTATGTCAATATATCCTTTACGAGAGTTGAACATTGCACATGCAAAACATTCAAATAAAGAAACACAAACTGAAAAGGTTGCCATGCTAACCCAGATCAGAAAATAATAGTTAAAAATGCCCTTAGAAAATCAAAAGAAAATTACAAAGCCAGCAGAGGTTTTGCAAAAAAAAAAAAAAAAAAAAAAGGTATTTAAAAAGACAAAACTATAACTGAAAAGGAGCATGCTTTCCTAAGAACATGTGGGAAAGTGAGGTTGGATTTCTCTCTTCTGTCTTCTTACTTTGTTAATAGATCATTCGTACCATTGAGGAGCACACATAGCAAGAGTGGAAAAAGTCTACTCTGTTTGGTCCCTTGTGCCCAAAAAAACAGAAGAAATAAACCATGTGAAATAATCCATCCTGCAAGTAAACAACAGTTTTCTTGCAGAAAATGATCAATAGGAGAAATCAATGCTAAGCTGCATTTTAAAAAAAAAGTAGAGGAATGAATCCTGCTAACTGCTGACTGTATCCATAATCTAAGATGAATCCTCACTGTGGGCCCAAATCATTCCTGGTATTTTTTTTAGCAGGCTAAAACCTCAGTAGAAAATGTATCTTCCCAATTGGCTGAAGCATTTTAGATCCATAAAAATCTTAAAATTAACAAGAAACTTTTTTATTTTGGAGATTATTATGAAAACTAATTATTTGTCCTCTGAGCTTTGAGACTGAAGACCTGGGTATGTGCAGGAATATGGACCCAATCAAGGTATTCTTATGACATCAGATGAAACATATGTTTTAGGTCTATTCTAATTAAAATGTATTATAGATATGACTTGTAATGAAAACTGTGACTCAGGAAAACTCCATGTTTCAGATTTTGGTATTTTAATATAAAAATAAGAAAAACAATAGTTTCTGGAAAAATACAACTTAAGCTTTAGCTCCTTCTCTCCTCTGTGTCTGGCTGCCTCATAAATATTTTAGAGACTGAACTACAGTGAAGGTTTGATGCATCATGCTTATTTATTCATTCATTGTACATAAAGGAAGAAACCTTTGAATTTTAGGATCATAACGATTATGTGAAAACATCGGATTTGGTGCATCAATCCCATTTGAGAGCATTAAACCAGATTAAATTGAACTGTAATTTGCTGAAGGTTATAAATGCTTTAATTGGCACCGTTGTACATTGACTTGATGCTAAAAAATGATTGATGCCCCACATGCTGAACAAAATGAACTTATGTATGATTATGATTGAAACATTGATTATGTTTTAAATAATTATTTAATTATTTAATTACTTTTAATTTTAAAAAAGCACCATTGGCTGTAAATATGTGCTTTATAATAAGAATGTATCAAATTTAGTACACTTAATTGTAAATGTTTGGGTAACTGAACCTTTATCCATGATAACAGGAGTATATATGAAAACAAATAGATGCAATAAAATACATGTTTTTGTAAAAAAACAAAAAAAAAAAAGAAAAGAAAAAGTTGAATGAAATAGTGTAAATCACCTAAATGGGTTTGCTGACTTATGTTGTACTTCTTTCTTCTCTTCTTTACTGTCCTCTTCCTTTGGAGTATAAGGGGGCGTGGCTTCTGAGCATTCATCTTGTGGAGTTTCCTGGTCCAGAAAAGCTGCTGAAGTCTCATCATTTGATTCAGCAGCTTCTTCCTCTGATTGGACTTTATTGGCCGGACCACCAGGGGGCGGCAGATCTTCACTGAGAACTGGTGCAGGTGCATTGCTGTGGTCCTTCCTTTCATCTGCAGGCTCAGACTGTATTTTAGGGGTAGGTGGGTGTTCCAGTTTGAGCTCCATCCTGTCTGTGGTAGATATGTCATCCTCATCCACTCTGGACAGCACTCCCGTGGGTGTTGAAGGAGGAAAACTCTGGTCTCCTAAGGACTTCTGGTTTTTGTTCTGTTTGTTGCTTTTTTCTTTGCTCTTCTTGGGATCTCCTGACAAAGAAAAGATACAATAAATGAATAGAAAATACATCTTCAGTAAAAGAATGATTTGACTTCACTGATTCATAACTTCTGCTGCTAACCTTTAATCCCCTTTTCCTTCTTACTCAGCTGCCGGCGCAGCGTGCACATGTGGGTGTAGCCCTCAGCAGAGTGGATGTAGCTGGCGGGGCGAGGACGCATGGTCTCCATATCATCCTGCACTGTTCTAGAAACTGGACTGAGTCTCTCCGAAGCGCCATGCTCCCTCCCAAGGCAAGGCAAAAACCCTGCTCTGGCTCTAGAGCTGGAGTTGGAGTCTGATTTGTCATTGGAGCGCCAAAAAGAGTTCAACCTGCCAAACCACTTCAAGGCTTGGAAAGAGGAGAAATTTGAGAGAGTCGGTTTATGACAGATATGCAGTTTGATGTTGATCATAAAAACACAAATTCAATTAATCATTTATTTATGCAGCATTTTTGCAGTATAATATTTATGTAATATTTTCCTTTGAGTATTAGCATTAAATATAATCATTTTTCCCAGAAAGCATTTCGTTTTGTCCTCTTCACCTTTTCTTGTTCAAGCACAGTAAATTAAGCCCCACTTTTATGTAATATTTGGTTATTAATATTTGGTTTGTAAACACACATTTTTAATTAATTTCACAGAGTCAATTCATTGATGCAGAAGAGAAGGAAGCCACCATAATCCAACATAGAGCTCAGAATCTCCTGACTCAAAGGTTCAAACCCTCAAATTGTTACCTTTCTTTTACCCCCTAAGGCGGTTTCAAAACTTTTAAATAATAAAATGAGGACATTTAGAACTCAATTAGGATTAATACATCAATGCTTAATAATTCAACTGGGTATTTCTCAGTTGCATATTTAATACACGGCTCTCTTTTTTTGATTAATTTTCTATTTATTCACTCTTGTTTTGATATTCTTTCCAAATCTGTGCTGTCATCATTCTCCCTTCATTTATATGTTTCCACATTGTGTTTTTTTGTGCTCTAGCATGTTAAAGGCCACTCTGTCAATGTTACAAGAGCGTACAAGTACACTTTCTATTGTAAAAAAGGAAAATCTTTTTTCTGTCTTCATTCATTCTTCATGTGTCTTCATTTCAGTTAATTGCTTGTAGTGTATTTAAGTGTTTGTTTTTTTCCGTTCTTCTTTGTCCGCTCATCTGTTCTGCTTTGTCGCTCGTATAGTTCTGCCATGGTTTTGTCATGTTTCAGTTTATTTATTAAATGTTTTGGACCAAACCTAGTCTCCTGCACACTGGGTCCTTCACCACAAGCTCCTGACACAGAGTAATTGTTTTTTTTGTGTGTTGAAGTTAAGTCATTGAGTTAAAATCTTGAAAGGTTTCACCACTCATTCTAGTGACTTCATTGGATTGGATTGGAAATGGTTTATTTCAAGAAATCAAAGCAAGCAAACAACAGAGGTTTATATCTATACAAATATATATCAAACATGGGATAATTGGTCATAAAATTGATTGGAAAATATGCATGCATCTACTTACATCAGTAAATAATTCAATTATTACTCTTAAACATAAATAAACATATTTGATCTTTTGCATATAGCTCATTACACATTGAAACTTTTAACATTTAAGATTGTCAAACGCAGTTCAGTAGATTGTTTGAAAGGGAGTGGGAGGAAGTGAACTTATGTAACCACACCCCTGCTTTGCTTTCCTTAGCTTTATTTTTTTTTATTTTCTTAAATTATCATGATCTAGTTCTTAACTTCTGATCAGATATTTATATGATTCAAGTCATTAAAAATCCTTAGTATCAATGCATCATATGACAAAAATTAGGTATATAATGATTATGTAAAAAGACATAACATTATTTCAGAAATCATGATAACATTTACAAATCAAGTATTGTATAATGTTACTTTGAATTAATTCTTTACTAAAAGAACTTCAAAACAAAAAGGGAAATCAATTGTGTTCCAATAGTTTTGGGTTTTTGCTTCATTTACAAAAAACTTTTAAAAAGTCAAAGATGTGAGATCCAACTCCGGTAGGTTACATTCCGAGAACCTTGTGGTCTGTACGTGTATCGTACAATGCAAACATAAAACCATCTGTTCGTTTGTTTACCACAACCCATACCTCCACTCACACCAACACCACTTTAATCGTTTTTTCTTAAGCATGAATGAGTTTTTATTTAGTTTTACAAAACATTTTTTACTCTTTCTGAATGTTTTGCTGCAGATCATCTTCAGTAGAGTTCATATTAGGTTTAACAGGATAGAAGCAGTCAATCAATCAATATTTTTTTTCTTCTGAACTGTATTGTCAGTATGCGGCTGGACGTGGTTTTTCTTGTTTTTTTTTTTGTCTCTTCCAGGAGCTGCAAAGGACTTTTTTGAATGCACACTTTGCTACCACACAATACAACGAGAAATGATTTCCATGCACTCCTAAAAAACTAAAACAAGTGGTAACTGACAAAACACAAAAGGATCAGAGAAACACTGGTACTCACTCAGTTTTAGTGGACTCATGTTGGAATCAGCTGCAAATGAGCTGCAAATGAGAAAAGACTCGTGAAAAGAATGCAGAAGTTTCACAGATGGGCGTCAGCTTGTTAGGAAAGATCAACTCTGGTAAGAACCCCACTTCCTCTACTGTGGGTGAGGTGCTGCTTAAAACCAAGAGATGAGCAACAGGGGCTGAGCTGATCTGATACTTCCTGTGTAAAACTGAGAGCACTAATTCTGAGAAAAAACGAAGCCTTAATAAGACACAAGTCAACAGTTTACAGATAAAAGATGGTTAAAAATTGGAAGAGTTGACTGTCAGTCCACTGTACCAACATCACTAACATCACTAAAGTTCAATCTTTATTTTAAGTTCAGGAAGTTTGTTTAGACACTACCCTTTGGACGGTATTGAAGATGGAAAAAATGTGGTCATCACTACAAAGACATGTTAAAATGATAAACTGCTGCTGTGAAAGATGACGAGTTTGATCCTCCTGTGCTGAACTTTATGCCATATGTGTAAGGGACTTTCATGGTATTTAACTAAAGCAGCGTGAAATATTTTTCAATCCTGGTATGCACCTGCAATTGCTTCAGAAACAGTCTGTTTTTGCAGTAAAAATGTGCTTATAGCAACTGTTTTGACCTCCTACTCTCTCCGTTTTAGTGACTGTCAGTACATTTTAACTCAAGTTTCCATAGTTAACATTTTAGGTTAATTGAGGTTGATCAAAAGGCAAAAAAAATCATTTTTTTTCCTCAAATGGAGTCCTACATTCATTCTAATATCTATTCCGTTTTACTTTAATTTCTGATGAAACTTAGTTTAATATCATTGAATTGTTTAGTTTAATAACATGTCAACTTTTTTGCCAAATCTTTCACATGAAATTGTTTTTTTTTAATATATATGATAAAAAGACATTTTATCTCAAAGATCACATATGAGGAAAATGTAGGCCAGAATACCAGTTTAAAAAACTAGAATAGAATTAAATAAAACTTTATTGAGCCCACAAAGGCGACAATCCCCTCCTTATCATAGCTCTATTAAAAACACTAAAAATACACTTGAAAAAAACTAGCATGGCATAGTTAACTATAAATTATACACCAACCGGCCACTTTATTAGGTAAAACTGTCTAACTGCTTGTTGACACTAATTTCCAAAAATGGCAGCAACTCAATCCATTGAGGCATGTAGACATGGTCAAGGCGATCTGCTGCAGTTCAAACCGAGCATCGGAATGGGGAACAAAGGGGATTGAAGTGACTTGAACGTGGCATTTTTCTCTGCTTGCAATTATTTTAATTTATTTTATTTTATTTTAATGGATCGGTGTCATTTACTGTTGTGAAAACAGCCGACAAATCTGCAGCAACTGTGTGATGCTATCATGTCAATATGGACCAACCTCTCTGAGGAATGTTTCCAGTACGTTGTTAAATCTATGCCACCAAAGGTTAAAAGAGTTCTGAAGGCAAAAGGAAGTTCCAATCCAATCCAGGACTAGTCAGGTGTACATATTAAAGTGACTGGTGAGTGTATTTTGTATGCTCATGACTTGCATAGCTGCAATAGTTTTAGCAATGCAAATTGACTTTGGCAACATACAGTATTTAATAACAAACATTAACAGAAAAAAGGAAGCATTTTGGTTTTTTTTAGATTGTCTGTGCAGATGATTGGCTTAAAAAAGGCCCAAACCTGAGATGAAGAAAAGAAACGTTCCTACATTTCACTTCATGTTTATCAAATTTGTGACATTTGACAAGTAACAACAAGGTCGAGCTTTGTTCAACATTAATAATTTAAAACGACTACATCTGGTTCATACAAAAAACATGACCTCGATACATAATTAAAGTGGCCTTCTTTCTTTATTGCCAGAATATATTCTGGTTTTGTCCAATTTTTGTTTTAGCTACTACGCATTCTGTTTATTTACGATACCTTTAAAGTGTTTTGCACTAAGCATTGCTAAAGTTAAAAAAAGATTAAACGTGAATGAGGATTGAGTTTTGAATGTTTTAGGATATTTTTTAAGTAAATGATTGACAGCCCGCTCTGACCAGAGTGCACTCTCATCTCCTCTCACTTCCTGTTGACTCTTGTGTGAGGCTCATGCAAAGATGCTGTTGTTTCTTTTGTTTGAGCTCTGAACCACAAAAAGCTGTGTGTGGTTAAAGATGTTTGACAGAAGCTGAGGTGCATTGACACAAAATAGGTGACAACATTTAAAACCAGGTCCTTTTTGCTGCTCTAGCAGCAGCTAAAGGCAGAAGATTTGACATTTAATGAACTTTGAAAGATGTTTAATGAGAAGATATTTGGTTAATTTTTTTTCTTAATTTAGAAAAACCTGTTTGTACAACAAAAATTCATTTTTAGGTGTTTTTCTTTAAGTCCCTCTACATAACATTTAGATTGCATTAAATATTCTTTTCTTATGTTTTAAAACTATTCACAAAGAAGCAACTCAGCTTTACAAAGGCATGGGCATGTCATTCAAAAATATATATAATTCCCAAAAATTAATCATCTGCAGCCAGAAATTAATAGTTTGTATGCACAAATATAATTTTGTGACAACAATTTGGAAATGAGTGTCTACAAATAAATGTTTTAAAAACATTTTGAGGGCACAAATTAGTATTTTAGTATCACATACCTTCTATTAAGTTGTGCTCACAAAATGCAATTTTTTGCCCATAAAATGCTAATTTTTGCTGACAAGTTTGAATTTGTGCCAAAATATACATACACATTTGTTTGCATAAAATGTTACTCTGTGTGCACAAAATGCTAGTTTCTGTACACAAAATGCTAATTTGTGCACACAAAGTACTAATTTGTGCCAAGAAGTTTTAATTTGTGCAGAAAAATACAAATTTGTTTGCACAAAAATGCTAATTTGGACCCACAAAATGCTAATGCGTGCCAACACAGTACTAATTTGTTCCCAAAAATACACATTTGTGTGCACAAAATGCTAGTTTCTGCGCACAAAAAATGCCAATCTGGGCCCACAAAATACTAACTGTGGCCACTATTGAATGATTTGAGGTAATACATTTTTTTTAGATGTCATGTCCAGGTCGTCATACAACTTTCCATTTGATTGGAATGTTTGCTTTTTCTCCACACAGAATCAACATGAACAAACATGCAAACTCTGATCACCCTTTGCATTTTGTAATGCTGAAATAGTTTGTTATGGTTTAATTGAGAAACCCCTCATTCTTTTAATTTCTGTCTTCACTTTGTAGTCGTTTTTTCGTTCTCCCAGGAGAACGTTGCCTCCACTCTCTTTTTTTAGGATATTTTCCAGGATCTTAAAGCTCCTTACTTCCTGCCCGTGGAGCACCTTTGATGTTTTCCTAATAGAGACAGCTGCTTTCTTTCTTGAGGACCATCATTTTTGGCCATTTCTTCACGCCTCTTCTCCGAGACACTGGTTCCCTTTGAAGAAATTTGTAATCATCTTTTTGAAACTTTTAGGGCCTTAAGCACGTCTTCAGAGGGTTTTTACTGCAGAAACGGCCTCCATTTTTCTCTGCTTGCAATTATTTTTCCTTTTGAAGAATCAGGTTCGGCTGCCGTGCATCTTAATGGATCGGTGTTATTTGCTGTCGTGAAAAGAGGTTGTTTGTGTTTGCTCCTCTTGTCTGCGCGTGAGCTTCCTCCTAAGCACTATCAGGTCCTTGGATTTGTACTTTACACTACAATCAACATTTTTTCTTGCAGCAACAAAACAATCAACACAGTTGCAATAATTGAAATCATAGAATAGTTGTGACACTATCATGTGTGAGTTTTACAAGATTTTTTGTTCACAGTTTTGGGTTTTTGCCCTTTTCTTTTGCTTTATTTTTAGTTGTGTTTTCTTGTTTTTGTCACATTTTGCTGTCAGCTATAGTGTGTTCCCTCCCACAGTCACACCAGGGTTAAACTGACAATTATCCACAGCTGTTTTAACTTAATGCCCTTCAGTGAGGTTGCACACAGAGCAGTGGTTAGCACTTTTGCCTCACAGCGAGAAGGCCCTGATTTAAATCCAGTGTGTCAAAAGTCCACAAACATGCTTCATAGGCTGACTGGTTACTCTAAATTGTCCCTAGGTGTGATTGTGAGTGTATATGGGAGTGTGATTGTCTGGGCTTGTGACAGGCTGGCGATCTGTTCAAGATGAACAGCGCTTTCACCCAATAGTTGCCAGGTTAGGCTCTGGCAGCCCCAAGACCCCAAAAGGGATACAACAAGTAAGAACATGGATGGATAGAGCTTTAGCAAATTCTGGGGTTTCAGTTCATCTTCACTGTCCCTCTTTTTCAATATTCTGGTTACTTTGAATGTATTTAAGTCGGGTCCTACATTACCAGTTCCTCCTCACACAAAGGAAGCGAAATCATCAACAAAACTAATTTGGCCGGGTCGCAATTGAACCATTTCAAATCAACCATTTCATTAACTCCTTTTTTTAAAATGATTTTATTTACTGAAAGATCAAAGTCAGTTTGAATGCAGATTTACGTTTTAAAGTCCACAGGTGTAAAAAAGTGTTCTTGTAATTTGGTCTTAGTCATTTCGTTTTTATAAACCTAAAACCTATGGGGGTCATATTTGCTCCTTTTAATTATGTTATGTTACAATATATTATGTAACATTTTGTTACGCTATGTTGTTATTTATTTTCTGTTTTTTTATTAAAATTTTTATTTATTTGGCTTCTGTTATGGCAATTGCTGCTACCCAAAAGGAATTAAAAAAAGCAAATAAAAAAGTCAAGTTAACCTCAAAAGCCCTGAAATGACATTATTACATTTGCTTCCTCCGTTAAGCAGTAGCGTAAATGGTCTTGCTTAAAGACCCACACTGTTGCTTCTTGATAATTAACTTCTCTTAGTACATTATTGCAGTAGTTTTAGCACTATTTTAATGATCTCCTTGTCAAGTTTTTTTAATGTCGTATTTCCAGCCCTGAAGCTTACATTCACACCTACGGAACAGTTCATTCATTCATTCATCTTCCAATCCGCTTTATCCCTTTCGGGGTCACGGGGCTGCCGGAGCCTAACCTGGCTACTCATGGGCGAAGGCAGGGTACACCCCTGGACTGGTCGCCAGTCTGTCGCAGGGGCCACAATCACACACCCATGCACACCTAGGGACAATTTAGAGTAACCAATGAACCTATGAAGCATGTTTTTGGATGGTGGGAGGAAGCCGGAGTACCCGGAGAAAACCCACGCATGCACGGGGAGAACATGCAAACTCCACACAGAAAGGTCCCCCAGCCAGGACTTGAACCAGGAACCTTCTTGCTGTGAGGCAGGAGCGCTAACCACTGCGCCACCGTGAGGCCCCTTTCTCAAAATATAAATAATTCAAATGTCCATCCACTCTCCACTCCTCCATTGTGACAAATGTAATTTTTTTTTTTCCCCCAGTAAGTAAATATGTGTATAGATGACTCCCACGCACACACACACCCACACACTCACACACCCTTGAGGAATAAGGGCTTTCATTTGGTTCTCTGTCACAAACACAGGAGTCATTTGTTTCACTGAATGACTGTTTCTGTGTGGCTGTTTAGGGCTGTGTTGCATTTAAGTTCATCTTGATGAAAACAAGCCTTTAATAATTTAGCTGTTTGCCTGCTCTCACAAGACAAACATCCGTCACTTTGACTCAAGGAACAGACTGCAGAGACACAAAGACCCAAAGCTCGGAGTTATTTGCAGTGGCCTTACTTGGCCTCATCATTTCTTTCACATACTTGTTTAATTCCTAATCAGTTTTACTTGAGAAATTACAGCTGTCTCCCACCTAATCTCAAACTTGCTCAGTGTTCAACTCTGTTCTTTGAAATTTACTAGGAAACACAAAAAAGACAATACTTAAAGCAACATTTTAATCAATGGTCCTATAAATTTGTTAAATACGTGTATATTTTAAAAATGTATCATAAGCACAAAAGCACATGAGAATTTCTTCTTCATCAACTGATGCCTTTTGATCATTTGTAACAAAAATAAAAATGTTTTTTACTTGTTGGACCATAGAAACTCAAAGATATTAACACATTTAGAACATTTTTATTCAAATGACATGTTCTGGTTTAATTTAATAAAAGTACATTTTGATAGATCTGAAGCTTAATTAAAAACCATTTAAAAAAAAGAGCACACTAGTTATTTTTCTTTCTTTGTGCAGATTGCCAAATAGCCTTATTTATTTTTTTTTTCATATTTTCCCTTCTAATGTGGCAAATAATTATTCTCCCAGGCTGATGTTAAAGACAAAGACCTATTGTCTCAGTTATTGGTGTCACAGATTTATACACATTTTAAATTTAAAATTAAACCTCTAACGTGAGTCAGCTTTAAAGTTTTGTTTTTCAACCACGCTTTCTGATGGCACACCCATCTGAGCTGCTCCATTTTGCAAGTTTTGATCAAATTTCAGATCCAAACAAACTTCGAATTTTTCCATATTTATCGTTTGCCGTATCCCAGGTTTCACTAAGTAAAAACATCTCTGCTCTGCGTAAACGAAAAGATGAGGGAGTAGAAAAGACTTAAAGACATGATGCCTTCTGTTGTTCTTTTTTGAACCAAAACAGGTGACAGATGTAACCCAAGATGTTGAAATGTGAGAGTCAAACATGAACCCTCATTTGTCATGGAACAGAAGCGGTTTTCAGTTTATCCTGGCATGGTGAGCATCTATGAGGGCTGCTGTTCAAAACATGACCTCACAGCTCAACAGTGTAATGTTTAATTCATGCAAAAAAATGCTCCTAATAGCAAACTGTTGCACTGAGAAGTTTATGTTTGAACACTTCAAGAGAGATTCAGTTGTGTTTCTTTTTTTAAATCATATTTTTAGGCTAATAAGTTGCTAACTTTTTTAACTTCTTGTTATGTGAAAAGTTTGCGTGTTAGGAAAGTGTAAGTGGGTCGAACTTCGAAAATTAAGTTTCTTTCAATCAAATGGGTTTAACAGACTTTAGGAGGAAACGGATGCGCTAACATGAGCAGCAAACAAATAAAGTCACAACTGAAACCTGGCTGCTGTGACGTGGCAGTCCCAAAATACTGGCCTTGCATCGCTGAGGTTAGCTTGATCCTTTTTTGTGTTCTGGCACACAGTTGCAGAGTACTGTAGATTTCTAAAACTGACCTACGATCTTCCTTTTTCTGTTTCCTTTTTGAGAGTCCTTTCCCGTTAAAATTAGGTTTAGTTGACTGGATTAATATTCATTGTCAATAGAAGTGGTTGCTGGTGTAAACACAAATGTACTGCAACATATAACTTTAATTTATAGACAAGCAAACAATCGTTTCTTTCATTTCAATATTAGTAAGCAAAAGAGCAAAAAGGAAAAAATAAATGCTACTTTTAAAAGATGGGACAAATTAACATATTTCTTTACAGAAAATCTTTAAAAAAAAACTTTAATCCAGGCTACACATTTGAAGTGAGTCATTTTGGGTTTTGGACTGCAGGGGGAGTCAAAGACAGATAAATGCAACAATGCTTTTGAAAACAAATTACTGATGGTTAAAAAAAGGTCAACCGGATCATAACACCTGAGTGTGGATGCTCAGGTGCAGATACTTTAGATAATGCTCAATTAAAACTGAAAACAATTCAAAGAAGATCAGTATTTCATTTATGTTGAACAGAAGGTTTATGCTGAATTGTCTCCATTTTAATCATAAGCACTACACTCAGACAATATGGCAAGATGGATTCAATGAAGGATCATAAAAGCATTTTTTTACCTCTTTACCATCTATGAAAAATCTAAAAAAAAAAGTTTGAAATGAGACTTTCAATAAATCAATATAATATTGATAATCAGCAGGCTTTTAACAATATGTTCACAAGATTACATTTATTGGTCTTAAAACTGTAAATAAACAGTCATCCATCAAAATGGTATCAAAAGGAAGATTTTTTTTATATCAGTCAAGTCAAGAGTTTTTTATTTCTGCTGTTCATAAAAGTCCGAAGAAAAATCAATATAGTAAAAACACAGAAATGTTTAAATATCTTTTTCATAGTCATACAAAGCTTAAAGATGAGCACAGGAGGTTCAACATTCATTTGTTAAATTCAGTTCCCCAGACATCTGCTGTTACCTGACTGCTGCTGGTTTCTGCAGGCAACTAAAGAGGACAGTCCAGAGTGTGTTTGTGTGTATATGTGTGCATATGTGTTTATTTGCTAATGTGTCAGACTCTTTATTCAGGCCAGACAAATGAAGGTGACCCAGCTGCACCAGGTGCACAAATTTTAATGAAACTCCAGTCCGACCTGCATTCAAACTCTTTCACTTCACACTGCAAATATTTGGTGTGTGTTTCATTAGTGTGTGCTTTACTTTCTTCTATTGTAAATGTAAATATAAAAAAACTGTTATGTCAACTTAGATTTGATCAATTTGTTGCTAGAAGGGTTTTAACATTTTAATAAAAATAACAAGAGTGAAAAACATACAAAAAAATAAATTTGTTATTTCCTACAGCAGTTTATGACAGATATGTGCCCTAAAAGGGAACTTTATTGGTCTTCTTGCTCAGAAGGTTTCAGTCTGCTGACATGCAGCTGCTAAGTGTAAGTGCTGATTCGGCTTCAATCAGTTTCAAGTTTTTATGCCCCACAGACTGTTTGGAGTTTATGTATAAAGGAGTTTGACAGTACCTCCTACAATCTGCATTTTATTTTGAAATGTAGTTGATCAGCTTTGCCCTATACATCAATCTTATATGTGTAATGTTTTATTTGAAACAGAGAGATGCAATCTTAGTAAAGCAATCAAAGCTAAGATTATAATTACTCATTGTCGGTGGCGTACCCTCAGCCTGCAAAGCCTACAGTGAAGGCCTAAAATTCTCTAAAAAGAAGTATCTAAACCACAGAGAAATGTTTTTTATTAAATTTATGTTTGTCCAAAAATATATTTTAGAACTGTTCTGTCAGCTTTTCTCACGGCCTACGCCCTGGCACTGCTGTCTGACTGTTTTTTCACATGAAAGTTTCTAACCAATCAGATTTTAGCCCTCATTTATTGCTAGGTTAATGAAAGTTTGCCTTACACTCAGTCAGTGCTTCTGCCCTCAACTTTCGGTTTTGCAGGTGACTTTCCATAAAAAACACTGCTGAATAAACACATTGACGTTGATTGAACCAACCAGAATTTGATCTAGTCTCTGTAGCTTCATGAAGACAAATGACATAATCGCCTCTGATTGGATGGTCAAAGGTCGAGCTACCAAAAGCTAACTTCTTGTGTACTTTTTTTCAGGCTGTAAGCAGTAGCTGCATTTGATTTTTGTTTGAATTACTCACTGTTTTGCAGTTAACAACAGAAGAAGCGGAAGAAGTTGATTTAGTTGAGGATTTATTGCAAAAGCCATTCTTAAGACGGACTTTTCCGTTTGGACATCCTTCAAAAAGGCCGGCCAACCCCTTTGCTAGTGAGCCTGTCTCAACAAGGAAAAGGATTTGTCTGTCACTTTCAGCCTTCCAGCAGTTTAGTCTGTCAGGGGTAACAGAGTTTTCTGACAATGTTGAGTGACAAAGGGGACAGTATGAGAACTTCTGTGCTGCCACTGAACGCGCCACGACAGCATTGAGCTGCAGTGTCTCATTACCAGCAGCTTCAAGGCAAGATTTTGGACAATATCATTTCCCAGAGGAAAAAAAACAGGTTCAAGACCATGAAAAACTAGTGTTTATCACCCTCCACGACCCCCAGAGATTTCAGGAGCACCAGAAAAACTTCCTGCACACAGCTCTCTCCAGCTAAGCACAGATCTACAGAGCGCTCTTGTCATGAACAACATGCAGGCTTTTGCAGGGAAATCTCCCTGCAAAACTTCCTTCATGGATGGAGTTCATCTTTAAATAAGTTGGATTTGCTGTAAACAAAAAATGATTTAAATAAAAATGGTTTGTTGCAGCTGTCATTGCAGTGGGAGACTTGCACACGCAGTTAGTTTTTATAACTATGTGCAATTATAGTGAATTCTATAGAAATGATCCATTTATAATGGAATTGCTTCATAAATTAATATTCATATATAACAGGATGGTGATAGAAGGGTTAATATTTATTATTAACGAGGATGTTTTTGGCGGAATAAACTGAAGGCTCAGCTCTGAAATGCCACTGCTTTGAACATGTTGCAGATTTTCTAGATCAGAAATTTTAAAATCCATCCACTAATTTAAATTTAAAAAGTATTTAAAGATGAACTTGTGAATTAAAATTATGGTTTAAATAAGCAAAGATGACAAACGTTTTTAAAGGTTCATGATTGAAATCAATAATGCAACTTTTATGATATTGATAAGAAATTGGGGCAGGCTTACTCCGCACCAACAGTACCGCCCACAACTCAGAGGTGAATTTCTAATGAACTCCTGCTGCTCTGCACAAACTATGTTCTGGAAAAGGACACAGGTTTTTTTTATATAAAAACAGCAGAATCATAATTAAAAACCACTAGGAATGCTTTGAAAATAGATCAAAAGATGGTCGGGGTGGGACTTTAAACAGAGGGAACCAAGAACGGTATATGCAGAACAATGAGATCAACGAGTAACACAAACATGGGTTTATTTATGTAACTATTTACAAGAGCAAATGCTTGCACCTATAAGCAAAAAGGGAAACACCAGAATGTGTGTGCCGCTCTCTGCCACTGGGCCATGGCTTTTGAAGCTCTCCAACTGATACCATCAGCTGGCCTCGATCAGCTGATCCTCATCAGTGGACAGCAGGTCTAGGGAGCGACAGCTCCTGCAAAGAAAGAGAAACACACAAAGAACTGGATAGCATGACCCAAAGGCTGTGACAAAAGCAGACTTATAAAAAGGCTTCTTGTAGTCTTTCAAGTTATTTGGGTTGATGTAACTCCTGAAAATCCAGTTTGACAGGTGAAAACCAATGCTTTTAATTTTAAATGAGGATTAAAAAGCTGTCATGCAGACATGGTTTGCGTTTTTCTTTTTTTTTAATAGAAGGCTCAGAAAAGATAATCCGTTGCCAAACAGAAGGGGCAATCAGTGTAAGAATTGGGAGAAATTCAAATAGTCGTTTAGTCGTTTAGATTATTGTAATGCCCTGCTCTCTGGGTTACCCAAAAAGTCTCATTCAAATTTACAATTATTACAGAACTCAGCGGCACGAGTTCTGACAAGGACCAGGGGGTGGGAACACATTACACCCATTTTAAAATCGCTGCATTGGCTCCCTGTGCGTTTCAGGATTGATTTTAAAGTTCTTTTAATGGTTTATAAATGTTTTAATGGTCTTGGGCCTTCTTATTTAAGTGACCTGCTTTTAAGGTCCTCTGGCACCGGCCTCTTAGTTGTCCCTAAGGTGAGGACTAAAACCCATGGGGAGAACTCATTCCACCATTATGGTCCTCGCCTCTGGAACGGCCTGCCGGAGAGCCTCAGGGCTGCAGAGACCATAGAGGTTTTTAAGAAGAGGCTCAAGACCCACCTTTTTAATCTGGCTTTTTTATGATTTTTAGAATTATGTAATTTGATCTTTTCCTCTTTTTTAAAAATGTAATTATTAACTTTTATTTGAATAATTTAATAGTTAATTTATGCACACAATAATTGTTTTAATATACTAACCATGTTTATTTATTTATTTTATATATATATATATATATATATATATATATATATATATAATCATTTTTTGCTTTTTATTCATTTATTCTTTAACTCCAGTGTTTCCTCATGGGAATCCGCTGTTCTGGGGTCCTCCTTCCTATAGGTGAGCTGGTGCTGCGGTGCTCATTCTCATTGGGGCAGCTGGGGTACCTCCATGTAGAGTGGGCTCTGGTCTGCCCTGTGTTGGGTGAACACTGCGGTGATGACCCCTGTGGTTGGGCTGGACCTTAGAATAAACGGATCCCCGTAATATCGTTTCTCCACAGCAGTACTGAGCAAGACTTTTTCCTTAGAGCTGCAGTTTTTAGTCTTTGTTCAGTTTTCCTGTGGGGGGTGTCATGTATTGTGGGGGCTGGGTGGATGGAGGGAGGAGCTGGGGAGGGAAGGGTGGTTGTAATTGTACTTGTATTTTTTTTGTTATTTTATTTTTATTATTATTTTATCTTATTATTATATTTTTATTTTATTTATTTATTTATTTTAATGTAAAGCGCCTTGGGTTTTCACAAGAAGGAAAGGCGCTGTACAAATAAATAAAGTTTGAAGTTTGAAATAAAAAATAGTAGTTTGAAATTGCCAAAAAAAGGAAAAATAAAAGGACCAGAGCTCTTAAAGCCACCAAGTCCATCTGTCAGGGGAAACTGTGCTGGGGATTTGCTCTTATTTTGGTGGTTGATTTTTTTCATTCATTTAGAGTTTAATGACTCCTATGTCCTCTTTTTTTTTGTTTTTGACAATGCTTCTAAACCAGGGGTGGGCAAACTACAGACGAGGAATTTTCCAACAGCTCCATTTGTACTTATTGACTCTCCTTCAATAGTCAGTGCTAATTTCAGTTTAAGGTCTTCTGCCTTTTTTTTTTATATGTTCTTGTTTATTCTATTTTTTCATGATATTTTTTCTTTATTGCAAGTTATTGAAGTTTGAAATGTTTGACTGACAGATTCTCCTGATCCTGCTTTCAAGTGGTATGGGTGTGATCACTACTGATTGGTGAGAGCAGTTGCCATAGAAACTTTGACTCAGACCGACTTTGACCAATCACTGCTTAATATGATTTTGGGTTCCAAAACATCCGTATTGCAAAAAGAAATCTTTTTCTATGGATGACGTCACACACTTTCGGTCAACTTCTCTTATATAGTCAATTAAAAGGATTAAACTTTAGTTTTTGCTACTCACTGGTTACATCCAAGTCCTGTTTTTTGATTTAAAAAAAACTTTAATGGTGTTCTATTTTTTTGTCAGTAGTTCAAAAGTGAAATCCTGCTGATTATGAACTAAATTTGCATGATCTGAAAACTGAATCTGCTCTATTTCTTTGATATTCATCTGTTTTTGTTGACGTTTTATTTTTTGAAGAAAAGAAGAAGGAAAAAAATCCTGCTTGGAATTGTTCTTCCTCCCATGACAGTTATCCGTATGTAGCTTCATTTTACTCCAGTGAGCTGTCAAGATGTCCTCACCCTTATCTGATTGGTTGAACAGGTTTAAATAAAACAAAGCGAGTGTGAAAAATAGGTCAATTGGGGAAACGAAAGCTCTCGCAGTCCGACTTTTGCCTGTTAGATTCTGCAGGTGGAGCTCTGCAGATTCAGGAGACGACGGAAGATTGCAAACTTTTTATTCCCCATGCCAGTACCATTAAACACTATCAGGTTGGAATGCAGGCGCAATATATTCTGCAGTGTCAATGAAACAATTTCCTGAGCTCTTGCCAAAGTTGACACCGCCTGATGAAAAATGATGATGAATTATTTAAATAAAAAGTGATACAGAAGCCATGGGGGGAAAACAAACGAATAAAATCACAAGTATTGCTCATCTTGTTTTAAATATGCACTTTATTCACATAAAACAATAAAAAGTATTTTTTTTCTTTTACAATGGCTGTTCCCGTTTCTCTTCTATTTTTCTGTTTGTTTTGATAGAACCTGTTCCATTTCCTGCTGTCATTTTTTATCCAGACAAACACGTTGTGTCATTAGAGTGTAATTTTATTTATGCTGGCTTGATCCATGTGTGCAATGAAACTTTTGCCACCATTTATGGCCACTGGGCCCGGTTATATTTTCATTTGCTCAGACAAGGATAGAAACAACTGCGGCAGGCACCAAAGTGATGGAAAGCTTCTTGACAGCAGCCTCATATGGAGACCATAACCCCAAATCCTGTTTTCAAGACCAAGCTTCAGTGTTCGCAGTCAAACTGCAGCTGGATCAAAGCGTTCTCTTACGTATTTCAGTATATAGTTAGTGTGGCAGGAGTTACCTTGACATTTAGGGCCCTGCAAAAGAATAATAGCTGGTTTTCTGCCGCTGTTTTGAAATTCATGAAATGTGTCAGAAACTAGCTGCAAATTTGCATAATTCTGTGTTAATATTATTCCTATCTGCATATTTAAGGATATGAGCAGAAACACATCACATTTGCATAAATGTTGTGGGAATTTTGATGCTAAGTCTGTGAAGATAGAATAATTAGATGCTTAGCCATTTTTTTTATCCTTTGGTCACATATTTGTCAGTCAATCTTTGCAGTGGGACCCCCACTACATGCCAATCTGAAAAAAATATATTTGACTGTTTTTGTGCTTTGCTGTTTATTGTTTTTTTTTTGTCTTGAATTCCTCATCTGTCACCTCTCTTCATCACGTCAGTCACTATTTGAGAACAGCCAAGATGCACCTTGTTGTTTAAATCTAAGTCAGGATTTCGCACACACATACAAACTGCACATGGGATCACATTGTTTAACCTTGAGTGTCTATCTCTGGAGCTGACTGAGAGGATGTGACAACAAGAGGCAGATGGGGGAGGCGCAAAGTCATCAATTATTTATGGTTGAAATCCAATAAAAGGCAGGAGTTTAGATGGGAACTGATATACTGGCAGATATACAGAGAGCCTACGGGTGTGTCATTAAATATGTCCTTATCCTTTGAAAAACTGAAATAAAAACAACAGGGAATCTTTTTTTTTTATTATTCCAATGACTAGAAAAGTTGTGATTAAAATTGAAAAACATAATTATCCCAGCATTCTGCAATACATTTCCCTCTCTCTTCATTTTTTTGTCATTTGTGTTAAACTTAATTAGCTTATACCTCTTTAATCTATATTCATTCATTCATTTTCCAATCCGTTTTATCCCCCCCGGGGTTGCCGGAGCCTAACCCGGCTACTCATGGGCGAAGGCAGGGTACACCCCCGGACTAGTCGCCAGTCTGTCGCAGGGGCCACAATCACACCTAGGGACAATTTAGAGAAACCAATTAACCTATGAAGCATGTTTTTGGACGGTGGGAGGAAGCCGGAGTACCCGGAGAAAACCCACGCATGCACGGGGAGAACATGCAAACTCCACACAGAAAGGTCCCCCAGCCAGGACTTGAACCGGGAACCTTCTTGCTGTGAGGTAAGAGCGCTAACCACTGCGCCACCGTGCAGCCGTCTTTAATCTATATTTCTATTTAATTTTTCAACAAATACCTGTCTCAGCTGCATATTGAAGCAGTTTGAACAGTTTATTAAATGGCAGGATGGGCACAAGGAACAAAAAAATCACCTCTGAGACACCGTTAGTTTGTTAACTACTTGGTTGTTGATGTTTGCAAAGTAATTTGTTTTATGGGGTGAGCAGTGCAGCTTTGCAGACTCTCATTAAGAACATATCTATGCCTGCTAAATGAGCAAATCTGACAAATCAAAAGGTGTTTATATAAAGCAAAGTAAATGTATTTTGGAGCTGTTAACATTGATTTTTGCTAAAGCTATCCCCATATTTTAATTTCTTTTTGTGTGAATAAAGAAATGCTTTCTTACTGGTGTGGAATTTCACTCTAGGGTTGAAAACAGTTTCTTTTTTATGCTTTTAATTGCAAAATTACTTATTTACTGGAACAAAATAACAAAATTCTCAGGAAAGACTTACATTTTTTAAATTTGTCAAATACCAAACACTTTAAAAATTATTAGAAGTGATTCTAATCCTACATTTTATTTAAATTTTTAGCCTTTTTTTCATGCAAATCTCTTTTTTTACTCTATAAAAGTATACATTTGGTTGGTTTCTTCTATTTATTTTTTGTTCTTATTTTGCACATTCCTCAAGTAGAAACTTGTTTTATATTTTCATATCTCTGCAGTTGGGCTGCACGGTGGCGCAGTGGTTAGCGCTCCTGCCTCACAGCAAGAAGGTTCCCGGTTCAAGTCCTGGCTGGGGGACCTTTCTGTGTGGAGTTTGCATGTTCTCCCCGTGCATGCGTGGGTTTTCTCCGGGTACTCCGGCTTCCTCCCACCGTCCAAAAACATGCTTCATAGGTTAATTGGTTACTCTAAATTGTCCGTAGGTGTGAATATGAGTGTGTATGGGTGTGTGATTGTGGCCCCTGTGACAGACTGGCGACCAGTCCAGGGGTGTACCCTGCCTTCGCCCATGAGTAGCCGGGTTAGGCTCCGGCAACCCCGTGACCCCGACAGGGATAAAACTGCTTGGAAAATGGATGAATGAATATCTCTGCAGTTATTTGATTTTGCCAATTTTTTTACTTTCTTGCTACATAGATTTTATCTCTTCTGTTTGTAATTCTTTAAGCGGTACATTGTGTTCAAAAGTAAATCCGGCTATACATCTTCCGTTGATAAAAGCAGCACAAGTTGGATCAAATTTCCTAATTTTTCCATCCACTGTTTGAAGAAGACAAATAAACACGTTTGACAGAGAGTCATTGTTTGAATAACAAACCCACGAGCATTATGCTGGAGCAGGTCTCTATTCTTACTTTTTAAGGTTGTTTTACACAAATAGAATAGAATAGAATAGAATAAAATAAAATAGAATAGAATAGAATAGAATAAATTGAGACTGAAAATAAAAAGGCCCCATATGGTGCAAAAGCAAACATCTTCATCAAAAATAGGGAACAATATATTATATAGAATAGAAATCAACAACTTTAAATGTTAAATAATGCTCCTAAATGCTCTGTCACGAAAACCCTACTGGACAATCTTTAAAGACCTACTCCAATGAAAATGGTGTTTTTGGTGTTTGGTGTCATGTTCTTGTAGCCTTTTCATCATGATGACGGACACATATAAAAAGAATTTAAGATTAAAACTGCAATTTTGAGTGTTTCTCTATTCAAATTGAATTGGATCTGGAGCAGATGAGAACTGGATGTTTGAAAAAGCTTGGGTTTGTGTCACAGAGGCTCTAAAGTCTCCCTGCTCCGCTCCAATTCAGAAGCATTCACTTGCAGACAGATGCATTTGCATAAAAAAACACTACCCATGCCCATATTTGTGGAAAAGAAAATAAGAGTGTGCCTTGAATAAGGGTCCCCTTGACAGACAAGTATCCAGGAACAACCACCCTCAAGTGCACTAAATCCCCACCGTGGAGTCGGAAGACTGGACCCTGCAGCCCTCCAGCCAAAGAATAGGATGAGCAGGGAGTGTGTGGAGCTTAAGCCCCCCGCCAGAGCAGGGACTCTCCCCACCCCAAGGCGCTGCAGATCCAATGCCCCAACTACATGAGACTTACGCTGGTGCCCAAATGAGAGGTCTGCCACCGCCCTGGAGTCCTGTGCTCCCACCCCAACCCCCAGAGGCAGGCTGGGACCACCCATGGCAGCATTCAAAGCTACACCCGGGCAACCTGCCCGCCAGCCCCACCAAATGGCTTCTAAAACAGTAAGAATTCACCCATCCCTTGTCCAAACCTGCTTAATCCTTTTCAGGGTCACAGGGTTGCTGGAACCTATCCCAGCTAATATTGGGCGATGTCTGGGATACTATGCTAGACAGGGAAATTCAAGCATACACACTCACATTCAAGCCTGAGAACAAATTAGAGTCATAGATTGACCAATGAGGCATGTTTTTGGACTGTGGGAGAATCCATACCTCAGCGAGAAGATCCATTCCTGCACAGGGAGAACATGGAAGCTCCACATAGAAATTGAAAGGGGATTGAACCTCCCTTTGAAGCAAGAGTGATTGCCACTACACCACCATGAAGGCAGAATCCTCACACAGAAACACGTTGCACAGACTCACTACCCTGAATGATGCAGCAGCAATGAGTGACATTTACCCGGACGAATGCTGGATTTGTTTTTGTCCTCCGGCTGACTCATACGTTCTAAAATCCTCCTACCTTTCCCATGATTTCTGACTCAAGGAAGATACGTTCAAGACACATCTGCAAGAACTCGGTGACAATTTTGAATCAATATTTGTTTTACCTTGTTTTTAATATATATTTCTAAATTCCAGCAGCAGTTGAGTGAGCCACTGTGACTCTCTCAAGGAAATTAAAAAATTCCACCATCTATCTATTGCATGCTCTTACATCACAATAAAAGTGATAGAAGTTTATGTTTGCAAACACAGTATAGTTTTACATCATTGAGTATTGATGGCTTGTGGTCAGAATGAAGGCCGGAGCTAGGCAGTGGATTATGATTGCAGACCAGAGGAGAGGCCATAAAATGAATTGAGTTAATGGTAAAGCGGTGCAAATGCAGAAAGACCAATATGTAATTCTGTGTGCTTCCCGATGAAACACAGCCAAGGCTCCAGCCAGCCTGCAGACTTGTTTGTGTCAGTCTGTTACCGTCCAATAAACCCTGCTACAGAGTTTGAATAAATAAATGGCATTGAACTGGGTTTGTTTCTCATAAATCCTGGAAATCAGAAAAGATTTCTTGCAGTTTCAGATACCATCTGTTCCAAAAACCCCCAAGAGAGAAAAAAAAAAACTTTTGATCCTTCATACAATTCCGTTTTCAGGAAATGAGACTATCACACAGTTTTTCATCTTTTTACTCAGGACTTTAAAGGTTTGGGTTCCTGCATCAATTTGCAATAAACTCAAAATAGTATAGAAAGCTGCAGGAACTTTTCTAGAAGAAAACCAATATCAGACGGGCTATTACGGTATTTGCAACCACCCTAAACTGACTGGAGGTCTGTGTTTTTGATTTATGATTGTGCTTTCCTGATAAATCACTTCAAGTCTGGGCTTCAGATCATATCTCTGAATTACTGTCTTTCCACCATCCACTATATTTCTTTTTTGAGGACCTCAAACAGGAGTTGGCTTTTTTTTTCATCAGTGTTTCTTGGTGGTGGATGTAGCACAAGAATCCCCTCTGACAGGGTTGCTGTTTTGTTTCTGTTTTTTTGTGTCATGTTGCCCTCATCGAATAAAAAACGTACTCTATTTATTATGTTGGCAGGAGCGACTAACTAGATTTTTACAAGTTGGAAAGACCAAGAAAAAATGGCAACGCACGTTCAACCACTCACTTCCAGTCAAAAGTCTGTCTAAATGGGATTCTGTGTTCAAAACTCTCGTGCACAAGCGTAGCAATGCAAGTTTCCATTTTTGGGCTCTACGTACGAAACGTGGCAATTGAACACACGTTACAAGTTTAAACCAGGTCAAACTTTGACCAGTAGGGACTTGGATTTGATGTTGACATATGATTGATGTTGGTTTAAATTCATGGAAATCCCAATTGTTTGCAAATTGATCATTTGGGAGAAATTTTTAATTGCGGTTTGGTCCGAGTCTGGAGCAAGATTCACAAGATTTGCACCGCTTCGACATTTCACACCAAACCTCTTAGGAGTCGGACATTTGCTAGTCAACAGTAGGAAACCAAAAAAAAAAAAGAATCCCCTCCCTGCTTGATCAGTTTAGACATTGACTTTAACGCATTCTTGAACGTTCATCACATGCCTGGTGTGTATGGAGCTTAATGGATTGTTCGACTCTGCCTCAATGATGCATTTGAGTTGGATTGCGCCTTACACAAGATTCGTTAACTCCATGGTTCCTAATACTTTTTCCAATCAGGACTTTTTGCCCTCCCCATACGGCATAAGTTTGTACAGTTCTGATTAAAAAAGTAAATGAACAGAATGTGTAAATTAAGTAGCATATCACAAAGTTCTCCCGCAAGACTAAAAGTTCATTATGTTTTATTCCCAAAGGAATAAGATTCATTCACAGCTGTGAAGCTGACGAGTCGAGGCAAGAGAAGCGGAAGTGGAGCAAATTAATCATAGCTGAACAGATTTGCTGCCGCCATGTCTTTGTTAAATGTTCGCTCACAGGTTTTGCTGTTAGGACCTAGAAGAAAGTTTGCTGCAAGCCACTCTAGGCAAAATTTATCTGCAACTTCAGTTTAATTGCTCACTGCAATATAACAAGGCAGAGGGGCATACCAACATCCAAAATTGATTTTTGACTAACTGATGGAGCATGAAGGGAGAAAATAACAAGGGGACAACAAGTGGTGCTTGAGTTTTTAAATTCGTGTTGCAACAAAAGGACCAAAAGAAAGACTATTTAGTGATAACCTCTTGGCCAGGGACACAGCCTCTATCTGTCTGCAGCGCAAAAAGCCTTTGTTTAGTCTCATTCTCTCTTTAACGCAGACGTTGTCTCATTAATTCCATTGTATGAAGCCAGCCTATCAATCATCCAGTACTCTATGGGGTTTGGCTGTCGTGTCACAGAGCAATAAACAATGATTGAAACAAAGGAGCAGGTAAGGAGGACAAGTGTGCTCTATTACCCAGTGTTATAGACTACAGAGTGTTTCAATTGTGAGATAATACACATTAACACTCCTCAAGAGAACCAAAATGGGTTGGTAGGGCTGCACAAATATGGGACACAAGGCACAGGGAGATGAGGGAGATGTGCTGCCCTGATATATTTAAAATAAAATACAATACTGACCAATCTGGACACCTTACTCTTTATAAAAATAGAAATCTCTTTGAGCTAACCTACTTAAGTATGGACACTAGGGGGATTTATGCTGGAAAGGGTTCTGTGATCGCTCTGGTTTCCACGAGTCACAAAGCCATCAAAATCAGATAAAATTGAATTTTAACTGGACATTTACTGGCATAACAAAAGCCAAACAGATAAAGATGGTTGCAGGAGAAAGGAGGAAAAAATGCCATCTAGGAAATGAAACAGGTTGACACATGGTTTTAAAGGAACAAAGGGAGCTGTGAAAAAAAGAGATCGAAGGGCAGACGGTTGAACGGGGAAGCAGGTGATGGGAGGAGCTTTGCATCTCTGCTGTGATCTGCCTGCGTTGTCAGTTAAGTTGATATTTCAAATAAATCGTGCATTTGGGGAGTACAAGCACCGGATGTACCCTGGGATTTCCTTCAACATGTTAGCCATGATAAAAATCCTAAATGACAGCCATTTGTAAAGATGTCAGCCATAAATCCAATTGTTCAATTCAATTCTTTCATCGATGCCAACGTTGGTGCTTGCACCACAAAAAGCACGATTATTTTAATAACTGGCTCGACTATGAAGAATTGGGTGTTGGTAACAAACAAACTGATGCTGTTTGTGTGCCTGCAGTGATACCCAGACTAGATTCTCTTAAAGAAATGAAAATAGTTTAAAAAGACATACATTCATAATTGCTGGGATGACAGTAGCAAAAATAATCTATTAGTAATGACAGCACAGGTTCAAGGCAACACCAGGAGTTTAATGCATCAGGCAAACAAACAGGTCAAGTGAAAAAAAAACGCTTTTAGAGTCCCACTCCAATCATCTTTTGATCTACTGTAAAACTGTTCGGAGTGGTTCGTTTCATTATTATTATAAATCCTAATTATTGTTATTAATCAGCCAAAATCATTCAAATCTGTGTCATTATATGACATAGTTTCTACAGAGCAGCAGTAGTTCATTAGAAATCAAATTTGCCTTTGAGTTCTGAGCGGGAATGTTGACGCAAAGCAACTTCGTCCCCCCTCTTCTCCTCCCTGCTGCTGAGAGCTCTCTGTTTACATTCTTTCCCACTAGCTCATAGCCCCTCACAAACTCAACCTAACATACTGGAGCTATCCAGCCATTCAGTTTAGAACCAGATGTCAGCTCAGACGAGGAAAATTGAGACGTACATGGATCTAGTTATCTACAAGTGGATGCATCCTTTTCAGGGTAACAAATAAGCTATTTAAAAAAATATGTGTAGAAATGCAATTTTAACCATGATTTCTTACTATAGTTCCTCCTCCATCATGAAAAAAGCATGTTAAAAACACCAAAAACACAATTTTCATCTGAGTGGGTCTTTTAAGAATTTCAAGCCCATCTAATGTCATTTGCATATACCCTTACACCAGGATAAAGTTTGACTTTTGATTCAATAACCTCAAAAACCTGAAATAACATCCACTTAATTGTTAATTGCTCCTTTTTTCCCCTGTCACATCTTTGTTACACACAATCAGTGTTGAGAAACCCCGTCCAGGACTCATCCAACCCTTAAAAACGACAACTGTCTTTGAAAAACAGGTTCTGTACATCTTGATAAACCACAGAAGTAACAAAAACCTGTTTTACTGAAGGCTTACATTGGATAAATACAGGTTCAGCCTTAAAGTCAGCCACAATCTTGCAGGTTCTGGATGAGCTAAGGGCTTCCGATGGACACGCTCATTAGAACTTGACATTATGTCTCTCTATTTTCTCATTTTTATAAATGTCACATTTCTACCTCGGATGTTTCCTCTTGTCCTGTGCACAGTCTGCTCCCCTCCTTCAGAGCACATCTCTCCTGCCCCAGCTGGCATTGAGAGTCCTTTCCACCACTTGTGCTCCATCTCTGATCCTTCTCGCAACAGGAATGGTGAAGCAGATACGGGCTAACCAGCTGAAACGGTGCAAATGCCCCACCTGAGTATTTTTATCATAGAAAACAGTGCACAGATTATCCATTATCTATAGCAGACCTTCTACCTCTACAGACACTTTAGTTTGTTTCAAAAGTAACCAGGTCTTTGCACTCTTTTTCCATTCGTCTTTGCTTTCATTGCATTGTACTGATTTAATGTACCCAAACAACAGCACTTGTTAAATCCTCATGCAAATACGACTGTTTGTGCTCAATGTGCAACTACTCTTAGTGAACAATCTACAAATCCTAAACAAGGAGGACGTTCCATCTAGTTGCATGCAAACACACCTTTTACTAATGTTATTGGGGATCTGAGTTTGCTTTTTTAAAGCTCCACAGGAGAGATTAGGAGTTTCACTGGGTAAATGCTGAAACATTTCACCCTGTTGTGCACTTGTGTACTGTTTGCCCATGAGGTTGCTTGGTCAATAGTGGTCCAAGATATCCTGTCAAAATGTCAGTGCTTCTGAAAATATGAAAAAAATTTGTTGAATCAAAACAAAGTCAATGTCAGTAGGTTTTGTTCATTCCATTTTCTATCGTCACACCTGTTCGGTGACAAAAAAGATGAGCCAACTGGTGCTTGATACAAAACTAAAAGTAGGAGAAAAAGGCTAAAAATCTTTAACTGGATTGAAATGAAAAGATTCAGGAGTAAAGTGGTAGAGAATTCTGCTGCATCCTTCGATCTGTCAGTCCTGAGAAGTTAGCGGTGTGGTGGCTTTGTAAAGAACATGAAACTATGGTTGCAGAGCCTTTTCTGTGCAGAGATCCAAACGTTTACTCAACTGAGAATCATCCAAATTATTTTTGTCAATCCTTACTGGTTTCATGTGAATGTGAGGGTGTTTTCAAACTGGAAATGTCTGTTGGTCCGGATCGAGTCCTGAACCTTGTGTTTTGTCTGTATTCAGACTGGTGTCTACTGGAGATTTCAGTTTCGAACTAAAGCCTGTAAATAAAACCCTGCGACCAAAGATCTTTTCAGGCACTGGCCAGGAGTTATGAGGGCGGGGCAAAGCAACAAGAGAAAGAACAATGGAAATCTTAAGCTTTGCAATCCTTGTTGGGATAATTTACTTATTCAAACTTTATACTGTGTTGACCAATTTTGAATGTCTGGATAAACGTCAGGTACAACACTTTTTGTTATTTGGTAGGGCAGAGGCATGCTGCATGCTGTGGTTACTGCGGAGGCATCAGCTAAGAAGATACACCAGTGAGTGTTTATGACAGATTGTTGGAAAAACAGTTGTTTTAATGAGCCTGCATTCATCCCACCACATTTCAATGAGTTTTGTTGCATCGCTGCTCCGTGTCCCTGCTCCATGTTCGTTCGCGACTGTCTGCTTACATCACAAACATCACACCGACCCTTGAGGACTGGAATTGGACTCCCCTGGTTTAGAGGAATGCTTAGAGATGCATGAATTAATCAAAATACCATTTTGGGGTTGCTATTTGTGAAGAACTAAGATTAAAAAACACTTTAAAGCTCAACGAAGCTGATTTTGTTTAAGAAAGTCCCTTTAAGCGAACCAAATGTGTGCGGTCTGAATACACTCTGAGTGTGCACTCCTGCAACAGACTTGTGACTTGATCAGGGTGTACCCCGCCGTCGCCCTACAATAGCTGGTTTGGCTCCATTAGCCTCGTGACTCTGAAAGGGATTCAGCAGTGACTGAAGATGGATGGATGAATGGATGGATGGATGTTGTAATATTAATAAATTAAACTGAAAAAAAACCCCAGATGTTTAGAACAATAAGCCCTGCCAGTGCAATACACTAGTAGATCCCTACATCACCACACTGAGCAGAGCCATTTATACTTTTACTCTAGAAATTCAGTGAAGCAGTTCCTCGAATTATTGAATGTAACCTGATTAAAAGCTGTTTGAAAACGTGTTTACTGAAGTATGGCTTCTTTGAAAAAAGTATAACATGCAAACGATATCATTTTGATATGGAGGAATATGAGGCATTCAAACATGACCTAGTTTGTAGATAGATTTATGTAAAGGAGTTTCTTTTATCATCCGAATCCACCAGACATAAACTGCAGTTAAAAGGGAATAAAGAATGACTTGTCTGTCAAACAGAAAAGAGAGAAGAAGACAGTGCAGTGCATTGAGGGAATGTATTTATGAGTTTTTCTCAATTTCTCTGTGTATTTCCACTCCTCCTTTTTTAAAATATGAGTGCTGATGAGTTATTTCAAATGGGTGGTTTTACCAGGATATATTTGTGTCTGAATGGGGTAATTTTGTGGTTCATTTTGGTCCTAAAATGAGTACATATCTTGACCAAACATCACACATTTTATGTAAACAGATGGAAAAGGTGCAAATATACATCCCATCCAGAAATGTATTTTTCTATTTCAAAATGATTGCTATTGCAGCGTTTTTGGAGTTTTTATTTTGGGACTTAGAAACATCTAAAAATGTGCAAAAAACACAAACTTACATTAGAACATTAAACAATCTATAATTGCAGTTTTAAAGACATAAATTCAAGAAGTCATACTTTTCAATCAATCCACACAATGAAGTAGACATCCAGATGGTGATGTATAGTCAATCCATGACATAACCAGGTTGCTCTTGGTTTGGAAAGTCATTACATTTCAATTTACACCTACATATTGACAATGCAAGCTTGCAAAAACAATCCATTGGTTATCGCTATGGATGTTATACAGAAATCAGTCAGTGGAAGTCATGATGGGGTGATGCAGGACACACCCTGGACAGGTAATCAGTTCAACGCAGGGTTGTGTTCAGGCTACAAGACAAACTGGGAAAATTTAGAACCCCAAATAAACATTAAATATGTTTTTAGTTATTTACAGTTATTTTATGTTTTAACAGCAAAAAAGCAAAGAAAGAGTAAATGTTTGAAGTTTTCTGTTACCAACTAAAAGGCTGCACAATAGTGTAGTGGTTTGCACCTCACAGCAAGAAGGCCCTGGTTTGAATCCGGGCCGGGACTTTTCTGTGTGGCGTTTACATGTTCTCCTTGTGCATGCGTGGGTTTTCTACAGGAATTCCAGATTCCTCCTACAGTCCAAAAACATGGGTCATAGGTTATGCCTTTGTCACAGCGGGTGGATAGGTGCTATCTGCAGTTGTAAGATGAGCAGGTGGCCTGCAGGAGATTTCAAGATCGTAGACCATCCGGCAAAAAGGCTCATGCACATTTGCTTTCAAACAAACAAAAATTCACCAATTCGATATTTGTCAGGAGTCTATTATTATGCATCTCTACCTCGGTACATATTTCTGGCTTTCATAAATTGACAGTGTGATCTTACACATAATTTCAGACTTGCACTACTTGCAAGTCAATGTTTTTGTTTGTTTGCAAATCAGATTTAATGGTAGCTTTTGTTGTTCTGAAAAGCAAACCAGGGCAGAGAAACTAATCACAGCTGCAGTCACATCTAACAGGTATTTCGCCTTCAGTGCATTTATTTTGATTTTGTCTTTATTGTTTCTGAGAGCTTCAGTGTGAACAAGCAGCAGCTCCAATCTAATCGTTGTTTGGGAACATCACAGATGCGAGGAACTCGTCTTTTACAGTTGCTGGTTCTCTATTCACAGTGTTTATCACACAAAGACATTTTCTGTCTGCATTGAGAGGAGAGAAAGAGAAAAGGCACGCCACTGAGTGGACGCTCGGGCGGTTGCTGGCTGGATTTTCCCAGCAGCAGGGACGAGGCTTCACTGCAGAGATCCATCAGCTTGACTGCACATCCCTGTGGACCTTGAACTGGAGAGTTTGAGCCGACAGTGACTGCACATGGACAAAACCTGAAAATTAGTTCAGATAGACGAAAAAAAAGTATTTACTTAATCACATCACGCCATGGTCGCTTTCTCAGAGCTTTTCCAAAATTCTGCTAGAATTCATTTTTAATTGACTGCAGTTAAACAGGCTGATAAAAGGGGTTTAAAACCTCAGAGTTTCATTAAAGAGAATTAGATAGTGGGTTAAAACTAAAATAAAATATTTAGATTTGGGGTTGCAGTGGTGTAAAAAGTATGGACCAATTATTCTGGATTTTAGCTATTTTGTTTCTCAACAATGGCTAAATAAAACCCATAAAATGTTGAAATAAAGCTAGTAAGGCCTTTGTGGAGCCATAATTTTATCCATCAATAAAAAGAACAGTTTGAGCCTCAGTTTGATGAATAATAAATGTTTTTGAAACCGGGTTATGAGGACATTTACTTTAATTGTAAAAGGTGAATACATTTTTACAAGGAGGTCAACAAGTTTTTCTTTGTTTGTTTGACAAGAACTGATCTGGCTCCATTGACTTTTGTTTTTAAGATTTGCCTCAACCTGGAAGCTGTCGGGCCAACAGGTAAAGATAGCCAATGCTAGGAGTTCAAGCCAGAAAGGGTCCCCACCTCTACACAATTACATTGTGAAAGAAGACAAATTTAGTTTCAGGATTTCACACAATATAAGCTAAAATATAAAAGCAACAAATACAAGAAGCCCTTGCAATTTATTAGGCTAAAATGTGACACAAATTAACATAAAAATTGTCCCAAAGGACATACAAATATTTTTAAATGCATATATTTGCATACCCTAAATATGGTATGGAGTCAGGAGCTCAGTTGGGCTCCAAGTGACCCCGAGGTTCAACAGTTGGAGACAGCAGCAAATCCCCCACTGACAATGATGAGAATGCCTCATGTCAGCATGCATTTGCACGAAAAAAATTGGAGCACTTTATACATTCATTTTTTTAATGGGAGACAGAATCCAGATTTCCATTATTTAGCAATTGCTATTAAAACATAATTTATTTAATACATTTGTTAATCCAAGTCTTTTATTTTGAAAATCTTTTTTGCAATCAAAGCTGGCATTACAGAAATGTGGGATTAGAATTACGGTTTTTATATTGCTTGCAACATTCACTAAAAGAGCTCAAATTCCCATGTTGACTAAATTCACTTCCAGACAAACAACTTTCTGAGCTTCTTTGTGAATAGAAAAACAGAAACCCCTCCTCTACCAATAAATCTTAAAGCCACTGAAGATGTCTGCAAGTTTAAGAGCAGCTGCAGTGTCACTCCACCCCCTTAAAACTTTTTAATTTCAGTCTTCCCATGAGACTGAAAGTTTGGTTCAGAGGGAGAACATAGCTGTGCAGCAGCTCTCTAAGCTTTTTTAAATGTCAAAAATAACGGAGGGTTATTAAATGATCTGGACATGCTAACACAGGTCTATTTCTTTTACTTTCCTATCATATTCAGGGTGGTGAGGGCTTCAGAGCCACCAAACTGTCATAAAAGTAGAAGAAGTTAGTCCTCAAACCAGCTGAACTCAACCTATTTTCACATAAAGTCCTTCCACTTCCCTCTTCTCCAGAAAGAGAAATTTCTTTATTTTTAATTTCAGGTTTTGGTCAGACTTTTTCAAGATTCGACCCACTTTAAGTTTTTCATTTACTGAGCCTCTGAGAAATGTATTTTCAGTCACTTAGCAAACATTTTTTTAAAAATAGGATTTTGCAAAGTACTTTCTTTTTTTATACAATGAAACAGATGTATGAATGGCTACTGACCGACCACCAAAATAATAACTCATTTACCAACCACACTGGATTTAAGGAGCTTTTTAAACAGTGTGAGTTGTGAGTGGTCCCATGCTACATCATGATTCTCCTTTTGGAGTCTGGCTGTCTTTTTTTTTTAAAGACAATTTTGCCTGTTTTTTTAATGTGTTCTGCATCCTGGTTAGCTGTTGGCCTTGTCAATCAATTTTCTCTGTAAAGTGTCTCATGTACAGAATGCATTCAGCTTTCCAAATGTACATACATTTTCGATCGTGATCAGATCTTTGTTTTCATTCTATAATACTGGACTTATTTTTCTATGAAGGTTGCAACTTTGAGAGTTTAAACAAGTATAAAAGCATAAAAAGCGCGTAGTGAGGAGTTTCACAGCTTTGAAGTCCCACTCCAACTATATTTATGTATTTGAAAAATTTTTCCCAGTGCTCTTTTAATTATGATAATGCTGATTTTTAGCAAAAATAAAAAAAACGGTGTTGTTTTTTAGGACGTATTTTCTGCAAAGCAGGAGCTCATTAGAAATACGCCTCTTGGTTGTGGGTGGGATTATTGTCACATAAGTAACCACTGACAGAATATAGAGATGGACAAAGCACCTGTGACGTCACCCATAGAAAATGCCTTGTCATGTCAATTCGGTGGCCGATTCTCCACGATACGGACGTCGCCATGTTGGAACCAGACGACGTTAGTAAGTGGTGATTGGTCCGAGTCGGTTTGAGTCAACATTTCTATGGCAACCACTCTTGCTAATCAGGAATGAGCTTGTTAGAAAGCCACACCCCTTCCACTAAAAGCGAGCTCAGGAGAATCCGTCAATCAAACATTTCAAATCTTTGTGGTGGGTGTCAGCGGGCGCCACATGCTTTTATTAAGGCATCTGAAAGGCCAGTTTATAACTTGAATAACTATTTCTAGAATAAATATTTCTGACACTAAACTTGAAGGAACTATAAACAAGTAAACAAAAAAATGTCTGTTCAGCCTCTTATGAGTTTTGACATTAACCTGTCCTATTAAATTGTACTTCAAGCTTTAAAAGTTTAAAAGATTTTCTGTTTGTTAGTGGTTCTGGTAACTATCTGACGTAAAGTCCTTTAATTCCTTGTTTCATCCACCCTGTCTGGAGTTGTTTCTGCCTCCATAATCAAAGACGCCGGCAACCTAACCTTTAGCATCATGAAGTCAACCTAACATCTGTTGTCGTTGTGCCACTCTCATTCATCATTCATCCCTCTTGCATTAACTAGAAATAAAAGATGCAATAAGAGTGTCATGAATGATGTCATGCCAACAAATGCTTTACTGTTGACGCATGCTGGTTGTGTCTGCACTGTTTAGTTTCTGGATACAGAACAATGACAACAGTAAGGAGACTGCTTTATAACAGTTATTTAAATCACACGGGACACTCTTATATGCCCTCATAACTTGATGAATAAGTCATTTCGACTTCTTCAAAGATCAACACAAATCCAGGAAAGCTCTTAAGTTTTTGTGTTCGTCATAAATCTGTTCTTTAATGTCCCTAAAGACACTCATCTCTTGTATAGCTCCTAACCAGATTAGTTTGAGTGCAGTGATCGTTGGACACGACCCAGGATGTTTCCATTATTCACTACAGTGGCTGAAAAGGGCCACAGAAAAAAATAAGCAAAACCATTTAAAAAAATACAGGAATCCAGATTCTACCACTACAAAAGTCTATTAAGATACCGATCAAATTATCACAAGATTAAAATCTCTAGGGTTTAAAAGTTCACCTAAAAGACGTTTTGCTGCTGATCCACGCTGCTTTTTAAGTTCTTCAGAGCTTCATGCCTTCTTCAGTAAAACATCTTCCAGATAATTATCTAAAATCCAGGAGTTACCCAACCAGACCAGAAGTTAGCTCCAGAAAGAGTTGAAAAAGAATATCTGGGCAGTTTTGATCACTGCAACAAGATGGTATCTTAAAATGATGGTAAAATCTAAAAAAGTAGCCGTAATGCTCCAATCATCCATCAGACGGTGTGGCTTCGTAGTTACAGTGTTGCACTCATTCATTTTACACACAACTTTTAAGGTGCACTGTCAGCTTTTGAGAAAATTAAAGGATATTAAGGACACGGTTATGGTTAAAAAGAAATACGGTATGTTGGTAAAAGAATGCTGAGGTTGGATGGACAGGAAATAAGTCTAGAGGAAAACCAAAGAGGAGGTTCACGGATGTAGTCAAGGAGAAAATGGGGGTGTTTGGTGGGAGTGAGAAGGATGCAGAAGATGGGATTAGATGAAGGCATTGATTCCCTGTAGTGACCTCTAAAGAGAGCAGCTAAAAGACAAAGATTAAATCGATAAATATTCTTGTGGCATTTTTCTGACATACAGTATATAAATAAAATTAAGATTAAATTAGCATTTCTGAGAACTTCTTTATTCAAAATATTGTTAATCCAGAGCAGATGAAAAAAATGCAGTTGGAGAAAGAGCTTATTTGTTGTGTATTAAATATGCTGTGTGGTCCTCAAGCTCCCTACTATCCTCCATTCTGATGCATCCACCTGAAGATGACAACATCCATGTTTGTCTTCGTTTACATCTGAGATGGCATCTGGTTCAAAACTGTACTACTGGATAGCTCCAATGTTGCTTGCTGGATGTATTGTTCGGTTAGCGGTGTGAAAGGCTGTATGTGTAACAAAGGCGCTGAAACTTGTGGATCCATTTGCAACGGTTTAATATCATAAGGGCAAGGCAAAAGCAAAGTCAGGAAACAGGCCAGTGCAAAACACAGGAGCAAGACGGTGGGCAAGTAAACAACCAAAAAGGTCATACACAAAAGGCAAACGCTTATGACCCGCTTAGACTGAAGTAGAAGGTTGACTCCTGACAGTAAGCTAGTGGGAGAGTGCTCAGTCACAGGGAGGGGTCGCTCCACGTCAACGGTCTCTTCCACAACTTTGGTGAACACGTTTTTTTCATTTGGCTAAAAAGGGCATGATCATCATTAAAATACCTCTGGGAACGCTTGTGCAATAGATCAAAAGATGATTGAAGTGAGACTTCAAGCATGTGACTGAACCAAGGCCAGATATAGCCATGGGCAATATCTAACAATATATAACATGATTTCTCCTTCCCCCCACACCCCCCCAAAAATAAAAAGGTACAAAAGTAAAAACAGAATAAAAGTAATAAAATGTAAGGATGGACGAATGGACAGACTACTAGATATACAAACATAGAATAAAGAAAAATGCAGCTTCAACACGGCTGCGACTCAATCATTCTGGTACTTAATAAAGAGGCAAGAATATAGAAACAGAGATACAAGGCAGATATCTGTGAGAATCTGGGAAGGGAAGAATTAATGAGAAGAAAAACTACAGCAAGAGAGACAGAGGAAGCCTTTGGGTTCTGAAAATAGAAAGGAGCCCATCTCTGTAGGAATAAAAACTGAAAGCAGGCGCGAGAAATAAATTAATGTAAGGGAGCAGATGAAACGAAGAAGGGTTAAAAAGTCAGAGAGTAAAAGACAGGGACCACAAAGTGGTGGCGACACATTTCTGAGTGTCTGGGAGAAAATCTTCAGCAGGTGGGAATCCAGCCCCAGCCTGCAGATCAGAGGCAGATGTCTGAAAAAAACCACACACACAGACTGGAGCATTAACACAAATGTGGAAAGCTGTCTGCGCTTTTCCTTTCTGGAACCTCCAACCTTTGATTTCCAAGGAAAACAAACACAAATGTATTAGTAATTTCATTCTGCTTAGAGTAATGTTTGTTACGGGGTTCCAAGACAAGGATTAATCCTGTCAGTCAGAAGCCAGGAATCACAAGAGACGGTTCTTAAAATATGGTAGGTTTTAATAAATTCAATAAAACAACAATTCAAAACTGCGGAAGAGGTGAGCCTGCAGAATAAATAAAGTTCTGTAAAACCAACAGTGACATTAACTTCACAGCTAACAATAAAACACCCTCTATCTGAGGCACCACAAACTACAATATATACAAAACCCACTCAGAAAAAAAGGGAATTAACATTGCTGCTGGCTAACCCTCCTCATGAAAACTCTTGAATGCAATATAAAAGCAAGAGCCTTTAAAATGAAGTGTGTATGATGGTGTGCTACTTAGCTTGTCCAGCTGACAAGACCCAGCCCAGACCAGACAGCTGCCTCTCTAAAACAGAACTGTAAGTAACACATCTAAACTAGGAATGCCATTGTTTTCATAAATAAGAGATGTTATTTAGGGCTTGGAGACATTATATGTGGATTAGGTAAGATGAAGATGTAAATATCCTAGAATTTCCTTTATTGCTATGCATGGAATCTAGAAGCTGAATCCTTATTAGAATGTTGGTGTGATCATATTTTTAAATGGGTTAGAAAAAAAATTTAAAAAAACTAAATGATTAAAATAAAGAAAATTTATTGAGACATATAAACCACTAAGATGTTAACATTTCTCGAGGTTATAACTTAAAATACAAGCTCAGGTACATTGCATATATCATCAGTACATGCAGTAATACACAGTTAAAGAATATATACAAAGAAAATATGATGTTTGAAGTTAGTTATGAGACTGGACAAAGCATATATTTTTTTAATTTGCTTTTTTGAATAGCTCAAAACACCAACTAAAAATAAAACAGTCCAGCATTGAAAAAAAAGGAAACATCTTCTGAATGTTTTTCCTTCATATTTAAAATGTATCGTTTTTTTTTCTTTAATGTTCTTTATCCCCATCATTAACACCTCATTCAAGATGCACCAATAAGGGCCTGTACTCTTCCTTTACAGTAGTTCTGGCAGGACAGCCGGCTTGGTTTCCAGGGTGACAAGTGTTGCTCCAGATGGTGGCTTGGACACGTCGGCTCATGTGACATGGTCAGAAATTCATTAATTCGGAAGAAAGCCAAAAATGTAGTTGTTCTTTGAAACACTGACAAGTGAGAAAAAGAGGAGAATAGCTATTTTCTTCCTGAGATTCATTCATTCATTCTCCAATCCGCTTTATCCCTGTCGGGGTCACGGGGTTGCCGGAGCCTAACCCGGCTACTCATGGGCGAAGGCAGGGTACACCCCTGGACTGGTCGCCAGTCTGTCGCAGGGGCCACAATCACACACCCATGCACATTCACATGCACACCTAGGGACAATTTGAAGTTACCAATTAACCTATGAAGCATGTTTTTGGACGGTGGGAGGAAGCCAGAGTACCCGGAGAAAACCCACGCATGCACGGGGAGAACATGCAAACTCCACACAGAAAGGTCCCCCAGCCAGGACTTGAACCGGGAACCTTCTTGCTGTGAGGCAAGAGCGCTAACCACTGCGCCACCGTGCAGCACCAGAAATACAAAATGCTATTTAAAAAATTATGACTAAATGATTTAAAAGAGATTAACCGGGCAATTTTTCAATTGTAATAATTAAAATTAAAAAAATAATTCTTCTGTTAAATTTGAAATACTGTATACATCAAAACAACAATTTACATTAAAAAATATTATGTCACAAATGTCTACATTATATTTATAAAAAGATGATAAACACATGAGCATAAATATGTACTGAACAGACAGAAGCACACAAGCCATGACACATACTAACAAATGTGCAAATGTGGATGTTTGATAACAGCCAATCAAGATATCACAAAATGTGTCAAAACTGAAATGTTAAATTAAAACTGTAATGAAGAAATATGTCATGAGAAATTGATCTTTAAAATGAATTCTTACTTTGAAAGACAAAATACGTGACAAATGCACACAAATAACTGACTTTTCTTATGTTAGAAAAATATTTAAAACCAAATAAAAAGAAAATGAGGTTTCCATCTACGAATAACCCTTTTTTAAAGTGAGATCACGTGTATTCCCATTTCTCCCCTTGTGACTCTCCATTTTCCACTGCTTTTGAAGCTCTGTGTGAACATACAGAAGACAACACCAAAAAGGTATTTAATGGAAAAATGGAGGGATCCAAATAGAGGAATGCAAACACGAGAGAAGATGAAAGAACAGAAAAAGTTCAAAAGATGGAGGACGGAGAGAATGCGCAGGTGTTTTGAAAAACATAGCGGAACAGATGGAGTGCACATGGGAACACCTGGCTTCATCCACCTCAGTAATGTTAAGGAGATCTGACAAGATCCAGATTAATGCAAAAATCTAAACTATCTGCTTCACTGTTCTCCATCTGTGCATCACTACCTCTAATGCCTTCATTTTCTGTCTTTTTTTAGGCTCACAGCTAAGATTGACTGGGGTAGACGTAAACAGTATGGACCAATCGATTTTCTAGCAATTACTTTAGTCAAGTGAGAGGGGGAATTGTTCTCAGTCTCACTTGAACAAATGCTAAGAACAGCGGTACATAGCCTACACAGTTTGGAGACTGGGATCTATAAGTAAGACTACTGCTGTGCAAAAGGATTAAATAAAAATGCAAAGAGAAAAGCAAATATTACACCTTTCCTCTATGTTTCAAACAAATTAAGGTGCAGTCACATCCATCCAATTGCTGTGCATGTGATGAATGTGTCGTGAACTATTGTGAAGGCTGATGTAAGTTGCACAAACTTATGACGCACAGGTGATGCTGTCACACGATAGCCTTACGTCACTCTCGTTACTAGCAAAACTTTAGTTACAACTGCCCTTAGAACTACATAGAGACTGTCTTTCGGCAAAAAAATGGGCAAGCCTGTACAGGGCATACAGGGAGCACACACTTCACATAAACAGCATTTTTTAAATTTGTTTTACCCTATTTATATGTCCTTTCTGTCATGAGCGTGTGGTCTACAGTATGCTGATGAAAGGCGGTTGGTTGGTTGGTTGGTTGGTTGGTTGGTTGGTTGATTGGTGGGTGGGATGGATGGATGGATGGTGTGGAGACTGAAAAAATGAAAAATCCATACTACACTACTGTGCTTCCCCTACTTCACCTCTATTTCCTATGTTTTTATCTTTTACTGTAATGACTAGGTTATTATTCCCCATTTAAAGATCCAGACTTTTGTTTGTAATCAACTCTGTTTCTGCTTGAATTCATTATCCATTTGTGTATTTAAGTCCATGCATTAGTCACTGTTGGATCCTTTGTTGTGTTTTGGTTCTGTTTTGTTTTGACTCATCATGATTCTGTTCTTTGTTCTTTTTTTTAGCTATGTTTGAAGTTTACTTGTCTCCTTTCTAAACTGTGAGTCCTTTATAACTTCCTCATGACACGTATTATATTCACTCGATTTTGGTCTATTTTTATTGCTGTAGTTTGAAATTGTTATCCTAGTGTCACAACACCCTCTGCAATGCGTGTTCGAGTGATCATTTCCAATAAAAAGGGATTTTCAGGCTTCTGTGTTCAAAACTCTCGCGTTCACGCATTACTACACAAGTTTCTAAGTCAGTCTTAAGGCTCTACATACAATTAAACGCGGATTGAAAGTAAAACAATGTTGAACTTTGACCAATTAGGGACTAATTACCCAATTAGGGAAAGAGGGACCAATTAGGGAACGCTGCTCATATGTCACTACCCTAATTGATCCAAATTTGGCATTTTCATTATTTAGCAGTTAAGAAAGTGTGCATCATCCCACTTTGTTCATAGAATCCGAGACTGGACTTAAACTCTTGCGTAGTAATGTTGAGTTTTGACCGTAAAAGCCCAAAATTCAGGTTCACATGCGCTTACACAGACTTTTCCTTGAAAGTGGCTGTTTGAATGTGAGTCAGTCCGTCCAGCGTGTATGCATATTATACCTAAGATATAGATCCTGTCTCACCCAACACCTTATGTATGTTTCTTACTTTCATCTACTTTGTTATTTCCTCCCATAGAAAACAGGACCTTGGTTTTCTATTTGTCTTTGCCAGCTCCTTGCCACACCTCTGTGACTTGCTTCTATCACGTCAGTTTCTGTAGGTGTCATTTGTTGTTTTTATGTTTTTTTTCTTATGTTTTGTTATTTTAAAACCAAACAGACAATTTTCCATTTGCCGGTCCATAGCCAACATTTAGTACGTCTTTCTAAGCCAAGCCATTACAGTAACAACTGGAAACTGACCAAGTAACCTATAAGGGCTAATCAATCACTGACCTCACACTGTGCAGGAGCTGTTAGGATATTTGACCTGTCCTAATGAAGTAGAATGTATCTTGACTCTTAGTTAGGTTCAGTGCTACAGTGTAAATACAGAATATTTTAAGGTTAGTGTAAGGTTGTTTGACAAAAAAACAATAAAATGTCCTTATGGTTTATGCAAAAAACTGCATAAACCATTTTTTCAGCCATTTTTACACCTTTCTTTAACAAGAAATAAAAATAATAAACCAACCAAAAACACCTGACAATAAACAATCATTTTTTTGTTGTTGTTTTAAAGATGATGGATGTCATTGTTGTTTTTTTTTCTATCCTTTCTTGTTTGACAAGTCAGGTCAGGTATTTCAACACTATTACACACCTTGTTAACACACATGGGGGAAAAAAGTTGTTCTTTTTCTCCAGCTTCAGTTAGCTTTGAGGAGCCATTCCAGTTATTCCCAGATGGACAGAGTTGATTTAACTGCTCTTTGTAGCTTTAGCTTAGTGTCATTTCCTGAAGCACTAAATTATTCTTCATTTGTTACTGATATGCTATTTTTTATCAACATCTGATCAGAGTTTGCATCAGGAAATTCAAGCATTTTGGCAGCGGAAATATGTCTATCCATTCATCTATCTTCTGAACTTGCAAAATCTGTTTTGTGGTCATGGGGTTGCTGGTGCCAACCAATCTACTCTTGGGTGCAGGGTGAGGTGCACTCTGGACAGGTTGCCAGTCTATCGCAGAGCCACACAAGCAAACACACATCCACACCTAGGGTTAGACTCTCAATTAACTTATGATGCACACATACACGGGGAGAACATGCAAACTCCACATTGAAAGGCCACAACAGGGATTCGCACCAGGGCCTTCTTGCAGCGAGGCAAGTGCGCTATGCCAACATGACGACATGACATGACATAGAAAACAAATAATGATGTTGGATGAAATGCAGGATTTCTGTTGTTCATGTGTTTGCGCTTGTTGAATTCCTGCTCAGTAGAAAAATGTATTAAATGATTTATTTATTTCTATAAAGACAATTTTCTTAGAGTACTAGGGTCCTAGATAGAAGATGGATACGTACATTAGTCTTCCTTTTTATACTTAGCTTTCACATTTTGGTTTGTTGGCATTAGTGTTGATCCTCCTCGACACAAGAACCTTTTTAGCCTTTTTTATACTTTCGAATAAATCTTTTTTTCAGGTAGTTTATAAATGGTTCATTAAATTAAGCTGCAAAGTGAAATAAAAGGTTAAAAAAAAGTGTGTGACATTATCAATGATACTATTGCTACAGGTATATGAAGTAGTCTCAAGGTCAGAGCTTCTGCAGATGGTAATAAAGATACCTTACATGAAAAATTAATTCAACACCCTCCTGTCTGTCCTGAGAGAAAAAATGCTTTGTCGTTTTAGGTGTGGATCGGAGGACTTACAGTTGGATTTTGTTTTGTTTTCATAGGCTGTTAAGAATTAAAACAAACAAAGGTGGCGCAAAGTCTTTTGGTGGGCGTGCGTATCGTGTTGCCACCTGTTCAAAAGAACAAGTCCGACAACCCAAAAGGTTTGAATTTATTTCAGTTTTGATGATTTTTTTGTGTGATGAAGGTACTGCATATCATGTGGGGACCTGTTTCTGCTTCAGTGTTATTTTGCATACTTTTCTTTATTTTATTTTTTTTAACAGCACACTGTGTTCTCCGTCCTGATTGGCTGTTTATCTTGTCAATCAACCTCCTTTGTGCCATGTCACCTGTACAGATTTAATTTGAAAGTTTAAAAATTTTCCTTTTTGAGAAAAGTGTATAAAGTGTGGATTGAGGGGTTTTACAGCATCAAAATCCTACTTTGCAGATTTCACTTATTACGGGTTATTTTTAGAATGTAACCCGACGAATGTAAATGAGGGAACACCGCAAATGCATTATAACAGGATAGTTTAAATTATTAAGTTTCAAACAATACACACTTAATGAAAAAAAAAACTATTGAGTAATAACTACATATTCTGAAGTCCACAAAAACATGCTGTTTAGGCAAATCCAATTTCTATTGCAGTACCAGTGCTGTAAAGTTGTAGCGTCATCAAGGGCTCATTAGGCACGATCCTAACTTGACAGCTTTTATCCTCACCTTTTATGCAACAATGAAAAAAAAAATTGGATACTGACAATGTTGCTCACAAAGCCTCTCTGAACACACAGGAAATGTACTTGTAGTCTACAGTTCACAATAGACATCCATGCAATGCTACCTTCTCATCCATCACAGTCCAACAATAGCTAGTCATCTCCCAACACAGCTGCTTAGAGTCAAAAGAGCACATACACATCTGAATTTGTTACTCTCTAGCTTATTAGTCTGCAAAAGTGACAGTGGCCACAACCTCGAGTTACAACTAAAGTTATACTTTTCAATAAGGGATTTGTGTGGTAAATATATCTTATCTCAAATTAATTCAATTCAATTTTACTTATAAAGCCCAATATCACAGCCATAGCCGTCTCAATGGGCTTCACATCGGTATTCATGCAAACAACATAAAGTCAGTCATAAAAATTTAAACTGGTTGCTAAACTAAACTAAACAGACTAAGCTAAACTGACATTGCTGCCCCTAGACCCTCCTTCTCAATGCTACTTAAAATTTTTGAATACTGAGCCAGGTAATACTAATTTAAATATTAGCAAATCGGGCAATCAAATAAAAGGGAAAATCAAAAGCAATGACCAAGGAGTCATCACATGACATCACAGAGTTACACATGTTGGACACTAGAAGTATTGTTCTTATCATGTGCAGTTTAAATAGATTTATTGCACCTTGGTTGACAATGACAAGCCCGCTCCCCAGTAAAAGAGACAGGACCCTTTTTTAATGAGAAAATAAGGTGCTATGATCATTGATGATGAAAAAGGTTTGGGGAAAATGGGAATATCTTGTCTAGTTTGTTCAGACTTGGTGTTACTTTCAGATTAGTTTTTGTTGATTTTTTTCCCTGGCAGCTCTGGCTGTGTTTGAGCATCCATGTGTGTGACTACACCTCGCTCTTATGTCCATCCCACGCTGACATCACCATCTGCTGTCCGTCGAAGTTCTGCCCAGCCTCGCATGACTCCTCACACACACAGAAACACAGCTCTCTGAGTCCTGCTGAGGGTTGCACAGCCAGGTGGCAACAAACCAAGGGACCAACGGCTGATGTGGACATGCTGTGATCCACGCTAACCAGTGGTCCTCTCACAAAAAGACCCTCTGAATCCTCCCACTGCCTTTTATTTGATCTGCATGAAGGCCTTGAAGGGTATCGACAGAAATATTGTCTGTCGTTTTCTCAATGTAGTACTTTGCTCTCTTCTTTGTTCTGAAAGAAAAACATTGGTCTTAATCCACAAGTATCCACAATGTTTGTGTTTGAGAGACAATTATGCACCAACAATGTGTTTTTTTAAACAGCGGAGTATCAAACATAGTTAATTTCAATGAAGTATCTGACAAAAGATAAAGTCTTTGAGATTTTTAAGTTTTATTCACATTAGCATTAGCTAACGTGAGAAATTTTTCAGCATTTGACAGCAATGATAGCCAGTACATTTTTTAGTTTAGTTCACGTTTTCTGATTTAAATTTTATAGGAAATACAGGGAAAATCACATGATTACCCTAAATTTAGGTCTGTTGTTTTTCACAATCATATGTTTGCTGAATTCAATTTACTACTTTATCAGACCTGCCCAACACCAGTGCATGCCAGAGAATCCACGCCACATATATCTGGGATTAAGGAAAATGTTTTATCTTTATGTGAGTTTTTTAACCATCCATAGGCCTACATTGTTTTATCTGTCTTTTTTTTGTTGGTTTAGTGGTTGACTGGAAAATAAAATCTGAAGGATCTGAAAAGACAAGCTGCATTCAGAAAGTTTAATTAAATCTAATGTGTAATTGATGGCATCTCAGACTGCTAACAAGATGTGGCTGTTCCATCAAAATGTTACTGTAGCACAGCAGTGGTTCATGAAACAAAAGCTATTTTTTTAGAATTAATTTAATTTAATTTTTTTTATTTTTAGAATTCTTTCATTCTTTCATTCATTTTCCAATCTGCTTTATCCCTTTCAGGGTCACAGGGTTGCCGGAGCCTAACCCAGCTACTCATGGGCGAAGGCAGGGGACACCCCTGGACTGGTCGCCAGTCTGTCGCAGGGGCCACAATCACACACTCATGCTCACTCACATCCACACCAAGGGACAATTTAGAGTGACCAATTAACCTATGAAGCATGTTTTTGGACGGTGGGAGGAAGCCGGAGTCCCCGGAGAAAACCCACGCATGCACGAGGAGGACATGCAAACTCAACACAGAAAGGTTCCCCATTGATGACAATGTTTCAAGTCCCCAGCCAGGACTTGAACCGGGAACCTTCTTGCTGTGCAAGAGCGCTAACCACTGCGCCACCGTGCAGCCCCCCTTTTTTTTTTTTTTAGAATTCTGACTAAGAATACTGTTATGAAATGCCCTTTGCTGTGGTTTTAAGTTTTGTTCAGTCTAGCAGGCTGTGACTTCTCTTGGATGCCCTTCACTTGTCTGAGGTCCCGTTTGAGAGCCACAGCTGCCATCAATGTCCCATTAAGCTGTGGATTTCTTTTTTCCGTGTCTGAGCGTCTTTGAACTCTCCTTGTTTTGGTTCTGATCATTCTTGACCTGTGGTTACTAAACCTTTGCCAACTTGAGGACCTGTGTTGTGTCCTTCCTGCTTCTGGGTTTAATCATTGGCCCAACCATTACCCTATTGGTCACTTTTTGATGACTTCTTCAAGGAAATTGGAGCTACACCAGAGTTATCTTTGGTGACTGGAAAAGAACACAGACTCTGATGCATTGGCAGAGATACCAGAGGAGTCAAAAACCAACTCCTGGGTGACATAACATTCGTCCTAGACACCAGGTCACAACACACCAACTTGTGCCTTCCCTGTATTAATTACAAGAAAGCTTATGACTCGATGCAACACACATGGATGACTAAATGCTCAACCCGTTCTCACTCCCAAGTTGTCACATATTGACACATGAGTACGGAGTCCTCCATATTAAAAATGGACGTTTCAGGTGTACCCAACTCGTTGTTTTTTGACGTGCTGGCTCATCCAATTAAATCAAGGCTCTCCGACCTCCAGCCCGCAAACCGGTACCAGTCCAGTACCAGACTGCACCGGTACCCTAACCAGGTACCCTAACCCTTAACCCAGTTACTGGACATGGATTGTTAATGGTTCCAAACGTGGATTGGTAACGGTTCCGGACGCGGTACTGGTTTCCAGATGTGGTACTGGTTCCAGACGCGGACCGGGCTAGGGTACCTGTACTGGATGCGCCCCGAGGTTCGGTCTGCGTTCGGTACCACGTCCGACAAAATGACTGAGCCCCTGATTTAATTGGAACAGCCACCGTGTCAAAAAACGAGGAGTTAAGGACACCAAAAGTGTCAAAAAGTGACACCAAGGTGTCCTTATTCATGTGTCAATATGTGACGACTTGGGAGTGAGAATGTGTCGGACAATTACACCAGTGTAAGACAAACAATAATTTCCAGAATCAGCTGCAAAACCATAAAGCAGCGTTATCTTTTCATACAATTGGCAGCAATTGGCAAAAGTCAAAGGCTCGCTGTTAAGCATGTTTATCAAATGTCGAATCTCATGATTCTAGTGCGTGTGCAAAAGAGTGTGCACGTATCTCAGAAAACAGCAGCAAAAGGAGGACTTCTTTGAGGGGTGTCAGATGGCAGCCATTTATGCTGCTTTTTGAAAGGAGGATTGTTGATGGGGTGAATAAATGATGAGGAGTAAGAATTAAATGCTTCCTGATTCTCAGTTTTTGCTTCTTTAAGAAAGTACCATCTGCGCTCCTGACCCAAAAATCTGAAGAAACTCCTATTTAGATTTATGAAGCAAAATTTAAGCACATGCACCCGTGTGCCTTAAAATGTGATGCCAATTTGCTTTCAGAGGCTTCACGTTGAACTTTCTTAGAGAAGGACATTTGGATTTCTCAAAAAATCTTCAGGATCAAAGGGAAAAAACAACCAAACTGAAGAGCTAGTGCTTCTGACCTTTCGTTTTGCCCACAACATAGAGTGGTGGTTAAACTATTGCCATAAAAAAAGAAAGGTTCAAATCAGAAAATTTTACTGGGAGTCCAAGACATGTTTTAAAGACTGTCTATTGATTTTAAATTGTTTGTTAAAGTAAATGTATGCATGGTTTGTTTACTTTTCTTTGGTTGTGAACTATATCTTGACGAGGTGCCAATAGACTGTAGGAGTAAGTGTAGAAAACTGACACATGAATTGATGTCAAGTTCCTTTTTTAATGTATGCCCTCTAAAGAATATTTTAAAAAAATTTCATAAATGAGCCCATAGCGAGACAAAATCTGATTGGATATCAAAGAATACCCCAAAAATCATCAAGTGTTGCAGTAAAAATGGGTTTTCTTTTTGCTGTGACCTGCTTGAGCAAAGCAGCATCTGCAACCCACATGAAATCTAAAAATAATCCGGCACCACTGACTGCTCCTGTGCCGTGGCCTCAGTAGGTAGATGAATAGCCTAACTGTGTGTACATGGCATCTTATGCTTGTGTACATGCCTGTAACTCAAGATGAGAACTGGGTTCTGGGGTTAGCCGCAGCCTCATTTACAATCCTCCAGCCCAAATGTGCTGTTGAAATAATAATTCTAAAAATGTTGTTGCTCTGCAGTACATGAGACCTCAGAGCAACCCAAAGCTCATCATCCTGTGCATTACAGGTTTGATGCTGTTGCTTTTCATCTCTTGACTGTGTTACATGTTTATGTCGGTCATAATAAGGTAAAAGCTTTTGGCTTTTTAAATCTGTAAACGGCAGCAGTCTGCTATGTCATTTGAAGGGGGCAATGCTAATCTTTCCATGAAGCAACTGACAGATGTGTCACAGATGCACGCATACTAATGTTGTTAATGACAGTGTGCCCTCATCTTTGATATCAGCACAATAGATTGTGGGCATTAAGAGTAGAGTCAAACTCCAAGAGTCCACAGACTGAAATCCGTGTTTTTTCAGTGAGTTTAAATATAAACAGTCCTTCACATCTCATTTGTTTCCTGAAAACATAGGCGCACCCATGGATTACGTCTTGAGCTCTGTGTTTTTATCAGTGACTTTCTTCCTATTACCAATATTTTGTTTGTGCAAAAATCACTGTCATTTTTCACTACAACACAGATGACACTCAGCGTCACATGTCTACCCAGCCCAACCCTTACATTTCAATGGGTGCTTCCTTGAAATAAAAAACCTGGTTTACACCCAGTTTTCCTCAAATACTCATGAAATACCATATTTTCATAACTATGTCATATATAAGGTGCACCACGCTAAAAGGGGAATTAAGCAAGACAAAGGAGTCAGAGATAAACCCGTTGGTCAATTCAAGTTTATAAATTGCTTTCACTGTAATTCTAGAACTTGTTTGTGACACCCCTTAGCTACAATAGAGTATTCCAAGTAACTCCCATCCTTGTGTGCAACATGTAAAAAACATACCAATACCACTAAAACATACGTTCTTGTGGCTATGCTAATTCCAAAACTTGTTAGTGACAGCCCAGCACAATACACATTAGCAATGTTAACGTATTTACAATAACACTCAACCTTGTTTCCAATATGTAAAAAACAGACTTATACTCCTAAAACAAACACAACTGTGACTACGCTACTTCCCTACCTTTGTTAGTAACCCGTGAAAAAATACAGTCAGACATGTTAGACACAGTAGCGTACTCACAGTATTACCCAGCTTTGTTTTCAACTTGGAAAAAAAAGCTAGACTGACATTTTGACTGAGTGCTGCGTACCTCTCAAAATCACTTTAACATTAGTAAGCACAACCTAAACTAATATAAAGTGTTCTGAATTATCAGGAGCAATGTTGTTTATTGAAAAAATATCAAGGCTTTTGAGTGTGCCTTCTAGTGTGGAAAATATGGTCATTAAAATGCTTCTTTGTTCTATTTTAACAGTCTAGGCACTATCCTTGGCTGCATGCTTTCTTCACTTCAAATACTAGTGATCTTACATCTATTGTCCTGTTCCTCTCTTACACCTCACAATGTTACAACGCTTTGCTATTTAGTCTGCCACAGAAAACCAGCTACAAACTCCAACAATCAACCAACCAGAACTCCATGCACATGTCACATTACACTTATTTTGCAGCATCTCCAACTTCCACTTCCACGTAGAAGCCAATACAAGACATTACTTTTTACTAACTAGGCCATTCACAACCTCTCCCCTTCATATCTTGCTGCTCTCCATCGTGTCATCGTGCCTGCCTGCAGTGCACACACTCAGATTTTCTATATATTCATCCAGCCAGTTACGGCCCCAGCCATATTTGGTTTAGTTTTTTCTTTGTATTCTATTTTTTTATTTCTGTCAGAGTGGGACCTCTGTATTTTTATAGTGGCTCAAAATTCACTCCATACCACTCTGTCTTTAGTTTGTTTAGTTCGGTTTTAAAGTAAAGCTGTAGGGGTGAGCTGCCATTTTCTTTAGTGCACATTTTTTCCCATTTGTTAGTCTAGGGAGGTTAGTGTTTTTGTCATTGTTTTTCTTTTTCTTTCATTTGCAGGTAAGATTTCTGTGTTCTAGATAGTTGGGGGCTTTTGTTTGTTGTTTTGGCCTTGGTTCACCCTGAAGCCTTTTGCTTCACTTTTAAGTTATTGTTGGTTTTTTAATTGTTTTTGTGTAAATAAACGTGACTTATTTTATGGAGACAGTCTTTTGGTGTTTCTGTATTAACTTTTTTTTATTAGTTTACCTTTTATGTTATTCCCTTCTCTCCCTAGACAAAAAAGGGGTGTAACACAGCCATACTTTTCACAGCCCCTTGTGTAAGCTTCATGACCACAGAGGAAAGAGCATTCAGTTAGTTCACCCCCATACTTTGGAATTTGCACCCCTCTGACATTAGTAAAATAAGATATAATAAGAAATAATTCAGTCTTTCAATTTACACTCGAAACTGATCTGTTACTTGGGATAGCTGTGGTGCAGAAGTAGTGATTGACCTCTGATTGTTTGGTTTCTGCCTTGCCTGCCCCTTTGTCATAGTGTCCTTGGGCATGGCACTAAACCCCACTTTGATCCCATTTAGTGCCTTGCAAGATAGAGACATCATCAGTGTTTGAATGTGTGTGTAGATGGGTGTAAAGGAGTTTGGGCTTTAATTGAGATGGAAACACGCAATTCACGTATACTGTACACCATAAATGTTGGGTCTAAAAAAAATACGTTTTTAAAAAAATACGTTTTTTTCAAATGGGATTTTAAATGCATGTTGCTACCGCCCTTTATTTGACTATCACTTTGCCATCTATGCTGTGATTTTAATTTAAAATAAGAAGAGTTTTCTTAAATATTTGTTTATAAAACCCCTCTCCCAGCATCTTTTAAGCTATTTTAAACACACCCCCAACCTATGCAACAGAATGGCAAGCAACTTTAGGTTAGACCAGCTCAGATGAGAAGACATACATGGATGTATCAGAATGAAGCAGAGCAGGGAGCTTGTGGCCCGCTGACTGTAGCACCTCACTGCTACAAGCTTTTTCCAACTAAATGTTTTCGTTTGCTCCTGATTCACAACAATTTGAAGAAATACTCAAATTTAATCTTAATTTTCTTTCTATTTTTCCTACACAAACATGTTAAAACTTGATTTTCATTGAAGTGGGTCTTTAAATCTAGCCACAGAAATGGCTAAATACATCCAGATGTTGGAAGGTGGAATCTTCCTAGTTCGATGTGCCTTCATTTTTTAAACAACCCTCCAGGAGGAAGTGAAAGTATTGCTTATTGGTTGGATTTCTTTACAGATATTACCTTTTTAATTGTTTCCCCCCTTCAGTATCTTGGTTTCAAAACACTAATTGTTTGCAAATGGGTTTATAGTTGCACTCTTCAAAGTCCGGCTCACAGGTGAGAGGAGCTGGCAGCAGCATCTCATGCGGTCCAATAACGAGCACTGAGCCCGACCACGTGAGCAAATCCCGTTGCCTCTGAATTCCTGCTCGGCGGAGAGAGCAGCCCGGAGAGTGAACCTCATTGATTCATTGAGTGGGAAGTAACGACGACGGGCTTGACTTGGGGGCAGATCGCAGGTAAAACCAAGCAGCTATTTCCCTTTTGCACTCAGCAGCTGTGTGATGCATGCAGCCGTTTCCGGGACAGGATGTGTATCGGGTTAAATTTGCCATCGTTCGGCGCAGAGGGGGTAAGGGGGTGGGAGTCTGCGCTCTTCAGCTCTACGGACGGGACAAACGGCATCACCGGCTTGGCCGGTGGCTGAATATGCACCATCTGCTCACCGACAACCCCCTCCTCTCCCTCCCTCCTTGCATCTTGCAGGCACATGGCTATTGATAGTTGACAGAAGCCCCGTAATCCCGGGCTGAGCTCGTTGACCGGTCACTGCCATTTTCGAAGCAAGAATGTCGGTCCAACTTTAATCTGCCTCGAGATCTGCTTTAATTGGCAACACCCGTGTCAGAACCGATGGCGCGCGCAGGAGAAGCTTTTTGGCGCTGCTTTCAGTCAGGCAAGCTTGAATTATTTATAAGGAGGTCGACCGGGGAATATTGCTGATGAAGACATCGGCGAATGCTCTATATTGTGTTTTCCATTTTTTACTGGAAAAAAGTCTGTTCGAAGGAAAACAATACAATCGATGGATATTTAATCATTAATAAGCATCATTTTTACTGTATTTTCAGCATTCAGTCATTTCGCTTATATCTAAATGTTTTATTTATACTTTTATCACGTTTTTCCTGCCACACTTTTAATTATAAATCCATCGCACCGACAGATCCACGTTTGTTTACGCCACGCCACGTCGCTGTTCCTCTAAAAACATAAAAAAAAAATCACCCAAATTTCTTGCAGCTTTACTCCAGCGGAATGAGTCGCTCCTCCGCGCATGCGCGTTGGCACCTGTCATCTCAGGGGTATACTCTCTCTTTTTGCTCTTTTTCTGTCTCGTGCGAGACAGAGACCAGCACGCGGCCGAGGCTTTGAGAGCTCGCGCGCGCTGTCCCGGCTCCCCGGACGGCTGTAATTTTGGTGGATTTTGTTGTCTATTTCGATTGAGATTTTTGTGTATTTCTGTTGGTGGCGGACTACCACACAAAAACGTAAGTGCTTTTAATTTCCGAAATGGGTTTCCTCGCAGCTTTGTGTATCCCAAGTGGGAGCAGTCTCAACAGAAACGTTTTTATTCACTTCGGACTAACTTGTTTAAACATTATCCCTCAGCCGTTTGGTCAGAACTGGTCACGGAAATGACCGGAAGAGGTTTTGTATTGTTTCTTTGATTCGTGTTTTCGCTTTTCTTTGTTGAAGAGGGAAAAAAAGAAGAGGAACTCGGCACTTGGAAAAAAAATCTCGCACTTTCTGGTGTTTTTAAACAGTGTTGAGGAACGGATGAGTGGCTGCCAGAATAATGGAATATTCTCAGACAAAAAGAGTCAGTTGGACCGTATCTCATCTGTTACAGCAGGTGTCTAATGGCACACTTCCGGACTCGGTTCTTTGTTGAAATGAAACTTAAAATTGTCGCGACGAAAGGACGAAAACTTACTATCAATCTTTTTATATTTTGGTTTTGAATGTCCTCTCCTTCCTGAACTTAACGTTTTTTTTCAAGAAACCAAAAGTGAGTTACTGTTGCACTGTAGTGGATTTATATTGAGCCATTTCCTCCCACTGTCTTCCTCCGTTTTGTGTGTGGAGTGGATGAAAGAGGAAGAATTGCTGAGCTGCTCCCCAGTCCTGCTGAACCAGCTTGTTGGCATACCTTAACCCATGCCATAACCGTAAAAATAATAGCATTTTGTCCCCTTTACCCTGCAAGCTCAGATGAAGCAGTTCAGTTTGTCAGCATGCAAAGCTCCTGACACCTGCAACCATGCAATAAGTTCCCAAACAAAAGCCCATGCAGGCTCATAGCTTTCCTCTTGGTATTCATGAAACCTGGCAACAGTTTGTTTTCCGCTTTAATTCCCTACTTAATTGAGCTGTTTCATTTTGTGGTCCAGTATTTGCTAATTATAGTTTGTGCTGGTTTATCAGGTTCTGGTTCTTGCTGGTCTCCAGGTTTGACTAATGGTCTGTTGCCTTTGGGTTATTTTTGTTTCCTCCAGCATGCTTCCTCCCCACCCATTCATGTGTGAGGTGACCCCGAAACCACACCTGCCCTGGTTAAAAAGAAAAGTCTTTAGAAACACACAGCTCCTTCTTCACCCAGTGTTTATGAAGCCAAAACAGACATATTTAGTTGTAGCTTGTCAAAGCATTTAAACAGTAAAGTTTCTGTAGAGAGTTAAACATGGAGGCTCAATGTTTAGACATCCTGAATTTTGGTTTATTTGTTTATATGTTTGACCTTTTTTATGCATGTATGTTCTTGCAGTACACTGTTTTGGCTAAATCTAAGGCATCACTATCACAAAGTACACAGGTAAAGCTAAAACAGCTACTTGGTCCAGTTTTTCACTGAATAAAACCCAGCAAGAGCCATCAAGTCTCACTTCAACATTTAGAAAAATACACTAGTTATGTTTTTGTGGCCATTAAGCCATTCATTTATACAATGTTGCCTTTAAATCTTTACAATAATTGAATTACAGAAGTATTTTTTTTTTAATAAAAAACTTGAGCTTCTTTACTTTTTACAGCAGCACATGCAAGTTCCGTTCAAATTAAAATACACACTGTGTCAAATAAGATCCTTTTACTGCAGCAGATTTTCCATCATTATGACCGTGTTCCTCCATCTTTTTTCTTTCTTTTACTATTAAAAATAAACATGGACATCAATTTAGAATACAGTAAAAAAAAATCTGCATGTTAATGCAATCATTTATATATTAAACCAACTGTTTATTCATATTCTTTAAAAAAATTTTAAAGCCAAAGAGCTGCAATGTGAAGGGATAGAGCTGCATGTGGGTTGCAGACCCCTGGGTTAGATGGTGTGTTCTGCACTGGCAGAAAAGATGAGGACAGGAAGGGTCAGGTTAAGCTGGCATTACATCACCATGATTACTTGCTTTTTCTCTATATGTTTTTCAGAGCCCAAATGTTTTTCAGTATCTGGTTAATTTTCCTTTTTTCTTCATTTTTGTATGTATCAACTTTTCCTTTTTTTTGCACGCTGCCTTTTTTCCCCTCATTTTTAATCACAATATTCTTCAGTTAAGAGCAGTATTATTTTTTTCAAACAGTCCGCATGAAGAAAAACTGATAAAACAAATTCTAAACGTTTCTGTTGCATTTGAGATTCGTAGCGTTTGGATGTTTGATTTCTTCCTGATGTCAATCAGCTGATTTAAAGAACAAAGAATTGGATTTGTTTGCTCTGTGGGGTTAAACAGGAATTTCCTTTCCACAAATGGAAATTATATGTACCAAGATTAGAAACCTATATGGATAGAATAGCAGCTTTGTTGTAGATTTACTGAAGCTTGCTGAAAAATAGGCTTTAGTAACGCTATTATAGTTTTTTTATGATTTAGAAAAACTCTTTTCATCTTTGGGCAGTGCTATCATTTTTGACTTTTGTCGTCAAAAGCAGGTGATGAGTTTGCTTCCAAAGAACTCTAACAGAATGTACTATATATCAAAGAATATCCATGTATAATATGGTTTTGTTTTTATTCTTTCTTCAATTCCTTCTGTATCTGTTTTATGTAAAAGCAGGGTAAACAGCGTCACACTCCTCCTGCCAGCGTCCTTGTTTGCTTTCTGTCATGCACTCAGTTTAAACAGTTTAGGATCTTGCACACTCACTATCTGACACCTTAACTGCACACGTTGTCTTCCTGTCTCCACTGCTGCTTCTGTAACATTTGCCTTTGGGAGTCTATTGGAGGAACAGGAGTTCTAGGGTTTGAGCTCACAGCAGCTTATTTAGTCCTGTCTGCTGAAGAAATTAAACACTTGTACAATTGGCTGGAGAATTAGTCAAAGCCTTCCTTTTTGGGTGAGATGGGAGCTGGCTGCCAGGGTTTCAGTTAGCACAACAGGGAGTTGGTAGTCCCGGTTGTGCTTTGGTGAAAGAGAGACTGTGCGAAGGGGCGGACAGCCACAGAGCGCATTGCTGTTTTGAATGTTCGTCCACACACGATCATAAAAAGATCCATCTGTACTGTGGTGACCATATCTAGCTGTGTTGTTTGCCACGCACACATGCAAACACACATGCAAACACACACTCTCCCTCACTGCATTTCATCAGAAACAGGAATGGCTTTCATCATTTCCAACATCTTCCCAACTGGCAAAAGAACAAAGAACACAAAACACGAATATTAGCTCTGTGTTTGTGTGTGTTAAAGGGAGATGGGAAACATTTATTATTTAGTTTTTTGCAGAAACTGCATTTTTCCGACAGCAGGCACTGCAGCCGTTCCTGTTTCCTTTCACCTCTGTGTGGAATCCAGGAATGGGTCACAGGGACAGAGAGGCAGAGGGAGACAGACACTGAGAGACAGAGATGTAGAAAGATGGCCATTTAAGGTTTCCCGTCTGTCTCACAGCTTGCACAACTCGCACAACTCAACAACAAAGAAAACAACTTTTTTTTTTTTTAATAGAGCACATTCACCAAGTTATTATTACATCATTATTAACTTGTAAGAGATGCACTCAAGGACATGTAAAAGTGATATAACTATAAACAACATTTTGTGGTGTTGACAGCCATAAACACAAGAGCTGCACTCCTGATGCACTTATTTAAAAGAATAACCGAATGATTTACCTTCACCACACTGTCATCAGTGTGCCATAGCGGTTGCACAGCTTTCTTGCTGGGATTTAGTTCAATAATTGTTTCATTAACATAGTCAGTGATGAAAAGCATAAATGTATTGTTTTACTCTGCAACATTTTATAATAAAAGTGAAAAAACGTCACATTCAAGTTTATTGGTAAAATCTATTCCTATTATATCACCTTAGGGCATTTGTTTTTATTTTTTTGTTCTTAGTCCATTAGAAAGCTGACCTCTAAAATGACAGATGAATGTGACTCCAAACTGCCTAATTAGGAATAATATATTTTTTATTAACGAACAAAATTGTTCACTCTCTTTTATTATTTTAGAGCAATTTGAAAACCAACATGTACTGGTGTACAATCTTCCTTTTAACTGAATTATTTTATCTCTGCATAAATATTGTTGCATCTTGTGATATAAGTGAACTGAAAACTATAGATTTAGTTTTGTTTAAGCACTGTAGCACATGGGAGACAGGGTGTTGATAACTCAAGGTGGTCTGTTTATGGTATCCCAACAGCCTCAGAACTAACCGAATACTCTTTAAATTTAATTTTTTATACTTCTCTGTATATTCTTATTTGTCAAAGATTTAATATTTTCTTTATATATTTTCTATATATATATTGACTAAAGAGAATTTACTTTATTTAGCCACTAAAACCGTCCATGAGACATAGAACCCATTCAAGTTAGTAGAAAAACAAGTGTTATTTAAACACTCAATAGGATTATTACAGTTTTTAGGACATTAGTCTTTTATAGATTATGCATTTTCTTAAGAATTTTTTTTTGGAAAGATTCCCTATTGGCTTGTTGCTGATCTCAGATATTTTGACATTTTTATACACATGTTGGCTAATAATATCTAGTGCGCACATTTTTTCCCCCTTTTTGAAATTGAAATATTAAGACAACTTACTAAAAATACACCTCAGGATTGCACTTAGTAATTTACTTAAAATCAAATCAGCATCAAGGAATACAATATTCAAATTTAACATAAAATAAATGCAGATTTAAGCTTCCTTCAGACTTAATGTCCAGTTTAGCTCAACACAATTCAAAAGAACAAAGGAAAAAATATTTTAAGTAAAATTAACCAAGCAAAATTGTTTTTTTCTTTTTTTTGTGTAAAATGTATCATGTGTTGCTAAGTTTCATTTTTTGTTTGGTGACATCAGTGTCTCTAATTTTCCAATTTTAACATACTTTCCAATTCGACCTGAACAAAGCAGAAATCTGATTAGTTGCTAGACCAAAACATCACCATACGACCTGTTTCCCAGAGCACCCACCCTTAATATAGTGTACACATGTTGATATCCCAGTTCTCACCCCCCAGCCCTACTGCCAACACACACACACACACACACACACACACACACAGACACACAGACAGACAGACAGAGAGAGAGAGAGAGAGAGAGAGAGAGAGAGAGAGAGAGAGCGTCAAAAAGAGCTTAGATAAGGGAAACCATAGCTTATTCAGACTTCCAGGAAAGTCAAGCTATTTATTCATTCCAAGCAAACTCTGTTTGGACTACAAATGGAAAGTTGCCAGTTGGAATCCCAGTATGGTTCAGCGACTGTAGTTGATTGTCAAAGTGCTTTTTTAAAATGGCATTAATTCACCAAAACCAACGGTGTAAGACGAATTAAAGAATAAAAGCAAAATGGATTGTGGCGCTTCAGTACGTTCTTGTATTTGTAATTATTTTGTTTACCATTTAAATAAAGAACTTTAAAATAACAGAGAGTAAAACACTATTTGTAATCTTCATAAAATCATTGTGATCTGTTTATTGAGTAAGATGCATTCTAATGTCATATATTTAAGCCAAATAAGTTTGACTGAACTGCCTTATAAAATATTTAACATCTAGTATTTTGCAATTTTTTAAAAAATATTGTGCCGTTTTAACAAGGATGCTAACACAAGCAGATGTAAAATAGAAACAAAGCAAGTATTGCCAGTTTAGATTTTTTTGTATTGACTTTTGGCAGTTCTTGGTTTAGGTCCAAAAGGGTCTTGATAGTGAACCTGCAGACCAGCTGTTCTCTGCATAACAGCTGGAGGTGGACTGTATGAGACCGATACTGCTTTAAAGAGAATACTTTTAAAGAGAATTTAAACCCCAAATGCTTTTTATTTGATTCAAATTGTATTAACAGAATGGGAAATGGTGCTTCTTTTTTAATTGTAGTGTTTTGGGATCTCAATGAAAAGTGTTGCATAGTTTGCATCTTTTGAATAGTGACAAAAACATAGGACTGAAAAAAAAAAAAACTTTGCGTATTATTTATTACAAAGGGCAAAAAAAAGATCTCAACTACAAAGGAAAATGCAGCACCATAAACATTTAGTACAAATCCCAAAAAATGCTTACATTTAACAGTTGTCTTTGGAAATGAGAAGAATTGTACTTATTTGTACATTTGTGATTTAAGTTTCTTTTTCTCTGAAAAATTGCCTGGTGAGTAATGGTGCATTTTTTAGGCTTTGCTCCTCTAACTGTGCTTTTGGGATTTAGTTTTGTCTTTTTTTTTTTTTTTTTTACAAATGAGCTGGCCTGATTCACAGAATAAAAAAAAATCTTATCCAATTTTTGTGAATCCAACAGCCATTAAGGACACCTGCATAACACACAATTCCCACACGCATCCATTTTCATTGACAAAATGACATTTTATTATTGCAGTAACTAAGACATTTGGAAAAAAAATAAATAAAAAAAGTTTTTTAAATGTTTGCCATCAGCAACAGATTGGATTGTCATGTTTTATGGATTTGAAGATGCTACATTGAAGTACATATACTCTAATGCTCTTGTTATTTGCTCCACAGCTATTGAACTGTATCTAAACATGGTAGTTGTTCTTGCCGAGAGGATTAGGTTAAAAAGCTGAGGATGCAATAGAGCAGCAGACTTTTCTGACAGTCATACACGGTAGAGTGCACGCCGGGCACTTTTTTTATGCTACTAAATATTTATTTTGACGCTTTTTGATTTTTAACTATGTTTTCGTTTTAAGGTCTTTTTTCTTAAGTTTCTACATCTGCAGTGCCACGTACAGCCAGCCAGCTACTCATGCTCACAGTCAATCTATTTGTGTTTTTTTTTTTTTTTACTGTTAAAATAAAATGGTAATAAAAAAACTGTTCAAAGACACTTGCTATGACTCTATGATAATTTTAATCTTTTTGAAATTGTTCAAAATATGGAAATAATAAAGCGTGGTGACTTAATTCATGGTCAGATAAACTCCTGGACACATGCTGAGACAATTGGAGACTTTTTTGTTAATAATTGCTGTTTGTAAGTTAATGCCACCTGTTGCAGCCCAGCAAGATGCACACTCTTACATAGCTGAGTCATCTTCTGTCAAAATGTGAAACATTTAAAAAAAATTTAAGACTGAAAATATTATCTTACGTGTTCCTGAGGTTAAATAATAATATTTTAAATCTAAGTACTTCAGCCAACTCTGATGAGATGTGTCATGCTAGGCTGACATTCAAAAAGCATTTTTGTTTTACGGGAACAGGAAAAAAAGGCAGGAAATTGAGTTGTAGTATACAATTATCATAAAAAAAATCCTACTGCCAGTTGGGAGTTCATTGTAAATTCCAGCTGGGAGGCAAAGCCATCTACAACACAGCAAAGTGACAAAAAAAATGCAAAACAGAAGGATCACAAAGGTCTGAAGATTCATTAGGATCTAGATGAACAAAACCTCCCATTTATTAAGAAATTGGGAAATCAAAAGACTTTTCTCTGAAACAAATTTTTCTTCAAGTAAGCGTTTTCTTAATTAACCAACAAAAAATGTTAAGGGCTAAAAAACTGAGTTGAAGGGCATGCTGTACATTTAGTGTGTCACAGAACTGAGTGTGACTAACAATCCTTATTTTCGTAATTAATTTAAAAGTCCACTTTTTCATCAAACTATTATACAGTCTGGCTGAACATGTTTATTAGGGATGGAGAAGAAAAAAAGAAGCCAATATGCTAATATGATGAAGGTGATATATTCTTCTTCTTTGTATAGCTGTTTGATAATTGCTGTACATTTTACTCTGATTTATCTTTCGTTAAGCCCTTAGAAATGTAGCACAGGACTACAGAGGAGAAGTTGGACCTTCACTATTAGATAATTACATGATTGCCAAGCAATCATATTCGTCTTTTTTTTTAAAAACTTCCTTATCTTCTTAAGGGTTATGGGATTGCTAGAACATATAGCTTTCACCTTTAAATGGAATCAACTCAAATGGGCTCACCATTGAAAAATGTATTTGGTTACCACATCAATATGTGAAGGCTTTTTTTGTTGGTATTGTTGACTTTTTAATATAATTAATGGTCTGGATTTTAAAGCACAATCTGCATGACACACATTTACTGTTAAATAGAAAAAGAGCATGTCATATTAACACCCTCACAAATCCAGTTTAATTATGGTTTCCTATGCCTAATTTGGTATTTATAAAGAGACTTTATTTTTTTAAATATGCACACCTCACTTGTTTTTTGTATCCACATTTCCAGAACTGTGACCATTTGAAGGCCCGGCAAGATAATTTTATATGTTTACCTCGTGTACGCAAGGTGTTTGACAAAAATGCTACATGCTTTTAGAAACACTCGAAGATTTCCTTTGTATACTTTGACTGTTTTAGTTTCCTTAGTGGTGAAATAGCTGCTTCTCTGTTCTTGTCTTTTATTATAGGGCAGTGGGCCATGTATGCCATCCATTTTTCAGCTAATCATTTCATAGAGGAGTTACAGTCATTTGAAAACCGTGATGTCACAGCAGGGAAATTAGTAAAATGGAGCAATGGACCGAGAGAACCTGGATTAAAAAAAAAAATGCTGACTTCGCAGTTCTATTGAACATTTATATTTCCTTTTGACACGCATCCAGTCAAACATTACATTTCTGAATGTACACTCACAGTAATAAGAGTGCAATACTAACACACTACTAATATAATGCTGTTAATAATCAAGTAGTTTTTTCACAATTGCTAGTAGCAAATGCAAATATACCTTTTTATATTTAAAAGTCTAAGTAAAGAATAAAAAAAATTTAATTCACTTTCCTTGTTGGAAATAATAAAGCCCATTTACTGCTTGATACTTATGGACTTTACACTTTGTAGTTACAGAATAATACCTGCATTATATGTTTTTTCTTTTTTCAGACTCCAGTAGCAGCTTAGTTAACTATGTCATCTTCAAGAAGTTGGTAATATTACTTTATTGGAAGGAACCAAACAAATATGTAAAAAATACAATAGTATGACTTGGTTTGAACATGTCACATTGTCAATATGCTGAAGAACTTTTGAGTTTTAGCAACCTTGTGGGATGGATTAAAGACAAATACTGAATGTTGTGTATTTGATAGGGATTAAGCTTGGTTAAAAAATGGTGAACTCACAAAACTCCTAAGTGTGTCAGTAACAACTTTTGTGTTGTAGGTGACTTGAGTACTTGCGTAATCCCTGGTTTCTTTGATAACAGCGTGAGGTGTTTCACTTTGGGAAGCACTTTGGGCGTGACCAACTACTGAAAATGAGCCCAAAAATCCATGCTCTGTGTTGGAGCTAAGCCCATTTTTGTGGCTCTTCACAGTTGACAGTCCTGCCTATCAAATTAGCACCCCATCCCATGAGGAATTCTTCTGTTGTATTGTTACCCAAGACACGACTTTTCAATGCAGATCACCTGCTGTCAGCCACGCAATGGGTTTCACGTTAAAGTGACAGAGACTGAGTTAGCAATAACACCTAAAGTTTATACTCAGACCAAAATACAGTATTCTGTACATTGAGGTGGATCAGCTTTGTCCAAGTTATTCTGAACCTGAGATCTTGCAGGGGATTTATTGCTGGACTCACCAATTGCCTGTTCTTTTGAATGGAAGCAGATCACGTAGTTGTCAATGTACAAAAATATTCTGATGCTGCTGACCTGTAACGGAGACAGCACAGTTTCCTCATTTGTTAAACAGCCTCAGAGTTAATTACGGTATGAGCCAGATTGCTTGATATTTGTAAGCTTGCTTCTTGATAGGAAACCCTGAGAAATTCATTGCGTGCAGAACAAACAGCGATGTAAAAATACACATCTGATAGATCGATTGTTACAAACAAATCGGCAAAGCAGTTTGTGAGTTTGTATTATGAAGTTGCAACTTTGTAGATGACTAGCACTTGAATCCAAAGAGATTCCTCCTTTCTTGGAAATGAGGAAGTACCAAGAACTGCATTTCCCCTTCTGTCCCATTGAAATTTCACTCTTGTTTATTAAAGATGCAATCTACAGTATATTCACTCACCTTTCCTTAATGCATTAGCTAAAGTAATCAGCTACAAATCTCCACATACTAGCTAGGTTTGTTAGTTGAGCATGAGACCAGCTCAGACACTGCACAACAATATATATAACAAACCCAAAGTGTATTTATCACTAAATACAAGCACCACTATTTAACAAACCTCCTAGAGCTGCTTTTGGCGATGTGCTACTTAACAGAACACCTGTGAACTGTTAACTATCCAGTTAGTCTGAACATGCTGAAGGGAAAGGTGTAGTTAACCATAGGAAGAAAGCAAGAAGGAAGTATGAGGATCATTTAATTGTATCAGTGTGAGGGGGAAGTCCTTAGTTTGACTCAACATGTAATTTGGAAAAAGGCGTGATACTTTTGGTGCTTCCATAGTTGGTAATTTTGAAGGAAATTCTTCTAGTGAAACACCAAACAAAATAAAAGAACAACTTTTGTGACCCTGTGATGTAGTGTTTCTTTGTGTATTTTCAGAGTGGACACTAGGGCTGGGCGATATATCGATATAATCGATTAATTTGAATTTTTTGTTTTAGACGATTTATTTTTGGAAATTCTAGATTTTTTTTTTCCCAGCTCTGCTTTTGTGGGCTTCCGTTGTGTGTTGATTAGGAGAGCGGTGTTGTTACACACTGATGCTAATAGGCTACAACGCTATATGCTAATGCTATGCTAATGAGCTGTGGTGCTTGTCGCCAAGTTGTGACCACAAACTGGTTTAAAGCCAGAGAATATTTTCACGGAGCGGACTTTAAGACGTTACGGATAAATACAAACAGTAAATAAATACAAGACATTCAAAATTGGTGAGCGAAATATAAATTCGAATAAGTGACCTATCCCGACAAGGATTGCAAAGCATAGGACCATCATTCTTTCTCGTTGCTTTGCCCTGCCCCTTGTAATTCCTGGCCAATGACTGAAAAGATCTTTAGTCATGTGGTTTTTTTCACAAGCTTTAGTTTGAAACATTAAAGTCTGCTTGACCACAGTCTGAACACAGACCAAACACAAGGTTTGGTACTCGATCTGATTTGGACCAAATTAAGCAGACTCAGTCCAGACCAACAACCTTTTTTAGTCTGCATACATCCTTAAACGGACGGTCCCAGCATGAGAAAAACTACATCGTATTTATTTAGGATTGTAGGAGTTCACAGTTTGGTTGTTACTTCCCAAGCTTGCAGTGTACCATGGCACCGCCATTATGAACAAATGTTGGACTGTCCTCATGCTGTTTTTATGCCTATAAATGAAGATGAGCCCGTATTATGTACTACTGTGCGAGCATCGCACAAACACTCAACAGCTCAGAGAGAAATGAGGCTGAGCTATTGCAGCAGGTGGTCTAGGTGCAAAGACACAGGGATCCTGGAGGACCACAGTGTTCCTCTCATGCTGTGGCCTGGTCAAGTTATTTCTGTTTTATCTATTTTGCTGAACCAAGAAGACAGGCTATATCTATTTTGAACAAGTGCTGCAGGTTAATCTATTCATGCCTTTTGCTTCCTAATGATTTTTGGCTCTTGACATAAGCTATGGGCAATGACATTTGTTATATCTGAATCAAAACTGTGGGTTTTTAGTGAAGTAATCACGTTCATGTTGATGGAAAAGAAATGTGCAGTTTCAAAAAGCTATCAAGGTGTTGGTGCTTTTTATATATATTTTTTATTTAAATAATTTATCAACTGCTTGCAAAACAGGTTCACTCATCTGTAATGCAGTTGACACATATTGCTAAACCACTATGCTACAAAATCATCTAGATTGAAATGAATAAGAATGTTTACAGTTTCTTTCTTAGGTTCAGATTTAATTGCAGCCAAGAAGTGCTGACCAACTCACATTGCATGTTTATAAATCAGTCTCAGGCTGCTCAATGCAACGATTAAAAACGCTGGAACAGAGTGAACAGACTATAAAATGTGTGAACTATGAGATTAAATGTCACAGAGAGTCTTTTTTTCATGGAATTAATCTTAGAATACCTGAAATGCCTAAAAGCCTCCCAAGCCTCCCACGTTGGTTTGGTCCTGTTATGTAAACAAATAATCTATAATCCAGAAGAATTTTACCCCATGCTTAAAAGATAAACATCAGGGTAAAGCTGTTACATGTCTGAAATTACGAAATGATGTTCATTGCAAATCTCTCTCCAGGTAATCCCAAAATAATAGCACCCAAAAATAAAAGTAAATGCTGTCTTCTCTGCCACAAAAATCTTAGATATTTTCTTTTATGTTAAAAAATTTAGCTACCTTGCAGGCATAAAGCTGTATTTATGCCTGGTAAGCTTTCTGTTTTAATTACGTGGCATAACATCATGCATAATTTACATAGTGCATGAAAAACTTCCCACAATTTCACCTAATAGGTGAGTCTGGTAAATAACAATAAGGAAAAAAGAGGCATAATAAAGGAGAAAGGGACTGTGGGAGTTGGGTTTATTGCAACACATGAACTGGGGAGCTGCATATGAGACTGGATTTCAAGTAAGGACTTCGTATTATCAGTGGAGGGAATAAAGAAGCAGTAAACAATAACAAAGGATCGGTGGAAAAAAAATAAGTGGAAAAGAGTAGTTGGAGAGGCGGTCTATTAGACAAATGGATGGAAAAATGTATGAAATTGCAGAGACACCTCTCATTCCGAACTGAAGACTGGCTTCTGCCTGAGACTGATACTGCAGGGTGAATCAATGTCAGTGCTCCCCCTCTCTTTCCTGTCTTCCTTTCTTTGGGAATTCTCTGACCTATTTAGCTCCTTCAGCAAGCAGCAGCAGAGTTATTTTTACATATCACCAGGAGACAATACTTTGTCCTCTGATCGTCCTCCTCGCATCTATATGCTTACCTCTCTTCCTCTTCCACCTCAGCTTTTTCCTGTTGTATCATCCTGTTTTTCCTCTCCCTCATCTTTTTTTTTTCTCTTGGCTTCAATCTGTCATCTGCCTTTAGTGATATAAAGATCAGTCAGTTTCCTGCTGTGTTTAATGCAAAATGCTGCCGGGATTGTTAGATATTGACTTGGTTATTAAACAAAGGTCTCACAGGTAATTTAAAAAAATATATGGTTTTAGAAATAATATTTTTCACTTGAGAGGAAATGTCCTTAAAAATAATAGTATGTTACACTTTTCTGTATTAGAGAAATGGTCAGAGCACTTTGCTTAAAAAAAAAAAGTTTGATCCTATTCATTTTTTTGTGTTTGGTTTCATTGAGAAAATGCTATTCATTAAGAACATTGTGTAAAGGGATGTACTGAGTTAGCAAAGTGAATTGACTGGCCATTTTAATTTGTAGTTCAGAAATGTTTTTCCTCGGGACTTGTTCTATGCCCTCTTCTCTGCTCTCCTCAAGGGAAGGTGACAGGGAGCATGTAGACAGGTCATCTATTCGCTCCTAATGATGATGGATGGCAGCACTGCGGAGAGCCAGGACACAGAAAAATGGAGCAATGCGGGGAGATAAAGAAATAGAGCAGTAGAGCAAAAGAAATCTGTGTATGTTTGCCGGCTGGTGGGCAGATGGTGGGAGTTTTGGCGATTGTCGAGTGTGCATGTCGTAGTCTGAAGGGAAAGACACAGGCGCACACAATCTGAGGAGTGAAATGTAAGTGCGTCCTAAACTTCCAGAAGACGAACGTGCAGAGTGCACACAGCTCCTCTTCTGACTCTGCTGACCTGTCTGAAGAGGCAGCAGAAGGCTCTGGAGGTCTCTGGGGTTCTCTCACACACATAGATAAACACTCATTTTCTCACTGCTTTCTCTGATTCACCACAGTTTTTGGGTGCTGAACTCTTTGTATTTTACACCTGCTACAGATCCTCTTTCTGCAGGTGGATTGTTGAGTGTGAAATACTGACATCATTTTTAGCAAATTTTCTGTTCTGTTTTCATTCTATGTTTAAAAAAACTCACCAGAAATTGACAAAAACTGGAATAATTGTTTTATTTTTTTAATTAACACATTTCTGGTAAATTAGATACTTAGCATGCTACGTATCTATTTACTCCTGAAGGAGTCTCTGTAAGTGGGGCCACAGCCGCTCTCAGCTCCGTTGGCTCCGTCTTTCATCACCTTTCTCCCCTCACACCCTCCCATCGGAGACCTTCAACAGGAGTAGAGATGCTAGCCTGATTGAGAGGAAATGTTGAGACCCTTTCTGGTTGGGGTTGCAACCTTGCAGACGTACATGCACACACAAACTCCGACAGCGTGCTGGAGTCTTACCCTTTCCAAAGTGCAGACAAGGAGACAGGCTGTAGCTATGGCAACCTAGAGAGAAGTGTTAGGATTGGGTGCTGGCTGAATTTGAAAGAGCTACCATATGCAGCCCAGGGAAAGTGCTATACTCTGCCTGTTTAGTGTTTGTGCTGTGTGTCTTGGTACAAGTGTGTCTGCCAAAGGACTGGGGACCTGTCCTACCTTTGGCTCCTCCCACCTGTCTGTCTTTGGCGTCCACTGGCAGCTGTTTCCAGATTTCATTTACCACAATGACTCATAAAGATGGAAGATTGACTCATTACTGTTGGTTGTAGAATAGTAATGTCTGTAATTGAATGAAACGACATCTCACAGGGAGTTCAAAGTTAATAGTTTCTGTGTCATTACTTTCCTTTTTTGAATCATAAGTATAAGGGTGATTTCAGGGCTCTAGAGTGCCACCAATTTGGTCACACGTGTGTCTGGATTTTTCAATGGTGCGCCTAAAAAAAATCCATTGCCGCAACATTGCGCCCAGCCCTTCTGAGAAAAAAAAAAAAAAACATGATTTCAGTGACTCTGAAAGTCTCATTCATGTGTGTGTGCACAAGTGTAACATACCTCAAACAAGTATGATTGTTTTTGTTTATGAGAATTTAAATCTGAGTTGTTCAGTTTGGGTTCGTGCGCACGCACCATGTGCACACGTACCCAATGGTGGCAGCAGTTGGAACGGGTGACAAAACTAAAACTCTTTATTCAGGGCTTTAGCTCCAGTGTTTGCATTCCTTCGTCTACTGTAACTTTTCAACCGTTAAGGCAATTAACGTAATTCTAGCGAAGTCTGTAATGAAGAAAAGCAGCCTTGCGCTGATATGCAGTACTGTGCAGTTGTGAAATGTTTACGTCATCAACGTTTCTCAGCAGATTCTGTCGTGGAGAAAAGCGGCTTTGCGCCGCAGCACTCTGTGTTGTATATTGATGTAAAACCAGATGTGTCGCTGTGACATTATTGGTGTTGAAATATGGTGGCCCTGAAGTTCAAACCAAATCAAGAAATCACTCAAACATCATAAAGATTACAACAATAATTAAGAAAACAAAACAAATAATAAAAAAAAGCCAATATAGAATTTTAGAAATCAAATCAAATATTTCACAAACCAAAACAATTAAAAAAACAAAAACAAGAAAACATAAAAAATAAAACTGAAAGGTTTCAGAAAACAAATGCAATTTTCAGAAATTAAAATGAAATGTTAAGAAAAGAAGCAAAAATAAACTGGAAAAGGTAGTTATTGTGGGGCGTTGCTGTTTGGATGATGACATTTGTTTCTCACTTCAACAGATAGTTATCTGACATAAAGTGCCTTTAAAGCAAAAACATTAAAAATAGACTCAAACAAGGCTGCTGCTATCAAACAATAAGTTAATTCAGAACACACCTACCAGTATGAAATGATACTGGGTTCTCTGTGATAATCAGAAATGCTTTTATAAGTTTTTCTTTTTTTTAGTTCAAAGTTTAGCTCACTGAAGCACTTTAAAGTCCCACTTTAATAATTTTTCAATTTATTTTCTGTGTTCCAAGTGGTCTTTTCAATTATGATTTTGCTGTTTTTAGCCAAAATCAAAAAACCTGAGTCGTTTTCTATAGGACATAGTTTCAGCAGACCAGCAGGAGTTCATTAGAAATTAACCTCTGAGTTGTGGGTGGGACTGTTTGCGTGCTTTGTTTATATTCTCCCCCGCTGACTTACAGACCCTCTCAACCCCAACCTATAATTGGTGGTGCAATTTGTTCCCAAATTGGAAGTACCTGCTGGTTTCAAGAAGTCAAAACCCATTGACTTTTTATTTAGAAATAGACAGTAATTACTACTTATTAAGTGATTTTATTTGTCGGAAAAATCATTCTTGCTCTGATACCTTCCTCTTAACATGTTCTTTCTAATCCTAATTTTTTAATAGATATTTTTTTCTTTATCACAAGTTATAAACTGGTTAATCAGAAGCCTCAGTAAAAGCATGTGGTTCCTGCTGGCCCATCCTCAATTGCGTGATTGACAGAGTCTCCTGAGCCCACTTTCAGGGGAGGGAGTGTGGATTTCGAACAAGTTCACTCATGATTGGCGACCGTAGTTCCCCTATAAATGTGACTCAGACTTACTTGGACCAATCGATGTCATCTTGTTTCAAAATGACGGCGCACATATCAGGAAGCAATGGTGACTGATTTGGCTTCATTTTGCGAGAGCCTGAGATAAGGCATTGTTCATGGGTGACAGGTGTGACGTCATCGTTCATTGTTTTGGTTTTTTTTGGTCTATGATTTGTCTGCATGATGCATCAGAATAAGACAAAGCAGGGAGACTTCGGTTCACCCATTTCACATGCTGTCAAAAACTTGAGCATTTTTAAATGGCATGTTTTTATTTGCTCCGATTTGAGTAAAGAAAAACTCAGAAATGCAGTTTAGTCTTAAGTTCTTTCATATAGGTCCTCTATCATGAGAAAAATGCTACAAGAACGTTAAAAATACCAAAAGCACCATTTTCATTGGAGTGGGTCTTAAAACACCAACTTTTATGTGATTTATCATTATTTTAGAATTGTGTTTCAAATAAAAGGCTTTATGATTACCAGTAAATCATTTTGAAGTCCTTAATGCCAATATTGACAGAAATTATAAAGGAAATTGACCATGTAAAACTGCTGCAGTGTGGTTGAGAAGGTGGGTGCACCAAACTTTAGTGCTGGTGTACCTAAGAAAAAAAGTTAGGTGCACCGGTGTAGCCAGTGCAAAAATTTAGTCTTGAGCCCTGACTTTTTCATTCTACTTCTGAAGTACTTCATGGTGATAACTTAAAGTGAGCAAAATTGTGATTTATTGAACTTGTAGACCATTTTCAATAAAAATCTTTCAGATTTGTGCTCTACTCTTATCTCATAACCCTTTTTTAAAATAACTGTCATAAAAATGTTGTAAACTTGACAAAAAACTTTTTTTTTCCACCTTTCTTCTCCGTAAATGTTTTCACAAAAACTTATAACTTTCAATGGAAACAGAAAAGCTTAGTGTTGATATGCGTTTATGAATGAGCGCTCCAAACCTTTTTTTAACAAAGAAATCATATTTTATTCTCTCAGCGCTGGCTGCTGGGAATAAAAGTCACGCAGCCGGCACTAAATGACTCTGCAAGCGCTTCATCTTTAGAGGCGCAAGTTGCTTTTGTTGTTGAGAGGACAGCATGAGAGCAAAGCTTTCTTATCTACAACAATGCAGAACAACAGGCTTAGTGTGGAAACTTCCTGGCATTTTTCACTCTGTTAACACTTCCCTTTAGAATTCCTGCACCTGACTTAATCTTATGCTGTACATAGTCTCTCACGATGTAATATGCAGCAGCCTCCCCCTTTTTTTTTTTACTCTTGATTATCCTGCAGTATCTTTACTATTTGCACCTGCTTGTTCTCTTTTGTTTTTGCTGTACTCTAACCTTGTGAAAGAAAAATAAAGGGGATTGGGAGGGAAAATAATGTGGGGATTGGAGCAGCGATTCAAAGGGATTTGGCCTCTGTTGATATTAAATTGGAACTTTCAAACTCTGGGATCATCTTCATTTTTGGATTTTAGCACACAAACTCAGTCAGAAAACTGTAAAAAGATCAGAAAAAATTTTATTTGTTGGCGTTTATTTTAACCAGATGTGTTGCTACTATTTTGATAAATAATGTTTTACAACAGAGTTAATCAGGATTAGGATTACATGTTGGATTCTTAAGCAGAGAATGAAGTTAAGAGTAGTTTCATACCACAGCTAGGGGATTATATATTTAACACCACTTAGCAATTTATATTTCATCAAACAAAACAATTATCTTTAGAATGTAATTATTGCTCTATTATATTTTGTTAAAGACCCACTCTGATGAAAACCGTGTTTTTGATATTTTTAACAGATACTTGTGGCTTTTTTATTATAATGGAGGACATATATCAAGAAAATTAAGATCAAAATTGTATTTCAGAGTGTTTCTTTCTTCAAATTGTTGTGAATCAGCACAGATGAAAAATTGCAGTTTAAAGAAGAGCTTTTTTGTGATGCAGAAAATAAAATGAGTGGGCCACAAGATCCCTGCTCCGCTCTATTCTGACATATTTGCTTGTAGACGACCAGATCCATGTATGCCTTCATTTTCCTCATCCAAGCTGGCACCTTGCTCAAAACTGTTGGAGTGGATAGCTCCAATATCGATGGACATTTGCGTTGCACCGCTAAGGTTAGGTTGGGAGTGTGAGAGGCTGTAAGATAACGGGAGAACATGCAAACAGAGAGCTCTCAGCAACAGGAAGGGAAATAGGAGGTGAGGAAAATGTGAAAATGAAGATGAGAGAGAAGAAAAGATTTAGCTCCAGTGCCCAAAATTCTGCAATAATTTGGCTTCTCCAACATAACGTTAGTAGATTTACTATATATATTTTGTTTTCTAAATGCAATTTTTCCTCTTTGCAGTTTTAAGGTTCATACTTTTCTATAGTTTTTTTCAGCAGGTTTTCTTTAGTGACTAAAGTAAAATTGTGGATCTTTTTATTTTTATTTTAACAAAAACAAGAAAAAAATTTTTTTTCTTGTTTTTGTACTTATGACATACAAAATTGTAATATTTTTTTATTGATACAACAATGCTTGTTAGCAAAAAAAAAAGTTTGAATGTTAAATAAGGGCAGATTACTTACTGTATGAGTAACCCAGTCTACATAATTAAAGCAGGAAGCCTGAGACAATAACAACGATACTGTTTCACCTGTGAATATATTGCAGCAAGAAATCTGTGCAGCGTGGCAGCAGAGCTGAATTTTCTTCCATCTTATCCACTGCATCACCACTGCACTCCCAGGGCTCATAATGATGAAGCAGAGCCTTTTATCTCAATTCAGTAACAAAGGTATCCTCTGGGCACCCACATCCCAAGAACCCACAAATAAAACTGCCAAAAGTTTCAAGATGCATCAAGGAAGTTCAGGTGTTCAGAATGTGCATCAATGTTGGTAGTTTTTTTTTTCAGCTCCTCGTGAAATTAGTTTATCTGTGTAAATTTTTCCTTTTTGTAATGTTTGTGTTGATTTAATTTGATTCATCTTGGCTTAAGTGGCAATCACTGGCACTGACGGTCTGTGACTAACCAGCTGAATGTCTCAATGGAAGGGTTTTATTTATCCAGACAAGTTTCTGTACCACCTGCTGTAGCATGAAACCGTCTTTGTTTATGCTTCACCGCATCTCAGTTTGACACCCAGATTTTTTTGGCTGAATTTTTTATAAATTAGATGTGAAAGATTGGCAAATTCAGCGAATGCTCTAGAAATAAAGGATTTTTACCCTTTTTTCTTATATTATGTTCACTGTTTTAGTACATGACAGTCATTAGACATTATTGTTTGACAGAAATATGTAACATCAAATCCTTGCAAAAATACTCTACTACAAGATGAGAAAATAAAAAACTGAACTTTATTATTGTTTTCTCCAATAGATCCTAATGCTTTGTTTTGATTTAATAAATTAGGTACTAGTCTAGACCTTTAAGCTGAAGTTTTCTGTTCAAATTTTCTGTTGCTGTATGAGTCTGATCCAGACTGATGTGCCACACACAGATATACTATTATTTTTCGTGACAACTTTTTCAAAGAACCTTTTCAAAGTTCTCATCAAGTTCATTAAAATGTTTTTGTTTGTGAAAAAAACCTGGTTTGCACTGCTTTTTAACATCTGTAACGACACGGTTGATAAAGAGGAAGTGAAAGTGACATCTCTTTGTATCGGGCAAGCCAGACTGGCTGGCAGGTCGTTGTTATGCAAATGTTTCTTATGCTTATCAGATGTCTGAGCGACAGAGGAGGCTTTTCAGGGACTTTTGCTCCAAGAAAAACTAACTCTAACAAGTGTGCACTTTGAAAATCTGCAGAACTTAATCATTAATGGAAGAGAGGAAAGCTGTGGGGGGAAAAGATCTGGCACAAAAAAACACATTCTGGGATTGACTGTAAACCATTAAATAATTATTGAGAAATGGTTTAAAGTTTAGTTAGATTTATATTTCATGTAGTATTTATTTCTGAGATCTATTGCATTGTATGGCAAAAAATGTTTGCCAGTTTTGTGCAATTTTATACTTGTCTTCTGCCCCCTGGTGTTCAAATTACACGTAATGCCTAACCTATCAAATACGATACCGTATGTATTGTAGGATTCATATTTTTAAATAATTAATGAAAGTGACAATTGAATTTTAATTTTATTCCATAAATTTTTGTATCAAACTTAAAAAGATTGGGAAACATTGTCACGCATTTTCTTCTTTTTGTAGTCTTGAGGTAATCCCACTGGATTAACAAATATATATATATATATATATATATGTATATGTATAGTAGGAAATAGAAAAAACTGGAAAATGTCACCAAAAATGTAGTGACATTTTTTTTCCTTCCGTGTCACACAGAATAGAAAATTGTTTACTAATCACTGATTGTGTTACTCAAACAAATACATTTGCAGAAGTCTTATTCCTTCTGGTAGAAAAGCTGTGTTTAGATGTTTCTTTTTAAATTATTGTTATTATTAAGAGTTTTTAACAAACAGAGAACCAGTTCGACTGCCAGAGCTTTATACAAGCTTAAACCCATGATTTTTACCAACCAACTCCCATCTCAGGTATGATTTATCAACCAAGGTGTGCCCACTTCTCCAAGCAACCCGCTGCAAATCACTTTTATTTGCTTTGACTTGATTTACTTGAATAGTGGATTTAAACTGGAGGTTTGGGAGAGAGGGTGTGTCATCCCTGTCATCTCTGTTCAAACGTGGAGTGCTCTGTGTTTACACTGTACTCTCCAAAGGTTATAAATGATTGAATTGAATCTACCTTCTGCATTATATTTCATAATTTTTTTTCTTTTACTGAGCTAAGATATCCTCTAACTCTGCCCATAAAAATGTATCTTAACTGATTTTCCTGGAGTTTCCCAGTGCTCTACTAATCTACATCTCTTTCATTGATTTTCAGTCGTTTGAATGAAAGTTAAACAAGATTATTAAACAACAGCATGCGGATGGTATATTGATTATTTGTGGCAGCTGATTAAACAGTTTGTGGCCAGTCAGCCTGCACTTGTAGATAGTATTGTAAGTATTGTCATGTTTTTTGTTTTCTTTGGTATTTGTTGTTGATAAACTGGAAGTTTTTTAACAGAATAGATCAGAAGTGTTATGGAATACTGTTACATAGTACTGTTAAGCTGACAAGCTGCAGCTGCCTATTCTACATCACAAGAGATTATTTTAAAAATGATATTTGAATTTATGGATTGTTTTGATGCCATGTCAGGGAGGTGTATGGAGGAAGAATAGGTCAACTTTGCACTTTTACAAACCATGCTGGAAGTGTTGTGCTGATAAGATAATTTGCCGCTTTCCAGGACAAACATTTTTTATGGGAGAATACACGATTTTTTCCCCTTTTTTTTCTCATAGTTCACTGGCACAGTGGGACCTGGATCAACTATTCTTTGTGAACACTTTGAATGCAGAACACGGCTCAAAATGCAGCTGTTTCTTTTTACGCATGCATACAAATAAGAAGGCCGTCTCCCTTCTGGCTCATCCTTGAAGAGCCGCACTGATGTTAGAATGTATTGTTAGTTTTATTCCACGTGGAAGTTTTGTTTTTTGTTTAGTTCTTTTCATCTTCTTTCTGGCTCCGCTTCCCATGTCGCTTTCTCATTGCCCTTTGTTGCAATGTTGGCAGGAAGAATGAGGAAGGTAATACGATCCATTGCACAGTTTAAATATGCACTTGCCAAACCACGCATTGGAGGTCTTTTGTCTTCCCATCTTACAGGTTTTATTACAGTTTTTCTTTTGGTTCTAAAATTATTTTGCTAGTAAATATACAATCTTACGGCATGATTGTCTTACCTTGTTTGTTTTTTATGTTTTCTTTGTGGCCGATGAAAGTCAAACCCCACACGATCTTTAAGTTACAGTGAACTTAAATAACCTCTTAACTTGTGTGTTCTCAGGTAAGCGCAGGATCCATCCCTGTCAAAACACTGTGACTCTAGACCGACTTTAGAGGAAAGCACTCTGACAGGAGGACAAAATAAAGGGTGAGTAAAAATAATGATGGAATCTTTTATTATCTGTGACCTCTTAAAAAAGAAATGGTTTGCTTTTAATTTGTTTACTTGACTTGCATGTAGGGTACACCACTAATGTTTGTCTTTACAATTTTTAGAGCCCAGTCTGATTAATGATTCACATTATGTCTGCCTAAGCTACTTTGATGCTGGCTCCCATTCACTCTTTGCCATCCACATGTTTCTCATAATACAGACTTTATTTTAGCTTAGACCATGTTGAGTTTAGAAGGACCCAATAGTTTAAATTAGGGTGCATTCAAGTATGTATGGTATGCCCACAAACCCATATAGTTTAACCTCAGTCTGGCTTGCTTTCAATATGAACTTACATGAGTTCATGTGTTCAGAGGACAATAAGCATCATAGTTCATTTTACTGTAATTGTGTTTCATTGGTTTCCTTTTGCACACAAAAACACTGTTTTAATTATTTTACAGTATATCTTCCAATAGTAGCCACAGAGTTTATTCAGAATTTTTGGCCGCCGGTCCAGCATTTATTAGAGATCTGCGTTTATTCCATCACAGACAGAATTGTGATGGATAACTGGTTCATTTTCCAATAACATTTGGTCACAAAATGCAGACACCACCACCAGATAAACATTTTAGGATTTATTGAAATGATGAGAACATTATATTATGTTATGATTAGCACTGGCTGTGAAGTCATTAATCTCCGTATCAAAAATCCTCCGCTTTCATACCAATCTTTTTCCTGGACACACGCACACCTTTCTGTCTTTGCTCAATAATCTATGTTCAAACCAGTTCTTCCAATTCATCGCTCGCTTTCTCTGCACCTCCTCCAGGAAATCCATTTGCTCCTTTTTTTCTGCAGCTGTCTTCTCACAGAAACGATTGGGATTCACCCCAAAATTTGGTGCAGATTTCTCACCAGAATGTTCTTTAGCGTGTGTTCGGCCTGCCAGATCTGTGCGGGGGCTTGGCACTAGTCATGACGTCACACTACGGCAACACAACTTAGACAAACTATGTCAGAATTCCTGCTAACACTGTCACTACCCTTTCTATATGCAGAACTCTATCTGTTTCACCACTCACTCCGCATACGTGAGTCATACGTCATTTCCTTTCTTTGCCTATTTGACGACATTATCATTTCACAACATTACCTCTGTTATCAAAAGAATTTATGTTTATCCTAACAGAGCGCTTCTCCCAACTGGATTACAGTGCAGAAAAATAAAAGAATGTTGCCTAAATGCAACACTGTATAATTGTATATTGTCTCATTACAAACAATGGACAATCTCAACAATACGTGATAGAATGAATGCCACACAGCTTGGAGTCATTCTCTCCGTTTGATGGTTTTTATTTTTCTTATGTTGGTGACAGGAAATAAGGAGAAGTGAGCACGTTTTACTCTGAGGAGATGTCACGGACTGCTGCAGCCGCTTTAGCTGCTTCATAATGTGTCAGTAAGTGGCGCTGTATCTTCCTAACTTGGGGAGTAAACTGGCCGTCATTCGAAGAAGAAGAAAACATTTCTTGTCAGTTTGTAGTCCAGTGCAGGATCGCAAAGTCCTGCTTTGCTTTTACCTTTTGTTTTTTTTAAACATTAAAGTAACCTTTTTTTTATGAAAAGCATTTTAAGAGGTTATTATTGTTGTTAACATTAGTGGAGGTGACGCGATACACACTATCACGTTCCATAACTAACGTAAAATGTGTTGGTGGAAATGACGTGCAAGGTGAGCAAAACTGATACAGAAAGGGTAGTGACAAACACCACTTACAGAAACTACTTAGTCCTGCAGTATTTAGTTTTTTAGTAGTTGGGGAGTAAGGAGGGAATTCAGACATAGCCTTAGTGTCTAGATCTGCTCGGGACGAGCGTGCAGTAATTTGTCCATTCGCAATCTTACACATCATCAGGCCTATGTACAGATAATCAAATATTGCAACGTCATCACTAGCCGCAAGCCCTGGTACTGATCTGACAGGCCGAACACATGGTACCTACACCAGCGCCAATTGGAAATCGACCACTAATGGAAAATATATGGTAAATGCAGAAAAGTTAAAACTATCACTTTTTTGGCCTTGTTTTCAGCAGAGGCTGTAGCCCCTCTGTACTGTACAGTTTTTGTTACTTTTAAATACTTTGAGGTTCCCGTTTGTGGTGTAAACATGAATCTTTGAATAAACTGGAACGCTGCAGGAGCAGTAATGCACCGTTAAGATTAAGATTAGCTTTATTAATCCCGGTAGGTAAATTAAGCTGTAGTAGCAGCATATTTTAAGCACAATAAAATAAATACATAAAATCCAAACAGCGTTTCCCCTTCTCTTTCAAAGTTGTGTAATCTTGTTTTCACACTCGCACAAGGCAAAATGTGACACTGAAATGCTGTCCTGGAGTGCATTGGACCAGCATGTCTATTTCATGCTGGGATGGCCTTTTAAGAATAAACAACTGTGTTGGTTATTTGCAGGATCTACCTGCACGTATGTCTCCTCTGCAGTCCCATACTTTAATGATCTACTCTTATTCTTTCTGCATTTTTTTTGGTTTTGTTTTAATATTGGTGATTTTATTGAGCAATGGAAGTTGTTAGTCACAAACCTAACACTTGATAGTGTTTTTAGTTGTACACATTTTGGTCTTTCAGTGCTTGTGGTTGCAGAGTTGACTCTTCTTTGATGGAGGACCTGCTTATGTATGTAAATGAGCTTTTATCCGACTCAATGGGTGGCTTTTCCACACTTATATTTCAATGGCAGTGTATTAGCATCTGCACGTGTGTGTTTATGTGTAAATAATTAATTGCTGTAAAGGTTTTATTGGTAAGACTGAACCAGGCAGAACATTATGCTCCACTGCTCCACACTGCAGTGCAACATAATTAGACTGAAACGTGTCTGCATTTTTTCTGTGGGGAAATTGTGTTAGGTGGCGTGCCAGTGTTAAATTACACAATTTAGTTTGTATTAGTGCCACCCTGAGGATTGGCCCGTGAATCAGGGCATCTTTTCATGTGACATACCATTAATGCAACAAATTTCCCATTGGGGATCCATGCTGGATGTCTGTAATAAGTTGATTTGCTTGAGCTGACCTTTGAAATGAGGGATTTCAAACTAAATGATTAGTTGTTAGAGTAGCAAATTATATCAAATAGATTATTTTGGGGAAACAATCTATCTTTTTATTACATGTAACATTGTGGATAACGTTGTCCTCAGAGGACTTTAAAAAGCAAAAACAGTGTAGATGACTGACTGATGACTGATGCATATTAGAAAAGCAGCATTTGGCTTTAAAGGCTAACTCAAAGGCCAAGGTCAGATCACACCATCGATCACATATCTTAACTGATGGTAGACAACCAAGAAGGACAGATTTTAAAGACCACTCCAAGCAGCTTTCAGGCTATTTAAAAAAATGTATAAAAAAGGTAATACATATAAAATTACAAAAAAAACACTCCCAGTGTTTTTTTTATAATGACTATGCAGTGTGCAAGTGTTTTGTCCTGAGTTGTGGGCAGGACTATTAGCGCAAAGACTGAAATACTTAAGAATAGCATGATATTGGCCCTTATAGGTTGTTTTTAATCCTTATAAAAATGCAACAACAGATAATTTCACACAAGCATTGGTATTACCAAGTAATCACACACTTACAAACACTAATAAGTGTAAAAATATCTTCTCACCTTCACTGCTTTCCTTCTAATTTTTATCCACCTTCTTCCTCACACTTTTCCCAGCTGCTGCCTTCACCACTATTATGTTCCTCAACTTCTCTGTTTCCCTGTCCAACTTCCTTATTATTTTTTCCATCTATATATTGTTTGTGTTTGTTTCAAATTTGCTTCATCCTTTTCTTCCAGCGTGTCATGTCTTCTCTCTTTCTTGCCCCTTAGCCGCAGTGTCCTTGAGAAAGCAGTGACTTTGCTGGTTAGCGCAGTAGAGCGCATCACTCTTCTTCTCACACAAACCTTCTCATTCACACTCGCTCAACTCCATGAACACACACGAACACATTTGGTAGATCCCGCTGCAACACTGCTGAGCAACATGAGCCCTTACAAGTCATTTTTCCTTTGTTCCTCATGAATTATTCATTCAGTAATTTTGGCAACACCAAGTGGCCTTATTGACAAAAGCTATTGCAGAGAAAAACTGACATGTGTCCCCTGACTTGAGCTTAAGATTGGCCCAGCTACTGGTTTGAGAAAGCTATGGTGTTTTACTTTTTAAAATGAAAACTGAAGTGGTACATACAATTATTTTATTGTTAATGCTTCTATATACTTGCCATTACTACCTTAAAAATATGTGAAAACATTCTACGATATCTTCAAGATGTACCTAAAAATAGTCAATAACTAACTTATAGTTGAGTTAATGTGATTTGATATTAACAAACCTAAGAAATCTGAACTAAATGCACAAGTTAAATTACTCTTCCTCACTGTTTGTCAATAAATTGGAACAAATTACATAAAGGTGATACTGTAGTTAGACCTTCACAATCGAAACAAGATCCCAGCATGCCCTTCTCCTCATTAAAGGTCTTCTCTACTAAACTTGGATCTGGATAACTCATTGTTACAGTTTTCCATAGCTCTTGAAATATAGATGGAGGCTGATTGTCTGCTTGTAAGATGAGATCTTATAGTCTCTTGATGCTGTTTGTCCTCATCGGTCTCTGTTTTCCATCTGAGTGTGTGTTGGGTCACTGCCTCTGCCTGCCACCCTACGTGTTTTCTGTCTTAGATCAAGTATCTGGTGGCTAGCTTGCTGCAGTGCTATGTATGAAAGAGGAGTTTTTGTAATTGCATCTCGCATGCTCTGTTGAGCATGTTTCTCGATTGGTGAGAATCTTAAACCCAGATGGACTCCTACACTGTAAGTACTTTTCTTTTTAAATATGCAGTCTATATTCAACTTACCTATATTACCAGACTTCATCACTCTGTGGCAGTGGATCATTGTTGCTATGTCATCTCTTTATCAGAGAGCGTGTGTGTGTGTGTTTTTTTTTTTAATCGCTCTTGTCAACACTTGTCCCACATTCAGCTGCAAAAAAAAGCTTCCGTAACCATGGCGACCAATCCCAAAGAGAAAAGTTGAGGATGAATCTCTTTCACACTCTCTTTCCTTCCTGCACATCAGCCATTGATGCAGTATACGGCCGTTTCCATGATTTAATGTTGGAGCCTAAAAGCACAGGAGAGATCGCATTTGACTTAAACCTGTAAAGAAAGACTTCAAATGTTCACAAATAAAATAATTGGCCCGTACTGATAAATACATCTAAGAGAAACAGGTGCTGACCCATTTTTTTGTTGTTTTGTTGCTTTTTCTACATTTTCTTTTTCCACTTCTGTTGTTGTAGTTTTTACTTACCCAGGGTGGTTCCATCATAGTGAGTAAGAAAAGAAGTCAACTGGAATTGATTTGTCTTTTTTTTTTAAGACAAGTCTACAACTACTTTTTAAATTTCATATTTGTAGTATTTTAACAGGTTTTCAACCAAGTACTTAAAATAACAGTTTATCCATAGAGTATTTTGAATTTTAGATGAAGAACTTCGAACTGATAAGCATCTTGCTATATCAGATTAGATAGAGGGTTGTTAAGGGGCATTCACACCAAACACGATTCGCTCGGCCAATTCGGGTGCCCCGCCCCTCTTTTGCCCCGCTGCAAGTTCCCTAAGCTCACCGCCCTGGCCACGTGTGGGAGGAGTTACCAGCTAATGTTTTTAGCCTGATCACTACATGAAGCAGTGTCAGTGTTTATCTCATTTACACTGCATGGAAGACATGTATGATGTTTAGAGAACAGGTTTCTTTTTTTCGAAGAGATGTACAAAAACACGTGATAACGTCTCCATGTAGATTGCAGACCATCAAAAATAAATTAGCGAACATATAAACCATCTACACAAACAAAAAAAAAAAATAGAAGTCAGTCGCCAAATAGCAAACACTATTCATTAATAACCGCGGCGACAGCTGTTTGTCGGGAGCTTGTAATCCAACGATTCTGGAAATAACCGGGTTCAAATCCCTTTATAATTGTTTATGAACATCTTTTTAAAAGCAACTACAAATATTAAACCAAGGGTTTCATAGACTACATTTATTTATATAAACCTTTCATTCATTCATTTTCCAAACCGCTTTATCCCTTTCAGGGTCACATGGTTGCCGGAGCCTAACCTGGCTACTCATGGGTGAAGGCAGGGGACACCCCTGGACAGGTCGCCAGTCTGTCGCAGGGGCCACAATCACACACCCATGCACACTCACATCCACACCAAGGGACAATTTAGAGTAACCAATTAACCTATGAAGCATGTTTTTGGACGGTGGGAGGAAGCCGGAGTACCCGGAGAAAACCCACGCATGCACGGGGAGAACATGCAAACTCCACACAGAAAGGTCCCCCATTGGTGACACTGTTTCAAGTCCCCCAGCCAGGACTTGAACTGGTAACCTTCTTGCTGTGAGGCAAGAGTGCTAACCACTGCGCCACCGTGCAGCCTATGTTAACTATGCATTACAAAAAAAAAAAAATTCATGGCTATATAGAAAAGACATTCTAATGACGTTTCTAAAATCTAAAGAATTATCCTGATTTTTTTGATTAATATTCATAGTAATGTGTGTTGAGTAATTTTACAAAAAAAAAAAGGAAAAAGATTCTCTACCAACTACCATTATACCACTATACCATGGACACCACTATACCATGGACTTAACATTGAAACTGGTCGCCTCTGCTGCGCGAATCCCGTTCGGTGTGAATGCACCTTTAGTCATCTCACCTTACCTTTTAAAGGGTTTTACAGCAATTCACCAGTACCACATAACATGACTTCAAGTGGCAGTGCCTTCTATATGCACCCTTTAAATGCCTTCAGTGTTAAAGTGCAGCCTGACCATGAATCAGGTCAGGAGAGTAAAAAAAAACAGGAGCCAAACAAAAATTTTTTTCCATTTTAATTCATATCTTCTCATCATGTTTTTAATATAAGGAAAAAATGTTGTGTTAATTACCTAATGGACTAAGTTTACAGTAATAAAATGAATCATTTGTTGATTTATAAGAGCAAAGAATGCTACAGTACAACAAACTTTTATCAACCAAACTATATTGTCTTTTTCTGGAGCATCCCTCTTTAACCAGGTCCTTAATTCCAACCCATTTTTTCATGGTCAAGATGGAGAAATAATTGTCTTCTTAAAACAGATTTACTGTTAATACACGTTTTTGCTAATAATAATGCTTTTTTTCTCTCGGGCAATTTATTAAAAGGTCAAAAAAGGCAACAATAATTTCAAAATTATGGTTTAAATTACTGGAATTTTTCATACCTTTTTAAACCCTAATCTCAAAGCTTAATGGAGTTGTGTCCTAAGGCTAGACAAACTCAAAAAGATAAAATGGAAATGAAAATTTTCAAGAAATACATTTTTATCTTTTATCTTTTTCAATAGTGACATATATTTGTCCTGTTGCCTTATAAAGATTGTTTTTGTAACAAGTGGAAAATGCTGCACAGAATTCTTCCTCCTTGCTTCGCTTCCTCTTGCAGTATTATTCTGAAACTGCTTCAGCTTCTGCTCCTTCAATCTGTGTTAGGGACCAAGCAGAAAGACAGGAGGACACAGGGATATTTAACAGACAGTGGGGTTTTATGTTATTCTAAAAATGCTACCAGAACTGAACATAAACATTCAGCCTTTAACAAAAGACAACATAACTGATTTAAAAAAAGCAAGAAGTTAGATGATGAAACAAATACATGAAATATAACATAACTTATAGACTCTCAAGCCACATGAAACACAAACTGGTTAAAAAACATTTAAAAAAGAGATAACCCAAACCTAAAAAAAAAAGCAACTGGCTTCAGCATTTAAATCAGCTGCACCTTTGGCCACACCGTTTCCTTCCAGAATAAATGATAAATGGTGTATACTTGTATAGTGCTTTTCTACCTTCCTTGAGGGCCCAAAGTGGCATAGTCACTGTCCCATTCACGCACACACGCACGCACACACACACGCACACCCCCACCCACCCCACACGCACACATTCACACACTGATGGCGGCTGCGCCGAACACTGGCACCAGTCTTCCATCAGGGGCAATGTTTAGTTCAGTGTCTTGCCCAAGGACGCTTCGACACATGGGCGGGCAAGGTAGGAATCGAACCTGCAATCTTCCAATCAGAGGATGACCACCCTACCGCTGCACCATGGTCGCCCCGTGAATAATAACGTATGCTGGTACCAAGCAAAATAATATGCAATAAAACCTACTTATAATGATCTCCATCTAACATAATCTGATTAAATATAAAAAAATAAATGTTATTAAGCAAAGGGGGTGTTGATGAATGTGTATAATTATATTAAACCAAATTAATGTAATAAATATATATTACCATGCATGTTATGATAGGATCCTTCATAATTGACTTTGTTTTTTTTTCCACCACAAAGCTTATAGTGTTTACTTCTTTTCTAAACTCAAATACAGGAAGGCTTTGTTAAGAGGCTGTCCTTTATCTTTCTAAGCTGACATCCATAAATAAATGCATGCTTATTTCAATTTAGTCAGTCAGTGGACATTTTTTTTACTAAACCTAAAAAAACTGCAATATGATATAGATAAAGTAATGTTATAAATTAACAATAATAAATAACATTCACGTAATTTTCTATACTCTTTCTTGTAATATTCAGCTTTTTTTTATCCTGTTCCCTTTCTCTATTCTTGTTAAATCCCTCTTATCCTCAACTTTCTACCCTCTCTCATGTTTCTTCCTGTTTCTCTTCATTTAACTGTCGTCCCCCACTGAGTTGGAGAGACAGACAGGAAGGAAGCATGTAATGACACTGTCATATTGAGCACGCTGCCTGAATTGACCTGGAACTAAAGGAGGCACAGATCAACTCCTGCTAAAGCTGTGCAGATTAGGATATAAAAAAAAGAAGTTAAGCTGGTGCACATTAAAAAAAAATATTTCTGTTGGTTGATTTATGTCATTCATAATCCTGAGAATTTCATCTATCTTTCAAGAAAAGTATAAAACTAATGAATGAACGTTTTTCTTATCTATGCAACCGTTACCTAAATAAGTAGAAGCATGAGAAATAAAATATTTTTTTGCTTAAAATTAAAAACTATACATTTTTATGAACTCAGCTGTTCGTTATTAATAAAGACAGATTCTCTTTTGTTAGTCTGACAGAGAGGCAGTTAGGAATACAAAAAAAATATTGTAATAATTTTAAACCTTTCTGATGTACTTAGAATCCTCATAACCATACATTGCTTAAAAACAAAGACCAATTTCACCCCATCTGTGAAATAAAATGCTAAAATCATCAGAATCTTGATTATGAGATTTTCAAATTAGCTTTCTGCCTCCCAAGTAATTAAAATATGTCTTCCTTTGTTCGTTTTAATGGTTTAAAAATCAATTTGTCTTCTAGACTTTAAGTGTTAGTGATCATAATACTCACGATGTATGTGCTCTTTGTATCATTTTAATCTGTCTGAGCTGTCTGGAGATTGTTTTTTTTTTTTTTTTTTTTTTTTTAAACTTTGTTGTCTCGGAGTCTCATGCACAAACCTGCTGGAACACTCACGAATGCAGAAGAGGGCGATGTGACAGCTTTTTTGTGTTGGCAAACACCATCTTAGCAATAAAAGAGCTTTCAAGCAGGATTAGGCTGCTAAGTGCCGGCGGAGGAGACAAGTAGGCCAAAGACCACTAAGATGTAACTTGCACTTTTAACAGTCAGTGGATGTTGCAGTGAGGGCAGAGCTGTAAAACACTGGTAAAAAAACTGAAGTGTGTTGGAGATTATTTACTAACAGACAGGGAAGGAAGTCAGCAACATGCACATACACATTGTAAGCACACGCACAAGTCCTCCCATAGACTACAGGCTGTGGAGTCTCGGTGGAGCTCTGGTTGGACCATCTGTTCTTGCTGAAATCAGCACAGCAGGATCCGACTCATGCACACATACACAAGCACAGCCTGTTGTAGCTTGCTTCAGCTCTGGCATGGTGACAGTCTATTTATTCCTCACACTGACGCAGGACACACAATGCTGAACCAATGGTTCACAAGTGTGGATGGAGATACATTCTACATATTGGATGTAGGTACAGACATGTATGCAAAGCATCTGTATTTAGCAGCACAAACTCTGCACGTGCGTAGTGTCTTTCCATTTTATAAATCGATTGAGGGAAGTAACTTTGCCCTGTCAGTGTTATCTATTTTCCTTCTCACCAGGGGCATCAGCATTTTCTATGCCTTTTGCCATCTCATCATTCTTTATGTTTTGACCTCACAAGACCTGGAGCTGCAACTGGGCCCAAGCAGATCCATGCTGTGTTCTGTCCAAAAAAGCAAAAGACCTGAGGAGAACCCTTCTCTAAAAAATCCACAAAAAACCTGCTAAATGTAATATCACATTTACAGTCAACATTAACCCTCTAATGCATTTTACATCAAATGATTGACACAAAATTCTGATTTTTCTTTTTTTGGAAGTAGGATTTTTTAAAACCCTTTGATAAAATTCCCCAAAAAAGTTGCAATAACTTTTTTTTATGAATTATAGATAGTATCCATTATTAATATGTTAATCCATTGTTAATATGTTATTTTAATCATTTTGAGTTTTTGCCTACAACAATGTTTGCTTAAGATGCAAGAATATTGGCATGAGTGTTCAGCAAAAAAGCTTCTTACCACTGTTTCAAATTTGAACCACACATTAACATGGTGTTACTGTATTATTAAGAATTAATTATCAACATATTTTGCATTCTTTCAACAAAGTATTAATTTAAAAATGAATAAAAATAATAGATGAGTTATTCCATCATAACGTTTAGAAAATTAGCAAAACTTTTCCAGCCAAAAGTGAAATTTCATGGAAGCAGCCATTTTGAAATGAGCAGTAGCCCTTCTACTGCCCTTAGTGTAATTATATTAAACTGCAGGGCAGAAAACATGGACCATTATATAATATAATGTTTAATTCAATGGGTTTTGAACGAAAGTATTGATCATGCCAATGAGGTAAGGGTCTTTTAAATACTGTACATGTATCTAATATGATACCATTCGCTATATAGGCTTAATTTCTCATAATTTTCTGTTTGTTTTTCAAGCATTTGAGTTACAAAAAGTGATAGTTATTGAATGGGAAATTTTTTTTTTAATTAAAAGTGAAGAGTTGGATCATCAACTCAGCCGGGTATCAGAGCTAGTAATACAACATATGCATATGCCACAAATCAAAATGTTAAAATTTGTAAAAATTATTTTAACTGAAATTAGTGTATATGATAAGTTTATGTGGATTATTTTGATTTTTTATTTTTATTTTGGGGATTTTGGTAATTTGTGGAGGTGGTCTCGCACAGATGAAGTCTTGTAAAAAAAAAAAAAAACAAGTGTGATGACACCAAAAGGACAGCAGCTGAGAGTTCGAGCGTGGACATCATAACGGCAGGGAAGCATAAGAGAGGTGGGAGAGCTGAAATGAGTTGGAACAGAGCAGGTGCATAAGTTGAGATCAGTGGGGAAATCAGCGTGCTGTAGTAGGTGAAGTAATTGCTTTCGTGTGCGTGTGGGTGTTGTGAGTGGTGTCAGTGCATTTGTGTTATGATTCTATGGAAAATTGTTTTTCAGATATGTAAGAGATCTGTCTGTGAGGAGGTTTTTCTTCAGAATATAGATCTTATTAGCAGCGTGTTTCAAAATATTCTTTTGAAACCACAGACAATAAATTGTTGGAAGTAAACTAACAGTCCGTGCAGTGCCTTTAAACAACTTTATATCCTGCTGGGCTGTAAATGCTGACCCTACATGATTGAAATGATGAAAGTAATTTGCAAAAGATTACTCAATAAAGCTTTAATTACTTTTTAATGATGATGCTTTAAATATTTACCTTTATTTTTATTTATTTTGATGGATTAGAGGATAGCCAACCACTAGATTGGCTCAACGTTAAGCAGTGATATAAAATAAATGGTAAAAATCTACCAGTTTTTCTCATTTTATCACAAGTTTGAAGAAAACATGGAAATTTGGCATTATAATTTAACACTGCTTCCATTTGCAGCTGCCACACCTAGTAATTAAAACACACGAGGTGGTGAGGAGGTGGTGGTGTTGAAGCTGTATAGATTCCACTTGGTATGACCTCCTCTGGCATTAGGAGAGGCACAGCTGAAAGCAAACAGGGATGTTCACTCCCAGCATGTGATGAGCCTGCTGCATAGTCCTGCATTAATGAGACATAATGCAGATAAAATCAACAGTGTCATTTCCGTTAGGTCTCAGTGGTTTAGGATGTATGTGGCATGTGGATGAACACCAACATCCTAAAAACATTTTATATTCGGTCAGTGTTTACAAAAGAAAGACATGTACAGTAATATTTAAAAAGGGCTGCACAGGTGTGTCCTTCTGTGACTGTGGGCCTTATCCCTGCTAAAACATTTTTCTGAGAAGTCTGTGCATGCCCTCCATGAGATGTTTTTTTTTTTCCTATTTGCTTTATATTTTTCTTCTTTCCTTTCATTATCATACAGCAGGTAAAGAAAATAAAAAATACTGTGAAACCTTCTGAGGATGCAGATCACTTTTTGCTTGTTTTCCCATCATAGTGACCGTCACTCTTATCTGCAAAGGAAATACTGTCATATTTTTAGAGCAAAATATAAATAATAAAGCTTCTTTTGTTTGTAAATAAGGAAATGATTGTTTAATTCTCAGAAGGAAATGTGTTCATTGTCGGAGGGGAAAACCCTGATAACCAAATATTTGTTTGACATTTTCTGCAGATGAAACCAGTTTGATTTGTTTGGATGTTTTACAACCATTCATGTTATTTTTTTCTTTAATGTATTCTATTCCAGGTAAATTTTCCTTATTGGAGCTGATTAGGGCAGATGTTTTTCCTTCTCTATATGTTTGCTTTTAAGTATTTTTTTTTTTTGTATTTTTGTTTCAGAAGGTAAAACTGCATACTGAAATTATCTATACTGCTATGGATGTGCACTTTTTCCTCAGGGATATTTTTAAAGCATTACAATTATGCCTTTTTTATTGCAGTTAATGTGTTTAATATATATTAAATGCATATTATATTAATGCATATTGAAAATAAGTTATTTATTAAAAATAAGAGAAAAAGTGACATGGAGGCGATTAGCAATTAGATAACATTAGATTATAATTAGCGATTGGATTATAAAAAGTCTCAGGATTTCTTCGAACTGATTTTGCAGTGTGTGGTTTGATGCTCCAAGTTTGAAGTCACAACAGCAGTGGCCAAAATCAATTTTTTGACTCATCAGCCAAGTTAGCCGGTAGATAAATTAAAATATTCTGGCCAAAAATATTTTTTACATCATTTTACAACGAAAAACCAAAGGTGTTTTTTTAAAGAAAATGTTATGTTGAATACAAACAGGGATGAAGTCACAACATAATGAAAATCTATTCATAAATAGTAAGAACATGTCTTTATTGTCATAAACTTAATGCAGAAAAAACAAGGACAGATTTAGTAGAGAGAGGGGCAGATTAACTGAAAATGTTCTCTTTTTTTTAAGTCTACCTCCAGGTGATTCATTATTATATGAAATCATAACAAAAACAGCTTAAAAACATTTTAATGTTTGAATTTTTATTAAATGTTCTGTTGCTGCTGGAAGACCAGGACCTCCAGTTCTGTGTGGATCCTGTTGAAAATCACTGCATGCCCAGCTGCTTCATCAGCTAAATGCTACGTGCGCTTGTAAACAATTTGCAACAAGATTTTTTTTCCCCCTTTCTTTCTCTCTCTCTCTGCCTCGCGGAAGAAGCTCCTCTGCTAGTTGTGTGAGAAATGGACGGGCTGACTTTACTCTGAACAACGGAAGCCTAGGAGAGCAGAGAGCTAGGAAAATAAAATATCGATGTTCCCAAATATAAGTCGTCTAAAACAACAAATCCAAATTAATCGATAATATTCTGGATTTTTTTACTTTCAAGTAGCCTAGTAGCTAGGAAAATATAATCTCAATGTTCCCAAATATATATCGTCTAAAACAACAAATTCGAATCAGTCGATAACAGTCTGGATTTTTTTACTTTCAAGTGGCTTTCAGCTGTAAAATGAACATAGAAATGATTGTCCAAGCTAAAAAAAAAATCCAATACAAACTAAAAACCCTTTAAAACAATGTTTTCGTTTTTCAATTTGTGTTTTATATTCTAATTTTAACTTAATTAAGAAGTTAAACATGAGATAAACTATGACAGAGTAGAAACCTGAAGCATAACCTGCCAAAGGCGGTGAAGATAAGAAGCTCTGGCACAGACTAAAAGAAAACTATGAATTTTAATACATGGAGGACCAATTGACAAAATTAGAAACAGCTGGGATTGCTGGAAATTAAAAGCTAGTGTGACATTGAGTGGAGGGAGCAAATCATGACAATGGACAGCAAGAAACATGACTAAAGACATAAGCAAAAACCAATCCTCACATGGAGTTTGATGACTTTGACAGCTGAGACAAAAAATCCCTTTGAAACACGCATTTGAAAAACATCTTATGGCCATTTCACCACTGTCTTCCTGTCAGGCAGTGGAAACTGTGGGAGATGTTGAAAGAAGCCTTATGAAGGCTTGAAAGAGGCTTGGTGTATTTGCTGCCTGTCTTCACAGCTGGTAACAAAAGAGAAGAACATTGACTAGGGCTTCACAATTATCTAAATTGAAGTGGGTTCCATTTGCAGATGTTCTTGAACCTGTGAAGTGCTCCATGCTGGAATACAGCAGGCTAGAGAGCCATAAAAAAAGTTCTTTGGAAGGAGATCTACTCTCATCTGGTAGACATGGTTTTTGCGGAGTGGATAGATTGCAATTTAACATCTTTTATATGATAACCGTCGTGCCAGCAGACATCTGACATGAAACTCATTGATCTCGTTGATTTGCACTGGCTGGCTTTGACTTGCTTCTATCGAGAAGAATGTTTAGCACATCCGTCATTTTCCTCTTAGAAGACATCAAGAACTTTTGCTTTTCCTGATTTGCTTTGTCAACTGACCAAACTGAATGGCTGCTTTAGCATAAATATACTCATCAAATTTAAGTTTTCATGTTTTTATGTACCCTAAACAACTACTAGAAAAATACTGCTAGCTACTATTCTCCATTTATATATTCTATGTAATTATATACATTCATATACTCTTGTATAATTTACCAAAGACTCTTCTTGGTGTCTCACCCTCCTGTGTCTATTTTTCATCTTGATTTTAGCAAAAAGACCACAGACTGAGAATCAGATTTACCTTCATCTCACTGTCCTCCACTGTTTTGTGCAACATATGAAGGAAATCACTATAATTTCATGTATAATTGCTGTGACAACTCCACCCACTTTGAAGTAGTTCTAATTTTAGACCAAAACTGAGTCAAGTGGAGAAATGCAATGACTTTGCAATGGGAACACAGTTCATGCTATAAAGGAATGTTTAGATAAAGAAAAAAAATACATACAATTAGGAAAAAGTTTCAAAGATATTTTACTGTTTCGTGTATTTTTCTTGTGAAGCTTAGTTTAAATTTTTACACACAAACACCGTAAACAAAACTCAAAACTATGAAATACGCGTTCATTTATTTTGACACTGCTTATTTTATAGGTTGAACAACATTGTAGTGAGGATATTCCACAGGTTTATTTTTTGTTTTATTGCAATGGATTTTATATTAAAAACTTGATTAGTATGGATAACAAATACATTCTTAAGTTCTGTGCTAATGAGTTCTGCCAACAGTAATTAGCACATCTTCTTTTCATTTTGTCAATCTATTGTCTCATATCTCTCCATCTCATCTTTGTTTGATGGTTATCAGATGAGAAAGGCGTAAATTGTTGTTCACAGCCATCCCAACAGAATGGCTGTCAGCTACCTGTTTTTCCCCCGTCTTTCTACATTTCCTCTTTACATGCCTGACTGGCAAAGGAAGGGTGCAACACAGGTGTGTGTTTTCCACATGTAAAGCAAATTAGCGCAAAACATACTGACTAACTATGCATAGAGATTATATTAGAGAGGGTTTGTGACGTCTGTGCACAAAGCCGTGGATGTGTGTGTGCACCCATGTTGGTGTCCACCAGCCACCATTGGTGTTAATGAGCAGAGCTTCTGTCCGTTTTCCCGCTCCTCCTTTCATTCTCAGGAGAGTAACGCGTGCAATCACGCTTTAATGACCAGCCAGCATTGTGCAAATTAAGAAAGAGTTTAAAGATAATTGGAATGGTGAAAATTGGTTTCTGGTGGAAAACATTAACGGTCAACGAGAGGGGGGAAAAACATGAAAAATTGAACATTGTAATTTGAAGGAGAGCAAAAGCCACAAGAGGGTTTAATAATAAAAAAAAACAGACTGCAGTCCATTTAACCTCACTGTGGATACAAGTGAAGCATGTGCAAATTGGTCTCTAGTTGAGGTCCTCAAGAGGACTCAGTTTGAAATTTTAAATGAAATAAAGATTTGAACTCATATTTAGCTGATATTTTGAAAATTTTTATTTTTATTATTATCCAACAAATTTTCCAATTTAAAAACAAAGTATAAATGCCACAAAACAGACAGAGATTGAATTTGGTTATTTTATGAGCCTGGAACTGTGCTTTTATGTGTCTTGGCTGCATGTCTGAATGTACGTCTGTGTTTGTCACGCATTACCATGTGTCGCCATGTTGAAAGATGGCTTCCACCATGTCCAGGAGGAAGCGCTGGCAGTAAGGAAACTGGCGAAAGTCAGCCGATGCCAGGTGTGTTTTTAAAGCATGAAGCCAGGAGCTTAGAGGACGCAAGGGAGAGCTGGAGAGAAAATGACGAGCCCTTTCTGCTGGAGTCGGTGTCTCATGGGGACGGCTCAGTATCTGCTGTTGTTGCTTATCCGATTCTCCCCCCTCACTGCATTGTCTTAAAGTGTTGCACTTCCCTGTGTTATTCATTCCCTTTGTCCTGTCTCTCTGTTCTCTTTACCCCTGCTGTACTTGTAACTCTTGACTTTCTCTTTTATATGTCCTGCATTGCCCTGAGCTCTTAGTGAGACTGCATCAATAAAATATAATACTTAAGCAGATTTTCATGAGAAAAAGCTATCAGTCACATAAGTGTTTACTCCATTCTCTAACAGGCCTGGAAAAAAAAAGGCTGCACCAATGTATGTGTGATAAAAGCACCTTGGAAAAGAAGGTGTTCATTACAAACAGATTAACAAATTATATTAATAAAGCAAGCATGTATTGTACAGAAGTCTGTTTTAAACACTTGTCAGCCTTCTTTCATTCCTGTTAACACGTTTTGTTTCCTTCTAATGAAGCAACTTACTTTTCAAATGATCATGTCGGAATTTTACTTACTGGTTTATTTAGATCCACACTTTTGTCTTCTTGTTTCAATTTTAATTCAGATTTTACGCTCTGATTCCAGTCATCTGAACGTGAACGTAAAGCTCTGGTACTATCTTTGCGGCTATTAGGGATGCCACAATTCTCAGTTTCAAACTGTTGCACTGTTGAACAGAATTATGGAGAAAGTGAATGGTTGCATCTGTACTGCATACCAGTTTGTTACTTTGAAAGTGTCAAACACGTGTAAGAAGGATTTTATATTTATTGTTTTATTATATTACACAGGCTTAGTATGAGCCAACTCCATGGTTTTTCTTCGTTACTTGCTAATTAGCAAATAAATTTTTGTTTTTTTGTAAAACACAAATCATATGCTGAACCGAAGGAAAACCGTGACCAAAAAATTTAGTTTTAATCTAAATCGTGAGGAAAGTGAATTGTTGCATCCCTATCTACCATGCACCATCTTGTTGTTGAGATACAATCTATCACTTTTCTAAAAATAATAATGATGTCAGATTTTATTATCTAACTGCAGACTGATATAACTTTGTGACACCATCTTGAACTCAGATCTTCTGAAAAAAAAAAAACAGTCTGACAGTGGATTGACTGTGCACAGAGATGGGGTTTGAGTTAGGCCAGATTCTTTTTTTAATAATCCTTCCAACCAGGAAGTATAATTATTTCACAGAGTGAAAAGCATATTGAAAAACACCCAAAAGTATGTTTTAAATAATTAACAGTAAAAAAATATATATTGTTTTTAACCTATTGTTAAAACATTTTTTTACACTATTTTAGATATCTAACTTCTAGTTGTCCTAAATAATTTGTGATATTTTAATGTTCACATGATCAAAAATCATAATTATTGTTTTTCAGTTTATAGTCTGGCACTGTTTTGTGAGAAGGATAAGTCTAATTTCTGGTTTTCAAAAACTGAAGTGAGGAGGGCATGGATGTGTAACATTGTGTGAAAACAAGTGTGTGTTTGTTTGGCAATCTCCTCCCCCAGCCCCCCTGCCCACTCATGAAATATGAATGATGGCCAGTGTGAGTCTTTGCATGTGCTTGTGTGCTCCCTCTCGTTTCTCTGCTTAGTCCAGCAGATCTCAGTTTGAGGATCAGGCCAAAACTCTTTAGGACATGCGTGTGCATGATGTGAGTGTCCGTGATTTGGAGGGAAGGTGGACATTTATTCATTCACAGGGACTGATGACTTACGTATCTTTAACATGCTTTTTACCTTAATTTGTTAGAACATTTTGGTCAAATTTGTGTTGTTTTTTTTTATCATTCAGCCAGAATGTGTCTTTGCTGCTATGCTTTCAGCAGCTATAGGTGAAACAAGCTTGCAGCCTCTCGATTACACATACTCCTGTTAGCTGTTGCAGTATTGATCAAACTTTCATTTCTTTCTCCTCGCCCCCTTCTGTTTTTCTTTTCATTAGAAACCAAAGTGTTTGGAGCCGTGGCCCGTACCGACAAACAGGCACATGAGGAGCAGAAGCGGCGTGTCACCCAGTTCCTGACGAGCAAGCTTGCTTCTGAACCCCCCCACCCCGGCCACCCGCCCACCTCCAGAAGTGGGCAGGAAGGACACAAGCAACGACTCCTCCTGCAGACATGGTAATGCATTCATTGTTTGTAGGTGCTGGAGGTTGGAGTGTGGGTGTGCTGTTGTGGATTATCTGCAGTCGAGAAACGGCTCCTGTGGGCTAAAGGCTGCGAAAGTCCAATCTGATAAACTGTTTTATCTGACGGCAGGTAGTGTGTGTCTTCAGATGACAGATAGAGACTTGATAAGGTCTTGTTCAGAGGAGATAATGGAGGAGAGGCTGTGTTTCAGTAGGGACAGGTACGTCAGAAACAGAAAACATGAGAAAATGAAAAGCGGTATGAAAACACCAAAGGTATGAAGCAGCATTTAACAGGAACAAGAATTATGGTCGCTAACTTTTCTTTTTTCCCACTTTTTCACACGTTTTTCTTTATTTTTAAGCTCTTAGGTTTGCTTCCATACAGTGCTTTAAATTTATGTGTGATGATAGTCCTGGGTCATATCAAACGAGTGAGGAACGGATTTGTGCAATGATTCAACCTTCATCTAGTTTTTTTTTTTTTTTTTTAGCCGCGTCTGTCTGCTGCTGTTATGCTGAATAAGTGAAGAAGTTAGTTATGGTCCTTATGCTCGCAGAAACATAAAAAGACTGCTACAGCACTAAGGGCATGCAAAAAAAAAACAGACTCTCTGTGGGGAGTAGAGAATGGCTTCAAGGATTAAAGAGAGATATGGATGAAGAGAATGACAGAGGAGAACAGACTTGACCACAAAAACATGAAGGACAGGCAGAAGCATAGGAGATGAAAGACTGAAAGGACGTTTGAAAGCAGGGACAAGTGCATAGTGGAGATGTGAGAAGGAAGAGGATGCTGGGAGCTGAGGGAGATAGTGGTGGAGCATAAGGGCTTGATTAATGGTTCTGGCCTGTGACAGTGGGAGCTGCTCCCCCGGGGAAGGGGGATGGGGATGGGTAGTTGCTGATCAGAAAATAAATTATTAACATTAGGAACAAGAGAAGGGAGGTGCAAAAGTGGGTGGAGGAGTTGTTCCCCTGGGAAGCATGGAATAATGCAGTAAACAAGAATGCAGTCTGGGGAGGAGGAGCATTTAGGATTGAGAGAAAATAAGATGTTACTGAAGGTGCTGAAGTTGGACACAAACATGGTTGGGCTCATTAATAACTGCTGGTAATGAGGCCAGTGCACGGCACTGTTGCAAAGCCCAGAACTGTGATTAATTTTGGCACAATCCAACATGTGCTGACCTTGGCAAAGATGTCAAAGTCTAACCACACAACGGAGCACACATCTTTTAAACCACATTCCCTTTGGGCATCTTATGAGCCCACACTCCCATGATTTTATCTGGGTATATTCTTATTTCCAACCTGCAAATCACATGTTTATTTTAATTTTTGTGTTTGGTCTGTTCTGCACTTCTAGAAACCAAAATCAAAAAATGCTGGTCTGCAGCAGAGAAACTTAAACATGGCATCCCAGAATGTTTTACTATTTGAACAGAAGCGGAATTTACGGTCTTTTCTCCCGAATCTATAAGAATTGACTACTTTAGTTTGGTTTTTGGTCATAGTTTTTGTCAGGATTTCTTTGCTGTTTTCCCTCTGTCAGTCCCATCAGGTTTAGGTTGCAAATTATCCTCAGCTGTCTTGATTTGTGTTAATTATCCTCTGTGTATTTAAGTCTGATTTTCAGTTTGTCACTGTCAGGTCATCTGCTCTGCTTTGCCACCAGTTTTGCTTCTCGTTGTGCTTTGTCATGTTCTAGTTTATTTATTAAATGTTTGACTGAATATTCAACCAAGTCTGATCTTCTGCATATTGAGCCCTATACCCCCAGTTTCTGACAACATCAAGTTAAGAAACAAACTGAAATCAGATTTTAAAGAAGATGTGTAAAAACATAAGACATTTATGGAAATAAAAAAACACAACAGTTCTACACAGTTCCGTACTTCGAACAGCAGTTTGGAGTTTGGAGGGGTACTGGAAAGTGCCCCAATGGGGGACGACATTGTCCTCCTGGGGGACTTCAATGCCCACGTGGGCAACGACAGTAGCACCTGCAGGGGCGTGATTGGTAGGAACGGCTCTCCTGATCCAAACCAGAGTGGTGTTTTGTTGTTGTACTTATGCTCTTGTCATAGTTTGTCCATAACAAACACCATGTTTGAGCACAAGGGTGTCCATCAATACACGTGGCGTCAGGACACCCTCGGCAGGAGATCTATGATCGACTTTGTAGTTGTATCAGGCGATCTTCGGCAGTGTGTCTTGGACACTCTGGTAAAGAGAGGGGCAGAGCTGTCTACTGATCACTACCTGGTGGTGAGTTGGATTTGTTGGTGGAGAAGGAGGCAGGAAAGACTTGGCAGACCCAAACGTACTGTGAGGGACTGCTGGGAACGTCTGGCTGAGCCCTCCGTCAAGGAAGTCTTTGGCCCAATCAGAATTTTTCCCTTTGCCCTTCCACTTCTCCCTTCCTTTCCTCCAAACGGAGAGTTATGGAAAAATAGTGTCTCAGAATTTGGACGTCACTACCACTTGATGACATCACCAATAGTCGCCGGTTCTCTAAGTTAGCACAGAACTTACAGCACTTGAATACACATAACAACAGCGGTTGTCTTTAAAAGGGTCATCCTAAAACAAAAAGTAATTACTTACATTTAAATGTAAACTTCTGTGCTTAAGAGCGCACTCATATGAAGAAAAGCGCTTCTCCTCCACAGCATAGCACGACATGGAACTCCCTCGCTACAGAGGGTTCTGTATACCTCCGCCTCAGGGGTAGCCTTTAAAAAAAAAAAAAAAACTATTTTCGGACACCACTTTCACCACAAAAAAGTGTGAAGTGGCTGGGAAGAGGGTCAGCACCGCGAAGTCTAAGGCCATGGTTTTCGACTAGAGAAAGATAGTTTGCCCTCTCTGGGTGAGTGGAGTGCTCCTTCCCCAGGTGGAGGAGTTTAAGTATCTTGGGGTCTTGTTCACGAGTGAGGGTAGATCGGAGCGTGAGATTAACAGTCGGATTGGTTCGGTCTCCACTGTTATGCGGTCAATGCATTGGTCTGTTGTGGTGAAGAGAGAGCTAAGCCAGAGAGCAAAGCTCTCAATTTACCGGTCGGTCTACGTTCCAATGTTCACCGAAAGAACGAGGGCCTGGATACAAGCGGCTGAAATGAGCTTCCTCCGTAGGGTCTTACCCTATCCCTTAGAGTGAAAATCTCAGTCACCCCGGAGGAGCTCGGAGTAAAGCCGCTCCACCAACATCGAGAGGAGCCAGTTGAGGTGGCTTGGGCATCTGGTTCGGATGCCTCCCTGGGCAGGTGTTCCAGGCATGTCCTACTGGGCACAGGGCCCTGAGAAGACCCAGGACACACTGGAGAGACTACACCTCTCGGCTGGCCTGGAAATGTCTTGGGGTCCCCCCAGAGGAGCTGGAGGAAGTGGCCAGGGAGAGGGAAGTCTGGGCATCTTTACTTAGACTGCTGCCCCCCACGACTCGCTCCCGGATGAGTAAAATGGCGTATACTTATATAGCGCTTTTCTACCTTCATTGAAGGCCCAAAGCGCTTTACAGTCACAGTCCCATTCACACACACATTCACACACTGATGGCGGCTCCGCTGCCGAATACTGGCGCCAACCTTCCATCAGAGGCAATGTGGGGTTCAGTGTCTTGCCCAAGGACACTTCGACACATGGGCAGGTAAGGCGGGAATCGAACCTGCAATCCTTCGATCACTGGCTGACTGCCCTTTTCACGGCACCACGGCCGCCCCATAGTGGAAGATGATGGATGGAAAAAAAACATTTTTTTTTTTTTTTTTTATTGATAAGCTTGGAATGTTGAGACAAATAGAATGTTTGAGCAGAATAAAAAAGAAAAAAAGACAAAATATTTTGTTTCCTTTTTTATTCATTGTTATAACAGCTGCAATCCAGTAGAAAAATACAGTTGAAAACTCCATCTTTATGCAATAGGCAGGGTACCCTTACTTAAAAGTAAAATATTTGCAGGAGAAAGGTTAATGGCACAACATATTATTGCGATAACAAGTAAACTGCTTCAACTAGGACTTTGCACATGAAATCAGATTTCCGAAATCTCACAGTGAACTTCCCACAATCATCTGACCAACAACTGGGACAGAAGACTAATATCTTAATTTCTTTTTTCAAATATAAATACTTCAATTACTAACATATCTTAAAAGATTCAATTTTAAATAATCATTTATTAAGCTGATACGAGAGACTCTCCTTATTACACCAAGAAATAATTTTCTTACTTAGTACACATTCTTTTTCTCTTATTATGCAAAATTCCCGTGAACTAACTTGTAAAAGATGTAAAAGTCCTAAATGTTCACTGACAGTCCAATGTATTAACTTTTTGTTTGTCTTGTCTGGCACACTTATGCATTTTCTGCTTTCTCTGATGCTTTTTGATTTTTTTTTAAACGATACTGGATCCAAATATTTGACACAGGTCCAATCCACCCTCATGGGACACAAAGCTGACTTTCTCAGATGTTCTGTTCAGAGTCAATGCAAAGTTAACATAAAAGACGAAAAAAAAAGTTCTAATAGGAACACCTCATTTCTGTTTACAGAACAGATTTTTTTTGTTTCCTAATGTCAAGGAAAAGTCGCATCACTTTGTAGTGAAAGCTGTGCTGCTCACATGAAGATTTTTTTTTTATCATTTCCGTTTTTATTCTGTCCTCCAACTGTCTTTGTCGACTTTTAAGGCATGAACATAGGATTAAACCAAATATTTTGAACTTTTTCTCATGCAAAAACTTAAACTTTTTGTAAAATTCTCTGGAAAAGACAATGAAGCTTTTGGTTTTTGGTGAGGAAGTAAAACAACTTGTATAAGGTTGGATTTATACGGCTTCTTTATGGCAAACCATTTTTTAGTTTTGTTTATGGGTTGCTTTGGCCATACATCCAGGCAAAATTTCCCATTATCAACCAGTAAAAGCACTAAAAGTTTATCATGTGTTTTTATAATCTTTTTGTGTTCTGGCTTCTTTCTCTGATGCAAATATTCGATCACTCAATGTTATGTGGCGTTGCCCCAAAGCTGCACTGTCAACTCCCCTGTTTTTAGAGGTCAGGTGATAACATTTTATATGCAGCACATAAACCTTTTTAAACATGCTGATGCATAACCCGTGGCAAAAAGAAGGGTTGCAGTGCTTTTCTATTAAGTTACCTGCCTGTTTTGGTGTTTGGATTCTAGTTTGTTTTTATTTGATCCCTGAAGGTCATCCCTTCAAAAACCTGCTAATCTGGGAAAATATGGATACAATTAATCATATTTCATGATTATCAGGGCCTTTAAAATGCAGCTATTCTTTGTTTTTGTTTTTTTCCTGTTGCCGCACGTTTTATTCTGTGTTTATGATTCATGTGCGGCCTTCCATAGTAGTAGGCTTTTGTGGTGATTTGAAAGACAGCTAGGAATGCACCAGACAATAAAGCAGGACAGCAAAATGTGGCGAGGCCAGCAGAGTGCAGATAAATCACCGGATGAATTTTTAATGCAGTCCCCTCCAGAGGCTGCTGGATTCTGCATAGATGGCAGAGTTGTTAGTTTTTTTTTTTTCCTTTTGCGTCTCTTGTCCTACTCCACTCCAAGGCTATTTTAAGATTGGCTTTTGAAACTGAATTTTCAGCGTTCTTTTAACTCTATGGCACTTTCTGTGTCTCAGACTTTGATTTGTGTCAAACAAAAAGTCCTGAAAGTTTAGTCAGACTTTTTAAAACTCAGAGACTTGTTATTACCTTGGGTTTCATTTTAACATGACAGCACTTTGACCTTTAGTTAGCAGCTTTTAAAAATATATTTTCACCTCAGCTCACTAGTAATCATGAGATTTTTTTTTTAATAAGATTGCGCCACTTCCCTGTCCACGTTTGTCAACACCTTGGCCTTTGGTTTCCTTGTTAAATCCTTTTTTCCTCCCTTCTTCCTCCTGATTGATAACACTATTACAACATGACCCGTTCAAAGGGAGATCATGTCTAGAGGCAAGCTTAAACGCTTCTCCAAAATGTGTGATCTCTGAAAAACGAGGGTGAAGAAGATCCCATGTTGCTGCAGAAAAGGCTTGGCTTTGGGTCACATCACTCACAACAGATTGCTACAGAGAGACAGGATGAGAAAAGAGGAGACTGAAGGAACCAGACAGCAAGGAAGCAGAAATTCACAGTCTGCAGCATGTAACACATTTGTCCACCACACCTGCTGAACTCGTCTTACTGCAGACAAAGAGAGCAGAGAGCGATGGACTTAAAGACACAATATGTTTCAGTTGTCACATAAGGCATGCATTCACCCTTCCATGATGTGTTCTGTTTTTTTTTCCTTTACATTCCTTTACGTGTGAACAGTGTACCATTAGGTTGTGAACACATGTAATGTGGTTACGTAACAGGGGTTTGCCAGTTGGTGGGTTTCAGCAGAGCATGAAAAATGAGTGTAATTGGAAAGTATGTGGTCGAACAGCAACAAGCATCACACAAATGAATACACACAACAACAGTCTATGATTTGATACGGTTGTTTTCCGATTGTTCAATTTGTTCAGGCCTGACACTGATAGAATAACCGATGAATAGGAAATCACCTGTTGACCCTGAGGTATAAGTTTTGCTCATAATGACAGAGTTTGAGTTATTTAAATTGATCCCAGATCTTATAAATACCCTTAAATGCAGACACAATGCTGCCACACAGATTTGATGTATTTTGGCATTAAAAATTGTTTAGATTTATACAGAAAGATGAAAAAAAATCCCCCCATTCATACTAGAACATTTCTGCACAAGTGGAGCTGTTAGAAATGTGTATCTCATGTGAAGCAGCAAACAACCACATCTATAATGGCAACTAGCACCCAGTGATCAAGTTGTGCACCCTATCATCAGTTTACCTTCACCCCTAATCTTGTGAGTAGCAAGAGGACGTTTAAGAAAGAAACCTGATCTTACTTTCTGTCTTTCATAGAAGTTAAGACTTATGGACTCTTATCTTGGTTAAAAAAAAAAGTCAACCTCATGGCCTCTACAACTTAGTAATAAAATGGCAATAAATTAGATTGACATAAAGAAATTGTGACAAAAAGCAAGAGATTAAAAATGAGAATTAAATAACTATAATAATTATTCTTGTAATTGTTTGGACAGTTCCAACATAAAAAACCAGGAGTGTGAGATAGGATTATTGAACTGCTGCTCCCCATAGTAAAAAAAAAAAAGTGGATGCAATTAAAAAAATAAGATATGAAAATCTAATGATTTCAAGCTGCTTTTATTATGAATAAAATTATTATTCAGTTTGAATATGTGACTCAAGGAAAGACAAAGTTAGATGTTCATACAGATTCTCAACAAACCATTCAAGAAGACTTACTTTTGAGCATCCCATAATTTTGAGTTTTATTTGGATGATTCCTTTAACAACTGATCAGAACAAAGACTCTTGTTGTTGCCAACTTCTGTAGTTGTTTGTCTTTGGTACCATATCTAATTCTAAATTCTGGAACCGAGACCTTTATTTAATTACTACATTTAGATCGATATGAGACAAATTAAACACATTGATGTTTAAAGTGTAAAAAATTGGATAAAATAGTGATTCAATATAAAGCCATTACTTGTATTTGTCCTCCTGCTTGTGCACAAAAAAGGCTCAAATTTATCCATGGACCACCTACTTAATTGGCAGTGCAGGAGATCACGACATACTTCAGTAATAGCAATAAAAGAAGAATGATGAAGCACAAATCCTTGAGCTGTTTCCTGTCTTGAGTCGGTAAACATCTCTTTTTTTTCATGTCACTCATCTTAGGAATATTGCAATATTAATTTAGCCCACTCCAGCTTAGAGGGTCAGTGATTCTTGTCACGGAGTCGTACTTAACTGCTCTGATTTACAGCATGATCAGAGCAGCTGGACAGCAAGTACGCTGCAGATGAGGAGTACAGACGCACATGCATTAGATTCACAGGCATTTTCCCTCGCAGAACGCTTTATGGCTGCAGAAGCTCCCATTAGCAACGGCTCATAAAATCTGCGGGTCCCGCTCTGTTAAACACTGCTTTGAGAAGACACACTAGAGAAAAATGATTACTGCATTGTGAGTACTCAAAGATACACTCACATTTTCAAATGTGAGTGCACACAGTTTAAATTTAAATGTAAAATTTAAATCCCAATTTAAAGTATTGTTCCCAACGGTTACATTTTATTTTTGCAATTTTTCTTTTATTGTTAAAAATAAAAATAATTGAGCTTTTCGTTAAAAAAAACTATAAATTACATTTGTCTTGTAATCCTTTTTACACCAATATATTAATTTTGCTTTCTCCTTAAAATGCTTTGTCTCAATGTAGAGGTTTTATAATTTGTAAAAAATAAAACAAAAATCAAATTTTTGTAACTTTTTTTTCATTAGGCTGTGGCATTTCTAGTCTTAAACCATACACTCTTTGTTAACCAGGTATTGACATAATAAAAATGGTTTAATAATTTTGATAGTGGGTTGTTATACCTTTATGGGATCTAAATTCAGGCTATGCCTCACTAGTTAGCCTTGACAAAGTGTGGGACATTGCAGTTGAGCCTCAGTGGAAAACATCGTGTAACTCTGCCAAATGCAGCTCCAACGCCCTAAGCTCCACAGCCTGTGCTGCAGCAATTATTTTGCAGTGCTTGTTCTCCATGCTGTTAATGGCTTTATCTTGCTCACTCTAGAGGAGGAGAATGTCACCGGTTTAATTAGCATTTGGATGGAGTGTGCATTATGTTTGGGGATGGCACAAAAATTGGCTCGTGGTTATGGTTGGGTTTAGTGTACAGGTGGTAGGATGGAAATCTAGGTAAACGTTTGTCCCTATGCTCTTCATCAACCTGGACTGTCCTGACTGTTAGCTTGTTGAAAGGATTCATCTTTGTTTCATCTGTTCTTTTTTTTTTTAAATAGAATTGAGTTTTTTGTGGTTTGTGTAAACTAAATGACTTTTTGGGGCTTGTTCAAAATATTGCGTTTGTGAGGCTTTTATTTTTTAATAAGATCATTTTAGAGCTGCACATCAGGTTTCTGTATTCTACTCTTTTCTTGAAAGTAGATCATCCATCTGGTAAGTCTAGAGTCTCTTAAAATGATGGGGTTTGTTGTTTTAAAATTGAAATTTAGGAGATAGGACCCAATAGCTGTTACTAATATTTGTTTACTATGGTGTGTATTTGCAGACAGCCATATAAAAACATTTTTCAGATGTTTGTTTTGGACAATTTTTAATTGTAATATGAAGCTATCATTGTAAATCTGACTGCAGTTTGATCTAATGCTTTCTTTTCCACTCTATTTGAAGTATAGATGTACTTCACATTTAGAAAACACAAGGAAGAAGAACTTTTCTTCTAACTCTTAGTGTGATGTTATAATGCAGAAGCAAAAACACAAAGCTGTTAAGTTTGCACACCAATATCTAACCCTTGGACTAACTGCTCGACCAAATGGATGAGCACAATATGAAAACATATTTTTAAAAAGCTTTGATCATCTTTTACTTACCCAAGGCAAAAGGCAATGAAAAAAAAAAGTTTTTTTTTCTTGGTGTGGCTGTTAAATAGTTTACATAAATGTAATTAATGGGTTCTCTGCACTAATTAACAAGCAATAAAACTGCGCTATATTGTCTGAATCTTTCAGATATCAATAATTTGATTAATTATGTAGCTACATCCTTTATTTTTAAATTTGATTATGTGGTCACCAGTAGATAAACAATGGATCCATACCGTTGAAGTAGATTTTTAAGACTCTTTTGATATCGATAACAGTTGTCAAATAGTTTTAGTTTATGTTTAGTACTGAAACACAACACTTGATGGCATTACTAACTAAAGCATTTTATTTCATTTTTATAAGACCATTTCCTATAAAAATGTATAAATATAAGTGGCAAGTAGCAATTTTAAAGATGAAGATAAAAATTAGGGATTTGGCATTTCGTTTGTGAGGGTTTTAGGTGGATAAAGGATTTAGACATTTTTTATATTGTGATGTCTTCACAAAAATACCTAGACCTACGTGTGTGTGTGTGTGTGTGTGTGTGTGTGTGTGTGTGTGTCTGTGTGTACATGTGCATGGGTGGTCTTTGGACTCTAAGTAGATTGATAGAAGCACTCAAGCACCTCCTCTCTAAGAGGTCATCTCTTTGTGATTGTTTGTGCGTGTGTATGTGTGTGAGCTTCAGTTATGATCCCTGCTGTTTGTGTCTCTTTGGTTGTGTGTGCAGTTGTGAATAAATGTAAATCTGGGTCTTGGAGATAAGCAGGTTCACTTTCAGTTTAAAAGGACCGCCGTCCTCATGTTGAACCGCTCACCTCAGACTCACCACAACAATTTTATAAGCTCTGCAGCTCAGAAATAAAACACAGTCTTTAGATTTAGTTCAAAATAATATAAAATATCAACCTTCTTTTGTGTGATTCTTTCAATGTGTGTAGTTCCAAATAAAAGAAACGGCAAGTCAAACAAATGTCAAACTGAACCACAGGGATGATGTAAATTTAAAGATGGCTGTCACAAAAATCTGCAGCAATTTTATAATTCAGCTTGACATGAAAATGTGTTTAAAGGGATGCAAAAGTAATGCAAAGAATGAAACAGGGTAATATAAGAAAATAAAATAAGAAAGCAAGAAATTCTTATCTATAGCAGAATAATTACATTTGTTGGCACATTGTGTTTCAAGGCTTTTTTTCTGCTAAATTCTTTCCTTTTTCCAGCCTCTGAGACACAAAATATTGATTCATTTAAGTCCTCTTTCTGTTTAACTTTTAAAAGTAAAAAAAAAAAACTGTAAAACTGTTCATGTCACTTTTTAAGTTTTGGTGTAAAGTTAACACAGCATGTTGATTTAACCATAAGGCGTGCGTTACCACGACAGCGCACGTAATTAATTAATAAAAAATAGCACGTTAATATATATTAACGCTGATTAATTACACTCCGCGAAGCAACCGTCTTCCACCGGTTCAGGCTTCCACAGCATGCATCAAATTCTAAATACACACTTCGTCAGGCACAATCCCACTCATGACATGGTCACTTACAAAATAAATACATATTAAAAATAAATAAATATTAATATTTTTTTCTTGTTATTTTTAAGATTTAGTTCGCTTTTTCACAAAAGGAGGACTATTTGATACGTAATGCGGCCCGTTGTCACTGTAACACAAAACATTGCTGAGCTGGCAGACCTCGACTGCAAAGGAAAGCAAAATTTGTGCTCATTGTCACCATAGGATCAATAAAGCACCAGTTAAGAAAGAAAATTCACCTCTTACCGTTTCTTTTTGTCCAGATCACAAAGGAAACGTTTGTTTGGAAGAACTCTGCACATTAAGAACATTGTGACTCAAACTTCGTCTATAAGACCCAGCAGCCAATAGGAAGAGAGTATTCACCCGGATTATTTAGTGCAGAAACACAATGTTTGTTTCTTATGGCTGTATATCAGCATCTTTATTTGTTTTCTTAGAGGAATAATGCAGATACTAAAGTCTTCACAGTTCTGCTTATTTTACTGTTGATGTGTTTTGTGCACACAAATTGAACTTCTGAGTTAACACTATAAATTAAAACATTTCAGACAAAAGAAATGAAGGAAAATTTTCTCTCTATTTTGTTCAAAAGCTGCATATTGTATAAAATTAAACTCGTAAACATTGTGATTAATCCTGATTACTCACAACCCAAAAGAGTGATTAATCTGATTTTTTTAATGGATTGACAGCACTACTTAACAAACTATGTTTTTTTTTTTTATCACTTTCAGTTGAAGTTAAATGTGTTTAACCTTTAACCACAAGAGCTCTAGTTCTAGTGTTGACATTCTTTTGACTGCACTGCCTGGCGCTGACATGCAACAGTAGTGAAGTGTTAATGCAATCATCTTAAACCAGCTGATTCTGTGGTGAAGAGAAGTGGCTTTGCCCCAATATTGAGCCACTTTACTCGGCTCATTCACATTGATCACTTAAGCTGTTAAAGAATTTGGGTATGTTAATGAGCCTGTGTTATTTAGGTGTCACTGGCAACATCTCTGGTGTTAAAGGGTTAAAGCAGACCTCAGACAGTCTCCATTATAGGAGCCTATTTTCCTCCTTAACTTGTAGAGGCATAAATTACAAACTCCCTGAAACATAAATTCTGAAAGGAGATCAGGAGAAAAACAGTTTCCAAGGTGCTTTCTTCTCACTCTGGATAAACACAGGGTACCATCTGCTTCATATTTACTTCAGGCTGGAAAAAAACAAAACTTACAGTTACACCTGTGCCACCCCTTTATCCTTTTTTTTTATTTTAATCCTTGAATTCAGCCACTAGTCTTCTGTCCATTATTATCCCTATTGCTCTAAAAGGATTTGTGCTTTTCCCAGAGCTCTCTCCTGCCGTTATCTTATCGTTTTTTTTCTTCCTCAGCTTTTGTGGCAAGCTGCTTCTATTTTCTGTCATTTATGCTCGCTGCACCATTGCCATCTGATGCCTCACACCTGGCATCGTCGTCCAACGGTTTTCTCAAGAAACCTCCTGGAGAGAAGGAGGAAGCAAATGAGAAAGACTGAAGAGCTGTCATGAATTCCCAAGGCCAAGTGCCTGATTGAATTAGGACAGGGGGAGAAGATATAAGGGCAGAAGTGAGATAGATTTCTGCTGGCAGAGAGTTTACGAGCATCAGTGCATGTGTGTCAGGGACAGTGGCATTAAGAGCAGAACGTCATGGTGCTCACAACCGACGTGTGACCAAACACTGCAATTTTCGTCATTTGTCTTATAATTTCTCAAAATAGTGAAGATACTCAGTATTTGGTTACTAACTTTAGTTCCCTTTGTGCCTTTTCAGAGGTCCTTCCGTTCCTTCAGTAATGATGACCGCCATGTAATGGCAAAGCACTCCACCATCTACCCTTCGTCTCAGGAGCTAGAGGCTGTTCAGACGCTGGTGTCCACTGTCGAGTGCGCTCTCAAACACGTCTCTGATTGGTTGGATCAAAGCAGCGGCAAAGACCAAAACCAGTTTGACAGCCAACAAGAAGACAGCACAGAGGAAGATGACCCTGGTGTTGAGCTCAGTGAAGCAACTGAGGAAGCCGCTGAATGCTACAGGTTAGCATACCTGAAAAATAAGGAAAAGGAGGGGGTGGTGCTCTTCGTTTTTGTCTCATTTTGGCTAAACAAATACTTCTGTTTAAAATCAATAAGGAATTTTAAGTTATCTCTTTCATAGTGAACCCAAAAAGTATGATAGTTAAAAAAAAATTTGTAAAGTTTTTAATTTGAAAAATATCAACAAATGAGATTTTCAGTTTTTGATTTGAGATTTCTTCTTTCAGTTATTAAATTTAATTCTGGAAAAGCTGCAGGGTTTCAGTTGAGGTGACCCTGAAAAGCTTGCCCATTCATATTTGGCTGTGGACTATTGGTTGTTTTAATTTAACCCAATCCTACAGAAAATGTTTTTTTTGTCAAGTTACTTTTTGTGTCTTTATCACTTTAAACTTTTTCTCCACACATAAAAATGTTTATAATCGTTTTTTTGCTCAGAAGTATGATAAATAGAGTTAGAAATCGACATCATGGCTACAAACCAAAGTTTGCCTACAAGGCTAAACATCCTATAGCTTTCTTCATGAATCTTTTTATCAACTGTTCACTTCTTTTAACTGTTAAGTCTGCTTTTCTGCTTAGGAAAGGGTTTGAAACATTTTTAAATAAGACCGGCTCCTCTGAACCACAGGTTTGTTTAGAAGAAGACAATAAAGCAAGGGATTTACAGGTAAACGGGGATCCCAACTTGTTCTTTGTGTTTGAAAACAGAGAGTCCAGCAGTGGTGGGCTGCTGTGTGGAGTGATGAGGATTGGTCTCGTGGCCAAAGGGCTCCTGATCAAAGGCGACATGGACCTGGAACTGGTGCTGATGTGTAGAGACAAGCCCACAGCAGCGCTGCTGGACACCGTCTGTCAGAATCTGCCCACACAGATCCAGGTTAGCGGCAACTCCCATCACTTAGCCTCTCTTTGCAAATGTCACAGACAGACATCAGCAGTCTGCCAAATTATTCCATGATTTAGTGCCGCTTCATCCTCTCTATGTTTGAATTCTAAAAAGCTTTTTCTATAGTTGGTGCTGACATGAGCCTAAGTTAAGAGGAGAAAGCCATAGTGCAGAATCAGAGAGGTGTTGTCAGTGTGTCACATTTCCCCATTAACAAATCGTGGCTTTGAAGTCAGGCCCTTGACATTCACCCAGATGAATAAACAAACGCAGGAAGCAAAAGCATGCATAACAAATTATATCCTGTTTTTGTATTTTTTGGGTATCATACAAACTGCACGCATTCAGATGTTTGCTTTTTTCACTGCAATAATTCACACATAGATCTTTAATTTACTAAATTGTAGCCTGGGGGCAGTTTTACAACATTTAAAGATGTATTTGCTAGTTAAATATTTAATCATAGCTAGAAAATACTGCAGGGCCCTTGTACCACCTTTACTGGCTGGGGGCAAAATTTACTCATTTTACCTGCTGCACCCTCTTCAGTGTTTAAAGCTAGGTCTTGTGAGAGGGAAAAGATGGTGAGTATCTTGTGGGGATGAGGGAGTAGCACATGAATGTCACGGTTTTACTTATCTGAGCCTAATAAGATGTGCAGTGAGTTTGTTGACACTCTGTGCTAATTGGAACACACTTGAATAATACTGGATGTACTTCATTAAATGAGTGATACATGACTTTACTGGAAATCCTGAAATGTTTTGCAGTGCGTGAGTTTCACCTGAGACATGTACTCATAGATGTCTGATGGATCTCAGTTTTTAGGCAAAAAAATAAACAAAGAAAATAATAAAGTTTGGGGTTTATACAGGGAAACAGGAATGAAGGCCTTTTTAAATTTAGTATAGAAAAATAAATGAGCAATGTTTAACATTTTTGTCAGTAAAAAAAAATGTAAACAAAAATGTTCCTGTTTCCAGCCATTTCAAGTTGACAAATTACCCTTTTTGGAAATTGGCAGAAACACATTATTTGCCGTATGGATGTTTATTTTCATGTTTTTTCTTAATTTTGTCTTGGATCAAGAGTACCTCCAGCAAAATGACGCTCCAATGCTCTGTTTTATGGATCTGAATGCAACTGGACAGTGATGTTTTGGGGGTTTTTTTTTATCTTGGTTTCTGACCATCTGTTTGTGTCTGTTAACACAACACAGAAGCTGACAGAGGAGAAATATGAGGTCATGAGCTCCTTGCCAGAAGCAGCCATCTTGGTAAAAACCACAACAGACCCCAAACTCACACTGAAGGTTACCCTCACTTCACCAACGATGAGGGAAGATGAAGAAGAGGAGGAGGAGGAAGAGGAGGAGGAGGAGGAAGAGGAAGAGGATCTGGAGAATGGAGAGAAAGTGGGGGAGACAGTGGAGGAAGTTAAGGAGGAGAAGGAGGAGCATGAAACAGAAAATGGTGGAGGTATGAACTTTAAAAATCTAAAGGAGGTGTCTTTGTGTTTTTTAACCTGTACCACGCTTTAAACAAACAGACAGGAAAGTACATTCGCAAAACTCTTTCGTCAGTGTTGGTGTCTTCTCCTCAGACAAGACAGTCTCTAACTGTCTAACAAAGGACAGAAGCAGACAGAGATGTTCAGCCAAAGCTTACACTCCTAAAAGTTAACTAAACTCCGGTCATTTAGAGAAATGTTGACCAAAGTAAAAAAGGCAACTCATTTTTTTGTGAGACTTTTAATCTTGCTCACAAGCTGACTGTGGATAATGAAAAATTAGACGGAGCATAGTTTGTGTGGGCATCTTGGGGGCATCCTACGGGCACTTGGGCATCACCTGCACACCCCACGCACCTTACAAAAGCTTTACCCATACATCGTAAATGTGAGCAACTTATATTTTGCCTAACAAATACTTCACGATACATTTACCACACCCACAACAATCCTGCGTTCAATTTTCACAGCGTCCCTCATAGGTGGCCCCATGAGCCTTAAGGGAACTGCAAGAAACACTCTCACTTGATGCAGCCGTTCCTCTTTATGACCCTCCACAGGCCTGGACAACCCAAAAAATCTGTACGAGTGCATGTGAATAAGACTTAATACACACAAAAATGAATGGTAGTAGTTATAGAAATTATTTGTACAAAAGAAAAAAATCAATTTACCGATCAAGAATAAAGTTATATGTTTTAAACTTCTGGAAAAGTAGGCCAGAATATGTTCTCAAATAATAAGTACTTGATTGAATGAATACATTTCTGAAAGAAAGCACCAGTGTGGACAACATCTGCTTAGTGGATGAGGAAAAGGATCAAAATGTCACGTAGTGAAAGTGAGCTGCGTGTTGTCTGTAAGCAGGTATATAAAGATGTCAGTAGAGTGTGTTTTTTTTAGAACAATTGTGTACACAGGAAAATTATTTTACAATACATTTCAGAATGTTGATTAGAATATGATCTCCTCCAGAGTCTAGTATCTAAATATGGCATACATGTAAACACAATCTTTCTCGGTTGTCAGGTAATTGTTCTGGTTGGCACCATCTCAGGGTTCAGCTTCCAGCTGAATCTGGCTGCACTGAGAGCTGTTGGCTGACAGAACGTATCCGCAGCTTGGAGGCTGAAACAAATTCATGAGGGACTTGCAGTATGATGTAACTCCTCCTGACTTGTAGGGAAAAGTGTATAAATTAATGACCTGTTAAAAGCAGTATAATGAGTGTTATGATAATAGATGTGTTTTAAGTTCAGGACGCACGCCAGAGTTGAGACACTGAAGAATTGTCCGGTGTCCAGTCTTCTATCAATCCTTCCTCATTCGCCTGCTTTCATGGCTGTCAGGAACTGGTTATAGTTAGATGTGGGAAGCTTGGGAAAGCAAGGCCAGAAGGCCATTGAAATCAATAACCGTGGAGCAGCAAGCTGCCCATTCATCCTATGGCTTGTGTCCAGCTAGACACTCAGCTCTCAGAGAGAAATGAGAGATAGGACCAAGGTTAGCCGTACATCAATCCACAAGACTGCACAGGAAGGAGAGGAGCGCTCATAGTTCCCCCTCACACTGAGGCCTCAAACTGCATCAGCCACACAGGCAGGCTCATATTTTGTCAGTGATGGGTAAACATAGCTGCCATGCTGGATACCTGATCGCTGATGATTTGTTGAGCTCGTATTTTAACATGCTAAAGTACTGAAATACACTCACACTCCAGAAACCAATGAGAATGAAACAAGAGCATAAAGTTAGAAATAGGGGTGTAACGATTAATTGACTCAATCGATAAAACATTTTATATTCCTGATCCAACCAGATCCATCTGCCTGAGACACGTTGTTAGTTCTAATTGACCTTTACCACTATGAAATCATTTTAAAATGAAACAAATGGATTATAATCAATATTGGAAAATACTGTTTGGATTGAGACATGGAAGGTTTATTTTACTACAATATAAAAATGACCAAGTGCATCACAGCAGACAACACACGTGTGATGGCAGCAAAAAATTGATCAAGCCATCATTACAGTCCAATGTGTGGAAACACTTTGAATTTTGCAAAGATGTGATCATACAGTGTGGTATAAAGTTCTAATATTGTTCTCTTTGTATTATATTGATGTGTAAAAACAAACAGTCGGCTAAACTTTAGAAAACTAAAATGTGAATGGATTTGCCGTTCATTCTTGTTTACTTGTTTGTTTGTACACATACTTTATTTTAACTTGATTATCTTGAAAGAAATACAAGGAATCTGGAAAACTTCACCTGCACTGTTCAGTACCCAAGTCTTTATCTCTGAGTCACACTGGTTGAAGTTTTGTCTAAAGTTGTCCTGAATTAATTTTAGGTCAGTCAATCGGATCGTTCCAAATGAACCAATATTGGCTATAAATTGTGTGGTCAACCACAAATTATGATATATATCAAATTGTTGTTTAAATGAATCGTTACATTCTGTGTCTGCAAATACTTAAAACTCCCAATGGTTTGATGAATCTGATTAAAAACTAACTTTTCTGTAATTTTTACATATTCTACAACTGCTCGTGCACTCATTCAGATTCCCAGTTTTAAGACCACCACAGATGGACAGAAATTTAAAGGAGACACAATGACAGAAGTTGTTTTTTTTTTTCATTCTTTTTTCCTTAATGAGAGCGTGTGTGATGATGAGGGAGATAATGATTAAAGAGCGAGCAGCCAGCAGAGACTTTGAGAGAACTTGTGGGAGGACAAGAGAAAGTTGGACTATAATGATCCACAAGCTGCTGATAGGGAGCACATGCAGCTGGGACCAGTCTGACAGACGCACATACATACTCTCGGCTTTTGCAGACTACTCCTGCTTGAATAGAAATGTTTGTGTTGCTATGCTTTCAACATCATTATATTTTCTAGTAACTGTAATTTTTCTTGAATAAGTCAGCTAAAATTGACTTTTTGTTCATTCCAAAGTATTATTGTACTGGTAAATCCTTAGCTTGCTATAACTGGTTACATAAATCCAAAACAGTTAAATTGAACAATAATAATTCCCTTCTTCTACCAGCTCTGACTAAACCCTGCCTTGATCCCTCCTGTGTTGTGTTTGTCTCTGACTGGGTTAAAACTTTTTCAGTGACTGATTTTCAGCTCTACTTTTGGGCCACTTGATTCCATGTTCGACCATAGAGGTCGCTGAGTGTTTTCTCTGTCACTTCTCTATGAACATGTGACATCAAGCGCACCCTTAAGTAGCGTGGAAGCAAAACACGCTCCTGTTTACTGGGTCAGGATTGTCCTCAAATACGTAAAGGAGAGGTTGATTCACCTGGATGTGCACGTTGAGGCAGACGTGCCTGCAGATGGTAAATCCAACCCTCCTTTGGTATTTGTTTGATGTCTGAGAGGGGCTGTTCATCCCAAAAAGTTGCTTCTTTTCTTGTCACACTCTCCCTTTCACCGATCCATCAGAAATGTATTAACACCCTTTGGAATATTAACTTCATCCTTCATTGCAAAGACAGAGGATCAATGGCGCCGTGCGAAGCCGTTAATGAAAGTGGGAGGAAGCCTTTAAGAGTGTTCATCAGAGGAGAGTTCAACTTTGTGGCATGAAAAGCCCCTTGTATGTCCATGCACGTGTGCATGTGTGTATGTATGCTTTCATGCGCATTTGCTGGCATGTTTGAATACATTCACACACGCCATCTCCAAACACACACTCACATGACGTGTGTGTGTTTTATGTTCTCTATATTGGGTTGTTTTGTGGCAGTGTTGGGTGCTGCTGCGCAGAAAGTGGAGGCTGAGGAGGAGGAGGAGGAGGAGGAGGAGGAGGAGGAGGAGGGGGAGGTGTTGGATAGACACAGATGTCTCCTGGCCCTGGCAGCCCTGCGACACGCCAAGTGGTTCCAGGTCGGCACCCACTCACTTCCTGTCTTTGTGCCCGATGCTTGTTGTAGCCTGACGTTTCACCTAGAGAGGTTGTGCTCATCTGCAGCAAGTCATGTTACACATCAGCTTTCAAAACTTAAGATTTTCTTTCATTTCCTCAAAGTGCTGTTTTGATGTTTCTAGCCGCAAATCCTTCCTATTATTTGAGATGGGGTGAATGGAAGGCTACAAAAGCAAAGACTGATAGTTGTTTTTCCCTTTTTTTGCTACTGTGTGAACCTGCCTGCTTTCTACACTACATGTCAGTGATTCCCTTTGATCCCATTCCCAATCCCCTTCCCTCTCATCAGCCTCTCACTCACTTTACTGAAAAAACACACCTCTCAGATTATTTTCATGTTTTATAATTTAAACAGGAATAAAACCATTTACTTTTAGTAAAACTCAGTTCAGTGGGTCCAAACACAGTCACATTGAAATATTTTTTGATAATGTGAAGCTTGTGCCCTTTCAGCAGATAGAATCACATGATTAAGAATGTGCCGTTGTTGTGTAAAGCAGGCTGTTATCTGTGCATGATTGCACCAGTTCCACTCCTCCTTGGTTCAATCTGTTTACTTCCTCCTCTCTCTGTTTGATCTTCCCTCTCGTCTCCCTTTGTCCTCCGTTATTCTCTCCCCTCCCAACCCCCCCTCTGTCCTTTTCAGGCTCGAGTGAACGGACTCAAGTCCTGTGTTATCGTTCTCAGGATACTTAGAGACATGTGCAATAGACACCCCGTCTGGGAACCTCTCAAAGGATGGGTGAGTTTTGTTTTCTGTTAAAGTTTCAAGTTATGATGGCAAGCTTTTTTATGCTTAATCAGTTTTGTTTATGTAATTTTTTTGTTTTAGCCCTTAGAACTCATATGTGAGAAAGCTATTGCCACCTGCAACAGACCCCTTGGTGCAGGAGAAGCTCTGCGTCGAGTCATGGAGTGTCTGGCCTCTGGCATACTCCTACCAGGTATAATCCAAACTTTTACACAATCAACAGCTGAGCATTTTGGGGTTTTCTTGGTTCTTTGTAATGTTTCTACTTTTACAGGGATTTAATATTATCAGTGACCCCCATCAGCAAAGCAACAGCACTCACTTTTAAGCTTAATAATTTCTGTTGTTTTCATTTATTTATTTGAAAAGAAGGATTAATCTTATTTAGAGAAAAAAAAACCTGTGAAATCCAAATGCGCTTTTAGATTGTCAAACAGCCAAGCTTTTATTTATATTGCTTTTTAAGGAGCAAAATGGGAAAAAAATTGCTTTGACATCAGAGCTTTTTATTTCAGACTAGAGTTTGTTTACCCAGATAGTCCAGTTTTTTTTAGATAGGTGTAAAAGCTCACCGGAGCTCTAAGGATCAAAAAAATCAGTTGCAGTCCATCTAGACTCACTTCGATGAAAATAGTGCTTTTGGTGTTTTTAACGTGTTTTGGGGACATTTCTCCAATGATGGAGGGTGTGCATGAAGAAAATTAAGATTTGAATTGCATTTCTGAGTGTTTCTTTGTTCAAATGGTTGTGAATCAGGAGCAGATGAAAAAATTGGTGTTTGAAAAAGAGCTTTTTGTGTTGTAGAAAATACACCGGTCGACCACTGGGAACATTTTCAAAATTGTTCAAAAGATGATCGGAGTGGGTCTTAAAGGTCTTGATTCACTTGCAAATAAAGTTTTTACATGTTCCTCTACAGTGTGAGTGCAGATAGACAGTTCAGTCATCTGTTAAAGAGAAGTTGACTTAAGAGAAATGTCATAAAAGCACCATCTGGAGTCCCAAAAAAATCTGCAGCACAATTCTAGAAAAATCTTAAATTATCTGGGGTAGGATTGAAAAGATCTGAGCGATCATTTTAAACCACCAGGTTTCCTCAAACTGTTTTCTCTTTGGTCAGTGCTTGGTTTGGACATCACAGCCCCAAAACAAGCAGCTGTTGTAACTTCAGGATGTCGTCCAGGCAGTTTAGTCTGCTCTGAAGAGTACAGTGTGAAGGAAAGCCACGCCAATTAAATGGGATTTCCTGCCCAGTCAAATCCATTTCACTGGACTGTTCTTGTCTGACCTCACCCTTATTGTCATGAGTGTTAAGGTTACTGTGCATGTCGCTTAAGTGCCCAAAAACAGCTACTTCATGTGTGTGTACGGTTGTGTGTCTGCTGCTTCATCTAGGTGGCCCCGGCTTACATGACCCATGCGAGAAAGAGCCTACAGACACTTTAGCCAACATGACCGACCAGCAGGCCGAGGCTATTACCTGCAGCGCACAGGTACACACACACACATCAACAGGCTCAGTAACCACGTTGTTATCCTCCAGCTCTGCTCACCCTGAGCTGTCACACTCTGGGAATAAGTAAGCAACACAAATATTTTCATGACAGGAGACCTCAACCCCACACACCGCGGGCACACCCACTCACAGAAGTGGGAAGCGTGCATGTACGTGTCCAAAAAGAGTTGCATGCTGCTGCATTTTAAGATCACTGTGGAAAGCTATTGCCATTGCAAACCATAAATTCATCTCTGACAGCCTGAGGACAGTGGATGTCTGCGTGCACTGTGTGCACACGGTCAGGTCTCTCTGCACACAAACCCTCAACTAAGCAGGGTAGCCTCTAAGCTGCATGGCTTAGTGAATCCTGCCGTCCATTTCCTTTGAAGGCAGTGTGAACGAGGCTGGAATGTCAATGGGGATAATTGTATTGGAGCAGATACAAGAGCAGATAGTAGAGAGAGCTACTCTGTCATTGAGCTACAGCCCTGTCATGAATATCTTACACTGTCTTCCTCTTTAACAGATTTAATTTAGCAGAGCCTCTGTTCATCATTTGGTTATCTTTCTGCACATCAATTAACACAAGATGCTCAGTTTTTAGGCACTTATCAATATGCCTAACGTTCATGTTAAAGGAGAAAAATATAAACCCACAGGAGCTGCACACTGGTTTGGTGGGCACCTCTTATTAAAACGTCCCAGTCTGTCGGCATGTGAGGGTTTTCACTTCCCACAGTTTCAAACATGCACTTTGCGGTTTTAAATTATACATGGAAGTAAGCTAAAAAAGATGTCTTTCTCTGCAAATGCACAAGTGTGCCTTTGTGTTTTTTTTTTTTTTATGTTTGCATTAAGCATTTATTTCTAAGGGGTTTCCCTCATTATTTTTTGCTGATGAAACACCGCAGTTTTAATGAAAACTTGAATTTTAATATTACTTTCTTTTTTTCTTTTCCTCCCCATTTCCATGCCAGGGGAATGAATCTCTAGATGCAAGGCCATTTGCAAAAAGCTTAAAATGTTTTGTTTGTTATCAAGTGCTTTCTTGCAATACTTTATGATTTCAGCATAAAATCCATGTGTCCATCACCTCTACCCTCTATGTCCTGATTAGGGTCACAGAGGTTTACACACGCACAGGCCAACCCCACACTGAAAGAACTCATCTGGGATATGAACCCAGACCTGCTGGCTTTAACTCTTTAACAGTGGAGCTGTAGCTGCAGTGTTGTTGTCTTATGAGTTACCATAACTTTTCAATCATTCATGCAATCATTGTAAGCCTGCTGATTCTGTTGCTGAAAAAGTGGCTTTGTGCCAATGTGCAACACTAACATAAATTGTTGCATATTGAGGCCAAGTCGATATGTAGACCCACTTTTCTCCGCTTCAAAATCCATTGGAATTGTTTAACATTTGTTGTAATTCTAAGATCATGTTTGTATTAGGTGCCGCCGGCGACATCTCCAGTGTTAAGCGGTTAAAGCACACTGCCATACAGCCTGCCATTGTAATCTTTGGTGGCATAATGCTCTAGTAACTGAAATGACCTGCTTTCCTGAGCCGCTTCATTTCACTCAGGTGTGATTAAAGTCCCATGTGTTCCGTTTTTCATAGTAACTAGATGAAAATTATGGAGGAAACTGAGAAAAATGCGACTTCTACCTGTATAGTTATCTAACGGTTTGACTGAATGTATTTATTGAGTAAAATCTTTTCCTGGTGTGTAATGCTACTGAAGACTGACAGGCAGCTGCTCTATATTATTTGGTTGGTACGATGACTGAGAGACAGCCACACAACTAACTATAAGTTAGGAGTTTATTTCCACTCAGGAGACCCAGACACCAGCAGTTGTTACAAAATTGGGGCTCATTAACACACTTTGGGTCTGATTGTTAGTCTCTGTCTGCGCCTCCGTCTCAGCTTCACATCTGTTCTGTGCTCTCACATCTAAAAATAAGAAACCCAGCGTCAAAGCTGCGAAACTTGTAAAGCGGTGATGAAAATTCTGCCTTAACATAGAATAAGGTTTATCCAGTAGCAGTGCATTTATGTAAACAGATTTGCATGTGTTGTGAGAGTGAGAAAAAGAGGTGAGGAGGCGTGTGCAGGCAGAATGGAACAGGTGGAGGGTGTAATGTGTGAAAAAGGAAGACTGTGGTGAAAGCAGCCATGTTGTTGGTTTAGAGACCAAAGGCAGAGATAAAAATGTTGAGGTTCTCTTTGGGAGTAATGACGGAAAGAGTCAGGATTTAAATACAGAATTACTGTTGTTTTGACAGCATTAATACAAAGGGACATGATTGTTGATTTTTATTTTAATCACTTGTACAAAATGATTGTTTTCCAAAGCCACACATTAAGTAATTAGTGTTGTGTTATAATTTGTGTAACATTTGTGTAATAACTACATTTTACACAAGACTTACTCTAAATTTTTAGTATGTTTTAAATTCAGGATATTTTTTATCACTATATGCTTTCTGGGAGTTAACAAGAACTCCTTGTAGAGACTAAGGTGATGCATAATCCCACTTCTTCCCATTTCATCAATGTATCCTTATGAGGATGGATGAAATGTCACATGTTACAGAAACACTTCACATGAGTTGAGTGTCTGCAGAATTGGATTAATTTCTTTTCCTGAGCTTTGTTTTCTGTTTGCTTTCAACAGCATTCTCTCAGACTCATGGCGTTCGGACAAATCTACAAGGTGCTGGAGATGGAGCCTCTTCCTTCAAACAAACCATCACAGAAGTATCCCTGGTCTGATAAAGAAGGTTTGTTCCTCTATCTGCTTGTTTTGTGTCATTTGTGTCGCTCTATTTAATTCTCCACTTTCATTTCAGAAAGCATGAACTTAATTGTCTGTGATCTTTAGGACCTAAAAACACGTCCCTTCTTTGTCCTTTCACGCTGTCTGCTTTAGAGTTCAAACAGTTGTTCTTTCAGTCTTTCCAGATATGACATGACCTTTCTGGTTCACTTTGGTGTGTTTTTTCACACATAACCTCTGCCAGTTCCATTATTAAAGCTGACAGTTAAAGCATTAATATGTGTCTCTGTTTTTCTGTCTATTTTTTTGCTGTTTTTTTACGATCGCTGTCAGGCCAAGGACTCAGTATCCTTGGGGAATTGGCTTTAAGATGTGCACACTCTGTAGCTGTGCAGCAGTCTTTCTGCTTTTTCACAAGGAAAGAAATTCCCCTAAGATAGTAAGCTGGAATGTTTCCAAACTGATTCTAATAGAAAATCGACTCAGGCCATTTGGTATCCTGTGATGCTGACTTGGGAAACTGCCAAAGCATTTAAGGATTAAATGCATGTAGGAAAAGGCTTCCTTGTTGTTTGACTGTCTGCTGATTTTCCTGTCACTTCTGTTTATTTTATCTGCAAAGTCATCCGCTTAATTTCTTGTATTGTTTGTTTCCACAACATTGCCTTCCTGTGCTTCTGTCATACATTTGGGTGTTTTCCCCTAAATGGGTCATTTGATGGATACTTTTAAATTATCTTTTGTCTTTAGGTTTGGGGATGAAGAGGCCTTATGAGGATGGAGCCATGGATGATAAAGACCTCATCAAGAAGATGAAAAGAAACCTTAGAAAAGGTGTGAAAAAAACAGTAAAAACTTAAATGGATGTTTTATACTGAACAGATGCATGAAAGGGGGAGATTGAAACTGTTTTTTTTGTTGTTGTATCTTCTTATCTTTTCATCCTTGAAGATAGATCAATGGTATTGATTGCTAACATTTTAGCAGGCCACCATCACCTTTTTCTTCATACAAAGAGAAGATAAATGACATCTTACAGATGCTGAGAGACGTTCCTGTCTCTTGGTGCGTGGAGCGAAAGTGATTTAAGACAAAAGAAAAAAGAAAGGTTCTGTTATTCATCATAAAAACAGCTGGTCACAGTGAAAACCATTTGAAAAGTGATTTATAATCAACACCATCTCTGACTTTGTCTGGTCTTTTCAATTATAGCTCCATTAATGGTTTTTAAAAGCTGTACAAAGCACTGTCAATGCAGCACTGATTAGTTTTTTTAATCTCATTTTAAAACCTCTCATCTGTTGTTTGTGGTAGTTCTCGACAGTAAGGCCATCGACTCCAACCAGCCAATGAACGCTCTGATGCGCTTGAACCAGATCCGGCCGGGTCTGCAATATCGCCTGCTGTCCCAGTCGGGGCCAGTTCACGCTCCTGTTTTCACCATGTCCGTGGACGTGGATGGAAGCAATTATGAAGCATCTGGATCCTCCAAAAAGACTGCCAAACTTCACGTTGCTGTCAAGGTGAGATGGAAATCAGAGAAAACCATGTGAAGTGTGGCATGAGTGTGTCAGCTTAATCAGTACCTATAACCTCAACGATTGGTTTAGAAAGGTCACAACATCCTGTTTTAACAAAAAAGTTTGATAAAAAGGCTCAGTGTACAAAAACCTTTTAAAAATGTCTAGTCCAGATTTGAACCTTTGATTTGCCCAAGAAACCACTGAATGAAATACATATTGATTTCTTTGTGCTCTATCTATATTTAGCTTTTCTTCTGTCCTGGGTCCACCTTCAACCCCTGATAAAGCTTCTCCATATGATGATGCTCCCAACACCATGTTTCATTATGGGGATATAATGGTTGGTGAACACCAGGACAGTTTTCTCTGCAGATCTGTTCAGCAAAATTCTTAAATAGTTTTTCACAAGATGAAAATGTTCTTCTTACGTCGATATTAGCTTGTGTATTTTGCAACAATGTAAATACAGTAACGATATGAAGCAATTCCCCAGTGGATTTAAAAAGGTCTGCCATCTGGAATTTAGTTTTGAGCTAAAAATTGACAATTTCAAGTCATTTGTTTCGTCTTTGTAAAGAAAAAAACTTTTTGTTTTATTAGGCCACAAAAAAATATCAACCTGTTAACTCTTTATTAAATAATATTTTTATGCAGTGAACATAAGCTATCAACTGCATAAAGCAAAATGCACAAAAGCTCAGTGGTAAACATTTTCTAAATAGTAAATGTACTATTATTTTTTAAATCATTCTATATAGGCTCAAATGAAGAATATAGTTTTAAATCAGTCTAAATAAAAACAAGTATTTCATTTTAAATGAAAGCCAGAAATAGATAAAAGTATCTAAATAACAGTTGGAACATCAGCTGCTTTCAAACTGTTCAGCATTTACAAACATTTTCATGCTTGCTTATCATTTTGCGTCTAGGGAACGATGAAGATGGGAAAATCCTTGTACTTGTTGTGAACAAAGAGGTTCTCTTGTCCAGAGAGCTGGGATAATCCGCCAGCCGCTCCATGCCTATAAAAAGACCTTTGCTCCCTTTTCCCCTCTGTTTTTATTTCTTCTTCTCAAACACTTTCTTCTTCTAAAACGCTCACCTTTTCATCTCTATCCTTCTTCCCCGCCAAGGAAGGTTCAGCAGCTGTGACACAATCATGTATTTGGGTCAGAAACCTAATCCTTCTCTTTCCTTCCTTGACATTTTTTGTTGGTGCTTCTAGACAAGATACTTTATTTAGGCTAAACCCACTCCCAGGAAGTCTCCTCCCTCAATATTTTTGTTTGAAAAATGTCCAATATTAAACTTTGCCACCACCATCCTCTGTTTTAAGGTTCTTCAGGCAATGGGCTACCCAACAGGATTCGACTCAGATCTGGACCCCATGAGCTCCGATGAGAAGTCAGACGGTGAGGGGAAGAGCGACACGTCTTCACACACAAGCAATAACCCAACGCACTCTCTGGATGGCTCCAATACACTGGAGGTGAGAACTCTTTTCAAGCTTACATTTAAAGCAGCCTGCAGGGACACAAATGAAATGTATTTCAAATCTGGATGTTTGTGTCTCTTTGATTTTGAAAAATGTGTGTTTATTTATTTATTTAACAACTTTTTAACAAGGTAAATTGAATGAAGCGCTTCTTATTAATGGACTTCTCCTCCTCAGGTACGAACTCAGGGTCCCATACTGACGGCAAGCGGGAAGAATCCCGTCATGGAGTTAAACGAGAAAAGACGAGGCCTCAAATACGAGCTCATTTCTGAGAGCGGAGGAAGCCACGACAAACGCTTTGTGATGGAGGTGAGACACAAGGACAAAGAAGGTTTTTCCAAATTCACCTTGCATGCATTCACAAAGGCGCTCAAACCAGCAGGAGAGGCACACACACAGTGGCTAAAATACACAAGCGGGAACAGGCACATCACCCGACTGAGTCAATCAGTCAACTTGTTTCCAAAGGCAGGCCTGTTCTCTGTGGGTGTGTTGTTTTCCAACACGCCTGGCTGCTCCATCACACTGCTGACTGATTAGCAGGCCTGCTTGACAGCAGGGCATCACTAAACAAGCTGTCCCGCTCATGATGCAGTCTCTGCTTATAGATGAAAGGCACATTTTGACCAGCTTTAATCTGCAATTATTAAATTTTGCAAGAAGGTTGAATGAACTCTAAAACAGAAAAGCCTCAAAAATATTAATTTCTACCACATAGATCCAGGCATAAATTCTATTTTGTATTCCAAATCAATATTGTGATTTCTTTGTGTCTTAGGTGGAGGTGGATGGGCAGAAGTTTCGTGGGGCAGGCCCCAATAAAAAGGTAGCAAAAGCTAGCGCTGCTTTAGCAGCTCTGGAAAAACTCTTCTCCGGTCCCAACGCAGCCGCAAACAAGAAGAAGAAAATATTGTCTCAGGTAAAAGACGTTCACCATGCCCACCAGACACCAGCAGCACTGCATTCACTTTGAAGCAATGAACTATCAAAGAATATAACCTTCTCTCCAGATACATGAACTGTACATGCTCAGAAATACATGTCTGTGCATCTCCTGCTACTGTTTCATGGCGTTTTGGCCTGAGATGAAATAATTGGGTGCTATGTGTTTGTGTTCAGACTAAAGGAGCTCTGGCTGCAGCAGCAGCAGCCTCAGCAGTAGCAGCACAGGTAGCCAGAGGAAGAGGAAGAGCAGCGCTAGCAAGAGGAGCCTTCGTCAGTGCAGCTGCTCCTGGATACGTCACACCAGGTACTTTAAGATTAGTGGGGTTTTTTTTTTTTGCTTTTTTATATATATGTCCATTATTTTTTAATATTTACAGCAATATTTCATTCTGCTACACTGTAGCTTTGCTGAATGTAATTTATTGAAACCCTTTTCGGAATCTTACATTCAATATTTTTTTTCTCTGCAATAAAACTCCAGAGGCATTGTCTTTTTCTGTTATCATACTTGACGTCATTGTTACTGCAGAGTTTGGCCTTTTCCTTTGGTTCTAGATTCTGCTCTTGACATTTTCCTCTGCTATAGGCTGCTGACTTCTCTCTCTGAGGCAAATAAGCATCTGTCTTGTTGTAATGGAAACATGAGAGCCTTTCATAAATACCCCACAGCAGCCAGGGGGAGCACATCAAGTTAGCGCGGTTAACCTGACAGGGAACATGCAGCATTAACTGGATGACTTGTTGCCCCTCATTAAGCTTTTATTAAAGTTTTGGTTTTTTTTAGGGCAGAAAGTTTTTCAAGTTTACGCAGATCCTTAAAGGATGCATTGGAACAGGTCCTCCTTCAGTGTTGTGTTAAGAGCTCTTCAGAAGCTTTCTGTTTTTAAGGTTTTGTGCAGTTTTACTGCATAATCTTCCTCAGAAATCTCTGTATGAATGGAAGAAAGTTTTCATGTTTTCAGTCAGTACCCTCTTAAAATAATTAGCTGGACAACAAGGGGCAAAATAGCCCAAATTATTTAGGATATTTTAACTATTTTGTTAATATGTGCAAAATGAGTAAGTAACACAACAGACACCAAAAGAGTTTGTAAAAATATCTCCATGAATCCATTGTCAGATGTTTATTCACTGGTGAGGAAAGAAATGCTAAATGAGTGAATATTTACCAGATTTAAAATCTTTTTTTTTTTGGATTGACAGGTTGTTCTGTTAATGGATGCCACTTGGAGGAAAACTGTTTGTAAAAAAAAAAAGAACAAGGGTCTTCACAGCGTTTAATATTAATTCTTTATTTATGCAGAATACGCAGCTGCTTATCAGAATTTCAAAGTATTTAAAAAGAAGGGGCATGCCGGCAAAAATATTTTAAATGCAGCACAATTCAGAAATTTGGGATCTTGATTTAAAAAGTTGTGAAATGCTTATCTATCCTTGCTGTACTAAAGTTGTGTTCTGTGTTTAAAGTCCCACTCTGAACATCTTTTGATCTATTGTAAAAGCTTTTCCAGTGGTCTTTCAATTATGATATTTTTAGTGTAGTTTTGTAGGTCATCGTTTCAGCATTGAGCCTTGAGTTCCTTAGAAATTCACCTCTGAGTTGTGGGCAAGACTGTTGGTGTAGAACAAGCCTGCCCCCCTCCTTCCTCTCAATTCTGTGTTTACATGCTTTACCACTAGCTTACAGCCCCTCACAGCCCCTCACAGCCCCAACCTGTGCAGTCCATCTGTACAGTTTAAAGCCAGATTCTAGCTCGGACAAGGAAAACACAGACGTACCTGGATACTCAGAAATGCAATTTTAATCTTAATTTCTATAAACATGTCCTCCATCATCGGAAAAATGCCACAAGAAGATGTTAAAAACGAGATTTTGATCAGAGTGGGTCCGTGAGCTTTTTTTTTTTAGCTGAATCCAATCCCTAAGTGACAGAGGAGTGACCTCTCAAGCTTTCTTTAGTGGGTGTAAAACACAGGACTGCCATTCACAAACACTGATCGCAGTGATTGCAGTTTTAGGATTTTCCTGTAACCAAACCTGAATGAGATCTTTTGACCTCTCGTCCATCAGGCTTCGGGACACCGTATGGTTACAGCCCTGCTGCTGCAGCTGCTCCTGCATATGGTACGTGCTTCTTTCTCATCCTCCTAGCTCTGTCAACCCCCACTAATACATTTTCTATGTCCAGACTTTCAATTGTGCAAAAATATAATGAACGTAGGGTCATTTCCTCCTCAGTTTTCAATCACTGGATTAAATGTCATTTCCATCTGTAGGGTTTGACGGTCACTGACAGTTGAAACTGCTGCCTGTGTGGGACTCTGCTTTAGTCAGATCTGTTTGTCTTTCCATTCATCTGCTTTGGTTTTATGGTCTGCTCTCCGCTTTCACTGCTTCCGTTTGACCTGAAGTGCCATCCTCTTTTTCATGTTCTGACCTGACCAATGTTATGATGCACAAACATTTACCTTTAATCCTTTGTACTCACAAAGGTTTTATGAAACTCAATAAAAAAAAGCTGCGGAACCTGCAGCTTCTTCTTCATCCATGTATTTTTGTCACTGCTGGTCACTAAACTCTCACAATATTGAGACATTCAAACTAAAATAAAGACTTGAACGTTAACTCACCTTTGCTAGTGAAGTTGGAACAAAAGTCACTCCGCCCCTTTTCCCATCACTCAGTCATGTTTACCCCAACAGACTCAGCCTTGTTCACTCTGTACACATGTAGATTTCAGAGTACTTTCTGTTCTCCCTGCAGTCAGGCATTTGAAAGGGTTCTATGTGTTTTTGGAGTATTGAGTCCGAGTCTCCACATAGGTGTTGAGGCTCCCAAGACTGAGCTGTGTGTAGAAATGTTTCACCCTCGTAGTTTGTAACAGAGCAGATGGTGTTTGATGCACCATAGACTTCACTCTGTTCGCATGAAAACCTGCAAAAAAACATATTACTAAATATTATTACTGACAATATTTTGAAATATTCTTATTCTTTTTAAATATTTTTTCTACTCTTTAAAAAATGTTTTCAAATTAACTAAAAAGTCAAAAATGATCACATTTGATCTGAGCAGTTTTTGGTGTAACTTCAGAGGAGGTTTAAGTTACTTTCATAAAAGAACCCAAAAATTCAAACGTCTCACTAAAATATGTTATATTTTTCATTAAGTTTCCTGATTTGTCTTCGTGCTCTCATTTGTTGGCTCAAGTTGAACTTTGACGCTTTAACACCTGAGCTTTAGCTCCAATGTTTACGTTCTTTTAACCAATGTAACCCCTTAAAGCATTTATGCAATTAATGTAATTCCATCTGATTCTGAAGCGGAAAATGGTAGCCGTGCACTGATATGTAGCACTATATGCTTGTAATGTGTTGCATAGCATTGCAAACCTGATGTAAAGAATCACTTTTCTCCGCTGATTTATAGTCGAGCTCTGAGACCAACCCAGCTTTGACAACATTAATTACACATCCGGGGGAGTAGTTTGTGTATTCTGACGAAAATATCTCAGTTTATCAAACTTTACTCCCAATAAGTGGTCAATTTTGATCAAATTAGCAAAACTCAAAGGCAAATTCAATTGATTAATCTGTTTGTGCATAATTCAGATTTCCCGGGTGATCACCAGCTTTGCTCTCTGCTTCCCTTTCCAAACTGCACCCATTTTGCTCTACCTGGTGTCCGATTACTACATTTAATTTGGTTCGTGGATTTATTTCACACTATAAATAAGTGAGCAGTCTAAATTCATGGAAAACTGGGCTTAATCACATTTCCCGCCATCCTTCTTTTTTTCTTCCCTCTTTAACTCTCCTCTCACTCCTTCTCGGCTCGTCTAACCTCTAATGAGGGCTGTCACCTCGCTCCATACATTCCCGCTTGCTCCCCCTCTGGGAGCCCTGTTTGTGTGGGGCGAGCTGATTGCTGGACTTAACCTACAGCATAGTGTCTGTGACAGTAATATAGGGACTCTCCGTTATTTGTTTCCTGGGACTCATGCAGAGCTTCTCATGTCTTCCCTCCAGGTTTGCCCAAGAGAATGCTTCTGTTGCCTGTCATGAAAGTGCCCGCCTACCCCGTCCCCCACTACCATTTCTTTTAGCACAGGAGACCCATACCAAACGCAGCCAGCTTTTTTTCTAAAATGGAAACCCAGTCTGCTGTTTTTCTACATTAGTAATGATCAGGATCGGATTTAAAATTTGTAAAACTGCTTTTTTTAATTTTTTTTTTATTACTGGTTAAAAATAAACATTTATAATAAAAAAAACCCTGCAGGTTTAAGTTCTTAAGTGTAAAAGACTTGAAGGATTTGTACTGTGAATTATTACCTCACTTTTGAATCAAAATTATATTTATAAATATATCTGCTTTTTTTTGTTATTTTCTGCTTTGTTTGGTAAAAAGATTATGTCCTTTTGCAATACAACAATACATAGCACACATAATCTGTGTACAAACTATAATATGGGCTGTGTGCAGGATGTACAGGAATCAGTAATGCTGAAAATCAAATAAATCAAATAAAGTTATGTCCATTGAAAGCAGAGCACTGGATGTTGTATATCTGACTGACAGACTTTCCCACTTTACACAGCAGTTTTCTCAATTTGGCCTGTTCAAACTTGCACATCCTGAATATTTGACCACCGTACTCCAACTTCCTTTAGTAACTGGGATATCGGTCTCCACATAACTCAGCACCTCTCAGTGCTTCCTTTTGACCTGCAGCTCATAGATATTTACATACACACCGTTAGGCGATTGCTGAATTTTTTTGATCCGTGGTAAAATCCTCTACGCTGAGTTTAGCTGCTCTTATTACTGCGTGTGGATTCACGTTTGGCAGCTTTCTCATGGCTATTAGTCGTTTTTTTCTGGAGAAGGCGTTCACTTCCATTTTTTAAATTTTAGTTTATTTGCGCTCTCTCATGTCTTTCTGTCACAAGCTCAAACTAAAACAACAATGAGATTTTCCTCTGGCAACACGGAAACATTTTTTTTTCCTGATGTTTTGCACAAACTTTGACTTTGACATAAGCATGAGTGCGTCTAATGCAGTTACAGTGAAACAGACACGGCATGCTAATGCCAGTCAAAAGCACAGTAATGTTTGCCCTCCAACTCATCGTCCTGCCAGTGAGTGACGACGTCGCCATGGTTACGGCTTTGAGGCACAGCCATTGCATGAGAGGACCTGGTGTTTTGCCCAATGGTTAGGTCAGTTCTATTAAGATACAGAAGTTTGAAACCAAAATCTTACCAGACTGAAACTGTTTTTGCTTCTATTGTGTTTAACCGTTCACACATTTGTCCTAATAATCCAACCTTTGTAATCCCTCTTTTTTTCAGCTGTTACTGTACTTGGGTGACTTTAGTAAATCGTTACCAGATTAATTTGACAAATCCAGGCTTGTGCTTCCTCCCCTCGTCTACCTTTTCAGGTGCTGTAAGCTGACTGCTAACGCTGTAAGCAGCTTTAATCAGCTTATCTGACCAAGATGACCACTTTGGAGAGAAGAAACTTTTAGAATTGCTACTGCACAGAAGCTCAAATTGCAGTTTGAAGTGAATCATTTTTTTTCTCTCTCTGTAAATATACATTTAAAATAAAGAAATCAGATTTAAGGCACTTTAAGGTGCTTTCCTTCCAGAGGTGTTGCATCTCTGTTTATCTTGTAGTCTGGTGCGGACCAATCCAAAATTGAAGGTTTCTGTTTACTTGCAAGTCACCATGTGAAACAGACAAGCCTGTCCTCCAACCAAAGTGGGTCAATGAACCAAATAGAGTAAGTGATGCAAGCTCTGTGAATTCTGAGAAGGAAGAGAAGCCACAACGTGATCCAATGAAGCAGAAATAGCAAGAACTTTTTTTTTGGGGGGGGGGGGTCATAACATGGTGTAGTGAGTGGGTGAAGATACGTGTCAAAATACAGAAGCGAGAGGACTATCCACTTTTCTTATTCTGTCTTCCTGTGCAGAACTGTACATTCCCTCAACGTTTGGTCCATTCTTGATAGTACAGTGTAAAAACCGACCCATTCAAATTACTGTTTTAGTTTAAAAGCGCTCCTAAAGACCCACTCCGATAAGATTTACGTTTTTGGTGTTTTTAACACGTTCTTGTGGCATTTTTCTCATGATGGATATATATAAAGAACATTAAGCTTAAATTGCATTTCTAATGGTTTTAAAAAAAAATTTTTTTATTCAAATCGTTGTGAAACAGGAACGGACAAAAAATATTGTTGAAAAGATTTTATTTGTGATGAAGAAAATGCAATGAGCGGGCCATAAGCTCCCTGCTCCGTCTGGAACCATGCAGGTCTTGGTTTTCCTCGTCTGAGCTGGTATCTGACTCAGATCTGTGTGGGTGGAAAGCCCCGATATTGCTCGCCATTGTTGTTGTACGGGTAATGTTAGGTCGGGGGTGTGAGAGGCTGAAAGCTAGTGGGAGAAAGTGTAAACAAAAACATTTATTTTTTACTTTGTTCAAAAAACGGTATAATCGTAATTAAAGGACAACTGGGAACGCTTTAAAAATAGATCAAAAAATGATCGGAGTGGGACTTTAAAAACAGTAGAGAGATGCATTTGTGAAGTGTTAGAGCAGGCCCAGGGAACACACTGTTGGTGTACGAACAGGGATGACAAAAACCCAACTTTTTGAAACAGAATCTGTATTATATATCCTGCATTACCCGTCCAGTTTTCTGAAATAAAAGCTCCTTTGTGTGGTTGTCTAATCGGAGTACCGGACTGGAACGGCGATTCCCCCAGGAGTTAGTTTTATCAATTTTCTGAAACAAACGACCTCAATCTTTGTTGTTCTCTAAAACCTGCATGTCTTCTTCTGTGTTCTGCTTCTCTGCAGGCGGTCTGTTTATTGACAATCCTTTCTACCAGCCACGTACCATCGCTCCTTTCATCATCCATCTGGGTCCGCAGGATCTCTTTTCTGACTTCTAAAGGCAGCCGTTGGGCGAACGCGCTCTTCACACTTACCTGTTTGCATAGGCAGGACACCCGGCTGCACACAGGCCTGTTTTTTTCTCTCTCTGTCCGTCCAAGCGGGGCGCCTTTCTATCCAGACTGTCGGATTGGCTCACAGATTCAGTTTCGCTTGGATTAGCCCTGCCAGATAAACTTATCTGACCTTCTGACCGGAGCTCAGTTCTCACTTCTCTCTGGCGAGATGACCCTCCTCCAAAGGGAACAACTTTACAAAAGCAATACTCGGGATTTTACGAGGAACGCTCAGCTGGGATTCTGCAAGAACAGGCTGAGCTTTAGTCTTTCTTATAGCAATACACCTGAACTGGTCTCTTTGAGCTCCTTTACTTGAGAAGATGTGAATGTCCAACAAAGTTTATCTCAAACAGCGCATTGCAATAGTTAATTATGATTGTATATTCCCTGTATGTGTGTATGTGTTGCTACAATATGACTATATACCTAAATACGGTGTATTTCTATAACGTGTTGACAATAATTATATATGACGATGTACTTATGTAAATAGCCTATAAAGTATAACTATTGTTGTTACAAATTATTTTAAATGATGAATTGATATGTAACTGTTATATCACAGTATAGCTTTCTTCCAATTTTCTATACACTGAGCAATTGAAGCTAGTTCTAGATGATGCAATATTATCTTTGGTATTCATATTAACCTGTGCTCGTGAATATTAATGCTTCCTTCTTTCCTTCCTCCGTTTCCCTCTTGTCTTTGATGTCCTTCTGAGCACGCTCTCTGTTTCCCGGGGCTCGTTTTGGCAGCCCAGAACCAGAGCTCCTCAAAGCCTGACTCGCTCATACCCTATCCCACACACTTTCTCCTGTCACAAAGCACATTTTCTATAAGCTTCACTGCTGGCAGGGAATACTCTTCTTACAAGGTCTGTGTGTTTTAGCGTGTATGATCTGACGTAACCCGCCCTCCCCTTTTCTGTGGTTAATGGACATACATGTATCAGCCGCTCCCATCCTGCTTGCCTTATACGCCGTCCACAACTACAGCTTTTGTGCTTTTCACACACTTCTCATTCTGTCTGCTGGAAATGTCACTACAAACAGCACAATCTATTGACCGACTGGTTACAGATGCAGAGAACTAGACAGGTCCGATGGAGGAGGAGGAGGAGGGATTTTCCTCAGATTCTGCAGGCCTTGTAGGCTCAACAGTTATGATGCCTTCAAGCTCAAAGCTTGAGGCCCAATCCCTCATCTTGGCCCCACGATGCCTTACCAAATTTCAGAAATTAAAGTGGTTCTTGCAGGTTTACAATGTTCTGTGCACGCTGTGAGTTTACCCCAGCCATAGCACACACTGAATGTATGTACTGGACGCATTAAGGATGCCAGTAAGCGCTAAACCGATTTGGCCAATTAATGTTTTGATTGTATTTGGCGATATCAGCAGAAGCGAGCAGCCAGTCTGCAGCCTCAATGTATTGTTGTCCTGAGACTCTCCTGAAAGCCCTCCATTGCTCACATTTCCACACATTTAGCAGAGGCGAGATGTCAGTCAGCAGAGGCGTGATCGAACAGGCCGCGCCTCCGAAGGCTTTGATTCTCCTGGTATTCAACTCGGTCTGAGCGCCAGTTTGATCTGCGGAGCTTTGATTCAGTCGGAGTGACATCCGAGAAAGAGGCGGCAGACGCGTTGAGCCTTCAGACTCCATATTACTGAAGTAAAAAGCAAACGCGAGTTTGATTTTGTGACACTGATGAGCCGATATCAGATGATGAATCGTTGCACCAGACTTTGAGAATCAGAAGAATTTGATGTGCAAATCTCTTTCAGCAGCCTCTATTACATAGTTATTACACATTTGTTACACCATCTGACAGTTTCTGTAGGGAAAGCACGCTCTAGCCATTACCATTTAATCTAGTAGATGTTTCTTCTAGTTTTTGCCCAAACCTGATTGTAAAAAAATCTGCGTCCACGTTTTTGACTCTTCATTCTGGTGAGGCGTTCACATGGCAGTGAATACGTTGGTGCTCCATTCTGTCAAAACAGACCTTCTCTTTCAGCTCAGAATTCCCTCAACAACTACACTCCTCTTTTGACCCGCCCTCAGATTCATAAGACAGACAGTCAGACCTCGGCGAGCAACCTTTTCATTTCCCTTCAGTCTGAACAAACATTCAGAAGGAGTCGCCCTAACTCTTGACCCCAGAGTGTAGCCCGTACAATCGCGTGCAGAGGGCAGGAAAGGTAGGACAACACGGTCATTTTGAAGACGCTCTGATGGGTGTGTGCCAGATGTTCTCCTGGTTGGACACAAGTCCTTCATTTTAGTTTATTGAACTGAATGATTCCTCTCTAGTCAACCATAATTTAAATCTTTACTATTTGAAAATGAAAAAGAAAGAAATCCTAACAAAGAAAACTAGATTAAGATCAAAACAAAGAGGTTCCCTCTGCACAGATGGATTATAGAAAGTCAAGTCTGTGGACAGGAATTACCATCCTAAGGATAACTGATGATGATACGGAGTTAAAAACTCCAAATGAACAGTTTAAGTTGAAAATGTGTATTTTTCTACTAGAAGAATACAAAAAACAAAAGACATGCAACATTCTTTTGGCACTTCTTAAAAATGTAAAGAAAACATTTAATTTATTATTGAGGATTCTTTGGTTTGTCAAAAGTTGTATCTAGGGCCTGATTAAAATCTAGATCTAAAGTTTTGTTTCTTTCTTTTCAACCCATGTCAATTTAGAATAATTCTAGGTTATGTCCAAACTCCTTCAGAACTCACTACTTGGTTCGCTATGGGGCGTTAGATATTTGTCGGCTGTCCAAATCTACAATTCCAAAATTGAGTTTCCTGGAAATTTCCCGGATGTCTCCACGAAAATCCGGTGTGCATCGATGCTGGCTAGATTTGAAATATAGACCACAATGCATTGCATTTTACAATTTTTCATGTGAAAAAAATGTCTTTTAATACATTTTTTTAATAAATCAACCAAGTTTTCACCGTCAGAACAAAGGGGATTTATATATATATGTAAAATGTTCATATTTAGGCTGTTTAAAGAAAACAAGTAGTGAGCATGGTGTCTGAGTTGCTTTTAAAATCGAGTGCATTAGATATTCCCGCACTATATCGTTTTTTTAGGAAGAGGGAATTCGGACTTAGCCAAAGTCTCAATCTTTTAAAATTTCCCTGATATTGAGAGGCATACAGGATGTGAAGGTCGGCTGTAGAGATGGTCTGCTTTTACCTCCTAACCAACAAGAAAGCGTGAAAACAGTCTCGGAACCGCCATGAGCGGCGTGAACGACCTGGACAGAAGGGCCTGTGATTTTCCCAGTTCTCGTTCTGCCTCCACAGTTTTCCAAACACTGTCCCATGGCTTGTGTCCGACAAAAGCTTCACCTCTAGATCTAAAAAGCACAAAAAAAACCAACACAAGCAATACACACTGTACTCAGGGCCACCTGACACACACAAGGGAGCACACTTCAAACCACATGTATACATGTTGAACATCCAGGCACAGTCTTTGCTGCATGAGTTGTACATTTGTGAGTGGTCAGATTGTGTTTAAGGATTTGAGCCATGAATTGAGGGAAACGCCACTCCACCCACCCAAGTCATTATCACAGCGCTTCACGAGGGGCCGCCTGTAGCATTAAAAAAGGGAGCAGTGCTGTCGTTGAAATCCTTCGATCCCGTTATGTGTCGAGTATAGTTGAAAGAGTTTCAGTGACTTTTAAAGGTTTTCTCATCTGCAGGGAGGGATTTATTCAGACACCAAAGACAAATTTGCACACGTGTGATCACTCTGCAACCTCAGAGGTGAACGCCAGGATCTGATAACCACAAAGTTTGCTTTTGTGCAAACTAATGCAGATTCTGAAGGAAAGCAGCACTCATATTTAGGGTTTAGGTCAGACGGGCAGGGGGTAGGCACTAAATTTGTCCAGAAGCAGCTGGAGAGTAGCTCGAGAAACACCCAGGAGCTTCATCAGCGAGTGGACCTGAGGTCTGCAGAGCAGCGGCAGAAATAGATCCTGGCTCACGTTTCAACGGAGGTAGCAAAGTCAACAAGACTTAACTGCTGAACGCATGGCTTTCTCTGCATGTGTGTGCATCTGTGAAGAGCAGGGGGGTGGGGGGGTGTCCAGCATCCATTTGCACACACATAGACACAATGCTGCAGTTGCACCGAGCATGTAGTTGCATAGTTCCTGGTCTTGGTGCACTGATTGTTGAAGCCCTCCTGATAACTGATCAAAAGCATTTTGGTTGGGAATGTACACTGTTGCTATAGTGATTGTTGATTAGAATGTATTTACTCATAGAGTAAACGTGCTTTAAGCATATAGACTAAAATATATATGGTTAAACACATATATATCTATATACACTATATATCTTTTGAGCTGCCTGTCTGTGTGAGGATTATTTTGGGTGTATTTACATTAATATTAATTTTCTTTCTTTTTTCAAAGAAAAATTCATTGATGCTGTTTTGACAAAAGTAGCTGCTTTTATGTGTTTTGCTTTTTTCTGTAAATACAATTATTTTTTTTTTATTTTTGACTAAAAAGGATCTAAAAAGATACCGTTTTAAGATGCTGCCTATTTATAACATTTATGCCGTGATATCTGTTCACAGAAGCTGCATTCATTATTAAAGTTCTGAAATGTGCTCAGCCGAGGCCGCTAAAGAAGAACGATGAAGGTTGTTTTTCAGTGGCTTCCATTGTTGTTTGATCAGCGGCAACATTCACGGCGGCGACTGCCTGCGGTGGTCACTGTTCCTGTCATGACGAATGCCTGATGAGCAGAAAATAAAACGGAGAAAGTGCAGAGAGTCTCAATCAGTACTTTAACAATCAAAGTATTTCTTATCGCTTTATGCAACCCAAAGAAAAAATGAGTGTGCTTCATTGTTATAGGAATGGTTATTTTTCTTGACCCTAAACATGTTTTTAGGGGTGGTAAATGTCATTTTTTTTTACATTTAGAACATATTTCTACACGTGGACATTTTTGTCTTTCAAAAACACCCTAATTAATTCGTTAAGCTTACAGTAATAATAAAAAAACCTACAATTGAAGAATTTAAAATACCAATTGTTGCTCTTTATTCTATTAACGTTCATATTAGCATATTTGATTGAAAATGGATGGTTGTTTCCTTTGATATTAGTGGAATAAACAGTAATTATTTATTTAGAGATACAAATGGGAGTACAAATGAATGATTATTGACAATAGAGGAAGCATTTGGATCACTTAAGTTATAAAAGTTGTAAATGATGGAAATCAAAAAGGAGCCATTCAAAAATGATTTCCTCATCCTGAACTACTGATTATGATTTATTAACAGAGAGAAAACACATTTACAGATTAAAAGAGAAATTGTTATTTTATCTTATTGGTCAAAATTGTTAAAATGTTCATTTCTAGCATCTAGAACATGACCACAAGGTGACCAAAATTTCCTCCATCCACACTAACCCTGACCCTCCAGGAGTTGTTTCTGGTAGCTCCAGCCTCAGCATCCTTTCACTTCAATTTGCTTTCCCACATTAATCCCCAAAACCTCAAACAGGAGCTGTTCCTCTGATCCTTTCCATCCTCATCACTCCCAGAGAAACTCAACATCTTCATCATTGCTACCTCCAGCTCCGCCTCCTGTTTTTTCCTCAGCCTCTGAACCATCACCACAGTCTTTCCTTTTGTTTTTGCTGACACTTTTGTCACACATCTCACCTGAAACCTTTCTCCACCCATTCCAACCTGCTTGGACTGAAAGTCCTCCACCTTCTTCACCTCTTCTTCCTGTAACCTCACCGTTCCACTTGAGTTCCTCTCATGTACACACTCTGTCGTTGCTGTCGACCTTCATTTCAGAGCCAAACCCCCACCTCTCCAGATGTTCCTTTGTGTCCTTCCTGCTCTCGGTACAGATCACAGCATCATCTGCAAACATCATGGACCAGAGAGATTCCTGTCTAGCTTCAACTGTCAGTCGGTCCATCACCACAGAAACAAGAAGGAGCTCAAAGCTGATCCTTAGTCCAGTCCCACCTCTGTCACACCTACAGCACACGTCACGGCTGTCTGTCAGATCTCATACATACGCTCTACAACTTCTGTCACTTTAGTCAAATGGCAAATGCATCAGAACAGGTGAAGCTTCTGGGGAGTAAAGTAAAATGAAAGATACTGATAGAACTCCTGATTTCATCAGGCTTTTGAAAGTGGTTACACTCTATTGGATTTTGCATTTTAAGCATTTTCTATAAACTGTTTGAAAAGTATTTCCATACGTGTTTCATGTTTGCGGCATGTTTACACAGTGAATGCGCTGAAGCCTTGTCAAACACAAACGTCTAACGCGAGCTAGGAAGTACAAATGTAGCAGTCCGTCCATTATCCTGGAGTTCACTGATCTCCGGGGAGCAGCCTATTCTAACAAAAGATAAAAAATTCAAGCCTGCTAGGAATCATGGAGCTGTGCGAATGTCAGTGAAAGCAGGTTTCATGGACAAAAAAGCTACATAAACATGTGGAAACATATACAACTTTTAGGAAACATTTAATTCATATGAATCAGTACAGTTCAGTCTACCAGAATCTGGAACGTCTGGATGCAGATGTCCTTTTCTATTTAGAATAATCAACTACTAAAAATCTAAGAATTTCATTCCAGTAATACTCAAACACATCTTTTCTTTACAGTGAACTTTGCAAAGATTTTAAAGTTGAAAGAATATTAAGAGAATTAGCTTGTTAAATGTTATTCAAGCATGTTAAAGCAAAATAGAAAACATAAAGTTGCAGAAATTAAACCTGATATCATCTTTTTTTGAGCTTTATATCTTGTAAAAAAAATACTATGATAAAGTCAAAAGCTGAGTTTGCAATGGTGGTATTCTCTCTCCAACTCCCTAAAATGACTGTTTCGGCTCTGCATGTGTGTTCTGAAGGACATTCTGAAGCTCTGATCAAGACATTTGTCTCTGTGTAAGAAGCCAAACAGGTCACTGGGGGCAGTACAGCAGCTTTTAATGTGTCTGGTTGATGAGCAGGATCCTCCAGAAGTGGGTTTTTCTCTCATCATTCCCAAAGGTAAGTCAGGCTACTCGATTCACACATTTACGTGAAGGCTTTCACTCTTTCTTCTTTCCAACAGATTAACAGAAGGAAGTTTGATTCCATCCAGAAGTTCAGTTTCTCTAACAGACCATAATAGTCTGGAAATTTGTGATGTTCAACATCGGTGTTAACGTAGCTTTGGAGTTTCAGCACACTGGGGTTTATACATACCAGGAGTGCGTAATCCTTAAACCAGATCTGCTGACGGTTTATCCTCCGTTGAATATTCAGTGACACCTTCAGCTTGTAACCCCATCAGTGCACCGCCCCCACCACCTAGCAGAGCTGACAGACCTTACTTACACCACCCATTTACCTTCATTTAGCCACAAAAACACACTATATTCCTCATGTTGGCGCCACAATCATGTCAGATCAAGTTACTCAGATAAGGACAGTGGTGAAAGCCGAGTTTTCAGCCGGAGGGTGACGTGTTTTCAGAGAAGCTTCAACTGAAAGAACCAAAGTTTTAAACTTTCATTTTTAAGACTCCTTTTCTGAACTGACCTGAGCATCTTCTCCTATCGTGTTACGACCCCTAATCTCGCCGTTGCGTCCAAAAATCTTGGAAACTAATCAGACACAGTATCCCGGTGAACGTGTGTGCTAAATATGGCTGCTGACCATGTTTTTGGACGGTGGCGCGTTTCATATGGAAACAGGAAACTGCGGCAGACATAAATCAAATGAATCTCGAGTTGGCGAGTTTAAACCAGCAGTAAATGCCGCTCTGCAAACATCTGGCATCACGTTGGCATTTCTCCGTGTGCCGTGTTTTTCACTCCTCAAAGCAGAGTTCTCTGGCAGTAAAATGACGGAGTAACATGTCAACCGATATGCTTTATATAAAGTTATTTAGGGGTGGCATGCAGCACTTCTTGGCACGAGCGTGACTTCAAGTTAAACTTATCAAAGTCGCTGGTCGACGAAATGTGACTTCAACAGGTGGAGATCAGAGGTCACGTGACCCTTCCCCCCCAAACGGGTTCAGGAGGTTGCCCAGAGCTGACGCGCAACCATGAACCCAAGACCTGATCCATCAGCACTCCACCTTTGCATTTTAGGTTGTTGCTGCCTGCCAGGGGTATTTATAGCTCCGTAAGGCAGGACAGAAAGAGGGGGGAGGGGGGTGACAGTTGCATAATGCTGACGCTTGTTACCTTCAGCTGCTGCAGGTAGCGGCTCATCAGGCCCCGCTGCTTTGCGGTCTGCAGCCGCAGCAATCAGATGCGTAACTAAGATCCCTGCGGCTGTCATCGCCGGGGGGGTGATCATTTTTGAGTTATAAACACTCCACATGATAGATGGGGGACCTCCAGCGGTCTCCACATTTCTATACGCAGTGGACAAGGCGGAAAATAGCTCATCCCTGACACAGATAACAATGCAGCCATATGTTAGGAGGCATGTTCACTGAGGGAGAAGATGAGGGATAAAAATGGAGCCGAGCCCAGAGCAAGATTTCCATCCACAGATAGACGGGCTGCTTTCACACTCAAAAACACCCCACATAATTAGCTGGATGAGGCAGGTTTATTTTCATGTTTGGAATCGCAGAGAAGCCGTTCCAGAGAGGCGACTCGCAGAAATGTCATTACAACTACAATGAGAGGCTTTTATCTTGTTCCCTCCGCTTCAATACCAGACACTGGTGAGGAAATGAAGATGAGTTTCTCTGTTTTTTGTTTTTTTTTGAGAGACATCTTTGAGCTAGAGTTGGACAAAAGACAACAACTTTCAGTATTAACTTGAGCCAATCTTTCACAACAACACATCATTAGGACATTTCTGTAAACAGGGTACACAAGACATGCGGCATCAAGCTGATAAATAAGGAAAACAGAGTCAAGATGTATTAGTGAAGGATTTTTTAAATGTATTTGAATAAAAGTCCTAAAGAGTAAGCTGAAACCCTGTTGGAAAATTTGAAACATTCTCTGCAGTATTAAAGCTCAACACGTACGGCTGCATGAAAAACACTAATTTGGTTGTTGCAGTATGAAGGATTCACACATTGTTATCCCCACACTAATGATGGTCCAGTGTTCTTGATGCTGAGTAAAATAACTGGGAGAAACAGAGGCTTCTCTCCTTCGTAGTTTGGAGTCGGAGCTGTCGCAGAGGCCCTCACGCACCATCACACTCGTTAAAGAGCTTTTCCTCTGCTTTCCCGCCTGCAGAAAGCTTTTACTGGGGAGCGTTTTATCCTCATCATCAGCCTCGGCGGGAATGTCCTTCAGCGCTTTTATATCTTACCTGTCCATCACTAACAAGCTGCTGAAGACACCCCTCTGAAGATGTGGACTGTGTGCACAGTTACAGTTGCAGTAGGAGTTAGGTTGTTTTTTTTTACAGTCGTATTCTTTAATTGCTTTTATTTTGCACAGTCCATTTTGCACAGCGTTCTCACCTCACAGCAAAAGGCCCTGGTTCAAATCCCTACTGGCTTCTTGCTGTGTGGAGTTTGAATGTTTTCGTCATGCATGTGTGGGTGAATAAAGTTTAATTAAATGATTAATTGAAAGACAAATTTCCAAAAGCCTGATGAGACAATATGAGGGCATGTTAGGCACTATAAGTAGATAAAAAGCAGAGCTTTTTGGAGAGGGTTAACGATTAATTGACTTGATCAGTGAATTGATTTATTTTCCTACAGTCCAAACAGATCAATCAATCCGTCTGATGCAAGTTGTCAATATTTAATTTACACCTGCTTATCTTGCAAGAAATACAAGGAAGGAAAACTTCCCCTGCACTGTTCAGTCCCAGGTATTTATCTCTGAGTCAGACTGGTTGAAGTTTTGGCTAAAGTTGTCCTGGATTGATCGTTCCAAATGAACCAAAATCAACAAATTGTAACTTATGATATGAATCGAGTTGTGGTTAAAAGGAATCATTATCATTACACCCCTTAGTTTTTGTGAAACACTAATTCATTCATCTGCTATACCGGAGAGACTGCGGCCGTGGTGCAGTGGAAAGGGCAGTCGACCTCTGATCGAAGGATTGCTGGTTCAATTCCAGCCTTGCCCTCCCATGTGTTGAAATGTCTTTGGGCAAGACACTGAACCCCACATTGCCTCTGAGCCACCATCAGTGAGTGAATGGGACTGACTGTAAAGCGCTTTGGCCCTTCAATGAAGGTAGAAAAGCATGAAATAAGTATACATTTTGCCGGAGCCTAACCCGGCCCATAAGGCAGGTGTGTGATTGTGCCCCTGGACAGGTCGCCAGTCTGTCGCAGGGGCACAATCACACACATGTACACCTAGGGACAATTTTAAAGTGACCAATTAACCTATGAAGCATGTTTTTGGAGGGTGGGAGGAAGCCGGAGTCCCCGGAGAAAACCCACGCATGCACGGGGAGAACATGCAAACTCCACACAGAAAGGTCCCCCATTGGTGTGCCTGGACTTGAACCAGGAACCTTCTTGCTGTGAGGCAAGAGCACTAACCACTGCCCCACCGTGCAGCCCGCATGACTAGAAACATGTAGAAACAAATCTGTCAGTCTGTTGATTTTCAGACTTTTCTCTTCTTATTGTTGTCATCGCCTGATAAACCCCTTAAGCTTTTGTTTCCTCCTTTCATCCATCTTTGGTTACAGTTCTAACGTGTCTCATTGAAACGCTGCTTTTACTCAGCGAGCCTCCTTCACTTTTAGATCCTCAACCAGGACATCAGTCTTTGCAATGCTACCAATGTGTCAAAGTTTTCGGTCTTTGTGTTTGTTAGCATCTTGACAGAATATGTCACCAAATTGTCTCAATGTGATGTTTTCTTCTAGCGTTTGAGATGAGCTTGGTTGTGAGCTTCTACTTAAATCAATGTTCATATTATATATTTATATATATATATATATATATATATATAAAAACTAATTTCATCACTGTTATAAACATAACCTTACAGAGACAAAAATATGCTTTTTAATCCAGCAGTTTAACATGAACAAATGGGAGAGCCCCTCGTGGTTACCGGATGAACTGCATCCAGTTAGTTTCAATTTGAAAGAGTTTCAGTACAAAAACCAAAGAATTGGTGCTGGTGTAGCCATAGATAAAAACAGCATTAAGCATCTTTCAAAAACATCTGATACAAACCTCAGGAAACTGGGTAGATATTTAAATAATGATCTTCCTTGGATTTATTTTAGTTCAAATAAAATCAGATCCAAACTTTTTGAAATGTTCTATTTGTTTAAATATATGAGGCAAAAACAGAGTGTTGATACTTATTATATTAAAATCATTGCACAATGGAGTCTATTCTATCACAATATCCACACTGTGCTAATGTTTATGTCATTGGATGATAAAGCTACGTTTTGGCATTTAATTAACCAAACATCAGTGCCACTGAGAAGCCTGGAGCAAACAAACAACCAACAAAATTAGACATAAAAAAAAACCCATTGTGGATTCAACTGGAGCACAGCAGCAGCTAGGAGAGAGAAGGTATAGGCAACATGAGTTATGGTTACATAGTAGAAAAAGCATCAACAAAAATTCAATATTTAGCTTTAGATGTTTATTTACAGCCCAGTGCTTTTGGAGCAGTTCTCTGATCGGTCAGACTGCACCGTTTCAAGTTAAGATGCAATTTAGAGGAACACTTCATCTTCGGCTGGGGAAGAAAAAAAAAGTGCCGTTGTTCAAGTGTTTCATTCTGATACAGTGAAGCCTAAACTTGATTATACCTGCTCACAGACACAAGCGCTTTAAGGAACACCCACTTTTTTTTCTGACTTACATTCCAGGGGGCGGAGCCACTTCCCACCCTTTTTAAGGGATTTTGTTGAACTCAATTTGATGACTTTATTCTTTTTGCTCATAAAGAACGTAGGTTTCAGTTAGAATGCATGACACTCAGCCG